>ML681966.1:10216467-10347054 GCA_007922195.1 Podocnemis expansa
TCTGTGGATTTTATCACCTCAAGGAACCTCAGGTCCCATTCGCTACAGGTGCCACTGCAGGGGGGAAAAACAGCTGTACGTATAAAATCTTGTTTCTGAAAACTTAGAATAGAGTCTTTTGCCTGTGGATTTTCAAATATCCATTTGAATGTGGTTTCAAGATATCACAGTATGGAATAGTGAACTGCTGATAATGTAGTTACCATCCCCATTTCTTAGAAAGATCATTGTCTTAAATTTGCATTCAAAGTGTCCTTTGACTATTGTGAAGCAATATTTTTATTAAAGTGATAAAAAGAGAAGATAGCAAAACAAATATCAAATGGGTTGATTTTCAAGACCTGAGAAGCCAAAACATCATCTGAAGTCAATGGAAACTGTGGGGGCTCTGCACTGCAATGATCAGACACATTGACTGGTTGCAGTATATTTCACTTTTGGAAAACAACCAAGTATTGCAGCATTCAAAACTTTTAAATAATCAAGTCTAAACTATTACCTTTAGGAACTAAGGAACAGCTAATCTAAATATTTACAGTGTTCACAATTGATTGGAAATTTAGTATTTGAGACACTATTAACTGTATGGGGCATTGGAAATGCATTAATGTCATTTAAATAGTTTAGTTGTTAGCAAGAAAATTGAGATGTCTTGACAGGCATCATGCACCTGAGAACAAAACTGGTGTGAAACAACAGGGAATTGTCTGTTTTTTTTACTTTCATGTGAATGCTTCTTAAATTCTCGTCTATTATTGCAAGGTGCCAGTGAGAATTCTGCACTTCTAATGGTTGAAAAAGTCACAGTATATTCTCTTTAAATATCAGCAATCGTTTTTGATTGAGGGTTTTAAATACTACTTTTCTTAGGTCATGATGGCACTTCTGGTTAACATTTTACATTTTGATATGGCTTTATTCTGGCATTTAGCACAGCTCAGGAATGGTGCACTTGTCAAAACAATAAAGATCTGCAGCATACATGAGGGTTTTTTGGGTTTTCTTAAATGGCTATGTATTCCTAGCATCAATGGGAAAATGAATTACTGTGAAGTGTAAAATATATTTGCAATGTTTGCTGGCAGAAGTAATCTTAATTTACTATACTAATAAATTGACACTGCTTTTCTTTGAATGAGATAACATTTTTTTTAATTGGGGATGGACCAAAGTGGTAATATTTTAATCACAAATTTCACTTAAAACTTGATCCCGGATAAATATATTAGTCTTTCACTATTTGGGTAACCAGATGTGCTATTCTGGTAGACTACTGTAGAGAGAGCAGATTACCTCTGCCTTTTGTTCTTCATAGTTATTGATATATATGAGAACACCAGGTGGTTATCTTTTGTCTATAATTGATATTTAATATTAGGGAAGCATTGTGATTGGCTTATAAGGATTCCAATCCATCTGGAAAATAATACAAGTTGTAGCCAAATTATTCTACATTTTTGCTATGTGCACCTGGAGAAGAAACAGAACAAAGAATCAAGAGCATTTGTGGTTAGAATCATACTGCAGAGACAAAAAAAAAAATAATCAAAGAACAGAGGCTGAGGTCTGCCTATTAAACATCCACACATCCCTAGAGAGAAATATTTAGATGCAAAAATCTATTTTTGCACATACAGTCTCCTTCAAGGCACACTACTGACCTTCAATGAGTACTTGTATATGTAAATTCCTATTAGGATTCACATAATTAATCTGTTTGTATGCTGATTCAGACTTGTGCAAGAATCCATCCTTTCTGAAAAGGTGTCTGAGTCACAGCTGCCCAAACAACTAACCACAAAAAAAAAAAAAGTTTGTTATGGTTAGTGCTGCAGATATCCTGCAGCTATAAATTAGTCAGATGAGCTATGCTCTAATTTCCTTTGCTGATCATGAGCAATATTATCTATTATACTTTCAGAATTATTCTTACTTGTGATGATGTCAAAGATGGAATAAAGCACACTTTATCCTACAGTGAGTGAGTGGAGCTAGAAGTTAGAAAAACATATTTTAATCTGTAAAGTAAAGTAATGTGACATGAGAAACATTGACTGAGAAAAAATACTGTACCTCACTTTTTAGATTTTTCAGTTTTAGGGTATAATTGAAATGTGATTATTTTTCCTAATTTGGCACCAGATTCTCCAATAAAACTATTCAATACCGTAAAAGTTAAATATGTTTGTGTGTTTGTAGGTCAGGAAATTTGTTTTAACTTTAATCTACCACATTGTACCTAAACCACAAGATTGCATGTTTCATTAAACTTGACCCATAATGGTTTATCATCATCTTGAACTGGAATCACATGCCATTAACTAAATACTATCTGATGTGCTCATGAAGGGGCGGGGGCGGGGCAGGATTTTTCAGTCCTGACCCCATTAAGGTCAATGGGACTTTTGCTACTGATTTTAATAACCTAGGTTCCCATGTTTAATATGGATGATAGGATTTTGTTTGTTTGTTTTATTTTAATGTTGATGAAGGAACGATAACTGTTTTAAGTTTTAAAATTCAGCTGTGCTGGAGAAAATAGAAAGACTTACTCAAACACACATTTTTGTTCAGGAAACAACATCTTCTCCACAGGCAATTTCAAATTTAAAAAGTCATTGGGCTGTTTGGCTATGTCTACACACACATCGTTATTTTGAAATAAGTATTTTGAAAGGAGTTAATTCAAAATAAATTAATTCGAATTAAGAAAATGTTAATTCCAATTAAGGAAAAGCCTGTTATCGAAACAGCTGTTATTTCGAATTAATTATTTCAAAATAAGGCCGTTTGGACATGTTGTTTCAAAACAGTCATTTCAATGGTGTTGTTTCACTACACACTACCACTACACACTACGCTTGGCTGACACTTCCCATAGTAAATTCTTAATTTCATTTGCTTATGATTTTGCTGAAGTTTAAATACTTGGATATAATTTTTCCATAACAGATGTTTGCTCAGATGGAATGCTTTTGGAAAATGTAGGCCAAAATGGGTCAGCTACTTCTGAGAACAAGACTAGGAAAAAATGTGATTTTCACATTAAAAACAAAACAATGATCTCTTAAGGCTTTCTCTTTGTTCCCCTTCTAATACCCCTGTGCTTAGAAGAAGAGACTTGATATTTGGCAGGGAGGTGGCCTTTGTTTCAGGGATATGCATTCTGCCATATCTACGCCATACAAATTTTGCCAAGTTATAAGCCTTTGGAAAAATATCAGAGTTTACAAATATGGTAGTGGATTACAAAAGCTGAATAGCTCAAGCCATTGGAGAGTTATCACCACTGCCTCTTAAAGCTCCTAGTGATGACCTAACTGCACACATGCCATCTCCACAGAGCAAATGACCATGTTCCAGCCCAGTGCTACTGTGGGTGGCCAAGCAAGGAAACTCAGAGTGAGAGTGAGCAAGGAAGACTGGAAGAGGGATTCAAGAAGGGTGAGACTAGGACTTGCTGGAGAAGGAGCCTGAGATAAGAAGACTGAGAAGCAGGGACTGGGACTTGTTAGGTAAAGAAAATTGATCTCAAATGAGGACTCAATGGTGGGTAAGGAATATAATCAGGACTGATGGGGATGGTATGGAAAGACTCAAAGCTTGGTGGCAATGAGCAGAAAAATCCATACCCACTAGATAACACTTCCCCCAAAAGGCTTGAATGGAAACCCAACATTCTCCATTCTTGTGCTGTCAGCAAATATCTGTGAAACCCGCTGGCAAAGTGTCCCATCTTACTTTAGAGCCATTGCATAATGGGCTTAATTGCCTACTACTATCATCAGTTTCTACGCAATATCAAGTGGCAGAGTCTGTATAGTATACCTAAAGGTTCGAACCCTCCTGATATGATACTGATGATGATGTGGGTGTCAATATATTGCCATATGGTGAAATTTCAGGGTTATTTCTCCCAGTTTTCGCTTAAAAAAACACAAAGAAATTACCCCTCTTCTCCCACCCCTAAACAAATAAAAAACCATCACCATCACCACCAAACATTTAATGACGCAAAGTCACACAATCAAATGTCAAAATGCAAGAATTAAGTTTGGATGTGCCATCTCAGTTCAGTTCCTGGATACATATGCATTATGGTACAGTTTTTAATTGATGAAATACTGGGTTTATTTTTTTCCACAAGACTCTTACTTTATTCAGAATACTGCAGAGGATGGATGGTGCTCAATTAATGAGCCACTATTCAATATTTTGTTTCCACTTCATTGTTCAGTGAGTGGCCCCAGGCCTTATATACTGTAGATGATTCAAAACCCTGCTCTAAAGACAGAGCTATTGATTTGCTCATTTTTTTGTGTGTGTAATTAAATATAAGTGTAATAAAACACTCCATGGGTTGCAGACACATACTTTAGCAACTGGAAGTACTTGGCCTTGAGTCTCTCAAAATAGGTGTTCATTAGTTATACAGCAGGTCTGGTGTTATGTAAGTACTTAATCATGTGTATTTACATTTAAAGCCTTATCTTAATCTATTATATATTTAAAAGTTTTAAGAATGTAGGGCCAAATTCTCAACTGGTGTAAATTGTCATAGGGCCAATGACTTAGGATCTGGCATTTTAGTTTTTCTACTATAATTTTTATGCGGATATTGTAGGTGCTAATGATAGATTTATACTAAAAAATACCCCTTGTACTTTCAGAAAACAGATAAAATACAGGCTTGGAGGGTGCTAATGTATTGTGATGAGATGTAATTGCCTGGGTTCTAAAGACAGTTTTACTAACAAGGAGATCATGGAATTAGTCAAACACTGTTCACTTTGCTGCATGATATTTTAGAAATTATCAGCTAAGGAACAAATATTACTATTAATGGAACTATATTTTTGCCTTCACTGTTGTAGGTTTTATCCTGCCATTTCCAAGTGGTTCACGATACACTGACATATGGAGGTTTCAGGTGGGGGAAGGTGATATAGCCCTAAAGTCCTGGTCTACAGGTACCATAATTTTTAGGGGCAGTGAAAAGAAGTTACATAAATTACTCAAAATAATTTGCTTATCTCCTTTCAACTGCCTAATGCCTACTTGCAGCTCATGTCCACTGTGCTGAGTCAAGGGAAATCCCTTCCCTTTAACTCAGCACTACTTCAATTCAAGGGGTAGAGTTTATCAATTAACTGAGTGGGTCTTCACAGATTCCTCAATCAAAACAGGAAGTTCCAAAGGACGGTAGCAAATTTGCTGTCACCAGTATAAACTTTGTTTAAATGATTTAAGTTCATTTCTAAGTGCTTTTGGATGGTTAAAATCACTGTGTGTCTCACTTCTTCTTCTAATTGACTAAGGGTTTGTCTAAACTAGGGGTGGAATTGTAATTAGATTTTAGGCTGTTGAATTACAGAAGATGAAGGCAACTGATCACAGCAAATTGCTTGCTCAGGCTCTTGTGTCCCCAGTACTAACATTGTTTCCATAAATGTATTGCACTATGTGTAGTGGGTGCAAGGACTGTGGGGGAGGCTGTCATCCTCTGCTTACTCCCCCTCCCCTCCTTTCTGAAGGGGAAAAAAACAGGAAAAGCTTTCTTTACTGTTTCTCCATCACAGGCAGAAGAGAGAGGCACAGTGTTGCATGCAGAGAGGAAGTAATTGAGAACTTCACAGTGATGCAGGCAGGGGAGGGGCTATGTTGCTATGGTAAAGAGACAGGGAAAACCAGAAAAGCTCCTCTCTGGCTACATGAAGAAATTTGAATCATAGATTTTGACCTAAGTGCATTGCCACTTGCAGGAGAGGTATCAGCAGGTCAAATTACACCCCTGGTGTGTGTGCAGGTGTATTTTTAAATTTACTGCTCTGACAGTGGAGATGGCTGCAGTAGGTAGAAGTAAGCAGCATTATGTTGAACTCACTATCAGTGTAGATCAGAGCTAAGTGGATTTTTGAAAACATTAAGGCGAATCATTAGCTAGTAGAGAACACTCTGAGTTCAATTCCAAGTTAAATCTCCAGATAGGGCAGGGACACAAACCTCCCTTGGATATGTATACTAGCAATTCTCCTTGACGTTGATGAGAGCTGTACATGTCTCCAAGCAGAAAGACAGAAATTTTTGATTTTCATTTTAAACAAAGATTTGTATAGTAAGTGATATTGATGCAGAATGTTGAAAAACATATCTCTAAATCTGCACTTCAAAGATCCATTCTGGTTATTTAAAAACAATTTCAGTTTAGTTATTATTTGGATAATTCCAAAATTTTCTCAATTTTATGAAGAGATCCCTATATATTAAATTATTTTATAGGGTAACAGAGTATAGATATGTCATTTGTTATCCCCAAAGGTATCAAATAGGTACTTTATTCAGTTTTAACTGAATAAAAATTGCAGTGGAGCTGACTTGTTAGGGGCAAAGGACATAGATTTCAGCATGTAACTTAAGAAAAGGTTTTGATCTGTTTGGATCAAATTTCAGTACATTAAAAAATAATTAGAATTATCTAGGCAAACATTTCTACATCATAGACAAAAAAGAAAAAAAATAAAATCAACCAACTTCTCCCCAGAAAAAAAAATCTCCTTGGATTTCATGGAGAAGTGAGTGAGATGATAGAATAAATTATTAATGTAGCAGTTTCTTCTTTATATGGTGGTCTTCTGCAGCAATTCCAATGGACATCAATAAGCAATGCTCATAAGGAAGGCTAACCACAGAACTACAGCATATTTTTTATTCTCTCTTGCTTTAAATATTCTCTTACTTGCTTGAGTTCTTTTCTATTTTCAGTAGTATTATAGAAGTGAACCCTATCAATTATGTATTTCTAAGAAGCTTTTGCTCATCTTTAACTGTTTTCTCCTGGGGGAAAGCAGAGGTGTATCAGGTACCAGTGCTATCAGACAAAGTCAGTATCTCCATCATCTGTAACTTTTACTGGGAGAAATGTTTACTATCATAAAACTTACTGTGCAATTATTCAGTCAAGATTTTTTTTAATTAAAAATTATCATCATGCATTAAGATATACTTTGAACCATCCAGTGTATGGTACTGGGACCTGTTTTAAAGAATGCTGTAAAAATGGTTGCAAGTCACTTCACTGTTATCTCACAGTGGCATAAGTATGAGTCTGCACTCTGTTTTTATGTCTTTTAAGTCACAATGGAGTAATTTTTGTTGCAGATGCTGTATACATGTCATTTTTCAGTCCCTCCTTATGTACAAGAAGAAAAATAAACACAATATATCTCCTTTTAAGTCCATGGACCAGATCGGCTGCAGTAGATCTCCAGATTTTTTACTTGGCCCCACTATATAGGGAAGGAAAGCCCACACAGGAAAAGCCCCATCTCCTTGCCAAATCTGCCCCTGAAATGACCTATCTCCTCCTACCTCTTGTGCACTGATGAGTAGGAAACCAACATCAAATAAGGTTTAGTGGTGTGCAGCAACCTCCTGACACTCAACAGCTATTGTATCCCCCACCCCCATGTATATAACAGAAGCAAATGTCTTCCTGTGCTAGGGGATCCTCTAATGCCTGAAAGGTAAAAGCAGATTTTTGTGCTTCAGTGCACAGAAATTGTTTTGCACATGTAAATTCTACATGCATCAGCTCTAGTGTAAAAAACAATTGTATGTGCAAATTCCTTGCAGTACAAATTTCTCTCTACAATGGGAGCCAAGTTGTAACCCTCCTAAAAGCTTAGTACAAAAAGACTAAAATAGTGATTACAATTTTTTTCAGTTTATTTATTTACTTATTCTGATTAAAATTAGGTCATTTCTTTTTGGTTAAAAGAGATCAAATGATATTTCTCTGTTATAGATGCAATTTTCTCATTTATTTTTTAAAACACCCATGATGCGTACCTGAGACTGTTTTCTCCCATGAAACCTCATGCAATAAATATATTTGTCAGTCTTTAAGTGCCACAGGACTCCTTGTTTATTTGTCTTACTGAACTTTACTAACATGGCTGCTCTTTGGATCTCAGAAATTTTGCAACACCAATCCCTGGACAACAGACTACTTTCTTTCCCAAGTCAGGAAATTCCCTGAAGCCATGTCACATTTTTAAAAATGTAATTCCAGGACTCAAAAGCCTCTTTGTTCATCAGTAACATTCAAACAGGATTTTTTTCCATCTCAAATGACCTCTTTTGGATAAGTATATTTCAGTCTTATAAGTATGGCATTTGACTTCTTGTTTTGATAATATTCACTATTTTGGTTTGAGGATTATAGCAGGTGCACCCTTGACGCTCTACTGCTCCACGTCTTCTACAAGCCACATGCAGATCATAGCTTCGTGCCACTATTAGTGTTCTTTATTTACATGCTTTTCCCACCACTAGTTATTTACAAAGTACAGTTCAGGCTCAAGGGCCAACCAGTCTTAGCTCCGCACTCAGGGCAGTTTCCCTCCAACTGAGGCTTCTCCTCCAACAGATTGAGGTAACTTTCTTCCCGCTGTTGCTCTGAGTCTCTGGTGAACCTCCCCTCCCCTCCTGAGTTTGTTCCTGTGAAATAAAACCTGTCTAATGAGCATAACACTTGGTCTCTGGTAGCCTAGTCCCAGCAGGCTCGCTCAGCAGGCTCCACTCTCCCTTTGATTAGAGCTCCAGGAGCAAAGGGCTGGCTTAACTTCCAATTCTCAGCCAGCACCTTAACACAGCCTATATTAACTCTCTCCCTCTCTCTGAAGTGATAACTAAAAATCCAATGTTATTGATGCATTATATATGCACTGCACCACTTCATTGTTTTTGTTGTATTAGTTGGGGGGGGTATCAAAAACATTCTCTGTCTTTCCCTATAGCCCAAGTTTGCAAATTAAATGAAAAGCATTTCCACAAAGGCTATGTCATCCTACTGGCTGAAGTAGACCTGTGGGTCCAAAGTCACCTTCCCGCATCTCTTTTCAGGGGACAAAAAGTACTCCCAGCTTAGTGTACTAGAAGATATCCAGGAATGACGTAGTTCAAGACATACAGGAGCTGATTTTTAGAGACATTAACCTCTGCCCCTAACACATTAATTTTAGTTGGAGGTGGAGTTGTGTACTCAGCCTTTTGGAAAAATCAAGTCTTCAGATTAGTTTCAAAACTTAATATTTCAGTTTGTTTGACATTAAAGCTGCCAAAAGTCAGTAAATATGAAAGTGTGCATGAGATGGGGAAAAATAACCATTTCCATTCCACAAAGCAAGACCTCAGCTCTCAGGTTTTCTAATCAGAGGAGACTCCAACTAAACTATTCATATGAAGAATGAAAGGAATGTATTTTCCCCCCACACATCATATTCACTGCATTTTGGCAGTTCTTGCATGCAACAGTTAGTGTGAAGAAAATTCATTTCAAACTCAGATAAATTAATATATTTTTTATTACTTACATATCCATAGGCAATAAACTAGGAGAACTGTGTGTCCCTTTTATCTAAAACTGAGACAGAGACCTGATCCATCTTAAAAAGTAAAATTTAGGAGCCATGAATTTCTAATATATCTGTATGTAATTAAACTATGACTTGAACCACGGTATCCAGGTACAGCAGAATACAGAAGAGAGGCAGCGATGATGGATTAGAAAGCTTTTATGACAGAATTTCAAGTGTTATCTAGTGATGGTTCTGAGAATAAAACTTATTTTTGTTATGATTACATCTTAGGACTCTGACAACTTATTCAAGGCTTCTGACAAAGTGGGATTTTCTCCCATGAAAGCTTATGCACTAAATAAATTTGTAGTCTTTAAAAGTGCACAGGACTCCTTATTCAAAGAATATTTATTTCACTCCCATTGTTAAAACTAACCTGCTTCAGAACATGTTTGTGTGTGTTTCCTCTCTCTCTCTCTCTTTCATTTTATAAACTATAGATTAGTCTACAACCTAACCCATTTAAATTTCGTTTTGCATTGGAGGCAATGTAGGAATGAGCACCACTGTAGCTTTCTATAGACACGTTGTAAGTTAGATTTCTTTGAAAACATATTGAAATAACAATATTACCATGAATATTTGTATTGAAGTAGAGGGTGTGATTTGCCCATAGGTTACATACTTCAGAACCACCATGAAAATTCTCAGCATCTACTTGTGCTAATTAAAAGCAAAGCACCCTATTCAAAGCACCCATTCAGTACTAGCCCCTTTCATAGTGTCTGTAGGTGGACATACATAGTGCTTCCTTTAACCCATGCTTTCTCTTTTTCTGAAGACATGTATGATTGATATATTTTTGCATTCTTAAAGTTACCTGATCCTCTTCATCCATGCCAAAATAACAGTCCTACTTTACCTCAAGTCATGCAGTGACATCCACTGGTATTCCCAGAAGCAATGAAGGCATGATGATTCTGAGATATTTGGGGGTGGCTATCCTGATATTCTTTTACGATGTGTAGCATGTGCCTCCAACAATGCTAACTCAGGTGAAAGGACAGAGTGGAGTCATGGAATAGGATGATGGTCCTGCTCCTCCCACATCAAATGACAATGAGAGTCTTGTGGCTCCTTTAAGGCTAACACATTTCTTTGGGCATAACCTCTTGCGGGTTCCAACCTACTTCATCAGACGCATGAAGTGGAAACTACAGTGAGAGGTGCACCTGGCAGGATGAAGGAGGGCATATGTTAGAAAGGTCAATTCAGATAGGGTAGATGAGGTCCATTAATACCAGTTGATTAGAAAGTGAGAATGTATGAACAAGGACAATTCGTTTTTGTAATGTTATAACCATTCCAAGTTCCTATTCAGACCCAGTCTGATTGTGTCAAGTTTGCAAATCAGTTACATTAATGCAAGTTTCACACAGAAGTCTGTTTTTTTGACGTTTCTTTGGTTGAAATATGGCAACTTTCAAGTCTGCTTTTGAGTGTCCAGGGGGACTGAAATGTTCTCATACTGGTTTATGGATGTTACAAATTTTGATATCCAATTTGTGTCCATTTATTCTTTTGCATAAGGACAGTCCAATTTTGCCAATGGTACATGGCAGAGGGGCATTGCAGGCACATACCACATTATAAAAACTAATTGTCCTTGTTCAGACCTTCTCACCTTCCAATCAACTGGTGTGAATGGGCCTCATCTACCCTAACTGAATTGACTTTGCTAACACTTGCCCTCCTTCATCCTGGCAAGGTATATGTACCTCTCAACTGTATTTTCCACTTCATACACCTGACAAAGCAGGTTGGAGCCCACAAAAGCTTATGTCTAAAGAAATCTGTAGTCTTAAGGTGCCACAAGATTCTCATTGTTTTTGCTGAACACAGACTAATATGGCTACCCCTCTGGAAGCCACTATCATATCAAACAGCATTTATAGCAGTGATGTCAGTGCTTTCGATTTCATAGGTCTATAGTATTTCTAGCTCCTGCACAGGGATGAGGGGAGCTAGGAGCATGGGAGAATGCAAGGTCCTTGTATCCTCTTCCCTTCCTCTTTACCTGCTTATTCATCGATAGGCAAAGTCTTAAAGCCCAGGTTTTATTTTTGTATTAGTTTCAAGGTACACTTAATAATGCTTTAAAGGAAGTTTTGTGAGAGTCCATAAACCTTGAGGCTGCTGGTGGGATGTGTTACTCCTCAGCTATTAAACCCACTTCACAAGCTGCGGCTGTTGTGTTCAGGAACAAGGGAGCAGTGTGCTAATGATACTGCATTAGTGCCTCAGAGCAGTCTCTCTAACATGCAGTATTTAACCTCTGTCTCAGCTGATCCCGATAAAATCAGAAACTCCTTCTCCTTGTTTAGGTTTTAGAGGACTGTATATTTTAAAATCCAAATGGAGATGCTCTCCTCTCCTTACACAGCTTCAGTTGGTTGTATATTTTATTTCAGACAAATTATTAAAGGCATTTCTTGAGCAGTAGCCTTAAGCCTTTTACCTTAGTTTAGCATAAAAATAGAAGCAATTTTGACTTTTGTGTTTTCATTTGTATTTTCAGTTGAATTATAAGACTCTGAAAGCATGTCAACATTGATACAGTACTCCTGATAGATGAATGGTGCTTTCAGAGAGCCACCATACAAACACTCCAACTTCCTTTACTCCCCTGGATCCCACACACTTAAACAGAAATAAGACTCATAAAACATGTAATATGACTGAAGCTGCAAAAATCTGAGGTTTCTACATGTGACAGATTAATATTTTACTATGTCTTTTATGCTTCCCATTACTGATCTGACTTATTTTATTAATGTAAATTAAACTGAAATTTGAATGAACATATTTGCATTAGTTCCCCAAAGCAAACAATACAAAAGCTGCCAAGTCATTCTGTAAATAGGCCACCATTACATCTTTCACATATTCCATATTCATACTCTTTTAAGGAACTTTACAGATGGCAAACTATGTGCAAACTGATGAGAAAACTCTAGAGTTATCACTTGAAAATGTTCCCATAACTGGGCATCCTCACAGATACCTATGCATATTCATAAACCTTTGTGAATTTGTACCTAGCACTTACCATATCTTTCACCCCCATCTGCACAGAGAATGGGTTGTCTTCTATTCCACTGATGAGTTGTGAGGTCTAAAGAATATGTTTTGTCTTCAGCATGTTCAAATTAAGTACTTGATGCAGTGCAACACTTCTATAAATGTTATATTCATTTGTAAAGATACATTTGCCATTTTGATATCTTGCAGGTTTGTACAGATGGAAATAATTGTGCATATAGGTGGAAGAAAGGGTTTCATGAAAGAGAAAAACCTGATACTATTTCTCACTCATCCCCAAGTAAATCTGTTTTGACAACCAAAGACTCAGAAGAAATGACAGCTTTGTAGGAATACAGAAAAATATCAATGCTCAGAGTTCTATTGTGCTGTAATATACAAAGTGTGAATATTGTATTTACACGTAATTCAATGTCATAATACACACTAAGGGTATGTTCACACATTATCTTTTAAATTGAAATAACACTGATTATTTCGATTTAAAAAAGATTAGGTCCACAAAACATTTTCTTGTTTCAAAATGATGAGCTCCCTCATTTTGAAACAAGAGACATTATTTTGAAATAGCTTAAACCTACTTTAATTCGAATTGTCTGTTATTTTGGTTATTTTGAAATAACACTGTGAGGACATGTTATTTCACAATAATGCTTATTTTGAAATAAAACTTTTGCCCTTCTCCTTCCTAGGGTGCCTTCTTTTTTGTATATAATGGGTGGGGGCATGGCCCAGTGACGGGGCCATGTTGCCACACCTCCCATGGTGCCCCTCGCCTGATTCGAAATAGCAAGTGTATCTGGACTTGCTATTTCAATTTGAGGTTTTTGCTTATTTCAATTTAAGTTAATTCGAATTAAGGATTTTATTTCAAATCAACTTATTTCAATTTAACTTAAATCGAAATAAGCATGTACATGTGGACATAGCCTAATGTATACAAGACTCCAATTTTAAAATAGGTATTCCATACCGCTGAGTTTCATTTCCCATCAAATTTGCTAGGGTTGCAAGCAATGATGCTTGTCTAAGAGAAAGTCTGGGAAAGTTTTGGAAAATTTAAGCATATGTATGGTGGCAAAATGTGGTGACTTATGAGATTTAACTTTATTTGATTAGCTGATCTTCCCAGGTTTAGTTTTTAAGCATGAGAGCAAATTTAGTGTACAGGAAAAAAGACAGACTAATACCATTTCCTAGGAATTAAGCAAATTGCAAAGGTTCTGCAAATTTCATGCATGTTTTTCTGCCAAAGTAAAATTAATCTTTGTTTTCAATATGCACTTTTCCACACTTGCTTTATTCCTTAGTGAACTGCCTGCAACACCAAGTTAAGTGCTAAGTTTCTTAGGGTGAGGATCACTGAACTTGCTTCATTTCTGATTTAAGATGTCTCTATCACCATTGTGCGATATGACTGCTGCTTTTGTAGACAAAATACCTTTACTTTTGCTAGTTTAGGTACTAATACAGTGAAGCCACAAAAGCACAGCATTTACAGAAATTTTGCTATCCTATTATCCAGGGTTTCAGAGTGGTTTCTACCACCTCAGTTGAAGCCAGTGCTGCAGTGGTTTCACAATGTGTGTTTCCAAGTTGCAATGACAACTGTCCATGCTGTGATTGCAGCGTGGACATGCACAACCTGAGCTTCCGGGTCAGTGTTTACACAATGATCAGTTTCATCCATTTTGCATTCACAGTAGTATTGTTCGCTTGTGTAAAGTTGTATGTGGAAGGCACTTCAGGAACAGCGTCTTATGGAGGATTTGTACAGCCATTCCTTTTTTTAAATTCTATTACCCTACAAGAGACTCTGAAGCCCACAGTCTATGCTTCTTGACTTCCTGAGTAAGTGTTTATTAAGCAGAGCATCATCACAGTGGAGCATGGATCTACCGCAGGGACAAGAACATTGTCTTGTTCAGCAGCTTTAGTCTGCTAATTGATATACACTTATGCTTCTGAAATACAAGGTTTAAAACTGCCAGTTGTGCTCATATATTATAGAGTACCAACAACTCAATTACCTGCAGACTTTGACAGTATTTTTTTCTGATAGCCTATTGATTTTTCAATAATTATAGCATTAACAGAACCAATATAGGAATATTACAAGATGTGTGCCTAACAAACCACACAGTATATTTGCCATTATGTAACATGTCACCAGTAAACATGGTCTGCTTCTAGTGACCCCAAAAAAATACATCATTTCCTACATATATAGATTTTGTCTGTTAGCAATGGTGAATACTCTAATGACAAAATTAACCTGAAAGTCTACAGTTTCATCCAGAGACCACAAACTCCTTTCCAGATATCAAGGGCTAAATGCTAGGAAGGGTAAGAAGACCCAGTGTACGGGAGCAGAGCACTTTCTGAATGGAATCTCCCAAAGCACTGTTACTGACCTGGGTACAATGCACTGAGGAACACTGTGGCAGCATAGCCAGAGGCATTCAACTATAGCCTTTGTAATGAGGTAGCATGATCCCCCAGGCAGCTTAAGCCAGTTACATGGACTGGTAGGGAGGGAGAGCACGGATACTGATGTACTAGAGTGGTTTAATTGTTATCTCTTGGAGCGATTTTCAGAGTAGTTTAGGCAATGACTCTTTCACTCCAAAGGCTCTTTCAGACTCTCTTCCTGTCCCTGTTTTATTTCAACTTGACAGTGCTTAGGTAGCTGGTGTACTGTGATCACCATTTTTCCCAAATAATTGGTGTTGTCTCAATGTTTCCTTGTACTCCTTCTGTTTGTTGTATCCTTCTATTGTGTCTTAAATTTTAGCTCCTTATGTAGGCGCTGTCTGGTTTTGGTTTTGTATGCTGCCCAGCTGAGTGGGGTCCTAGTCTGCGACTAGGGTTCAAACAAAAAAATCACAGCGTGTGGGTCTGCAGGTTTAGCGTTTGAGGCATAAGGCACAGTATTCTCAATATACCACTGAAACCCCAACTCTAACCATCTAGCTACACAAAAACACCTACCAGTACATAACTGCATATTAAGGTTGCAGAGTCAAAGACTCCATGTATGTGCATCATGGTACAGTTTTAATGATATAATCACATACTCCCCCCCACACACACTTCAGCCTTCAGTGCACAGAATGTTCTCAAAGGGAGCTATTCTGATCATCTAACCCCATTTGTAGCTTCTGAGTATTTCTGAAAATCTGGTATGATTGTTTCTGTTCATAGTACAGTGTCATGAAATACAACCCCTATAAGTGGACCAATCTTACTCTAAAGTGAATTGGAAAGTCTACAGGGGCAGTAGACAGTAAAAAGACATTTAATACTAATAAACCTAAAGATCTAAAAGGCAGAAAAGAATGCAGATACCATAGCTACTTCACAAAGTAAGGTTTGTGGCACATGTCACTAAGTGGCAATCATCATCATTTGACACACATGAAGAGGACTTCCTGGGTCATTGAATCTAGCCCCTAAAAAAAAAGGCAACCCTGACATATAATCCTTTTCATGAATGGATCAAATTTCATCTTAAAACTAGTTAGGTTTTCCTCACTACCCCTACTAGGAGGCGGTTCCACAACCTCATTCATCTGATGGGTAGAAAACTTCTCTTAATTTCCAGCTTGAATTTATTTATGTCTAACATGTATCCATTTGAAATGTGTTTCCTGGTCTCCTTAATACTGTCCTAATGATGCTTTTTAATATAAGCATATCTATAGAATGGACTGAACTGGGGCCAGGGAAACCATGGAGAGAGATGTTCCACAAGTTATTAACGAATTTAACAATTTAGTAGTTTGAGAATTTCCATTTTCTGGAACTGTATTCCCCCCTTAACCGATCATATTTACTTTCCTCTAATGACAATAACCTTTATAACCCCAAATAGAGAAAACCATTAAAATGTAAGAAAACAATATTCTTATAAACAAAGCATCTATCAGTTGACAATTATAAGTATCCTTGGCTAATTTTAAAAATATTTATGCTTTTTTCCAATTTAGAAACATCAAAGGTCTCAAATGCTTTTAGACAGAAGCAATATATGAACCATACATTTTTAATGAGCTAAATTATAGTTACAAAGCAGCTTGCTATCTCTCCTAAAGTCCATTATGTGCACTCCATTCACTGTATGCTGTTATCATAGACAATCAGAGCAGACAAAAACAGATTCAGAAAAAACACTTTACAGTGATCCTTTTTTTTTCTGGATATAATGGAAAGAATATGCATATTATGTACAAGCTATGGGCTTTTAGAGACAATACCATTGCACTGAATGTGCATGCGGGAGAGATGGCGAAAGGAAATTGTGGAAAGAGATGGAAAGTGCTTTGGTAATAGAACTGGTACAGAGAGTATATTTCAGGAAAAATAGTTCTCCCTGTATAATTTATTATTTACTAATAAATGCTCCAAAGAACAAGTATTTTGTATTATTTCTTAGAAACCCTTCTCACAACACGTTCCTCATCAGAATTTTCAGCCAGCAACAATTAGAATTACATTAATTTTCTTCACTCATAAACCCACCATGTTCTCTGATTATAAAAGAAGCTCAAATTAGCATATTAGCCTACTTAAAAAAGACTACTTTCAACCCACGGTTTTGTGACTGTGATCAGTCACTGGCATAAACTTTACCATTTAAACATCTGTCAGATTGGACCAAGAAATAAGGTATTTAAATTCTATCTAAATGTCATAATTTGAGTCCTCAATTAATTATAACAATGATTTTACACCCTCAGTCTACTGCAAGTCTAGAAATTGAGACTTCTTGGGAAAATGTGGCCCATAGTATAAAACTACAGACTTGCCAAGAAGTATTTTGACTAGTGAACTCTCAATTTTCCAGCAGATTTTCACCTGCTATAAACTCTTACTACATATGCTCTTCATTCTGTATAAGATGGCACTGGAAATAAGGAAGAAGAGTGAGGAGCACAGATGTGTTTGTGATATGTAACTAGGTGAGCTCTGGCAAGCTGTCTTTGAAGAAATGAGGCAGTAGATTCTCCTGCCTGGTCAGGAGGGAATAGTGCAATTAGTTTATTCACAGGGAAAAACAAACCACACACATGCATCGGAACTTACTAATTGAATTTGGTTCAGAATAAATCTGCTTACAATTTGGGATGTGCAAGGATTTATCTTCATCTGAGGAAAAAAAAAATTAAAGGGAAGCACTGATCTTTTTCAGTTGACTTTGAAACAGTTGACTAGATAGTCTTCTAGTCATGTCCCTGATAAAGCCAATGAAATCATTCAGAAATACCATAGTCTTCTTCTGTGTTGTCTACAATGATAACACATGCAGTTGTGTTCCAGTGGTAATGGTCATTTCTCACACTGTTCTTAATTATTGACTAGCTTTTGGTGGTTTTATTATTATTTATTTATAGAGCAACTCTGGGATGATTAATCTTTTCTCTGAGAAACAAGTGAAAGCTCAGTGATTTTGACTGAGTTTGGCTGTAAGCCAAAGCCCATATATGTGGGTATGAGTTAATGTAAATTGAAATCAAAGGAAATTTTCACATGAATTCCTGCTGGCCAAGCCCACCATGTTTAGCACAACTTGTGCTGTGACTAAGAACAGGATTATACCTGGGGACATGAGTTTGTACTAGGAGGGGACAGTGGGTTTCAGCATATAATAGCTCTGTAAAGCTCTTGTACCCTGGTTTTTTGTTTGTTTGTTTTTAATAATGGGCAAATTCATCTTTTATTTAAGCTACTGAGTATTTTAATACTAACTTGAACAGGAACAGAAATAGGTCTACAACCTTGTATTATAACATATTGACCTTTAAAAAATTGTATTACTGTGTACCATCATTGAAGTCTTTTAATATTTCCCTTCACTTGACTGAAAAGCATTTCAGGAGGTGCAAAAAGTAGTCTGCTATTGTTTCAGAGGTACCCGTGGTCTGCTACACAGTTCCGTTGTCCCTGTGTCATTAGGAAGAAAACATCACATTGCATTATTAGGCCAGTGAGTGGTCCATTAGACCATTCACTGTGTAGTAACAAAATAGAATCTTATTTTCATATCTGCTAAGAATAGACTGTAGAACTTCAAATCAAATTATTTTTTCAAGTGACACTTTAAAATATGCAATTACACATGATTTTTACTATCAGGGATTCTTCAGTCAAAGACTTTTCTGTGATTAAATGAGAAGTTTACAGGCAGAGAATATTTAGTGCTTTGCTCTTTCTGTAACATCCTTTCTAAATAAGAACATCCATTTCACTGTAACTTTCTACTTACAGGGTGAGCTGCTGTAGTAAAAATTGCCAAATGTCAAGCTCCCTCAAGAACGTGGATACACTTGTGAGAGTGAAACAGCTAATATTCCTAATCACCCAGTCTCTAGGCTAGCAGAACAGCAACCTCCCACAGATCTACATCTGGGACATTTTCTTCATTACCTTCTCTAGAACTGAATAATCAGATATATTATAACTATTAATAGTCATCTCCTCAAACACAAGTAAATTATCTACAAAAACTATGTAAAAAATGTATGTAAAAGTCAAACAGTAAGCTATGAAATTAAGCATTTAGCTTTACTATACACAACTGAGGCTGTAATTTTCCTCCACTGAAAAATGTGGCATTTTCATAAAGCAAAAATGGCATTTTTCACACAGCAACAATAAACCACACATTTTTACTGACCAGCATTAACCAAATTAATTAACCTTGCAATTGGCTAGAAATATTTCTGCTCACACTTGAAGAAAAATAGATTTGCCTTACCTTATGGCCACTTTATTTGAAAAATGCCAAGAATAAATAATTGATTTGTGTACAAGTCATTCAGTAATGTAAGAATGTCAATAATATGTCCAGATTTGCTACTTTAGGAGAGGGTCATTCTAGGTTTGCTTCCAGAATGTACTTTAGAGTTATCCAGAGCACTGAGGGGATGAAAGGGTGCAAGTGATGTGGTGATAATATCTAGCCCCCTGTCTATATATGAGCTGGCTCAATAGGTACGGCTGAATGCCTTGGCTTCTTATAGAGAGAAAGAATTTGGAATATGGATAAAAGATAGCTATCCAATGCTCAATTCAGAAAGAAAGAAGTGACATTGATAGGTTGGGGGGTGTGTGAAACACAAAAGGTTACAGGGATTGCATGTGCCCCTCTGATAGAATGTGTGTTTCTGATGTTGATGTCATGCTTATATCTTGAGGGCAGTAGGGAAACGAGGTAATTAAACTAGAGCCCACCACAGGGAAAGGCAGTGGGATATTTTCAGTTGCCTTGAAATTTAGTCCCCTTTGGGTCAGAAGTCCTAAATCTATTAACATTTAGGAGATACCACTATTTTCTTAGGTTGGAGGGATGTTTGGAGTAAGGACTGGGAGTTTTAGATTTAAGGAAAAGTTCTGAACTACTGTATTCTAGCTATTAATTTTCAGCAGGGCTTTAAAGTGGTGATAGGATGCTGGATTTCATTTAATTCTTACTTTTTTTATATGGTGTATAGATGTGAAGCAGAGAGCAGCATTGGATTACACAGTATCTCTGACATAACACCAAAACAATTCCTGCATTATGTGACCTACGCAGCAACAAATTCTCATTGTGGTATGGATAAATCATCTGCCTTATAAAACAGTGGTTAGTGTATTCATAAAAGGCATCAAGGATAAAATGGTTGTAATGGTGATTTTGTCAGTTGTGTGAAACATTTTAAAAATAGGTGTTAGAAAAACTAACAATGACTTATCTCTTGGCAATCACAGATCTTTGTTATAATTACAAATCAAAGACCTTTAAAATGATACAGTAGTATCTGTGGATGTTCAAAGGCCAGTGATTAAGATGCTGTGCTGGACATATCTTTATCACCACCAATGTCCATATCTCTCATTAGGGATTTTTAATTTATATATTATTGCTCTCACCTAGAGTTTTTAATGTGCTGTATAGACTTTGGCCCCAGGCTCTGTCATGTCCTGTTGAGTTTCACACAGAATACTTCCCAGAAGCTTAGAAACCCCTGGAACTATGAGTTAATGAACGCATTGACAGAATCTTAACCACAGCATCCTAAACAAGGTGCTGTAACGATGACACTGTCTCCTATCGGGGGACAAGCCAAAAATTGGACACTGCTCACCAGGATGGTATTTTATTATAGCTGGCGAAGTGCTGTAATTAATGATGAGAAACTGTCTCACTGTCAGAAAATGTGGAATAAATTCATGAGAATAAGTCACAAAAGGTTTCAGTGCTCTTGGATTGGAAGTTGAGGGTAGGGGGTAAGAAATAGTCAGATAAAATGATGTGAAATAGCCAGAGCATGGCCATTTTTGTGTTGTCATGGTATTCTTGGGCCTTTCTATATGCCAGTCTCTCTCTCTCTTTTTTTTTTCTCCTTTTTTTATTGGGCTTTTCCATATGCCAATATCTCTCTCTTTTTCTTTTTCTTTCCTTTCTTTTTTTCCCCCCATTTCAGCCACAAATTCTTGCAGTTGGAAGAGATTTTTTTCCCTTTTGTTATCATTTTCAACTTTTAAAGGAAAGTTAGTACTTGTGAAAGTTGGCACATAGTCAGTTCTAAAGAATGAAGTCTGTTCCAACTTGTAGAGCATGACCACAGGCTGACCACTCTCCTCCACAATACTTGCCTAGAGGAATTAGTTAGGAATCAAAAGGGAAGGTTAATTTCTGCAATCATTTGCTCTTTGACCTAAGACATCTCTTCAATTGGTACTCTGCACTCCCTACTTTTTTTTATATTCCAAAGTAAATGGAAAAATAAACAAGGCTCATATTATTTGACTATCTTTCTATTTGCAGTTTTAAATTAAATACAAACCTAACCAACTACTAGTTTTATTCTCATGTTTCATTATAAATGCTACTGAGCTATCGTCTCTCATTTCAATTATATAGATCATAGCATTTTTCTGCTAGACAAAACTACTGTCAGTCTGAATAGTGAAAAACTATTGCATAAAACAATGTCTGTTGATAGCACCAACACTTTTTCATTGCATAAGCTCTTATAGTTCTAGAGCATCTGTCATCCTAACTGACCTATTGAGCTATGTATCACTGGAAAATAAATTGTTTTGTGTTTGTTTTTCTTTACATTCAGAGAGGACCGAGGGTTCTTGTTTGTTTTCTTTTCTCTCTGTAAACAAACAATAAACTTGTATATTCCTTATTCTTTCTGTTTAGTTTGAAATATAAGAGAGTCTAAAATATGTCGATTTTAGTGTATGGAACCCAAGAAGAAATGAGTCAAAGTTGTCTGAAAAGAGCAGTGGGTGCACTCTCCACTCTAATGTGCTAATTAAGAACAAAATGTCTGCCAGTTCTGTGCACAGGCTAACAAGCATTTAAAGAAGCAGTCCACAGAAAACAAAGGGATCAGAGTATCTAGTTTCATAGATCAAAATTGCATTTTACTAAATTAAAAAATAAACGATACAAGGAGCACTAAGATCTTTACGAAGGGTAGTTCACCAGCATATAGTAACAAAGAACTGATTTAGATTGAGAAGTAAAATAGAATACTGTGCTGTGACAGTGCAGGGGCAACTTCAATAACTATACTGTGATACAAATTGAAGTTTAGTGAGGAAAATAAGTTAAACATTCTTAATCTTGTGAAGAGGGCATTGCTTATATAATGATCATAAGTAGTCTGGATTTTGGTTTTACAGTTTACCCAAAGGAGTATGTTTTTTCTTATCATCAGGCTGGAACGTTGTGCAAACACAGAATGAAAAGAGATATCTACTATAACAGCAGCAGATGTTTGCTCCTTATTTTTAACCAAATAAGCCATTGGTTGAGGCCCCTGTCATGTACTCTAAAAAGTTCACAGTCCTATATCTTTCCTCCAACACTTTCACACAAAAAAACCACCACACACCACATAAACCTTTCATGACCCAGAGCATATAGCAACCATTAACCCTTTCAGTGAAATTATGATGGCACCACATTCTATCAAAATGTATGTATGTATGTTTTCACTGAAAAACAAAACACATTGCAAAATCAGCTTGATTTTGCAAGAATTTTGTTTCAGAAGAAAAAGAACAAACAAAAGGTCCAAAAATGCCAAAATATTCCTTTTTGGAATGAATTTTTTTTTCATTTTGAAATTAATTTCCATTTTACATGTTTTTTATTTTGTATTATATTGTGCATGCTAAAGTTAAAAAAAAGAAAGAAAGGGAAATTTTGATTGTCTAAATGAAGTTTTCGATCAACTTGAAATAAAAATTCTTTGGAATTTTATAACCTGAGACATGAGGGTTATATTCCTTAATATGTTTAGTCTCTAGCTGTTGATGGTTTCATTAGTGAAAGGAATCGTTAATTATTTTTTTTAAATATTACTAGGTTTTGGGGTCCAAGGATATGTGACAATATGTTCCATAGGTCAGTTATGTGGGAGATTTGAGAGAGAGAGAGATATTTCCTTTTATTATGTTTAAATAGGCTGCTTTTCAATTTCATTAATGTCTCATGTCTTCCACATGCTTAAAATCATAGGGCAATATTAAGAGTTTGGATAAGAATGCCATGAATTGCATATTTGACTGCATAGGTCCAGTGTAGGATTTCTTGAACTTTCCTCTACAAATCTGGTATACAATGTCAGAGAGAGGTTATTGGACCAGCTGGATCACAGATCTGATGCTGTCTGGCAATTTCTGTGTTACCTATTATTTTCTATGAAGAAAAATAAATAGGAATCTTCATCTACCTTTTCTATGACCAGCCTGTGGTCATGTCCCCTCTTCACTGTCTCTTCAAAGTAAACAGTCCCAATCTTTACGTGCAATTCTTTCTGTCCCTCAAATTATTTTCATTGCCAATCTTGGGATCCCCATCTGTTTCTGCTACATCTTTTCTCAAAGAGTGATGAGTGATCAGAATTCAAATACTAGTCCATATGAAAGAATATGACTGATCTAGTAGCATTACTTTAAGTAGTTTCTGTACAGTTCTTGTACTTCTTTTTATTATTTTCAGTGGTGCTGTGTGCAGAGTAGAGGAATTCTATGAGCTGTTCACAATGAAGACAACAACATTTTGTTTAGTAAGAATTTGTTTTCATTTAGTTTTATGTAATACCCTAATAATTTATAGCCATCAATATGCTATTTCAATTCACATCGGCGTTCAGAATTTAAATTTCAAATTAAAGTTAAATTTAGAATCAGCTTCGAAAATGTCTTTACTTAACTGCTTCTCAGTAGCAAGTACTCTTCAGGACACTGATTACAAATTATTAAATACATTTAAGCAGAATTATTTAATCTTAAATAACTAAGGTGATAAAAACTCCCTTGTCTGTATCTTTTAATGTCTCTTTCAGGTATCTTTAGTTTTACTTCCGTAAGTATATATTATGTAACAGACGACTTGATATAGCACAGGTAAAAGGTTTACACAAAACAAGAGGCTAATATTGTTCATTTTACTCACACCAGTAGTCCCTTGTGGTGTTCATGTGACTTGCTTGAGAAGAGCCATCAGAATTTGGTTGTAAAGTAATAAGATGGCAAACATTCTAGGGTGACTTTTACCCTGTGCAAGCTGAAACCCCATGGGAACATTTAGTGCATATTGTCTTGTATTGAAAAGCATACAAATCTTCAGTAGCAAAGCCTCCATGCCATGCATACCATCGTTTAGTTTAGGGATAAAACATGGAACCAAAGTAAGCTAAGAAATATTCTGCATTCTCTGGATAGGCATAACTGTGTCGATGTCTTGGTTATCTGAAATAAGTGACAGCTGGTCACATGGAAGGTCCTCAGTATCAAATGCTAATACAGGCAGTCTTCAAAAACCTATACAAAACTCACGTAGTTTGATGAGCTTCACATGATTTGGTTGTGAGTTCCCCTTCACCGTATCAATGAAAAAGCAAACAAACAAACTGGAACATAAGGATAAAGTCATGCAAGAAGTGTAATCTGCAATAAGTTATTAAAGCTGATGTTAACAAAAACTGGCCAAGTTTGCACAGCTTTAATTGGACTTCAGCAGTGTAGCAATGGAACAACTTATCAGGAAAAATAGCCACTTACTTGGAGTCAGCAAGATCACCACCTCCAAGATTTGTGTTTATAACCAGTAAGCAAAATGTTTTAAACATGGTAAGAGAATGATCAGGAAATTCCCCTACTGACATTCAACTTCTAAGCGTGGAGTCCAATCCTCCCCAAAGCATTCTTTTCTGTTCTCCATACTGAAATTAGGAACTCAGCCTTTCTCCTGAGCACCTCTGCAGCAAGAGAAGAAAACAGAACTGAAGTTAACATTTTGTTTACCAGGGATCAGTCTGTGCCATAAATATGAACAAAGGCACCATATCTGGATACAGATGATGTCAAATATGCCTAATAATTTGCTACTACATTTAAACCAATTCAGTATACACATTGTTTTATTAATTCTATTCATTTGCTAGTGTATACTTCAGGAATCACCAAACTCTTACTGTATTCACATTTGAATTGACACAACTCATTTTTCTGCAAACATTAGGTGGAAATCAAATTCCCTTCTGGCCATTTCAGGAATTGCCTGAAACATATTAGACACCTTCTGTTTGTGCTCTTCAACTAAACTATGTCTTGGTAATTAAAGTGATCATGGAATCTCTCAAAAGGTAGTCTGTATTCATAAAGAGCCTATAGAAAACTTATTAGCTATGTGACTTTCAAAACTACTTTCCTTCCCGTGGAGCAAGTAACTCAGCAACAATAACCCACAATAACCCATGTCATTCTTGAATTATAAAGTTTCTTAAGGTGGTGGGTACAATTTTTTTTTTTATAAAAGTGCAATATTGTTTATTTTCTTAGGCAGACTATAAGAATTGTTACAATCCCTGGGCTGGCTGCCCCTCAAAGACCCTTTTTTCCAATTCCCCCACAAATCCACACCTTTTTGGTGGCAGCCTCCACTTCTAATGAATCCTGTGATCCAACCACTCCCTGACTAATCTTCTGGCTTATATCTGTCTGGTTGCCAAACCTTTTATCGCGCAGTCTGAATGGGCTTGGCATTTGCAAGTTTTCCTTTGGGTGCTTGTGGACAGTAGCAGTATGCAGTGATACAGAAGTAATTTCTTCAAAACAAAGGGTGGTTTATTTGCTACGAGGTACATAACACACAGAAATATATTTAGAATAAGAGAGAAATATGCACATACTGGCTTACCTCTGTTTGTCAGTCTCCTCCAGTCATTGGCCAGAGAAGGGAGGTTGGATGGGGTGGGCTCTGAATTATTACAGATAATTCTTTCTTGCGTGACTGGCTGGTGAGACTTGCTCATATGCTCAGGGTTTAACTGATCACCACATTTGGGGTCAGGAGGCAATTTTCCCTCTGGACATATTGGCTAGAGCTCTGGGCCTTTTTCTCCTTCCTCTGCAGCATGAGGCATGGCTCATTTGCTGATGTATCTTAAATTCTTTAAATCATGATCTGAAGACTTTAATAAGTCATTCATAAAATAGAAGTTTATTGCAGGAGTGGGTGCGTAAAGTTTTGTGGCCTGCATTGTGAAGGATGACAGACTAGATGATCATGTTGTTCCCTTCTGACCTTGGAGTCTATGGTTATATCTACGCTTATAAGTTATTTTGAATGAAGGACGCTTAATTTGAAATAACTTATTCCCCCGTCACAGTGGCATTTTATTATATGGAATTAAGCCTTTCCTTAATTCAAAATAAGGAAAGACTACTGTAATTTGATATAGTAAAACTTCCTTTGACTTTGAAGTAATGGTTACTTCAAAGTGATTCTTTCGAATGAAGCCAGTGTTAGTTGAAGAGTAGGCTTAAATCAATATAACTGCCCTATTAACTTTCCTACCTGCCCCTCATTTGAATTAGAGAGTCTAAGGTAGACTCTCTAAGGGCATGTCCACACATCTCTTTTAAATCGAAATAATGCTGGTTCTTTTGATTTAAAAATTATTAGGTCCATCCAATGTAATCTTATTTTGAAATGACAGGCACCGTCATTTTGAAGCAAGAGCCGTCATTTCAAAATAGCTTAAACACACTTTAAGCCAAAACATCCATTATTTCAAAACCGTTATTTTGAAATAATGCTGTTTGGATGTGTTATTTTTGAAATAACCCTTATTTTGAATTAGCACTTTTGCCCTTCTCCTTCCCAGGGGGACTTCCTTTTTCTATATTTTGGGTGAAGGCATGGCCTAGGGAGGGGGCCATGTTGCCAAACCTCCCATGGTGCCCCTCTCCTGATTTGAAATAGCAAGTCCTGTGTCTGGACTTGTTAATTGAAAGTAGTTAATTGAAGTTAATTGACAGGTGCTTGTCTAGCCTGCTCTGAAGCACTTATAGTGGTGGAGATTCCACAACCTGCCTAGGCAACTTATTCCAGTGCTTAAAACCTGAGAGCTAATTTTTTTTTTTTACAATGTCTAACCTATACCTCCCTTGCTGCAATTTAAGCCTACTGCTTATTGTCCTATCATCAGCAGTTAAGGAGAACAAATTTTATCCCTCTTCCTCATGACAACTTCTTATGTACTTGGAAACTGTCATCATGTCCCCTGTCAATCTCCTCTTTTCCAGACTCAACACCACCAATTCTTTCAATCTTCCCTCAAAAGTCTACAACCCCAGACCTCTAATCATTCATTTTGCTCTTCTCTGGACTTTCTTCAACTTGTTCCCATCTTTTCTGAAATGAAGCACCCAGAACCGGATACAACAACCCAGTTGAGGCCTAATCAGGGCCAAGTAGAGCAGAATCATAGAATCATAGGGTTGGAAGGGACCTCATAGGTCATCTAGTCCAACCCCCTGCCAGAGACCACTCCCACTAAACCATCCCAGTCATGGTTTTGTCCAGCCGGGCCTTAAACACCTCCAAAGATAGAGATTTCACCACCTCCCCCGGCAGCTCATTCCAAGGCTTCACCACTCTCCTAATAAATTTTTTTTTTAGAAATATCCAGCCTTGACCTCCCTAACTGCAACTTGAGACTGTTGCTCCTCGTTCTGTCCTCTGTTATTACCGAGAACAGTCAAGCTCCATCTTCCTTAGAGTATCCCTTCAAGTAGTTGAAGGTTGCTATCCAATCCCCCCCCAAAATCTTCTCTTCTGCAGACAAAATAAGCCTAATGCTTTCAGTCTTTCCTCATAGGGCTTGTGCTCCAGCCCTTTAATCATTTTGGTTGCCCTCCTCTGAACTCTCTCTAGCATGTCCCTGTCCTTTTTGTAGTGGGGAGCCCAAAACTGAACACAAATGCAAGGAGCCTGGGAAACAAGCAGGAGGAATTGGTAGTACTGGTGCAGACAAAGAACTATGACATGATTGGGATAACAGAGACGTGGTGGGATAGTTTGCATGACTGGAGCTCTGCAATAGATGGGTATAAACTGTTCAGGAAGGACGGGCAGGGAAGGAAAGGGGGAGGAGTAGCACTATATGTAAAGGAGCTCTATGACTGCTCAGAGCTTCATTATGAAAGTGGAAACAAGCCAGTTGAAAGTCTGTGGGTTAAGTTTAGAGGGGAGAGCAACAAGGGGGATGTTGTGGCAGGTGTCTGCTACAGACCACCAGATCAGAAGGAGGAGGTGGATGAGGCATTCTATGGACAACTGACAGAAGTTTCTAGAGCACAGGCCCTGGTTCTCATGGGGGACTTCAATTACCCTGACATCTGCTGGAAGGCCAATACAGCAGTGCACAAGCAATCCAGGAAGTTTCTGGAGAGTGTTGAGGGCAACTTCCTGGTACAAATGCTGGAGCAACCAACTAGGGGCCTTACACCTCTCGATCTGCTGCTCACAAATAGAGAAGAATGTATCAGGGAAGTAGAAGTGAATGGCAGACTGGGTAGCAGTGACCATGAAATGATTGAGCTCAAGTTGATGATTAAAGGAAAGAAGGAAAGAAGCAAAACACAGACCCTGGACTTCAGAAAAGAAGATTTTGTCTCCCTCGGGAACTGATGGGCAGGATCCCTTGGGAGGCTGATCTGAAGGGGAAAGGTGTCCAAGAGAGTTGGGTGCATTTTAAAGAAACCCTGCTAAGGGCACAGGAAGATACAAATCCGATAAGGAGAAAGCACAGCAAATGTGGAAGGCGCCCACTGTGGCTTAACAGAGAGCTCTGCACTGAGCTGAAGCATAAAAAGGACGCTTACAGGAAGTGGAAGCTAGGACACATGACTAAGGAGGCATATAAAGACATTGCTCGGGACTGCAGGGATGAAATCAGAAAGGCCAAAGGACAAATGGAGTTGCGACTAGCAAGGGATGTGAAGGATAACAGGAAGGTGTTCTACAAGTATATCAATAACAAGAAGAGGATTAGGGATGGTGTAGGTCCCTTACTGAATGGGGCAGGCATCCTCGTGACAGAAGATGAGGAAAAAGCTGAAGTGCTCAATGCTTTTTTTACTTCAGTTTTCACAAGCAGGGTCAGCTCCCAGCCCACTACACTAGGTACGGTAGACTGGGGAGAAGAAGAGAGGCCCTTGGTGACAGAAGGTCAGGTTAGGGACTGCTTAAAGAAACTAGATGTGCACAAGTCCATGGGGCCGGATGAACTGCATCCGAGGGTGCTGAGGGAGCTGGCTGATGAGATAGCAGTGCCGTTGGCCATTATCTTTGAAAACTCGTGGCGAACAGGGGAGGTGCCAGAGGACTGGAAAAAAGCAAATATAGTACCTATCTTCAAGAAAGGCAAAAAGGAGGATCCAGGGAATTACAGACCTGTCAGCCTCACCTCAATCCCCAGAAAAATCATGGAGCAGCTTCTCAAAGAATCCATCCTGAAACACTTGGAGGAAAATAGAGTGATCAGGAATAGTCAGCATGGATTCACCAAGGGTAAATCATGCCTGACCAACCTCATCGCCTTCTATGATGAGATGACTGGATTTGTGGATGCGGGAAGAGCCGTTGATGTGATATACCTTGACTTTAGCAAGGCTTTTGATACGGTTTCCCACAGCATTCTCATTAGCAAATTAAGGAAGTATGGGTTAGATGCGTGGACTGTAAGGTGGATAGAAAAATGGCTAGATCAACGGTTTCAGCGTGTAGGAATCAATGGCTCCATGTCAAGTTGGCAAGCAGTAACGAGTGGTGTGCCCTAGGGATCGGTCCTGGGGCCAGTTCTGTTCAATGTTTTCATCAATGATCTGGATGATGGAATAGATTGCACACTTAGTAAGTTTGCGGATGATACCAAACTGGGGGGAACGGTAGACACCCTAGAGGGCAGGGACAGGATTCAGGGAGACCTAGACAAATTGGAGCAGTGGGCCAAGAGGAATCTCATGAGGTTCAACAAAGACAAGTGTAAAATCCTGCACTTGGGACGAAAAAACCCCATGTACTGCTACAGGCTGGGGAGTGATCAGCTAAATAGCAGCACTGGAGAAAAGGACCTGGGAGCTATGGTGGATGGGAAGCTGGATATGAGTCAGCAGTGTGCGCTTGCTGCCAGAAAGGCCAATGGCATACTGGGCTGCATCAGAAGTGTCGCCAGCAGATCGAGGGATGTGATCATTCCCCTCTATTCTGCACTAGTGAGGCCACATCTAGAATACTGTGTACAGTTTTGGGCTCCCCACTACAAAAAGGACATGGACAAATTAGAGAGAGTCCAGAGGAGGGCAACCAAAATGATCAAAGGGCTGGAGCACAAGCCCTATGAAGAAAGACTGAAGGAACTAGGCTTATTTAGCCTGCAGAAGAGAAGACTGAGGGGGGATTTGATAACAACCTTCAACTACTTGAAGGGTTGCTCCAAGGAGGATGGAGCTCGACTGTTCTCGGTAGTAACAGAGGGCAGAACGAGAAGCAATGGTTTCAAGTTACAGCTGGGGCGGTCCAGGCTGGATATTAGGAGAAACTTCCTTACTAGGCGAGTGGTGAAGCATTGGAATAAGCTGCCTAGGGAGGTGGTGGAATCTCCATCTCTGGAGGTGTTCAAGGCCCAGCTGGACAAAACCCTGACTGGGATGATCTAATGGGAGTGGTCCTGCTTTTTTTGGCAGGGGGTTGGACTAGATGACCTCGTGGGGTCCCTTCCAACCCTATGATTCTATGATTCTATGATTACTTCTTGTGTCTTGCTTCCAGTACTCCCGTTAATACATCCCAAAAAGTTTACTTTGTTTGCAAGAGCATTACACTGTTGGCTCATATTTATCTTGTAGTCCACTATGACACCTAGATCCTTTTCTGGAGTACTCCTTCCTAGGCAGTCACTGCCCATTTTGTATGTGTGCAATGGGTTGTGCTTTCCTAAGTGGAATATTTTGAATTTGTCTTTATTAAATTTCATTCTGTTTACCTCAAGCCTTTCACAAGTTTGCTCAAATCATTTGAATTGTGATCCTATCCTCCAAAGCACTTGTACCACCTCCCTCCTCACAACTTGGCATCCTTGGCAAACTTTATAAATGTACTCTCTATGCCATCATTTAACTCATTGATGAAAATATTGAGCAGAACTGGATCCAGAACTGATTCCTGTGGTACCCCACTCATTATGCCCTTCCAGCATGACTGTGAACTGTTGATAACTACTCTCTGGGACTGGTTATCTAACCAATTTTTCACTCAACTTACAATAGCTCCATCCAGGCTGTTCTTCCCTAGTTTGTAATGAGAAGGTGATTTGAGACCACATCAAAAGCCTTACTAAAGTTTAGGTACACCAAATCTACCAGTTCCCTCTATCTACAAGGCTTGATACCCCATCATAGAAAGCTATCATGTTTTTCTGAAATGATTTGTTGTTGACAAACCCATGCTGACTATCACTTAGCTCCTTATTGTCTTCTAGATGTTTGCTAATGTATTCCTCAATTATTTGCTCCATTATTTTGCCTGGTAGAGAGGTTAAGCTGACTGGTCTATAATTCCCTGGGTTGTTGCTATTTCCCCTTTTATAGAGGGGCACTATGGCTATGTCTACACTACAAAAAGTTTGTTCAAATTTGTTAATTCAAACTAATAATTTCAAGTTTAATTCAAACTAAACTTGAACGTATTAGTTCAAATTAACAATATGAACTAATTAAACTTAAAGTTAAGTTGATTTAGTCTACTCTGTTAATTCAAACTAACTACCTTTAATTCGAATTTTTAAAGTTTAAACCAAAGGTTACTCCTAGTCTTCACCATCTTTAGTTCAAACTAACTGGCAGGCCTTACCAATCTGATCTAAGCTTTCATTAGTTTGAATTAAGGAATTCCTTATTTTGAACTAATGAAAGCCTAGTGTAGACAGGGACTTGCAATTACAGACATATCTTGTATTTGCTCTTTTCCAATCTTCTGGGACCTTTTCACCCTAAATGGAAACATTTGATATCAGAAATAATATTCAAAAAACAGTAGGGGAACATTTCAATCTTTCTCTTCACTCCATTAATGATCTGTTAACACCTGTTCTTAGGTACACGGATTACAAATCAAAGCTTCACAGAGAAACTGCTGAACTGGAATTCATATGAAGATTTGACACCATCAGTTTAGGATTGCATAGGAACTATGGGTTCTTTTCTCATTACACCAGGCAATTTTGCTTTCCTTTTCCATCACCTTTCAATCAATCAATCAAATCATAGGGCTGGAAGGGACCTCATGAGATCATCGAGTCCAACCCCCTGGGAATTGAACCCAGGACTTTCTGCATGTTAAGCAGAGGTGCCTCTCCCTCTTATATTCTGTTATTCACTGTTTGAATCTAAACAGCTGCACTGATTTGCTGTATCAGCCTAACCTGATCCTATGAGTTTACACTTCCCTCCATTTATTTGCCTCATATTACTCTTTGGTTCTCCATCTTCAAGCACCTGACAAAGTGGGATTTTTCTCCCTGAAAGCTCATGCAATAAATACATTTTTAGTCTTCAAAAATGCCGGTAGACTCCTTGTTTGTTTTTCATGACTATAAACTAGGCTTTTGTGTTTGAAGGGATGTTCCTAATCAAGATCATAGTTTTACCTTTACTTCCTGGTTTCTTTAATTACTCCTTTTAATCTAAGAATGCAGTCAGGCAGAGCAATATCAGACAGATGTTATCAGTTGTTGTTCCCCCTAAAAAACTTTTCAGTGTAGACATACCCAATGAATATAGATTCCTTTAGTCACTTTGCAGTGCCCTTACCCCACTACACCAAATTGGGCTGTGTTTATTAACTGGGGGGGGGGGTACTAGATTTTTCACTTTTTATGGAAGTGGTGACAGTCTTGGACCCCAAAACCTGAAAAAAAGATGAATGGAACTCATGGCTTTTCTACACTGTGTGCACAACTGTAAATTCAATTTTAAGCTATCAAATTACAAAAAGGGGAAGGTCAGTGAGTTTACAGCAAATTGCTTGTTTAGTGTCTCACATCCTCTCTGCTTACATTACTTCCTGAAATGCACTGCCCTATAGGTAGTAGGCATTGGGGCTCTTGGAGAGGCAGTCATTCTCCACTCACTCCCCCTACCCTTTTATCTAAAAACCGAAAAAGCTTTCCTTGCTGTTTCTCTGTCTCAGACACAACAGAGAGGCACAGTGTAGCATGCAGAAAGAGCAATTAATTGAAAACTTCCTGGGGCTACAAGCAGAGGAGGAGCTATGTTGCTATGGTAAAGCAGACAGGAAAAAACAGAAAAGCTGATGTCCAGCTACATGAACCTAAATTGGAATTGTAGATTTCATTCTCAATGCTATACTACTTTCAGGGATGATGTTAGCAGGCTGGATTATACCTTTTTTATTTATTTTTTTTTTAAATTTTCTGGTGTGACAGTGGAGACACAGGCTACAGAAGGTTGAGGTAAGCAGCATTATGTCAAACTTCATTGTTAGTGTACATCAAGAGTCAGTGTTGCCATCAGTGTTAATGTCAGTATTCATATCAGTTGTATAGAATAGTTTATGGTGCTTCACAATACCCTCAACCTGTCCATTAGAGTAATACTAGCTCTCCCCATTATACAATAGTAGTTCACTATGACTTCTTTCTATGAAACTGAGCTATTTAGTGAGATTAAAAGTAACACTGATGTGTCTGCTAGTCTTCTGACCAAAATAATTATTCCTGCTAACATCCTGTATTAATGGTATTTATATGTTAAATATTGTGACTCAAAAGGTAAATTTGAACTTCCTAGTAAAGTCAGGAGCACACTTGATGAGTTCATTCACTGTAGATTTATGCAGCTTACTGCTAGTGAGAAGAACAATATTAAAGCCAGCATCAGGCTGTTATTCAGTCTCTTTATAGGCAATAAAAAGTATACTGTGACCATTTCATTTGACTATGACTATTTGTTATCTGCAAGACATTGATTAATGTAATTATAAGATGACGCTGACCTGTTTTCATTAAAGTTACTCTGTCTGTACCCCTCGAGATTTCAATGGTTATGGATGACACTGAGCATTCATGGGAAAAAGCCAGAAGCTACATAGGAACACTTAACTAAGTTTCAAAGAAGCCATCTCAATACATTTACTGGCCTGTCTGATAATTTCTCATCTTTACTTGTCACAGTGGTGTGTTTGAGATGCTCTAAGTGCCAGTACAAGGGACACAGCTATGCAAGCTATTCAGGAAGTTGGGGGTGGGGAAGGGAGGACGAGAAGAGAGGAAAAAGTAACTAACCTTCACATGTTACATGGATATAGTTTTCAAAAAACATCCAAGTCTCACCTCTAGATGTAACTTAGGAGCCTAAGTGTCCTCATAAGTCAATGAATCATGAGTCTTAGATATTTAAAGAGACTTAGGCTCCTCAGTCACATTTGAAAGTGAGACACATGCATTTACCCCAGATTTGACATGGGGTCTGAGTTCGTCACATTACTTGCTGTGTTCATCTGGCCCTCATGGTTTTGTGTTCTTTAGTTGTTATTGGAACAACAGAGCATTACTACAGACAGAAAAATTAAGAGATTCATGTTTAGAACAAGTGAAGCCTCAAAGATTGAGTCTATATGACTGGGGAGGGATACATTTGTTAAATGTGGGCCAAGAGGATATGTTGAAAACATTACTGAAATAGAATTTTTGACCCTTTGAAAGGACATCCAGCTTCTCAAATGTAAACGTTCTCAGCTAGCAGACAGTTTGAAACAACACAAGGAAACTGAAAAAAAAAATGCACATAACACCAGGCTAAATTCATGCTATATACCCAGAAAAGTACTCTTGCTGCTAGTTTTGCAGTGTGATACTACTTTTTTCATTACAATTCAGAATGATAACACACAAGAACCAAAAATAGAGATACAAAGCACAATGATCACTAAAACAGAGAGATACACAACTCACCTACTTTACTAGACATTGGCTTTCTGAAGACTGACTTCTGCTAGACCAAAATCACACACTTCCCCATGAAACCTACTATCCTTGAAAACAGAAGCTGGAAAATCTGCAAATATTTAGAGTAATAACTTAACAATTTTCAGTTTCCAACATACAATACTCTGGCAAGTTAGTCCGGGCTAAGGAGGCTTAATCTGGACTAATTTAGCTCATGGCCACACTAGGCTTTCCTTAGCTGGAACTAAGAAACTTCTTAGTTTGAACTAAAGAATACTTAATTCAAACTTGTTAGTGGTGGTTAGTCTAGACTTAAGCACTTAGCATGAACTTTAGTTTGAACTAGGCATGAGCTGGCCATGGATTAATGCTTAGTTTGATCTAAGCTGGTTAGTCTGAAATAACCATGCATTCTAGTTTGAACTAATATGCAGTTAGTTCAAATTAACCTGAGGTTAGTTTGTACTAACCTTGAACTTCTTAGTTCTAACTAACAAGTTCAAACTTTCTGTGACTAGTGGAGACAAAGCCCTAGAGTCTAGACAGCAGCATAACCCCAAAGACTTAGGCTATAATTAAAGAGACCCTTACCCGGAACCCCATGAGCCTGAGTCAACTGGCTCTGACAACCAAAGGTTTTTAACTGCTGTGTAGACATATCCTAAATGTATCATTCTTCTGACTGTTGACATATCCAAAATGGCACAGCTCCATTCAAAACCAAAATGAGACATGAAGATATGGCGCAGGATGAAGAGACAATCATTTGAATATATGTTATGGAGAGCTCTACCCCACTGTGAGAGGTTAGCAAGTTAAATTCAGGATACCTTTTCCAGGAAATTAAAGTCTCAACCACAGAATCCCTTTCTGGCTTAGCTGTGGTCTAACAGGCATGTAGATATTTAGTTCTCTTCTCCATAAAATTGACAAACACAATCTTTTTATTTAGGCTATAGCCAGATTTCATTCAGGCACTGAGATTCAGGGACTACAGTCCCCAATGAGACAATAGTATTCATATTTGTGGTTGAAGGGTAGTGCATGAAACAGCACAAAAGTGGCACAAAAGAGGAATGGCCAAAGAAAAGTAATTTCTCTTTTTTTTTTTTTTTTTTTACTGCTTATGTTCATTACAGCAATATAGGAGGTCTAAAGGGTAATAAGTAGATAGAGGCTGTCTAGGAAATGGAACAATTTTAAATTGCATTCACTGTACTTAGTATTTCTTGTGGTAATAAATTAGATAAGACTCACCAACAGATGTTTGCTTAAATAGGGGGTTAATTCTGCTCCAGTCAAAGCCAATGGAAGGTTTGCCACTGCCTTCAGTGAGAGCAGAATAGTCACAGGTTTTTTGAAATGTAGACAAGGAAATGTTGGGTCTAGAATTAATATGTGCCTCATGATCAAATTCATCAAAGGGGTACACAAAGAGAATGGGTAGTTTACCAGCTTTTTTAAAAAAATTAAATCCAAACAATTTAACAAGAAAATGGACCTGATAGCTCCTTTGAAATCAGTGAGTTTTGCCTTTAATTTTAATGGCATCAGCAGAAGATCCAGAACTATTAAAATGCGAACCAACAAGACTCATAAAAACTATGGTAAACTGAGACCATCCAGTTAAATTTAATAAAAACATATTGTAACAAGTATATTGTACACAAAGCAGTTTTCAAACACAAAGCAATAGAGTTGTTAACTAAAGTCAATGTATTTCCTAAGGAAGCTGAGTTACAAATCTGTGTATTGCAATAAATCAGAACATTTCATCAGTCACACATACATGAGAGATGCAAACCAATTAATTATGCACCTAATTCAGAATAGCCCACAAGACAAGACAATCTGTCCAATACGTCTTTGAATTTTGCTATTTCATGTCTACAAAAAGTCAATTATTTTAAATGAGAAGAAAAATCCCCCAAAATACAAAACAATGCTCATCTACTCCAACATGAACTGTAACATTTATTTATATATTTATTTATAATTACTTAAAATATTCAGTGTTTATTCTGATTGTATCCAAACTAAAATAACTTTTTCACATAAAAAAGTATTAAAATAGCAGATTGCTAAATTGGGTATAAAAATTATTTCACTCAAGTTTTACATCAGGTTTAAAGTCTATAGTCTCCATGGCTGAAAATTATTCTAAACATTGCATGTCAAATATTTGAGACATTATTGGAAATAGCTGTCACAGAAAACATAAAAAGGACTCTGCATACATTCAATGTGGCCTTATTCCCTGAATGTAAGACTTTCCACACTGACACCAAATTGCTACCCTGTCAGCATGTAAAAGGACAGATCATTTCATCTCTTTAGTGATGAAGTTTCAAATCCACAAAGCAGAAGCTATCAGTCCTTTGAGATGATTATGATGCCTCGAACCTGACAGCTTGCGATGACAGCCTTCACAAATTCTGGAAATCAGATTGTTCCTACATCTAACTGAGGAAGGCAGGTATACACAAAACAGAAATAGATAAAGATAAACATGGGAAGATTGTGATCTTTATGTTACGTTTAATAGTTAAAAGTAATACTATGGAAAATTATAGATTCTGATTTTAATTCTCTTCGTGATATACACAGATGAGAATACCAATAACCCATATGGGTGCAAGGTTTGCCAAGAAAGGACTATCAAGATAAACAGATGGCTGTACCATTGCCATATGGTTCTTAAAAAAATTGGATCATGTTATGGCACTTTCCCATGAGAAAGATATAGTGTTATTTCTGGGCCAGTATTTTAAGCAATACAAATAAGGAATACATAACTAGCTGTAATTAGACATGTTATATAAATATAAAAGAATAGTTAATGTTTTATGACAAATTCTGTAGACTGACACATTCTTGCAAATATACATGTCAATTCATTAAAAAAAACAACTTGTCTGACCTCCATGATGGTGTTGTTGATTTTTGTTGTTGTTGTTGTTGGGTTTGTTTTTTTTTAACTCTTTAGTCAGGAAAATTCATCAGAAAAATGTTTGTATGTGGAGGAATTTCAAAGCTCTTCCTCATGTATGGAGGAAGGACCATCTCTAAGCTATTCACAGTACCTTTGGTATTTGTTGTTCCAAACAAGGAAGATAAAACAGGAAAATGAATGAAAGGCTACTCAAATTAAGTTTGGGAAGGGATTCCATGACTTGATTCATATATCACCAAAACATTCCACAGTGACTAATCAATTTGGCATCTTGCAAAAATAATCTAGGTTCAATATCTGAAACTCTAACAGGCAGCAGACCCTGTCATCTTGTATGGGCATACAAGGTTCCTTGGCTGAGTAAGTTACCAAGTACATATGTCGTTGTGAAAATACAATGTAATTACTGACTATTTCCAGAGAGTTAGTGGTGTTAGTCCAGTTCAGCAAAACAAACAAGGAGTTTTGTGGCACTTTTAAACACTAATGATTTTATTTACTGCATGAACTTTCATGGGTGAATCTCACTTTATCAGATGCTGAAAGGGAAAACAGAGAGAGTGGAGTAGGAAAATAAATTAATTTAACAGCAGGGCACAAGATCAGCAAAGATTATTTCAGCAAATCAAACAGGTAGTTTTGATTCAAACAGTGTGAAACAACAGAAAATATGGTAGGGAGATTGAAATTATTGATGAGTCTCATTTAGATCATGGATTCAATAAACTACAGACTGGATGAAAAAGGGATCTGGAACTTTTTTTCAGGGGCAAAGGGAAGTAAAGTCTAAGTCACATAAGATTTGCTCTGGAAATTTGGATCAAATGAACTCTGATAGTTTAGGCAGATTTTGTAGTTGCTATTTATGCTACCTGTATATCCAATCCCTCCAAGTAAATTTGTATTTCAAATAGTATTCACACACTGTGAGTTGACCACAATGGAAATCTATCTTCCTTCCAAATACTCATATTACTCCACAAAAGCCCTGTCTGAAATAGTATATGAGGTTCAGAAACTTTGATGGAGCTTGAGGGACACAAAACCAGAGAAATAAGGGAAAAAGAGCAGAATAGTGAGAGCAACCACCAAAACAAAACAAAAAAATTAGTGAGAATACCTTCCCACATTTTGTTTAGGAGACATTTGAACAAAAGGATAAGAAAGTTTAGACCAGAAGCATTTAAAGCATGTACAGAGACCTCTCTCTATCTTATATTAGTATTCAATGTTAAGTACTCCCTTTCTCACAATTCCTACTTACAAAGGACAAACTACAGAAAAACAATCAGAACATCGCCACAATGATAACTGTGTGGATTGTCTGTCAGGACTGTCTCTTCCAGGGAAGGTATTGCATTCATACAGAACGATTAGGGGTTGCATCCTAGAAACATTATGGAGCTCAAAGATCCTTGGAAAAAGACATATGGAGGATTTGTGAGGCTAGTTAGACCCTTAATGCTATTCCCTAATTTCCTGCTCCAGCTTTGCTTCTGCATAAACTGTGCTGCCAACAGCTCCCTCCTCTCCTCAAACTTTTCCAGTTATAAATCTGTGAAGTCTGCAAAGGAACACACCATGTACAGTGGCTGTTTCCAAGCTCTGAGCACCCACAATCACCATCCTTAAATGCCAGCTGCTCTATGTCCACTATTCCTGTCTTCTGAGTGAAAGGCATCCCTTGCATCCTGCTTTCCCTCTTTTCTCTCCTGGGTATGGTAGGCTTGAGGGAGCTTCTGAGCAAAAACTCCAATCATTTAAGTGCTGTGGAAAGCTTGGAATACATTCAATGGTTCATAAAAATGTCTCTTAGTATATTTTCAAACTTCCTCTCACCAACAGATCATTGCCAACCTATACTGCATTAAAGAAAGAAACTATCGCATGGATGGCATAGTGCAGAAAAATTGTAAGTGCAGCACAGATATATGGATATTTCACTTTCTATTTGCCTGTCACATTGCAGTAGCCAGAGAGAGCTGACCATGTCCACTGGCACAAATGACAATAATCCTCCATAACTGATTCAGGCTCTCTTTCCTGTTAAATTCTATTTCTGTATTTTTTGCTGTTCAAGTTACAGTGCAGATTAGTTCCACTAGGCTAACTGTACAACAACTATTGGTCACAGTCTTTTAACTTTCTGTTCAGGGGAGGAGAAGTGGAAGGAAGAGGAAGAAAGGCAGAAAATGAGAAGTGGAATGAAGAGAAAAGATGTCAGAGTCTTAAAATGATTAAATACCATGACCTGCCTTACAATGGCAGCCAACCCATTCTACAGATGCACTGCTTCTAGATACCTTTGAATGAAATGTGGTTCTATGCTTGCCACAGTCTACCTTTTCCCTTACTAGGATATCAAAAACACCACCCGATTAACAGGCCGATGTGAAGAGCTATGCAGGAACCCAATATTTTGAGGTGGGGGGGCGGTGTCATTATTTCACACATTTTTCTGTTCTGGAAATAAATGAAACCAAAAGATTTTAAATTTTCCACAAAAAGAAATAAAGTTGCTGGTTGATTGAACTGTTTTGTTTTAATGAGACATTAAAGCCTTTCATTTTATCAATATTAAATTTAAAAATTGGAAATAAAAGGTCATTTGAAAATGTAAAATTAAAATACTCCTTTCTTAGTGAAACTTTTTTTTTTCAATTTTTCATAGAAAATGAATGTAAGTAGTTACATTCTTCTGTTAAATGTTTAGCTTTCAACAGACTGGAATTATCTGATGGGAAAACATTTCACTGAAAATTTCCTACTATATCTACTGATGTGTATGTGCCCAGTGCCGCCTTCTACATGGAGTCTAACCTTCTCAGAACATTGCCAAGTTTTCAGAAGTCCTCAGCAACAAATAGATTCCTGACTAAATAGTCTCAGTTGTAGCAAAGTATGAGAAAGATAGCCTCCAGATTCATGTTTGTGTTTCTCCATTGCTAAGTATAAGTACTGTGTATATTCTGAAGTATTACAGCACCGTACTTCACCTTCCTTTTTTCCCTCTGCCCCTTTATGTTTAGTTCTTTTACTTGTCTTCATTACAGAATATATCTTTTCTGTTACCTTCTCAGATGTAGATGCTGAGACATATGATAGTCAGGGGAATTCATATGACAAAGACCTATCAATCAGCTCTATTGTTTACAGATCTGCTTTAGTTTCTTCACTGAATTATTATTATTATTTATTATTAATAATAATATTGTAAGGCAGTTACTGGTGCTTCCCATATTTGCTTAGTTCAAGTCACTATGTGTACAGACCTTCTTGTAGCAAGTGAGCAGCAAACAACACTTAATTAGTCTAGGAGTCAGAGAAGCCAATAGGGCTCTGCTGTGTCCAGAAATCTGAATCATCACAATATTTATTTCAGTCAAAATCTGTCTTCTCCAACCATGAGGGACACTACTACTTTATCTACTCTTTTATAATCTTTATTTTCAATGATTTATAGCAAAATACATGAAAACACTTTGGCCTAGATTTGGCACTCAGTTGCACAGATGTAAATCTAGAATAAATCTAGTCAACACAATGCAGTCAGTACAGTTCTAGTTTCTATTAACAAAAGATTTTACTAGCACACAAGAGAAATCAAAAGGCAGTATTAAAAAGGGGAAGCAAAATATTCATTTGTCTAAAGAGATATGAGAGAGAACTCCTCTAAGCAAGTTTATGCCTTAAAATACAAAGTCTGATGGAACATACCTGAAAAATTCCATGTAAAAGAACAAAGTTTTTTGCAGTGTAAAAGCTTGGTCAAGTTCTTGACTATCATTCACAAGTCTTTTTTTTTTTTTAAGAGAATACAGTTCTTCATCTTTCTTGAAAGCCCACAACACTTTTGCAATTAAGACATCAGTTTATGCTTAACATTCCTTTCTGAAGGCAGAGCAAAACATTTGTATTTTGTTTAAAAGTTTGGATAAATTGAAGCTTTACTTTTTCCATGTCCTTTCAAATACATGTTTGCAATAGCTAGGCACATCTGTTTAAGAAAGCACTTAGATATGGGGCTAAGGGAGTTTTAATGTCCTTTGATTTGTTAGGGGAAGGGCACCTCAACACAAAATGAAGCTTCTCAGGGCCAACCCTGTTTCTTACTTAAGGACCTTTAACGGGGGGAACTCCAGTCCCTGCCTCCTCAGAAATGCTGAGGATAGTTTGCTTTCAGCAATCAGTTCTTTTTCTGCTTTAGAAATTTCTTTTCCCTGTATATGGTGTGTGTGTGTGTAAGTAACTGAATATAATATGTCAGATGCAAAAAGGACTTAATTATTCTTTTTCTTTCTAAATTATTGTAAGTATCTCTCAATCTGTCCCAAAATCATAAAAAAATAATTATATTGTTCCATAAGAGACTAATTAGTGTAGCATAACTGAAATTAGAAGGAACCATTAAGACTCTCCACCTAAAAAGATCTTGCAGAGATTAAAAACTGGTTTGCAATTGTTTGCTTTGCTTTGCTTTACTTTTACTTTGTTTTCTTACCTGAACTGGTAGTAGACCTCTGGGTCTGCAGTAAAGAAGGAATGAAATTGTCAATTATTTCCTACCTATACGTAGCTAGTAAAACTTGGCTAGCTCAGCTGTGGCTAATTGCAAGTCTGAGTTGCAGCAATACTATTCAGACCCTGAGGCAGCATAGGGCTTCCAAAAGGTTTTTGGGTTTTGGTTGGTTTGTTGGTTGGTTGATAATTTTTTTTTTAAGCTCACATGTTTAACTCAGGTTCCTGGAGAGTCAGAAAGGAGATAGCGCTAGAAAGACATTGTTACATGTAGCTTCAAAAATGCTTACTGAACTCTTCAAAAGTTAAAAGGAAATATTTGTATGTTTCTTTTGTTAGATTTCTTTTTCAACTTTGATGGATGTTAATAAGTTTTACTTCAATATCTGATTTCTACTCAGCTTGGAACCCTTTTGTGTTTTTAGCCAGCTGGTTAGTTTGTGATTCCTTCCTTCTCCCTCTTTTTTTTTTTTTTTTTTTTGGCGGAGGGCATCTCTTTTGGATCTTTATCAATTTCCAAATGATATCTTTAAATATGGGTCTTTGGGAATCTAATTCTGAATTTTCCCCAAATTTCATAGGACATGTATATGGCAGTGAACTTCTTCCTCTCTATGGCTCAATAATAATTAATAGGCTAGGTCAGTGGTTCCAACCTGTGGTCCAGGGACCCCCAGGGGTCCGCAGATATATTGCAGGGCATCGGCGGAGCCTCTCCCTACCAGGGCTGGAATCCAACTACAGCCCTGATGCTCCCCACCAGGACTGCCTCTCCCCACCCATGGCAGAGGAATGGGGCCATGTCAGCTCCCCAGCCAGGGGTAAGGGCAGGTGGCCATAGCTGCCGTGGCTTGGCTCCCCACAGCATGTTCAATGGTGGTGGCAGTGCTGCTCAATGGCTGTCCCAGTGGTACAGACCAAATTACATAATCGTACAAGGAGGCCACAAAGATTTTTTTTTTTTTTTGGTTAAAAAGGGGTCCACAGCCTAATAAAGGTTGGGAACCACCGGTCTAGGTAACAGTAGAGCCTGAGTATCTGCAGGACACATTATCTATTGGAAAGTTTTGATAACATTGAGACTGTTTAAAATTCCAGTAGCTATTGAAGGTTATAGAAAAAAAGTTATAGAAAAAGTTGTCTATAATTTAACATAAATGATCTATCTAGATTTTTGCATTAAAACCATTCTAGAAAATTTAACAGAGAATGATGACCTTCCTATGATTCTAAAATGGGTTAAAAACATAGGAATCTAATTTATTTTTCTCTAATATGCTGAACAACAATATTCATATTCTCTTTTTAATCCCTCCTCAAGGCACCCCTTTCCCATCACGTCTATGAAATCCCAACTGCAATCACAGCAAGGCAGCTGACACAATATTCCTCTTCTTCATCTTTTCTTCTACTCCTGATCTTTATTCCCAGATTAAAAAAAAAAAAAAAGGATGAAAGCAAGTTAATATCTGGCTATCTATATAAATTGAACAAAGCTGGGCCAATTCTCCATCTTATTCATTTCCTATACGTGGTATCCTTTACCTGTATGATTCGCCTGTTTCTCATAAGCTACTGGTGTCAGAAATTGTCTCTTCTCAACAAAATGGGACTGGAGACTTTTTGGTGCTATCATAATATATACTTACCACTAGTACTGATATATTCTGCAGATTTTTAGAGGAATTGGTATAGAGTTGGTTTCATTCCTATTTATATTGTATAGGTCTTCTCTTTTATCAGGGAGGAAGTAGTTATTACCATAAAAATTGGGTAGTAAGAAGGAGGTAGTACAAGTGCAAATGAGATGTTTCCTGGTCAGACAGCAGTGGTTTAACCATGCCCATTACTCTTAAACAGATTATGTCTTCCACAGTGTACCAGTCTTGCTGAGTCTCTGTATGATGGGAGATGCAGATGGACAACCCAGTCTATAGGGAGAATAGGATCCTGGAGCAGTCATACTATAATTCCCAAGATGTATTATGGTACCACACATAGAAATATTTTTACAATTTTTTCCCCCAGATTTTCGTGTTTCCTTATTTTAACAAAATAAAAATTTTCCATGCAGAGACTTTTGATAAATGTTTTGTTTTCCTTTAAAATTAAAATTTTCATTACAATACAGTTTTAATGGAAAATTTTCAATGAGTCCTGAAAGTGTGCACACTTTGACCATACCAGGAGGTCTGCTCTAAACAGTTTTCCTCAATGTTGACTGCTCACTAAGGGGAATATTCACCGGTCACATGTAATGCCACAAAATTACTTATTTGGTTTCTGCAATCTACCTTCACCTTCTGTTACTATTTTTCCAACTGTTAATTGTCAATACAATAAATATTTGTGTCTGTAGGAGAGTATGCTGACCGGGCTTAGTGTATGAGATTGTCAAAAATGCTCATTATTAGCCTAGCTCTTTTCCCACTGGGGTCTATGGGAATAAATTTGACAGAGTTAGGACAACACTTAAGTGTTTCCACAATCCACTCTTCCATCACTCTGTATCTTTAATATCACCCCTCATGATTTACACCAGAGCTGCATCACATTAACTTACACCCAAACACTGATGGCTGGATGGACTCTTGCAAGTTATATTCTCCCTGTGGTCTACTTTAGATGAGGTGGAGTATTCTTGTTACAGCTTTGGTTCTGTGAACTAAATCTTACCGAGGCTGTCACATTAGGCAAAGGATTTCTTTACTCAATGTGAGAAAGTACTTTATGTTCAAGAAGTTCTAACTTCTTTAAAGTAGACACAGTTTGCTAGACAAGGTGTGAAGAAGTAAGTCTACAGCTCCAAAGCGTGGAATGAAGCCAACACAATTTTTGAAAGGATATCACCAACAGTGGGAAGCTTAGCTGACTTCTGTAAACTTCTAATGTGACAAGGTGCCATAAATCAACCCAGGAATGTCACGTCTGACAACACCTTACTCCTGTCCAATATTAATATATTAACACACTATAGTGTTTGTTATTGGTTAGATATTTTTTTTTTTGCATTCCCTCACCTTGTTTAAGGAAAGTTTAGTTGTGGAAAATAAGTAGAAATAAACTAAAATAATATAAATCCAATTCTAATAGACAATAACTAGTTCATATTCAAGCTGCAGACTGAGACCTGGAAGCAGACAGAATTGGACTCCTTTCCTCCTTCTGCCAAGTAGTGCCTTGGCATAGGTGCTACTCTCTTCAAAAGAGTTAGCAACGACCAAAACTTAAAATAAAAAACAGCTAACCAAAAATCAGCTTAGTTTAGAAATATTAGAGAGAGGGCAAACAGTTGTATGTCAGCCATCTTGAAACTCCTCCTTGACTTCTGTAACCTTCTCCCTTTCCCGAATTGGCAACACTCTTTCCTCTTACTTCAAAAGAAGTATTTCATACCAACAGTAATATTCTGGATCTGCATGAAACCATTTTTCATCTAGCTTTAATTGTTTTTAGGCACATAAGTTCTTAGGATGCTTCTGGATGGGAAACATATCATAAAATATGTATAAGTAATATTTTCTGAGTTAAAGTTGTCCAGTCTCTATTGTGCTGTTTGTCTCACAGGACCTACATACTGTGGAATATTAATCAAAACTGCATCAGAGGGGTATGTGATTGCTGATATTTCTGTATCACTGCTGCTGTGGTCATTCTGTGGCCAGTGTTACAAGGGTACAGTCTATCAAAAATGCATGTATAAAGTGGATCCTGTTGTGAGAGCAGGGGGAGGTATTTAGCAATCATAATCATTAAAATAATTTTTTACTATCTCCTAGCACTTTTCATCCATTAAACTCAATTTATATTTACAACAGTAGAGGAAATGAAAAAGAAACTTCTTTATTCCCAAAGTCAGTACAAAATTTTGGCAAAACTTCCTTAATGAACAGCCCTCATGAACAGGTTCAGTCCTACACATCCATCACTATTCGTGTATCTTCAGGTAATGGCTTGGCCCCCTGGTTATCTGGTACTTAATCATACTTCATCACACCATGCTTGACATTTATTCCATCATGTTTCTTATTTATATTGTATGCTCTGATTAATAGTAGTGTACATCCCTTACAGGGAAGACATACATCTTTAAAACATATTTTATTACCTTTTGCTAACTTTATTAACTTTTAAACAAAAATTTAATTCCATTCAGTCTTACAAGGAAGTTATATATAGAGAGGGATAGTTAGTATACACAACTCTGCGTAACTGAAGCTAGGTTCTATCTTTCCGTATATTCCGTTTTTCAGCATGGAGGAGTTCCTGGCTGCCGCAAAGACAGTGGTGAGGCAGCTTCCTATTACAATTCCAGTTCAGATACAGAATGTTCCAGAGTGCTTCCCTGTGCACTGCCTTTCACAGATATATTGCATTTGTTTACCCTTTTTATTCATCTGGCATTAGGCATCCAAATGGAGAGAGACATGATCTGCTGTTTGTGTATGGAAAAAGAAATACCATTGCAACAGGCACATGACTGTTGCATACCATGTATTGGTCACTATAGCTCTTTTGGAACGCTGATTTCCACAACTCATCTTGGACAGTAACTCACTGGAGACAATTGTCCAAATTAATTGAGATTTTGTGGAAGCATGTGACGTTTTAATGTTTAAAATACCTGCCTAAAGAAAAATATCATGTCACATTTGGGCCTTGATCCAGCAATGAACTGCATGCTTCAAAGGGGCAGCATGTTACTCTAGTTTAGTAAAACAAACAAGGAGTCCTATGGCACTTAAAGACTAACAATTTTCATTATTGCATCAGCTTTCATGGGAGAAAATTCCACTTCACCAGACACTGTGAAACTGGGGGAACATACAGTATGTTCTGTAAGTCCCCCATTTTCAAAGTGTCTGATAAAATGGGATTTTCTCTCACAAAAGCTCATACAATAAGTACATTTATTAGTTGTTAGTTGCCACAGGACTCCTTGTTTGTTTCAATGAACTACATGTAACTGGAGGACTGAACTTTCAGTGAATTCTCTGAAGGAGTGGGGACCTTGGTTTCCAGCCTGATGCTTCCAAACAGCACTAAGAGTTTGCTTTCACCTCCTCCATTCCACACATCAGCAATTTGGACATGTCTATTCCTAGTAAGCTCATGAAAATGCAACAATTTGTAACAGTGTTAAAATATAGAAGCACCGGAAACTCATGACTACGTATTTCTAAGTAAACCAATTTCCTGTTTAGTTGTGGAACATGGCAGTGTGTCTGACAGAGACTTAAAGTTGGCAGAGACTGGTAGAAAGTGGCTTGAGTGCCAGCATGGTCAGAAACAAGTAATTCTCTCTTGCTCTATCAAAAAATTGTATTAGACTGTTCAGAATACCAGTGTTTTTGACTAGTTAGCAAATACAGAATTATGCACCTGTTGGCCAGATTTTTAAAACTGTACTTCTTGTGCTGGCACTGCTGAACCTTCTGTGACATGAGTTGTTTTAGTTAGGGGGTGTAAAGAGGAACCACATAAGACAACAACAGAATTGTATGTTTATCTCCTTTTCACTTGATTTTCTTTGTTTCTTCTTTATTCAATTCAGTTAGAATTTGGTACTTAGTATAACCTCAGACTTAGGGTTCTATATAGGGTGACTTAGGTATGTAGGAAGGAATTATGATTCTTCTGCAGACTAGCATGTGTTTGTGTCATTACTGTAGGCATACAAGCCAACTACACAGTTCAGTTGGGTTGACCAACTCAAAATCAGGGTATACAATTAATAGTAATATAAATTTCTCCTATATATCTGGGGTGCTTGGAAGTCTCATTTGAGTCTCACATATTTAGGATTATATATTCATTTTCCTGCATTAATATATCATTTTTGAAAATTATTGACAATTTTTTCAAATCGTGGTAGAAAAGGAGGATTATGCACAAATCTTGATGCTAGTTAATGGGATTTTGGTATGTGCCTTCTGTACAATTCTAAAGAAATCTGTCCTATGAAAAGCTGTCCTATGCTGTGAAAAATCTCTTCTATCTGTCCTGTGTAATTGACCCTTACCAAAATGGAATATTTGGTTAAAGGTAAACACACTCTTTTGTTTCAGAAAATATAGCGTTCTTGAAAGTTGAGGTTCAAAGAAACCAAAGCAGAATATTGGCTTTATAAAGGGTTGATACACTATCTTTGTAAAGGGCAAGGAATGTGCAATGTGCACTATATTTTACAATCACATCAGCTTTATTTGTCAACATTTGATAGATGCATTATAGAACAGGTCTGCTCAGCAGCTCAGAGTTAAGTTCTGATTTTTGTGTTTGTCCATTGTCATGGCACTACACATTAAATCCTTCCTCTGAAACTGAGATTCACAAAATGCACTGACAGGCAAAGTCAATTTTCTTAGCCCTGGACTAGAGAAAAACATGATCTTGTTTGTGATGGTTGTGCACTTTGCTTTTGTGCAGCACTTGCATACCATGGTCAGTAGTTGCTTTACTAAAATTATAGAATTTTGAGAGATGCTGTACCTAAGGGAAGTTAGGGAGTGTTTGTGGTGTGAACTGCCTTTACAAATGCATATTCTGGTACAAGGGAACAACTATTTCCTTACCTCTCCTTGCATGGCTTTGGGGAGGCTGGTGCCTGCAGTAACATTGTTCCATAGATGCCCTCTGGGATGGGAGATAAAGTAAATTCTGCAATTGTGGAACACCTGGAGGAAGGATAGAAAGGTTCTTTCTTTGCACCTTCTGCTTTGGGCACCCATGTTAGGATCAAGTGTGATTTTTTCTAGAGAAACTAAATGAATTTTATTTTTTCTATATTACAATTTTGACATTCTCTTAGCCTTTTGTTGTATACAGCTAGGTGCAGGTAGCTACTAAATACCAAGTTTGTATTTATAAGTTTGGTCTTAGGTGGTGTTTGTGGTTTTGAATTGAAGAAATACAACTCCAAGTATGCAGTAACAAAGGAGGAGGAAGGGAAGACAAGGAAAAGAAGCCTGTGAACTCTGTCAAAGGATAAGGGGAATAAACATTACCTTTATTATCAAGTTTCTTGAGTCTTCTTCAAAGGAATTCAGGTACAATTTTTTTTCTTCCAAACATGACCTATGCCCACATAGCCTAACATTCCACCTCATCTACCCTAGGTTCATCATTACAGAGAATTTTAAAATGCCTCTTCAATGAGAAATCTAATGTGTGTGTTGGATTGAATGTTGGGAATATTTATATTTGGGATTTAAGACTAAGGAAAACAATGCACAACTGAGAATAAAAACAATCTTCTATGCAGAGGAAATTCCAAAGATAGCATACACAGTTTGAATATTAATGATCTGGAAACTCTTTTGTCTGGAAATCTGGCTTTCCTGTACGAAGACTCTTCAAGGTGCTATGCAAGTTGAACTTCAGATCACACTGTAGAAATCTACCACAAATATCGCTTAATTGATTCTTTCCTGTATCTCATAGATTTTTGGAGGCTTATATGATGCTGTGCACACACATTTATAAAGAGGGGTCAGTCTTAAGAACTCAGATTAGCCAACATTGAATATAGAATGACCCACAGTGGGAGATGTCAGGGTGATTGCCCTATACAGAGCAGGAAGCTGCAATGGGTGGGGGGAATGTTCAGTGAATAGAGACTGCTAGGAGCAAGCCAACTGTAATACAGAGTTAGGACTGAGACTGAAGTCAGATGGTGTTGGAGAGTTCTTGTCAAAGCAGGCAGCCCTGGGAAGAAAAAAAAAAAAAAAGAAAGAAAGAGAGAGAGAGAAATCTTTGCTCTGGATGTTTAGATAGTCTTGAAAACTTTATTTTGAATGTTAGTTAATTTAATAAAACACAACTGGAGATGGGATGAGATGGGACAAAAGTGTTTTTGTGCATTTCTTGAAAAGTCCAAGAGGCAAAACTGAGGCAGAAAGCCTGTAGTATGAGCCTATGACAGGAGGGGCTATATAGGAGGCAGCCAGTCTGGTTACAGGATTATTACATTGTCTCCATAAAATTTGTTGTTATGACTTACTGAAACAAAGATGACTACTCATCCCAGCAGGCATCTGTTTTCCACCTTGTTGCATACAATTTAGGTATAATTTCAGACTGATGATAAAGAGATGCAAGAACATCATGCATGTCACAGATCAATTTAATAGCTCATAGCAGTACACATGAGAAGTCTATAATGACATGAATGGCACATTATACAGTTAATAAAACAATTGTTTTAGCAGTGTGTAGGAGAGGAATGACATGTCTGTTTAGTCTTTATCTGGAACAGGAAAAGAATTCTGGAAAAAAAGTGATGCTAAAGGAGAAGATAAGGCAAGATGGAAAGGAAGAGACAAGAATGGATTAAATTTAGGCTTCTTTAAAAAAAAATCCTTTAAAAAGTTAGTGTTGATTCTTCCAGTTGAGAATTGTTTAAAATGAAGATTTTTTTTTCATAGATTTTCAAACTCAAATTTAGAGAAATTGCTTTTGAAAACGGTCAAAATAATCAGATCAACATTTTCAGCCCAGGATCTCTAAAATTAGATTTTTTTTTTTTTTTTTTTTTTTTTAAAGAAAGGGCTAGCTTCACCAGATTTAGGTCAGAAAAATCAGGACATTGCTTTTGAGAGAACAGGTAAAAAAATAATTTAGTTAACATTCTCCACATCCATGAAAATCAGATAAGCCTCCTTCTTGTTAGAACTTAAGTGGCACTTTTGTTAAAAAGGCAGGAGACAAAATAGAGCACACCTTGATGCATTATAACTCTAGTACCTCCCTTCCAACATGGATAGTAGTAAAAGCTTTCCTTGAGCAGTAATAATTGAGGATACAGAGGTAAGATCTACATATTAATAGCATAGTTATATTGGTTAGGAGTACAAAAGAAAAAAAAATCACCCCTAGCTGACATAGCTATGCACGCTGAAGCCCTGGAGTAGATGCAATTACAGTGGCAAAAAATGTACTTCTGCTGGTGTATTTTTTTTTTCTAGCTACTGCTTTAATTTATGCCAACAACTTCTCTGTCATAAACTGCATCTACACTATGGATATTTGCTAGTATAGGCTAGGCCAGAGATAAAGTACTGAGGAAGTAAAAGACTTTTTGCATTATTTTTAAATCATTGTTACATTTTAGCAAACAGCTATTCAGAAATTTTGAGCCCACAAAGTAAGATCCAGCTTCAGCTCTCATTTCAACTAACTGAATTTTTGCTGCTGTGTTCAGTGGGAGCATGATTTTAAATTTAAATGAGAGGTTTATAAATTTCTCAAACTAAGTCCATTGAAATCAGTGAGTCATTTCCTTGGCTTTAGCAAGTTTTGGATCATGCTCCAAAATTTGGCCCATGCATGAATTCTGTTTTGTATATTTTGTTTGTTAAATCACTGGTTCTTAATCACTGTGTTGGGACACATTAGCATGTCACCCCACAGCAGTAAGAGTGTCACAGAGAGCTGGGGAGATGGCTGGATTTGGCCTGGAGGGAGTGGGCTGGTGTGTCCTGTAGAGTCACAATATGCTGTGAAGTGTGCTGCAACCCACGAAAGGTTGAGAACCATTGTGCTAAAGGCTTGATTGTGACGAGGTTTGCATTAGTACTCAGAGCAGTAACAACTTGAAAGAACCCCTTTGCATTTGTGTTTGAGCTTACTGAACCTTGGCTAGAGAAGAGGGTGTGCAGTTGGCAAAGCCTTGGCTCTGTTCACCTGGTACCAACAACCTCAAGGATTTCAAAATGAGTCAAGCCTGCAAACCAAGAGGGCTTTTCAAACCATTAGGGTCTGCACTATCAAGCATTTCCTTGCAATCACGAGAGCTCGAAATGTTTTGTTTTAAATGAAAACTGAAATTCTCTGAAAAATACATAATCACAACACTTGTCTCTGTTTATTCTTCTCCTATTATTTTTAATATTACTATTGTTAACAAACCTCTAATACTTACCTTCAACCATTGATTTTTCCCAAAGTTTATGTAAATTAATTTTGAAGATGGAATATAGAATACTTTCATCTAAATCTTTTACTGTGGATTTTCTATGCTAAGAAAGACATTGATTCAATAATCCTTTAAAATATTTCTTATTAAAATATTCTCTCTTTTCTGACAAACATTGGTATAAATTTCATTGTAGTCTCACAGTCATAAAAAATATATTGTCAAATACATCATATGCTGTAACTAAGCTCCAAAATTGTTTTTACTAACTAACAGCAATAGAATTATTTTCATGACTAAAAGAAGGTTGTGAAAACAGTATGTGTGAGTTAGGGGAGGGGTAGAAGTTGCATACGCACATTTGCCTGTAATATTGGAAATAGAATTCTATTAGTGCACAAGAAGAAGAAATTGAAAATCACAACACACAAACGTTAAATTGGGCTCTCTCCTGAAATCCTTTCCATTGACTTTAAAAATTTGATCATACTATTATTTCTGTTACAGTCAATGGAAAGGAAATGTGGGTATGCAGCTTCTCTCCTATCCCTGACACACGCACACTGTTTTCACAACGTTCTTTTAACCATGAAATTTATAAGAAAGTTTGTCAAAAAGAGTGAATATTAACATTATACCCATGGTGTATCTTAAAAATACAATCTGTTGTCCCTTAAAAGCATGTAATGCATAAGTAATCATAGGTGAAAAATAAATTAGATATCTAATTTTATTTACCATAGTATTAATAATCCAGTGTTATTAGTAACACAAGAAATGTTTAAATATATCCATTTCATCTTGATACTCTCCTTGTGATAAATATATTCATAGGAAGAAGGTTGTGAATAAAAAAATATTGAAATCAACCTTTAAGTTTCACTTCAATCATCTTTATTTTCCACCCAAAAGAACATCTGACTAATGACAACCCATATTTACATTCAATGTAACACATCCACATAAATCGACATACCCTGTAACAAATTCACAACTGTGTTTGCTGAAGTGTGACAAAAATGAAACTTAGACAAATTAATTCTAAAATGCTAAATGTTCTTTGCATCCCTGATTTGCAGAATAAAGCTGTTATTCTTTTTATGCATATATGAGTTGCTTGTGCAAAAGGTGCACATGGGCATTGTCCTGGCTGACAGATGGGAGCCAGAGGGTAAAATAATCCAAGGAGGACTATGGTAGCTTTTCAGGGAGATTTATTAATTAATGGAAGCTAGAACAGAGAGAGACCTTTTAAGGTAATTCTGCACCTCTGTTCACAGCTGAATTTTATGAACCTTCAAATTAAATCAAACCATATTTATTTTATCTCTAGCAATAGTTAACATTAGGATTGCCAACTCTGAAGTACTAAAGGGCAGAACATATGGGTTGATACAGACTCCATAGAAATGGGCAGCTAGCACTGTGTGCTGAGCATCCTCATGGATTTCCCAGGAAAGCTATCTCAAAAAAGGGACAATCTTGGCAAACCTTGGACAAGTGGCGACCCTAGTTCAGTTTATTTTTCTTTGGGGCTCAGCCTATAAATCTAACAGTAAATTACCAAATGTTACAAAAATTTGGTTCAGTATATCTAAGAGACATCAAATCTGACACAATAGGAGTACCACAGATATGCACATGGAATCTCTACCTATGTTTATTTTTGCAAATTGGACACAGATCTTAGTTACATTTTATATGCAGGAATGCTTCAATGGGCAACACTTACCTTAGGTCCAGTATTTAACTATATATTTCCTTGCACCTCAGAGTTTCTCCCTGGTTCTTATCCTTTTGGCATTATGTTGTGATTTTTTTTCAAATATGCATGGATGTTTAGGAACACCAGTCTCACTGAAAGTCAATGAACTTGTGCTTCTCAGTCATTCAGGTCCCACCCCAAATCCTGAGATTAGGTTTAGGCAATCTATCTAACACTGTAGAAGCAGGCCTATGAGTATCATACCTCCAAAGTGAGAGTTGCAAGATCAAACCATATGTTCAGTTATAGTTATTTCCAAGTCACATTTAAAAATTACAGAGACATTATGAGCTGTAAATATTTAGCTATTTGCAGTCTATATTAATAGAAATACAGATTGTTCTAAAATCTGGGCCTCAAGCAACATGGAATAGAAAATTCTCATGGACTTCAGTGGGATTTAGGGAAAAGTAGTGGCTGCAAGATCACACCACTAGATAGTAATAGGATCATGTGAGAAATCTTTAAAGATAAAGGCAGCACTCACAATAGTTTTAAATAGTTAATTTTGCCAAGAGAATCTAGCCAAAGGGATTTTTATTTACAGGTTTGTTCGTTTTCCTGGAAATGGGCAGAGCATCTTTTAGCAGTCTGAGACAGATTCTGATACTCTTACTCATATTGGCTATGTCTACACTACAAAAGCTAAGTTGACTTTGTTAAGTCTACTTAATAAAGTCTACTTAAAGTCCACTTTGTTAAGTCGACAAAGCCCTGGTCTACATTTGGGGAAAATTTGTTGGCAGTCGACTGCCGGTTACGCAAGGAATATAAAATTCCTTGCATAACTGGCAGTGACTTTCTAAGCCACTGTTATCCATTGGGGAAGGCCAACCTCAAATCTTTTGTGGTCAGCTTTCTCCTGTGCCCCCTGGGCCCCAGGACTTCCATGGTTGGTTTCCAGGAGCAGCACAGTGAGTTTGTACTTGCTGTGATCCACTCCAAAGGACGAACAGATAGTGGCAAATTTTTCACCGTCGGTATAGACATAACCTTAGTGAAGCTATTCCTCTCTTAAGTGGCCTTAACAAAGGTTGCTAAGTCAAATTAAGAAATTGTCCTAATAAAAAATGTGTATGCTTAAGTCAACTTTACTAAGTAAACTTAAGCAGGCACATGTTATTACATAGGGCTTCTTAAGGGGACTTAAATTGCTACATTGCATTAAGTTGACTTATTAAAGTCGACTTAATGCCTAAGTCAACTTAAAGAGTGAGAGTAATTAAGCTGACTTAAGGAAGCCCTTAAGTCGACTTAATGAACGCCAAATATGGCCAGGACTTTGCTTAAATCGACTTATGCCTCCTTAAGTCAACTTAAGCCCATTATATAGACATACCCACTGAGTAGTGTCTGATTCATCAAAATCCCCTCTGATTTTAGTGGCCCTACTGACAGAAGGCTTGATCCTGATTCCAAGTTCTTATATTCTACATTTAACAATGTTCCAAGTGATACTACAGTGTATATCATTACTCTTACCACTTCATGCCAGGGTCAAGGACAGCTTAACTATAATTACTACAAAATGTGAAAACCACAGCTCAGTGGCTGTTTCTATAGCCACAACAAACCACACTGAGCTACTATTTAGGTGCATGGACATAAATGTTTTTTGTTCATATTAGTTTTTCCTTGGGATTGTAAAATGTGGCTCAATCTCAACATGTATGTATTTGTTTGCAGTTTGATTTTGTTTACTGCAGATTTGAGCAAAAAAAAAAATCTATTTTTGGAAAGTCAAAGCATATTTATTAGTTCCCACTAAGCGCTTCAGAATACATAGTGAAAGTAAAAGACTCAACCATATTTATAAATCTATACCAAACATTGTAGAATTCATAGTAATGTAGGTTGTTATTTTATGAAATCACCAGAAAACTCTTCTATTGCTGACTGTTAATATGCTCTTTTAAAGCCTCCCTCAAGAATGTAGCTTCATGGTTTATTGTTCCAATTGCCTCTCATCTAGGAAAGTTCTGCAGTCAGTATTCATCATCCTAAGACTGCATTACAATGCAAATCCAGTGATCAGTGCTTGTTTCTCAGGCCCAGAACTTCTGGTCCACTGTGTGGAGCTGGTGAACAAACACCATCAGCAGCCGGACATGTTTTTCTCTGGGTTCATCCACACCCAGTAATAGTTTGCCACCATCTCTGTATTGTACTTACCACAATCCCAATTATAAGAATGCTATTGCATGCTGGGCAAATACTGCATATTGTGGTCTTGTAGCATCTCACCCGAGAAGCATGCAACATTCTTCAGATTTTGTCTTTTTGTCAGAGATAGCAAATGAACACCAAAATACAGTGTGCAGAACTATGGGATTTTTTTAAAAAATGGCACAAAATTATGGTATGTAAAAAGTATTAAGGGTTATATAAAGATCCTGGTAGAACTCAATCCCCTAGCATCCCAAAAATCCCAGGGTAACTCAATACTACTCCACAAAACACAACACAAATCCCATTGTTCAGACAGCAGCATGACACAGGGCACACTAGGATACCTCCAAAGGATTCACAGAGCTTTATATTGACATACTAGGAGTGTTTGTGCTGATGAAGAGCATGCACAACATCCATACAAGAAGTAAAGTCTACATATGCCAGAGAGATATGTAAACTTTGGCAGCTGAACACCCACATAACTTTTACTGAACAAACTCAGTGTAGACACAATTTTGAACTCAATCCTTTAATGTCCAAAATTTACATTCCTTTCTGTCTATTAGAATCCACATCCCTGAGTTAGGCACTCAGGCTGTGTCCACAGGAGGGTTTTATTTTGAAACAACAAGGCTGTGTTCAAATGACAGTTTTATTTCAAAACAACACCCGTTGTTTCAAAATAAAAATTCTTATGTTCACACGACATACTGTTATTTTGAAACAATGGGTCCCATTGTTTCAAAATAATGGCCATTATTCCAAAACAGTAAAACCTAGCAGGAAATTGAAATAGTAATTGTTTTGAGACGGTTGTTTCGAAACAGTGGCATTCAGACATGTTGGCTCGAAACAACAGCATTGTTTTGAAACTGTTTCGAAACAACATGTCTGAATGGCCTTATTTCAAAATAACCATTTCAAAATAACAGCTGTTTCGATAGCAGGCTTTCTCTTAATTCGAATTAACATTTTCTTAATTTGAATTAACTCATTTCAAAATAACTTATTTTGAAATAACAGTTTACGTGTGAACATAGCTCAATAGTTGTTTCAAAATAAAACTGGTCATCTCCAAATGAAGTTTCTTTATTTTGAAATGATGGGACCCCGTCATTTCGAATAAGATCCATTGTTTCGGAACTATAAAACCTCCCCTGAAAGAGAAATATCCCTTGTTTCGAACAGTTGTTTTGAAATAAAGCAGTTGGGATGTGTTGGCTCGAAACAACCCTGTATCAAATATGGGCTTTGACCTTTCTCCCACATTACATGGCACCCTAGGAGGAAGGCCCACCTCCTTCAGCACCCTGGCCAGGGTGCTGAGGGAAGGTGCAAAGGGTGTAGGGGGGACAGTGGGTGCCAGCCGGCTTGGCCTGCTGCCCCCACTAGCTGGCAGCAAGGGGAAGCAGCGGGTGCAAGCCACTTTGCCCGCTGCCCCCACTTAGGGGCAGCCAGGGCAGGCAGCAGGGCCCAAACCAGCTGGACCCGCTGCCCTGGCTTGGTGGCTGTTGGCCAGGTGGTGGGTCCTGAGCTGGGTGGACCCGCTGCCCCCGCATGCGGGCAGCCAGGGTGGGTAGCGGGTCCAAAGCTGGCTGGACCCGCTGCTCAGGCTCGGTGGCTGCCGGCCAGGCAGCAGATCTTGAGCTGGCTGCACCCACTGACCGGGCTTGGGGGCTGGCGGCCTGGTGGTGGGGGCATAGCACTATGGGCACCCCAGTCTCCCAGGCCCTGGCCACTCGCAAGTGGCCAGGGGAGATGCGGCTCCCTCAGCCCCTGTCAGGCTCCACAGCCTGGTCAATTTGACAGTGCAAGCAGCCAGGGGCTGGGGGACCAGGGCATCAGCAGTACTCTGCCCCACCGCCTGCTTGCCCCTGAGCCCGGACTCCGAGAAACTCGTGGGAGGGGAAGCGGCTGGAGCCAGCTCTGCCCCCCACCCAGGCTCGACGGCTGCTGCTGAGCCCGGGCAGAGGCCAGAGCTGGCTCCTGCAGCCCCTGTCCAGGCGGCAGCCCCCGCCAAGCCTAGATGGGGAGCAGAGCTGGCTCCTGCTGCCAAGCCCAGGTGGAGGGCAGAGTCGGCTCCTGCAGCCACTGCCCAGGCAGCAGCCCCTGCTGAGCCCAGGCTGCTGGGGCAAGCAGGCTCCCAACTGGCAGCGCCCCAGCAGCCAGCACCCCGGCAAGCCTGGGGAGCCTGCTCTGGGGCCCCCCCTGCCGGGCGGCAGAGAAGGTGCCCCACGATCTCTGCCCCGCTGTCCCAACAGCAGTGGGGGAGTCAGGGCAGTGGGATTCTTGCCCTGGGGTCTGTTTTCCCCTGCCTGGCTCCCTAGGTGAGAGCCAAGCAGGGGATTGGGTGGCAACATGGCCCTGCCAGAGGGCCTGCAAAAGGTCATTTGGACGTATATTAACAGGAGTATTGTGAGTAAAACATGAGAACTGATTTTTTCACTTGCTCTGTAATGATTAGGCCTCAACTTGAGTACTGCGTCCATTTTTGGGTGCCTCATTTCAAAAAGGATGTGGAGAAACTTGAAAAAGTCCAGAGAAGGGCAACAAAAATTATTAGAGGTTTGGAACATTTTACTTATGAGGGAAGATTGAAAGAGCTGGGTATGTTTAGTCTACAAAAAAGGAGACCTAGAGCAGATTTGATAACAATTTTCACATACCTAAATTGTTCTTATGAGGAAGAAGGAGAAAAAATATTCTCCTTAATAACAACTGATAGGATGAGAAGCATTGGGCTTAAATTACAGTAAGGGAGGTTCAGCCAAGACATTAGGAGAAAATTCCTAACTGTGAGGGTGATTAAACTCTGGAATAAGTTGCCTCAGCAGGTTGTGGAATCTCCTACATTGGAGGTTTTTAAGAGCAGGTTAGACAAACACTTGTCAGAGATGGTTTAATAAGGGTATTTGGTACTGCCAGGAGTGCGGGGAACTGGACTTGATGCCCTATCATAGTCCTTTCCAGTTTCTATGATTCTATGATTCTATAATGCATGCAGAGAGTTAGGCACCTAGGGATGGGATCCCTGAAAGCTTGCAAGCCAAATGGGATCCTCTTAAGCAAGCTGATAGGATAAGCTGAGGAAAGGAGTGGAAGCCTAACTACAGTTCAGGAGACGCCTCCCTCCTTATGGGTTTCACAGCTGTGAACCCTCTCATTGTAACAAGGACTTGAAATTGAGTCTCTGTTATGGTAGGGTACTCACCTTAACAACTGAGCTAGAGAATAATTCTCACTGTTTCTGTTTCATTTATGCAAAGGGGAACAGATTCAACAGGCGAGCCTGAAAAAGACCCATATCAGAATATCCCATAGGCTAGGGCACTTCTGTGAGTGCTTCTGAGGTTATCACTTGTGGCCCCACAAAAAAATGTGGGGAGGCAGATGTTAAGGATCCATCTATGGATTCAGCATGAGACAGGTATTCAGGCATCTGGGCTGAGGCATTTTTGTGCATATCCAGCAGAAGAGTTTAGACAGCTAAGGAACTTCATCAACAGAAATGTAGGCACTTACAGAGTTTAGGTGCCACTGTGCTTAAGTAGAAGCTGAAGACAAGATTTAAGAATCAAATTTATTTATTTGTTTATTTGTTTATTTAGACCAGCAGGTAGATGTTTAAATCCTTTTGTGGATCTAGCACTGACTCCACAAGGCAGCACACAGGGACTGTTTATAGTATAAAGTGCTACACAGTGTAAAGAAGAAGTGGCAGAATCTAGTCATTAATTCATAGAACATAAAGGATACTACATTAGTCAACATTTGCCAACCATTACACACAATTACCATAGAAAGCTCCTATTCTAAGCACAGTTTAGGGAAAATACTCCCAGCTACCACTCTGTTAGAAAATGCTTACTCTTTAGCAGTTACCACAGAATATATATAAAGTAAAATACTTTCAAACAAAAGAATTAGCCAACAATTATTCTGTGTATTCATGTAACTAGGTGGCTGTATGAAGATTTTAATAATGTTGCTGGAATTGTAAAGTAAAACACAGCTGGTTCATCTCTAAGATTACCACACAACATAAAAATATGCATGGGTAGTTATATCAAAGTGTAGGCATCACATTTTTTTCCACCTTCTGGATGATTGTTCTATTTCTTATTGAGAGGAAATATGTCTAAAAAGGAAAAGAATAATGTAACTAGGGGGGGAAAAAACAAAAAAAACCCTGTACTGGACTCTGTGGAACTATATTGGGATGGATCCAAGGCATATTTATAAAAAAATCAATAAGTCCCTTTAGGAAATGGAGTGTTTGAAGCAAGCAATCAGAAGATTTTTTCTACTTTTAAGTATATGATATATAATCCCTCCTCGTTCCCTTCACCAGCCACATAAATTCTAAAACAATTCCGGACAATATCATGTTTGACAAAAATGAGAAAATACTAGGTAAAGTAATAGTCTTAATTATAAATACTACTTTTATGTTCATTCAGATATGTTTCCTGCCACTGGAATATTTTACCCTAATACTTCAAAGACTTGTCACTAGGCAAATGATATAAACATAGGTGTCAGGAGTAAGTAGCAAAAAGATGTATGGGTCCAATTCAGAGAAACACCAAAACTTTGTTAGCTGATCTACGACCTACCTGTCAATACAACTCAAGCATGCTTCAGACTATCTATATTCAAAAAAGCACTTAAGCACAAGTGTTCCATATGAATGGCTACCTGACATTACATTGTGTTTGTGAAAGACTGCAGGAATTGATGAAGTATGACATATTTCCTTGCCTCTTCCCAGATCCTTCTTGTCTTCAGTAACTGCTAAAGTACAGATCCACAGTCCTGCCAAGTTGGACAGCACTCCACCCCATTCATTTTAAGTATGGTTATATCCATGTAAAAAGTCTTCTTTAGGATATCCCAACTCAGGGAATGACAGAGGCATAGGAAGTTAGGTTTTATTGTATATATTAGTACTGTATGTTGCTTGAGGCCAAAAGTGACCAAAGGTATGTTTAGATTGAACACCAAAGGAAATTTCTTTACATGAGGTCTGACAGTGGAATAATCTCCCAAAGAGACAATAGAAGTCCTAACAGCTGAGTCATTTAAAGTACTGGAGGATATATACACTGCATATCTGGATGTGCCTTGGGAATCAACTATCTTAGTTGACAGTTATTTTTTTCAGCTCTAACATCTATGATTCAGAAGAGCTTCCAAAACTCAAGTAAATATAAATACTGGCCACTAAAATTATGTACAACAGCAAAAGAAATGTCCAACATACAGTATACCGATAAATTTTACCCAATTACTGCCAATATCCATCAGTACATAATTCATCCACTGTGATGAACAAAGAAATAAAAATATACAGCAAATTGACAGGTGCACATATAAAGATAGAGAGTGAAAAATAAAAGGAAATAGAAAAACCATTCAATCTCCAAATATACAGCTTGAAAAGAAAGAGCCTTAAGCACATTTTAAATCAAATCCTAGATTTTTATATTCAGTAACACTGATTTATGTTTCTCATTTTGTTGGTAGCACAGTCACTCCCCATATGTGGTTTCACAAGGGACCCGTGCTCTCCATATTAAGTAACAAAATATTTACAAAAATATAATCAAAACAATATACATGACTTTCAAACAGAAGATCACTTCCACTTCAGACAATTTTGAGGAACAGGTGCTGCAGGCATTGAGAGCATTCATCCAATAAATCATGTATTGGCTGCCAAGTAACTAGTAAACTGTCCATATAACAAAGATGAATAATGACCCATGCCAAGTTTATAAAAAATGTTTTTAGAAGCATCCTTAAATAAAAGACATGGCAAACATAAATGTAGTACATAAATAACTGGGAGCACACTGCTGAAGTGTGCCCACAGGTGATGTGCTGACACTGATGAAAGTAAACATGAAATATTGGACAAAGAACATGATGAGGAAGGTTGCTTCCTTCTGCCTTGACACTATCAGCCACAGTATTCCCTCTGTTGCTCACTTAAATAATTTCAGCTCAGTATTATATAGATTATGAAAGGTCACAGTCTCTTCAGTGTGTAGATATATGTACACAATACCTAGGCCAATGGGGCTTGACTCTTCATTGGGACCTCTAACCACTACCACAGTATGAAGTTTTGTAAAGTCCCTAGGGCTATTTTATTCTATGTTAAGTTTGTGTTAATCATGAGAACTTCACTGAAAGCAGTGGAGTTACAGCAGTATAAAACTGATATAAGACAGACCAGAAGAATTCAGGTCAGGCATAGAAAATTTCACAAGAAAAGAATAAGGGAAAATGCAAAATAATTCTGTGGTCAATTATCAACAATGGGGTGCAGGGAGTGAGATGGAATTGAAACATATCAAAGCTTGTAACTTGGTCACATTTATACTGGTTTTCCAATTTCTCCTCTTGCAATTCATGCAGCTAAATATATTGAAGACGAGCAGTTCAGTTCAATGGTTGGTTTATACGGGGACACCATATCCTTGAGCTATCAATGTTTTCAAAAATATTTTGATATATATGATCTATTTAACTGATACAGCACCAAAAGTGTCAGCAGCCAATTTGTTGCTCATGGTGGATGGGTGGGGGAACCATCATGTTAGTTCCCATTGTATAACATTCTTGGCTAAATTTTAAAAAAGAGTAAGGTTTTAGTGTGACCAAGAACCTTCATACTTCTTTCTGGGAGAAGCCTCTGTTGTCTAACTTTTATCTCGTCTGTGGTTGATATTTCCATCAACTTCCAGCTTGTTCTCTGTGCCGTGGCTTACAAGAGGCCATTTCATGAAATTCTATATGGTAGACAGGTTTTCTGATATTAATAATAAGATCAAGAGACAAGACATCTGGATTCTGGCATCATCATATTTCATTGCAAGATCTGAGTTTCAGCTGCAGTTCCACCTGCCATACCTCCTGCTTTTTTTCATTTCCCTTCCATGATGACCCATAGTACTTTCTGAATTCCCAAGTTATTTCACCTACTTACAGAATAGTGTAGTTTTTGCTGTGATTTTCTGGTAATGACACAAAGCTATATTTGGGTATTCTTTACCTTTAGGAAAACAATCCCCCTTTATTATTATTATTATTATTATTATTATTATTATTATTATTATTATTTTGATTATTTTGATTATGATTATTATTACTATTGTCAGTGTGTAGAAAGACTCAGATTCTGTTCTATTCTAGTCCAGATATTTATGTCACACTCCTCACAGTGACAGTGTAAGGTTAGAAGAAAATGATGCTTTGCAGTGCACAATTACAGTTGAAGGCTTCAGTAGAGACACCTCAATTACTCTCAGTCAAAAAGACAGTGGGTCTTACTCATTTCTGTATTATTCCATTTTTACACCACTGTAATACATTGATTGCAGTGAAATTGAACAGATAAAAAATGTAGTAATGTAGTAGTGAATCAGGGCAAATGTCTTTACAAAGACCCCATATTAATATTGGTCCTGATTCTCTGTTAGCCTGCACTTTATTTTCACCATTGCAAAGTGGACATAAAACAGCATCAAATCAGAATGGTGGCCTTTAAACCCACTTCACATTTGCTGGGCATCAAAGACTCAGTCCTATAATTTTCCATTTTAACAATGAAGTGCTTGAAGTGAGCGAATGAGAAAAAAAACCTATTAATATGTATCATCATAATGAATGAAATTTTGGATTCATTTGTACAGCTGATATGTTTCCCCTAAACTGCTAATCATGCCTACCAATCGTGGATCATAAAAGGCATCAGAACAATTCCTGCTTCAAACTACCAATGTTCTATCCCCATGCACAATTTATTTTGCAGAAGCAAAATATAAACATTCTAAATTAGTTTACCAAATGATTTTGCATTTTGTCTTGATCACCGTTACACAACCATTCCCATATACAAACACACACACAGGCCTAGGAATAAGCAGTGCTTTGGAGGCAATCCAGTCACTATGAATGTAAGGGAATTGGCCAGGAGCCTTGCACCATGAGTGGGAAAAGGCTTCCCTCTCTCATGACAGTTTGGGAATGAGCTGGGGAGAAGGATACCACACAAAAAATGCTGCTTGCTTTCCTATAGCAGGGCAGACACCCACATGAGAAGGCTGCTTGTTGAATTGTCTGAGGCTGGGTAACACATAGGGAAAGGGGGCAGCTGAAGGAGAAAATGCCTTAGTTAGCTGTACAGCTTTAATTATAACCCAATTTGCAGGATACAACCTAAGAACTCATAGCTAAACAAGAGTTATAACTGTGTCAGTTATTCAGCTCTAACAGGAGAGCTGGGGTTCCTGCATTAAGAGAGAGTAACCTTCACAGAAACATGGAAGGCAGGAAGGAACCTTAAAAGGTCATCTAGTCTCCTCTTCAGCATGGAAGCAGACCCAAATATACCATCCCTGAAAAATGGCCTTGCAGTTTCATATAATGTTACTGAATGGAGAGATTGTCCACCCTTCTCCCTCAATTTCATCCCTGTTAGCTATTTTACTTTGGCTTCCATCTCAGATGTGTTCATTTATTTCCATATCCTCATTCCCATTATCCATCTTGCCATTGTCCAGGCTCCTCATTACTCTTCTTAAAAGTTGAGGCAAAATATTTATTGAGTTATTGGGCTCTACCTAGGTTATCTTTATTCTCCATTCCATTGTCAGTATTTATTGGTTCAATTTCTTTTATCTACCTAAGTAACATTTTACTGTTGTTCTTTATTTCCTTTGCAAGGTCTAAATTTGGCTTTGGCAGGTCTTACTTTTTCTCTCTATACTTTGGCCTCCAAGATGTGTCTTTCCTTTCTTATCAATTTCTTTTTTTCATTTCTAAAAGGCTCTCTCAACCTGTTTGATATGTTTTTTTCATCCATTGGCTCTCCAACCCTTCCCTATGATTTACCTCCCTTCCCCCATCCTCCCTCTGCTTATGATTGACATTTCAAATTGTTTCTTTCAAATTTGAGTCAGAGTAATTTCAGTCCTCCTTTACATTCAGATCCTTGAGTTCTTCAGTCCAATCCACTCCCTTAGTTAATTCCCTTATTTTTTTTAAACATAATCTTTTGAAATCAAACACTTGAGTGGTAGACCTATTTTTATTCATCCTTCTATTTAGTTAAATCGGAATACATCTGTGATCACCTAAACCAAGGCTGCCTTCTAAAACCGCTTCTTCAAGCAGTTCTTCCACTTTTTTATCCGGATTCTTTGCATTAATTGTTCCTACTTGGATTCACTCAGATTTCTTACCTGATTAGCTGTAGTCATTTTACTGTCAATATTGACTACCTGGATGTTACAGTCACTAGTGTCATACTTTCTTTCCTCTTGTCCATTCTCATATCTTCTGTTGCTCCTTGCTTCTTGGTTTTCCTCCTGCCCAACACTGAATTAGATGTGGAGGTTAGATGAACATCTTCTAGCTGTTTCATCAGAATTTATAGGTTTAAAGCTCTTTTAATAAGTTGTACCAAACTCCAGTCAGGCTATCTATTCACTCCCTGCTCAGTTGGACTCCATTCCTCAAGAACAATCCTCCACATCCCAAAGCCCTCATAATAGCGCCATTGCCTGAGCCATCTACTGATCACCAGAATCCTGTCTTGGTTTTGTACTCTTCTTCTAGACACAAATGGAATTCCACTGTAGATCACCTAAGCCTTTATTTTTTTAAGCATCTTTCCTAGTTTGGTGCAGTCTTCCATGATATATCGCAGCAAAAATCAAGAAGCAGCATTTCTTCTCACATGAAGGAGAATCAGTGGATTCTCTCCTCTTTCAGTTAGACTATTTCAGCCTCAGGTCCACATCTTGTATCTTAGATTTCAGCAGACAACACACTATTCTATTACCTAGATTATCTCTAGGAACAGGCCTGTCTGTTCTCTTTAGGTATGTCCACACAATTTAAAAGGCAGTTAAATTGATTTATCTGGAAGCGATCTAATTGAATTGCTATAAAAATCATTAAATCGATACAAGTTAAATCTATTTAACAGGTCCACACCAAAAAAAACCCAAATCAAACTAGCATGTCCAGGGGCTGGACTTGCTAGTTCAATTTAGGAGATGAGCACCCTGCGAGGTATGGCAACATGGCCCCCTGGCAGGGCTATGTTTACACTCAATCCCTTCCCTGGCTCAGCCCAGGAGAGCCAGGGGCGGAGGAAAATCATCCCCCACGGACTCTGGGCTCCCTGAGCCTGGGGAGGGGGAAGCCATGTCCCCAGACAGGCTGTAGCCTTGGGCTCAACCTGGTGAGCACTTGGGGAGCCGGGTGTGCAGGGGTCCCTTTCCTGCCGCCTGGCTTCTGTGCTGGATGCTGGACATGCAGGGTCCCTTCCCCCGCTGCCGTGCTAAGGCTGGGGAAGCTGGGCATGAGGGGTTACTTCCACCCAGCACTCCCCCCCGGCCAGGGTGCTGAACCCTGGCCCTTCCTTCCAAGGTACCTGCACCCTGAGAAGAATGTCTAACCAGGGTTTAAATTGATATAACTGTTATATTGATATAAGAAATCTGTGCAATGTTATATCGATATAACAGTTTTGATTTTATTGTCATAGTGAAATAAAACTAGGTTTTAATATATTGATATGACTTTCCTTATAGCGAAATGATGGAGCTCATCATTTCGCTATAAGAAAACGTTGTGTGGACTTAACCATTTTTAAATCAAAATAACCAAAGTTATTTTGATTTAAAAGCTGTGTGTGGACATGCCCTTTAGTAGGGAGTCCACTATAAAGTAGATTTGACTCGTCATCAGTTTGTCATCATCTGCAAATTTTATAAGCATATTCTCCATTCCATTATCAACATAATTAATGACAGTATTAAGTAGTACTGGACCCAATAAATATTCCTGCCAGGCCTTGCTAGATTAGCCCAGAGGTTAAAGTAAGGGGGAATGCCCCAGAACTGCATTTCAGGGCCCCCTATTTTTAGGGTGGCAGCATTCTGGGAATGCAACAGAATACTGCATTCCGTGGCCCCCTAAAAATTGAAAGAACAAACCAGAATGCAGTGTTCTGGCACGTTCCCCTACGACTGGCTCAAGGAAGGGGCTGTGGGCTGGGCTGAGCCTGGCCACCCCTCCCCCCCCTTTCCTGGGGTCTGCAGCAGCCATGTGCATGGCCTGGGCCCAGTTTCAGGCCTCTCACCCTCTCACCAGCCAGCCAGACGGACGGCACTGCAGTGTCCCGCCCGTTGGTCTGGCCTGGCCCAGCTCCTCAGTGGTGCAGGTAAGGGGGCCCTGGGGGTTGGGGACAGCCAGTCTCTGGCAGGGAAGGGGTATGGGGGGAGGTCTGGGAATGTGTGGAGGGGGTTGGTGGGCTGAAATGGCTGGAGAGGGTCAATGAGGACAAGGGGCCTGAAGGCGGCTGAAAAGGTGTGGAAGGGGTTGGAGGCTGAAGGGGCTGATGTGAAGACAGGGGAGCTGTGGGGTGGAGGGTTAGGAGGGCTGGAGTGTGGACGTAGGGGCAGGGAGCTTAGGGAATGGGGACTGAGGAAGACAAGGGGAAAGAGGGGTCTGATGGGGGCAGGCATTTTGGGGAAGTAGCTTGGATGGGGGGCAGTAGCTGTGGTGGGGGCAGGTATTTGTGGGGCTGTAGCTGGGGTGTGGAAGCAGGCATTTGGAGGGCAGTAGCTGGGGTTTGTGAAGGGGGGTCTGGACTTGCGCAAAGGGGGACCCGGATTTGCATGAAGGGGGCCTGGATATTTAGGAGCATTCTGGGGGCCTGCCAAATTATACTTTGAACCCTGGATACCCTCCCACTTTGACAACAAACCATTGACAATTCCCCTTTGAGTATAATTTTTTCAACCAGCTACAAATGCACCTTATAATAATTTTGTCTAGATGACATTTAATTTGTGTATTACCTGTTTTAGGAGATAGGTTGTGAACTCCTAGCCTAAGAGGAGACAAACTGACTGACTAACTTATATTTCAGCTTCCAAGAGAAGAGCTGCAGACTCCTGTCTGGAGACAGTGGCTTTTACGAATTACCACCCCACTGCACGAAAGGAGCCAGTGGCATTCTGAACATGGGTGAGAGTTGACCAGGACATTTATGGCCCCAGAGTGTGGTAACTGGGGCAACTAAGAAGATAAGTTGTACTTTGTGCAAAGAAACAATAAATGACATCTCATGTTTTGAACATATTTAACTGGATAACTGCTTGAAGGAACCTGAGTAGATACTGAATATAATGTTCCTGCCAGCCCATGCAGGTGTGTGAGAGGGTGGCATCCCATCACAGTGTCAATTTTCCATTATCTTGCTGTCTCCTCAACTGTAGGCAGAAGGAATATGGAGGGATATGTCTCACATAAAGATTCTTATTCAGATGCACCTTGTCTTCTGGTCAAATTACTTCATATCTGGAGTAGAGGGGCACAGTCTCACCTGCTCTCCCCAACCATAACCTCAGCTTTGTGATTGTTTTCTTATAACAGTGATATTACATAAATCACATAGCAAGAATATATGAAAGGAGCAAAAGCAAGCCCTTTACTCCCTCTGTCATTATTCAGACTATAAAAGCATTTTTAAGTCTCAGTGATGTGTCACAGCTCACATCACATTACTGGGAGCCACATGATGCCACATGTTGACAGAAACAGACATAACAAGACAATGCATCAAACTATTTTAGTCTTTCATTTGAGGTACAAAGACAAATGCTGTCACAAAGGCTTGTAGGGTTGCTTTATATACCCAATCACCAGAAAGCAGTGCATCCTGCTGCAATGTTATACCTTAAGTGCTTCTGTAGAACACTAATATGTTTGACAGTAATAGCAATTCTGACTTACTGACATGGTGAAATGAAATGTTGCTATTCATAAAATGGCAATATAGTAAAAAAAAAATAATAGCACAAGCTTGCTTTGAGGAGTTGTATCCATGAAATACAGTACATTTCCCAATCACTTTACCTGAGTACTGATTTTCTTTGCTAACACCTCTATTAATTAGCAACACATTTAGAGCACTGTCACTGAGTTCCTTTCTAATGGCACCACCTAGGCCAGGTCTCTGTTCAGCAATGTCTGGGTCTTCCTCCAGGCTAGCCGGTCATAAAAGACTCAGGGTTCCTTCTGCACCCCAGAGAGTCCACCTTTTCTAGGGTTGATAATGAACACAAAATTAGATGAACACAAAGAAATTGGCCCACAGCTGTGCCAAGGCTCTCATCCTTCAGAGGGCCTCCATTAAGCATTGGCCACCAACTAGGCTCACAAGCTAAATAAGGATAAATAGTCTGCCAGGAAGAGGTCATCTGAGGAGTTCTTGCCTTCAGCCAGTCTGCCTCCAGGAGCTGAAGACTGGTCTCCTCTCTGGTCTCTCCAGGAGTTGAAGTCTGGTCTCCTCTATGGTCTGCTAAATGTGGTGCATTTTTCCTTTTCAAGCTCCACTCTACATCTCTCATAGGTGTGGCAGGGCAGGGCAAGGCTGACTTAGCCACATTAAACCTGTGTTCGCAGTGTACAGGTTTTATAATCTATCACAATACCATGTCATAATTTGTACAACACTTTGTAAGTTAGACCAGTGGTTCCCAACCCTTTCTCTGTCATGGCACACCTTGATACATTTAATTATTTTGAGGCACACCACCATACAGTTGCCAAATGAATTCATAGATATTCATGAGCCAATCCAGAACTCTGAGAAGTTTTCAAAAACTTCCACAGCACACCTGTTCATGCCTGATGGCACACCATTATGGCACACTGGTTGGTAAACACTGAGTTAGTCACATCGAAGGGTAGGTCATAATTTTTGTTTTTAAACCTCTGAGAAAAGTATAATTCCTGCTTGCCCAAAGCTCCAGGGTCCAAACTATCTTCCTATATTAATTTACATCCTCATCTCATCTACTCTCAAAATGTCCTGGAGTGTAATACTAGAACTCACCTTATTGGTGCATTTTGGTCTCCCAAATGGGAATGGGAGCTGTGTGGATATTTTGATGAGAGCATTTGGTCAAAATACTGCAAAATCTGCTGGTTGATCTAAAAGCACAATTTTAGATCATACAGATTAATTGTATTCCTGAATTATTGTTCAAATGTGCTTTCCTGTACAGTGATATGTGTTGGCTGTGTGGAAATCAGATATTCTAACGTAACAGTTGGGTGAAATACTTCAAAAAGTTACCATAATATTTCAGTAGCATGAGTCATCAGCTGAGTCTTATTATGGTCAAAACAAACACGAAGTCTTGTGATACTTTTAAAGATTTACACACACACACACACACACACACACACACACACACACATCTATCTATCTAAAAGTGCCACCAGACTCCTTGTTTGTTTTGCTGAACTAGACTAAATCAGCTACCACTGTGGAACTTACCATTACAGTCAGTTCATTCATAATGGCTATGTGCACACATACATCATTATTTTGAAATAACCCATTTCAAAATGAGGTATTTTGAAATAAAGTCCTTATTTCAAAATAAGTTAATTTGAATTAAGGGAAAGCCTGCTTTCGAAATAGCCGTTGTTTCAAAATGCTGTTGTTTCGAAACAACGTGTCCTAATGCTGTTGTTTCAAAACAACCATTTCAAAACGACTATTTCAATTAGATGCAAAGTTTAACGGTTTTGAAATAATGGCCATTATTTAGAAACAATGGGTCCCGTTGTTTCAAAATAATGCTGCGTCGTATGGACATGTCGCTTCTTATTTCGAAACAACCTCTGTTGTTTTGAAATAAGAAGCCTGTGTGGACATGCCCAATGTGAAACTTCCTACTTAAGTACAGTAACTGTTTGGAGAACTGTGGATCAGTATTTTAATATTTTTCATTGAAACCAAAATAGGTGCACAAAAAAAGTGATGCTTAGAAAGTTGGAGGGGAATTTGGTAGACATGGCAGGGATTGTAGCACAGACAATAAACTAGAAGATTTCCTCTGGTACAGGAAAACTATCTTATTTAAAGAAAAATACAAATATGCAGATAGAATATTTTAGAGAGAAAGAGGGAGGTATTTAAAAGTGTTGTGTAGCAGAAGTCTAAGACTATATTTTATACAGTCCGTTACATACATGGTTGTCAGTTATTCATTTATACAAAATTGCACATCTGTGTTCAAATCAATAGTTTATTCTTGACTAGCGGTGCACTAGGCGCCGAATAGCAATACAATGCAACTCCCTCACAGCTGACTGCTTCCAAGAATAAGCATTCAATTTATTAAACTTCAGTGTGCTAACAGGAGAGTCTGTTAAGGAGATAAGGAAACCTTATTTCCAGGGTTCATTTTGAAAAATAGGGTTCTCACGCTCCATTCCATTACACCAGGTAATCCATTAAGCATAATTCAACAGAATGGAGAACCAAGCCCTGGACATCTCACAGAAACTAATTTCACATCTGAATATGCCAAAGCCTTTTAGGTGCCTACAATAAGCACCTACCGCATCAGATGCCAAAACTCAGAGCAAAGTACTATTACACACCCAGTTTGTATATTGTGCTCTCCTTTGTTATGAGAAAACTGGACTTGACATAACCTGCAGCCATTTTTGTGTAGTCAGGCATCCAAAAACTGGAAGTGAAAGTACCACTTAGATATATAAAATTGGGAAACAAAAACTGAACAACTGCAGTTACTAACGAGGGGAGACAAGGGGAAATGACAAATTCATGAAAATGAAAAATGAGAGTTAATAATCAATCATGAACCTGCATACCTCTGATCATAATTTTTACTGAAAAGCCTTTCTGCTGGTTTAAAAAAACAAAAACAAAACAAACAAACAAAAAACCACAAAAAACTGTTTGTTTGGTTTTTTTGCTCGGGAGAGGTCAGCCCATTAAGGGTCACCTTTGCCTCCCCATCATCCTGTATTTAATCAGAGAAGTGTTCTTTGAAGAAGTTTGGATTTCAGCAAGCAAAATAACACTAATATCTCTACAGCAGTGTGCAGGAAGACTGACCTTCTGCTGCTGTCATTTGACTCCACCTCAGATTTTAGATAACTATATTTTGGGGGTGCTCTAATACGATTGGTGACAGTGGTGACAGATGACAGAACAAGGAGCAACGGTTTCAAGCTACAAAAGTTGAATGTTAGGAAAATCTTTCTAACTCGGAAGGTAATGAAATACTGCAAAGGGTTGCCTGTGGAGGTGTCAGAATCTCCATCTTTGGCAACCTTTAAGACCCTATCGTGTGAAACACAGGCTGAGATGATTTAGTGGGCGTTGTCCTACCATTAGCAGGGGGTTGGACCAGATGACTGCATGAGGTCCCTTCCAGCCCTAATATTCTATGGTTATGATGTGTGCTTTAGACTCTATAGAAAGGATTTTTAATTAAAGCCTCTTATGTGTGCCAATCATTTACAAAACAGAGATACTATGTCACTACTGATTTATGTTCCTACACCTCCTGGAAAACAGACTGTAGTTTTGGGTTCAGAAGACCACTGGGAAACACCAACCTTCTACACAAGTACAAGCATAGCATTAGAAAGCAAGCAAGAAAGCTAGCAAGAAAGAAAACCTTTATTATTGTTTGACAGGATAAGGCACAAATTGAAAAATGGAACTTGAAAGAAAGCTAAATTAATTGATTAAGAAAACCACAGCAATGTTCGAAAATAGAAATCTTAAAATAGAATTCAAAAATAGAAATCGAAGTTATGGAACTTTTTGAGAACTAAGCTTTACTTCTTGCCATCTACTTCAGTTATTCTTTCTCAGAACATTTTTTGCATGAAACAAAATATCAGTTCAGATTTATAATTCCTTTTGTACTTGCAGTGTCTTCTGACAAATAAAAACTGAGTCAGATCAACATTGCGTATCCTTAGCACTTGATACTTTGATACTTTGACAACCAAAGGTCATAGAAAGTGAAGAGGGAAGAGGTACTCCTGACAGCATCTCATCATATAGCTGCATTAATGCTACCACATCAACCAAAACCTACATTTTTTAGTGAATATATCTTTGTTTGATAATTTTTGCCTAGCTATTGTGGGAGATTTGGGAATATGGATTTTCAGCTGAAAGAAGGGTTAGGAAGGTTCAAAATTTCCTTTTTAATTACATTTCTTAAGAACTGAATTACACTGTACTTTCCATAAATCTCAAGATTTTAACTTAAAGACAGACATTCCCTCTGAACTTAATTATTTGATATGATTAGAAATACATTATTAATTAGAATTTCAGTGAAATCTCCATTAAAAAATAATTTCCCCTTCTTGTCAAAGGAAAGCAAAGAATGCTAGCAGCCTAGCAGTATATCATATGTGACAAGAAGAATCCATTTTCAGATTCCCCCCCATATTTGATGTTAACTAGGATTCCCCATTTCCCTCCCCATCATCCTAAAATCTTGTATTGAGGTGGTTTTGCCTCACAGAGGGTGTATCTACATTATGGGCTTAATTTGATTTAAGGAGGCCTAAGTAGACTTAAGCAAAGCCCTGGACACATTTGGAGTTCCTTAGGTCGACTTAAGGGCTTCCTTAAGTTGACTTAATAACTCTCGCTCTTTAAGTCGACTTAATGCAATGTGGTCAGTTAAGTCAACTTTACTGGCCTCCAGGCCATCTCCCACCCCCCACTGGCCACCAGGAAGGGTCTTCAGCAAAGCTCCAGCCAATTACGGGGCAAGAGGAAGTCCTGCCCTGTCTGTGAGCCAGAGCTGACTAGAACTGGCATCTGCAAACATGCAGAGCAAGAGCCAGAGCCAAGGCCAGGGCAGAAGGCAGTCATTTCCCATCTTGCCCAGCACCTGAGCAAATTCATCCATGTACAGTGGAATTTTGCCAAGTACTACTCATACAGATAAAGAAACCAAGCAAACAAGATATCCCCTTTCAGCTCACTGAGCAGGGGGAATGCCTTCAGACACTGAGATCTTAGCTACATTTCTCCTGCTCTCCCTCTGCCTTCTGGCTCCTGCCCAGGACTTACCTACCCCTCACCCCACCCTTTGCCAACCTGATGCCCAAATCTTCCTTCACTCCCCTCTAGTATCCTTGTGCCAGCCCATCCCTTCTCTAGTGTTGCCTCTTTTCTTACCTCATCTTTAGCTGCCCAGTACCCCTCCCTCCTATTACCCCACTCTGCCCCTGGCACCTGCCCCTCTCCTCTCCCTGCTCTGCCCTTTAGTGACTTCCTCAGCTCTAACCACCTCCTCTACTCCCAGCTGCTTACCTCTTCTCCTGGTGCCTGCCCCACTCCTCCGTACTTCTTGCAGCTGACCCCCTCCATGACCCTCTGCCACTGAAGCCCAGCCCTCTACTCCTTTCCCCCCTTGTCCCTTGGAGCCCTCCTATTCTCTTACACCTCTCTGCCTTTTGGTGCCCATCCCTTCTCTTTGCTCCTGAGTCTGTTCCCTTCTTCTCTGGAACCCACACCTCCCCTCATCCTCTAGAACCAAGTGGAACTTCCCCTTCCCTTCACCCTCTATGCCCTGATGCCTGTTTTTTCCCTTGTCACCCATTGCCCTTGTGCCTGCCCCTCCTCTCTGCTCATCCTCTTTCTCTCCAGCATCAGCCTGCTCCCACCCCCCTGCTTTCCCCAACCCCCCAAATTCCCTCCAAACCCCCTTCATCCTCCCAGGCCATTCCTCTTCCACCAAACTCCCTCATTCCACCCAAACACCTCAGCTCCCACCCCTCAGCTCCTCATTGATTCATATTTGCAGATTACATTCTATTCATCCATTTCAAATATGCTACTCTGAGCACCTCTGGCCATTCTTGACACCATTACAACCTTTCCTTTCAAATTCTCCTATTCTGACGTCACATTGGAGTCTGATCTGTGGGGCTGTAACCACTGTTTTAAATCAATCAAATGTTAGGGATTCCTGGGTTAGATGTCCTCCATAGGGTAGGCTTTTACTAGATATCCTTAGAGTATTGCAGATGTGGAGTATAATAGAATTGGAAATGAGGGAGAAAAGTAATGCCTAGAGAAGAGGTATAGAAAAAGATGGAATTAACATCACAAGAAGAGTGACCAAAAGAAAATGAAGCTGAGAACATAATAAAAAAAAGAAAAAAAGAGAGAGAAATTGAGCAGAGAAACAAATTAAAATGAGCAGAGAAACAAATTATGGAAAGGGGAAAGATTTTGGGTTTGTGAATGTTTGAGATCACATTTCATCCTGATTTGGACTGGAAAAATCATTTCAGAATCTTGAAGTTTTCCTGGGAAAGAAAAACAGTTTCTCACTCAGGTCTGGTAGACAAAGCTCTGGATGAAGTAAAAGAACACGAGAACAGAAGGCTGAACTGAAATTAGACAGAATGTTATTGACAAAAGAACATGAAAGCAAGGTGCGAAACAATAGTGGCAGAAAGTTAAAACTGACTGGAGAATATATGGTTGGTATTGTTACCTGAAATAATCAAACAAGTCTTTAAACAAATGTCACGGGATACACATCTGTGCAGGCCTAGGGTATGCTCTGTGTAAGTTAGTTCATTTTTGCAATGTAATTGTATGGTTTGATGCTAATTGCGCCATGCAAGGTTCCATTTTGAATGTTTTACCTTGTTGTTTTGGTCTCATGTTTCCTGCAGCATCATGTATGTGTACACATGTAAAGCTTCTCACAGCTAATTTACATGGCTCAGACCATCAGGGCTATCTCTCAGCCTGGTGACCCCAGAGGTACAGGACAAAGACTGTAAATTGAGCTCCCTGGTTCAGGGGGGAACAAAGACAATCACCTCAACCCAGAAAGATGAGGGGCTAAGGGGTGATGGAAACAAATGCAGAAACTTTGAACTATTAAAGGCCTTTTGCCAGAGAGACACCATCTTGAAAACATCTACGAGAACAAATGGGCCCTGGCTAGGTATTGGCAGAGACTGGCTGTAAAACCATCTTTCAGTTGAATAACTTGTGATTAATCTTAGACAATGATGTTAGGTTTTACAGTGATATAGGTTTTGAATGTGTTTTATATTTTTATTTGATAGTGATTATGCTGATTGATTTATTAAATGATTTTGCACTGATTTGTTAAAAAGTCACTTAAAAGCATGCTATAATCAATAAATTAGTGTTTGTTTCATCTAAAGCTGTGTGAATTTTGGAGACTGAAAATAAGTGAGGCTGGGTTGTCTCATTTCTTTGATAAATGGTTGAACTGGAATGTATTACCCTAAAAGTGATTCGGGAAGGCCCTGATCCCTGTAGGATGTAGTGTTGGAGAGCTGGGGGTGCTAGGGGACCATTCCCTGAATAGCATATTGCACACCCACAGCCTGGGACCAATTACATACAAGTGGTTGGTGTGGACTGGCCTAGGAGTGGGCAATAAGGGAGGCACTGTGGTATGCCGAACCAGATCCTGGGAAAGGAAGTCTACAAAACAGTCCAAGCATATTAATCTCAAATTTCATGTCTGGAATAGAAAAACTACTCATCTTTCTAAATAAGGGAGATCAATAGCTGTGCTGGTGAAATGCATCTGTTTCAGTCTCTGACAGTGACTTTCAGAAATAAGCTGAACTCTGCATTTTTTGGTAAAGCATCACAAAGTAGCCAGAACAGTATAAGGATAAGACAAATAAGTGTATGGTTTATATCACAAAGTCTTTCACTTGGTTGTCATTCTTTTTATTTTTACTTAAATTTATTATTTATAAAAGTCATGGAAAGATTCATCCTGAAAAATCCAGACAAACTCCTGCTCAGAAGCTTCAGCCCTAACAGAGGCTGAAAAGGGAAGATCTAGTCCATGTCTATCCATCTCCTCTAATTCGTATCTCTGCCAAGTTTTTTTCTCAGGAAGTGTCCCAACCAGTGGTAGCTTATAAAGGCAGCTTTTACAATACAGAGATATTATGGGAAATTGATTGACACCACTGACTGCATAGTAAAACATTACATGGTAACATCCCTTAATTATCATGCTGACCATGCTGGAAATCATGATGTGGTAGAAGTAACCACATTCTGCATGAAGCTAAAAATGGCTGTTTTTGTCAGGAGCACAGTGGATCACTAAATGGTGCCAACTGCTATATGCATACAACACACCACAATGAGCAGAAACCAAACAGAAGGTATGCAGCACTAAAACAGTGAGTACACAAAAGTGAAGCCATAGGGGAAGCCATTAAACTAGAAAAATCTCATTAAAAAATCCAAATATGGATGATTACAAACCAGCCCCTACCCTCATCATTCCATGGCAATTTTGCTGAGAATTGGAAACAATCTGTCCACATCCATATGAAAGCTCAGAAGCATACACAGAATAACGAAAGACTTAAAAGTCACTATTTCACCGTACATGGTCAGAGAAGAGACTCTGGAAATTTATAATACAACTGAAAATGTTGTTGGTGTTGTCTTAACAATGACTGGAAACTATTGTAACCTTAAGAAAAAATGTGTTTGAATGATACCCCTTTTGTCTCACCCACATGTAGGGAGAAGAGCAGGTAGACAAGCATGTCCCAGAACTCAGGCAAAAGGCAAAGAATTGTAAGAATGGAAATATTGAAAAGGACATGCTAAGATGTGCTTACTGTCACTAAGAAAGAATAAAATGAAAGGTTGTTGAAAGAGCCTGATTTGGGCTTGCAAAAAGCTGTAGATATCTTCAGACCCCCTATGAGCCATAAAGACACAAATAGCAAAGGCTGGAGCACATACTGAAAAGTTAATACAGGCTGTTATACAAAGTACTCAAAGCAGCCTGGGTGGGTCCCTGCCTCCTGAGAATGAGAGCAAAGTAAATACACTAATAGCTCATACAAAAGCTGTGTGCACCCTGTGATAAGACAGACCCACCAACAGTTTGGCCAGACTTTGACGTAACAAATATGGAAATTTAAATCACTGTTCTTCTATGTGCAGAGAAACAAACGTACCTGAAAGCAAAACCACAGATCTCAGACTAAACTATAGTGTGAGAAATCTTTTCAGGCTTGATACTAGAGTTAAAGTTAATGTGTTACAAGTTCATTTTTTGATATAATCAGGTCCCATCCAGATTCCACAGTCTAATGTTGTGTTTTTAGTAGATGGAGTTTCTAAAATGGACTATGAAGGACAACTCACCCTAACAGCAGCCAGGACAAGGGCAATCTGCAGTCTTCATCATTATCTGTACCTCTCCTTTTGAGCCAGAAGTTTGGACACAGTTAGGCCTAATATGCAAAATATGTTTGCTGCAAGCCAAGTCACCCCCCCTTAAGAAGAGTTGATGTCTGATGTTCAGAAGTCTTCCTGAGACAAGAAGAGTTCTGTAAAAAGCATCACGTATATACAGCCCCATTAGTCACCTCCGTAATATATGGCTGCAGAATTATATCCCTTATAGTAACAGTGCCCAGAGATGCTCTCAGGCATTTAGAAAAGGAAAACCTTCATCACTGAAGTGAATGCACCAAATCTATGGTTTAACATCTCAGTCATAAATAAAGATGATATAGATCTGTTTGCATCACAGAGCTATAATGCTACACTGGAACAGCTTTACTCCGTCTCCACACCAGCAGCTGTCCAGTGTCAGCTAGCTGGTAAGAGCATATTCACTATAATACATTGAAAAGATGGACATTGGCAAATACTGTTAGATAAGGAGTTATCTGAACTATGCAGTTTCAACACACCCTGGGGCAGAATCAAGTTTTTCTGCCTACCTCTTGGAATAAGGTCAACTAGGGAAGTGTTTCAACAAAAGAGTAATGAAACATTTGGAGATATTGCAGGCATCTGTATAATAGCAGATGGTATGATAATAGTGGCATCAACTCAGGGAGGATATGATCAGATGCTAAATAAAGGGATGGCAAGGGCTCAAACACAGAATCTCAAGTTCAACTCAGATAAAATCCAGTTCGTGGTAAAAAGCCAAAACATACAGGACATAGTCTCTCATCACAAGTTTTGGCTATATGACAACAAAGGTTGAAGCCATAGCTAATATGTAACCTCTGCAGGACTAAGGCATTACAAAAGATTGAGGGGCTAGATTCCTTATATAGTATATCCCAGATGAAACATCTTTGACTGCTCCACTGAGACAGTTGCTAATGAAGAACATAGCTTGGCAGTGGTCATGGAAGCATAAAGGTGCTCTGTAACACATCAATAATCAGATTCTATTATTTCAACAAGCCAGTCACCAGTCAAGCACATGCATCCAAAGATGCTTTAGTGGCTTGTCTATGCCAAGAGAGAGGCCTTTTTTCCATATGCAACATGAGTTCTGATAGAAGCAAAACAAAATTAGGAAGGAATTACTGGCTATTGTGTTTGCCACAGAGAAATCTCATTAGTACATACCTGAAGTACAGGTTGTGGTACAATGTCATCATAAAACATTGCAGATGACATTCTCCAACCTAGCGGTTCTCAACCACTGTGTGGGACACATTAGTGTGTCGCCACACAGCAGTAAGTAAGTTGCGGAGAGCCATGAAGATGGCTGGGTTCAGCCTGGGGGGAATTATCTGATGTGGCCTGTAGGGTTGTGATACCATCAAGTGTGTTGTGACCCAGAAAAGTTGAGAACCCCCTTGGAAAACCATCTGTAAGTCTATAACACATGATACTTTAATTACAGAAATATGATTCTAAAGTTGCAAATATTCCTGGTAATGTTACTGAGCCGCAGTGGATAGTGCAGGTATTCTCATGATGGAGGATGAGGAAAAAGCTGAAGTGCTCAAAGCTTTTTTTACTTCATTTTTCACAGGCAGGGCCAGCTCCCAGCCCACTACACTGGGTATGGCAGATTAGAGAGAAGAAGAGAGGCCCTTGGTGAAGGAGGGTCAGGTTAGGGACTACCTAAAGAAGCTGGATGTGCACAAGTCCATGGGGCTGGATGACCTACATCCAAGAGCGCTGAGGGAGTTGGCTGATGAGGAAGCAGTACCTCTGGCCATTATCTTTGAAAACATGTGACGAACAGGGGAGGTGCCAGAGGACTGGAAAAAAGCAAATATAGTGCCTATCTTCAAGAAAGCAAAAAGGAGGATCCAGGGAATTACAGACCTGTCAGCCTCACCTCAATTCCTGGAAAAATCATGGAGCAGATTCTCAGAGAATCCATCCTGAAACACTTGGAGGAAAATAGAGTGATCAGGAACAGTCAGCATGGATTCACCAAGGATATATCATGCCTGACCAACCTCATTGCCTTCTATGATGAGATGACTGGATTTGCGGATATGGGAAGAGATGTTGATGTGATATACCTCAACTTTAGCAAGGCTTTTGATACGCTTTCCCACAGCATTCTCGTCAGCAAGTTAAGGAAGTATGGGTTGGATATGGACTGTAAGGCGGATAGAGAACTGGCTAGATCAACGGTTTCAGCATGTAGGAATCAATGGCTCCATGTCTAGTTGGCAACCAGTAATGAGTGGTGTGCCCCAGGGGTCAGTCCTGGGGCCAGTTCTGTTCAATATTTTTGTTAACAATCTGGATGATGGGATTGACTGCACACTCAGTAAGTTTGTGGATGACACCAAGCTGGGGGGAACAGCAAACATGCTGCAGGGCAGGGAGAAGATTCAGGAAGACCTTGACAAATTGGAGCAGTGGACCAATAGAAATCTCATGAGGTTCAAAAAAGACAAGTGCAAAGTCCTGCACTTGGGACAGAAAAAAACCATGCATTGCTACAGGCTGGGGAGCAGTCAGCTAAGTAGCAGCACCATAGGAAAGGACCTGGGGGTCCTGGTGGATGGAAGCTGGATATGAGTCAGCAGTGTGCTCTTGCTGCCAAAAAGGCCAATGGCATACTGGACTGCATCAGAAGCAGCATTGCCAGCAGATCGAGGGATATGATCATTCCCCTCTATTTGGCACTGGTGAAGCCGCATCTGGAATACTGTCCAGTTTTGGGCTCCCCACTACAAAAAGAACATGGACAAATTAGAAAGACTCCAGTGGAGGGCAACAAAAATGATCAAGGGGCTGGAGCACAAGCCCTATGAAGAAAGACTGAAGGAACTAGGCTTATTTAGCCTGCAGAAGAGAAGACTGAGGGGGGATTTGAAAGAAACCTTCAACTACCTGAAGGGATGCTCCAAGGAGGATGGAGCTCAGCTGTTCTCAGTAGTAACAGAGGGTAGAACAGGGAGCAATGGTTTCAAGTTGCAGCTGGGGAGGTTGAGGCTGAATATTAGGAAAAACTTTCTAAATAGGAGGGTGGTAAAGCACTGGAATGGGCTACCTAGGGAGGTGGTGAAATCTCCGTCTTTGGAGATGTTTAAGGCCTGGTTGGATAAAACTCTGGCTGGGATAATTTATTGGGAGTGTTCCTGCTTTATTTTAGCAGGGGTTTGGACTAGTGTAGTGGCTAACACCTCTGCTTAACGTGCAGAAGGTTCTGGGTTTAATTCCCAGGGGGTTGGACTTGATGATCTCACAAGGTCCCTTCCAGCCATGTGATTTGATTTGATTTGAAACCAAGATGACCTCATGAGGTCTCTTCCAACCCTATGGTTCTATGCTACATTTCCAGACGGTGAATTCATTGATGAAAATGTTGTCTATGAACTTCAGGTTGCCTCTAAAAGCAACACTGATTTGTAAAACAAATTTAGAAGACACCTAAATCTTGACCATATAATGCCAACAGCAGAATCATATTAGCAGTAAGAATCACAGGCTGTGTTCTCACACAGCCGGTTATTTCGATATGGTTGTTTCACAACAACCGTATATCGAAATAATGCTTATGTCGAAACAACTTATTTCAAATTAACAAAATGTTAATTCAAAATAAGGGAAAAAGGCGGGAAACGACATAGCAGGTTCATACTGTGAACTTGCTATTTCACTTCTGCAGGGGGCTGCAGGCACCGGCGGGGTTCAGCGCTGCCCAGCGCTGCTCCCCCCCGGTGCCTGCACACCCGGGCTGCAGGCACCGGCAGGGTTCACCACTGCCCAGCGCTGAACCCCCCTGGTCCCTGCGCAGTGGGGCTGCAGGCACGGGCGGGCTTCAGCGCTGCCCAGCGCTGCTCCCCACCGGCTTAAAGCCCGGTCTGCCCCCAAACCCCTGTGGTGGTTGTTTCGCCCACGGACTAGGTTTTACTTGTTTCGAAACAACGTGGTTGTTTCGGAACAATGGCTTCCGTTGTTCCGAAACAACCATGCGTCATGTGAACAGCTGAAACCTTATTTCAAAACAACCTCTCTTGTTTCGAAATAAGGAGGCTGTGTGAACACAGCCACACAGTCAGAATTGATATCAACATCTTTGGGGAGACAAGCTGTATCAGAATTATCAGACAATAAAATAATAAGAAGTGCATGTCAGTGGATTCTTTTATCACACTAGTATGATTAAAAAGCCCCATATGGAAATTTTATACCGAGATTATATGCAGAAGCAGACGAAGTCAATAGTAAAGATTTGAGCTTCTGTGAATTAAATGTTAATCTCCAAATCCATGCAGACCAAGATCAACCAGCAAATGGTCAGCTGTGCTGTAATGATCTTCTCATGCTTTGGGCCTGGTGAAAAGTACATTGTGGGTTTGAGATGTTATTTACTGAGAAGAGTTTTAAGAATGAAGAAACAAAAAAAAAAAAAGAAGAAACCATCACAAGGAAAAAAAAACAAAAAAAAGCAACGAGTCTGGTAGCACTTAAGCTATGTTCACACACACAGTCCTTGTTTCAAAACAAGACGTTCCAACACAAGACGTTTCAAAATAAAAGGTTATTTCGAAACACCTTATTTCGAAACACAAAAAAAAGGGTTTTCGAAATAAGGGAGCGAAATAGCATGTCCACGCTGTGGACATGCTATTTCACTTGGGGAGGGGACTGAAGCCACCCGCGGGGTGAAGCGCAGCCAGGCGCCTCATCCCACCAGCTTACACCACTGGTTTCGAAACAACCTTGTTTCGAAAGGGAAGTAGGTTTAAGCCCTTTCGAAAGAACGGCTCCCATTTCGAAACAAGGGGTTTCCTTGTTTCGAAATGGCCATACGTCGTGTGAACATGGCATTTCTTATTTCGAAACAACCTCTGTTGGTTTGAAATAAGAAGCTTGTGTGAACACATCCTTAAAAACTAACAGATTTATTTATCGCATGAACTTTCATGGGAGAATATCCCACTTCATCAGACGCTTTGCAGAGATAGAATTTACAGAATTGGATGAAAATAAATGCAAGGGGTTGTAAGACATGGCATCAAGTCATACTGCAACAGCAAATTAGAGCATTTGTAAGGAGTCAACTCCAGGAAACAACATACAGAGGGAGGGTGAAGTCAAATCACCTGTTATAATGTGAAAAGAATCCATAGTCACAATTCAGCCCTGCTTTCACACAATTTAATTTGCATATTAGTTTGATTTCAGCTGTTTCTCTTTGAAGTCTTGATGTTCCATTGATTTTCTTGACGAGCATCCTTAACAAGTCATCAACGGAGTGATTAGGAAGATGGAAGTGCTCAGCAACTCACCAGCAACTACAAACCTAACAACAGAAACATGAAAGCAGGCACATATCCCTGCAACAAACCATGCTACCAACTCTGTCCACATATCTGTACAAAAGACACCATGATAGGACCTAATCAAGTCAGCTACTCCATCAAAGGGTCCTTCACGTGCTCATCCACTAATGTGATTTATGTCATCATGTGCTGGAAATGCCCCCAAGCCTTATACATTGGACAAACAGGACAATCCCGGCATAGAAGTATAAATGCACACGAAACTGATAGCAGAAATCATAACATACACACACAAAAAAAACAGTTGCTAAGCACTTTCATCTTCCTAATCACTCCATTGATGCTTGTTAACAATCGTCATCAAGAAAATCGATGGGACATCAAGACTTCAAAGAGAAACAACCAAAATTCAAATAATATGCAGATTAGATTATGTGCAAGCAGGGCTGAATTTTGAATATGGATTCTTTTCACATTATAAAGGTAATTTGATTTCACCCTCCCTCTGTATGCTGTTTCCTGGAGTTTGAATCCTTATAAATGCTCTGATTTGCTCTTACAGTATGACCTAATTCCATGTCTTACACACCCCTGCATTTATTTTCATCCAATTCTGTAAGTTCTCCCTCTTCAAAGTGTCTGATGAAGTGGGATATTCTCCCAAGAAAGCTCATGCGATAAATAAATCTGTTAGTCTTTGAGTGCCACAAGACTCCTTGCTTTTTTTGCTTTACTAGACTAACACGGCTGCCCCTTTGGAACATCACATGGAAAATACTCTAGAAAACACAACAGTATAGGGGTTTCAGTCAGATTGCTTTACTGTTCCCCATTCCTGTCTTATTTTCTTCCCTAAGTACTCCTGCCAATGGGTGAATCAGATCAATGTTTTAAGTTTTTTGTGCAGTTTGAATACGCTAATGAAAGAGATAAAGAGAGTAGTTATATGTGTTCTTACAATGCTAGTGACCATATAAACATCACAACAAGCAAAACACAGTAATTTAACTATCTGCTAATGGAAGACCACAAAGTCCATTCTCATTTTAAATAACTTAGGCCCTGATCCTCAAATGGTATTTAGGCTTTTAACTTCCAGGGACATGAGTGGAAGCTACTGTCCTAAATAGCATTGACACTCTTGGCCCTGGAGAAGTTTAAATACATTCTTTCAGGTCTGCTGAGGGGCATGGGGGAAGGAGCAAGGGCAGGGGGCGGGGGAGGCTGGCTCAAGAGGATGCTGTGTGCTATTTTAACTAGCCAAATAATAACCCAAAACCATGGTCATTTCCAAACTGATAGACTTGTCATTTATGATGTTAACAACACACAGTAGCATAGTGTGCATGGGTACAACTAATTTTCAAACAGATGAAGTTAATAAGAGAGTCTCTAAAGTAGACAAGAATTTCATACAGGAAATGAACATAGACTTATAAAGAACATTTCAGCTTTGGCTGCCACCTCCATTTTTATTATGTGACAGTGCATGATAACTCTAATTCTATAATGATCTTGTGTTGAATTATTGGTTCTACAGAAAGAGTTTTATAAAGCTGGGCATAAATTAAAATTCTGTTTTCAAAAAACTTTCAGAACTATCTCAAATGTGCATTTAATATGTAAATGCATTGTTGACCTCATCATATAGATTAACTTACAGGAATGTATATAATTTTTGTACAGTTTATTTAATGGAATACTATAAATATTTCACCGAACTCTTGTCCTCCTCCCTTCCAATTTTAATAATTAAGAAAAATGAGACACATTCAAACTACATCTCAATAGACTATTATGGAATAATTTATGGATTCCTTTTATGATGCCAATGGACTCATACACAGGTTGTACTTTCTGTTCTATTATAGACTTATAATTTGCCATTTGCAAATAAATATCAGTTTTGTGATCCCAAAACTAGAGAAAAAGAGAATTGTTGCAATACACCTTGATTTTTTGAACTATTTGCACATACATGTTAGGTGACCATATTTCAGACTCTTATGAATTTAAAACAAAACAAAACAAAACAAAACAAAACCCTGGGGAAAAGTCACAAAGAAAGACTGCTCACAGATGAAAAAAAATCACAAACTGGGACTGATATTCAGCAGATAAGATATCCCCTCTAAATAGCTCACCCAGTTCTGCATATGGCCTTCAGGTGAGGGTAGGTTTGATCATTTCTGATAAATAGGTGGGATTAATAAACAGTATGAAAAATGTACCAAACAAGATCAGTATCTACTATATTTAGGCACATGAATACCTTTAGTATTTGCTTCTCTTCAGCACATTTGAACATTTAGTTCACTCATCTCAAACAGCAGCACACCTTTTAACATAGGAAATGTATGAAGTGTTGTTACTCTAATACTCTGGGGCAAACCCAGCTATAAAACGGGTGACATAATATCTTTGATTAGACCAACTTTTGTTTCATCAAGAGAAAATGGTCTAATCAAAGATATTATTCTTAACCATCTTCTCTCTCCAGGATTCTAGGAAAAAAATGGTCACATATTTTTTAGGTGTCTACATACTGTTTGACATCGCAGGGAAAGTAATTGGTACTGATGTTTTGGCCATATAATCCTGTAACTTGTACTCCCTGTTTATGTTTAGCTAGCAGCAAGAGCACCTCTGGCCCAGTAAAAGACCTGGGCCTCGGTGCACTGGGACTCAGGGCTCAAACCCTGTAAGCCTGGCACCAGTGATACCCCTGGGTAACAGCTATTCATCTTAATTTCTAACAGTAAAAATTTGCATGCTTTAATCACATTTCATCTACGCAGCTCCAAAATGCCACTCTGGGCTTTCCCAGCCACTCCATCTCTAAAACATTCTCCCTGAAAGTTTTCTAATCTAAAGTCACATGGGGTCAAATCAGTGGGGCCATAGCCAACTACTACATTTAAATCCAATAAATATTAGGGCTTCCTGGTTAGATGTGCCCCACAGAGCAAATGCTTAAAAGCCATTCCCAGGATATTCTGGATGTGGAGTTCAATATGACTGGAAATTCAAGGGAGAAAATTGGTGCCAGAGAAAATAGCAGGAGAAGACAGAGCTAACACCCAAAGCTTCAGAAAAGGACGTTATCACTTGCTTTGTTTTTCCTGTCACACGTGCTACTAATACCCAGCGGTATATGACCTAGCTGGCTTTACAGTGGTGAGCAATTATCGCCTTTTATGGGATGGTTGCTTATTTGTCCATGCCTCACATGTCACTTCACTACATTCCCCATAAGCATCCCTTTTATTACTGTATCCCATCCATCTCATAAGTAACTGGCATACTATCAACTGGTTTTTCTTGAATAGCTTCTAACTTTATAAAATAAAACCTCATTTCCTACTGGTATAGAAATTTTTGTCACTTTAAAATTCTCTGTTGACTTTAAATCAGGTTTTCCTGTATATATATGAAATTGGCAAGCAAGAGAGCAACATGCTTCTCAGGTAGATTTATCTCCAAGCTCATCCAGCTCTGGGTTTACATGAACTTGATTGATAGAAATTATTGTGAAACAAATATGAGTATGTGAACTTAGTGTCCTCTATAGCACCTTGTAAGAGAAGCTAACATTTCTCCCAGCTCCCAGATGAATAAAAAGTGTGTAAAATTTCAGTGTTACTGTTGCTTCATGTCTTACTTTTGTATTGCAAATGAAAATAAAGAGGCTGTTTTTATCCTTCTTTTATCCTTTATGTTGGAAGGAGAGATGAAGAAGGAGAATAGAGTCAGGAGACAGCAGTAGCAACAAAATGGAAAGTGGAATAGAAGGAACAGAGTAAAGGAGCACATGAAAGAGGCAGAAAGAGACACCCCACTTTTAAAAACACCAATAAAGTCCTGAAAAAAATATTTTTTTTTTCATTTTAGGCACCCAGTCTTTCAAGGTGCTAAGCACTGTGATATTCTGCAGAAGTCAAAAGAAAAAGAAAAGGCACCCTTAGGTCATAGGGCTGAGTCTTTAAAGAAAGGAAGAGTGAAAAGCACACAGAGGGCACAATAATAACTAAACAGAAGAAGAGATAATGGAAAATTATAGGTATTATTAGTAGTTATGGGATAACGGGTGTAGTGATATGTTTGTAGAAGTTTGTGAATTTAGAGACACTCCTTAGCATGGGCCATTGTTGTGTAAATTGGGAGACGTGCCCCAGAGAAGATCTAACATGGCTGCTCCCAGGTATACACCTGGATACCTGTCTGTATGATTAAAGTTCTATTCCTTACTCATTCAGTAGTATCATCTTTAATGAACACTCAGGATCATTACATGGTGTCAGAAGATGGTGAATGAGTTTGGAAACTAAAAAGACTTGGAGGAAAATTCATGCATTTGTACCTGAAAACAGAAAAAAAAATGAGGGATCTCTGGAAACAAAGAAAGCCTTCAGCAAGTAAGTGTAAGCTCTACACATGGATGTTTTACAGGATCCTTCACTGCTCCAAATGTCTGGTAATGTTGCAGAAAACTAACTAAAGTTTAAGCAGAGATTTCTGTTGTATTTGTCTGCCATTGGAGCACAAAACAAAGTTGAAAACCAGAAATAATCTATATTTTTGCATGTGGTTGGGGAGGAGGCACTGGATGTATATAAAAACTTTGAACTTCAAGATGGTGAAAGCATGAATTTAAACACTATACTGCCTAAGTTTGAGGAACATTGCTTGCCAAAAATGAATGTGACTTTTCAGAAGCATATATTTTCTACATGCATGCAAAAACCAGATAATGAAACTCAGTAAAAGCTGTAACTTTGGTGGCTTGGCAGAGTCTCTGATCAAAGACAGACTCATTTGTGCCACTACAGACAATGCGTTAAGAGAGAGACTGCTCAGAGAGGGAAAGATGTCTTTGAATGAAACCCTTCAAATATGTAGGGCCACTGAAATGGTAAAAACACAAGTAAAAGAGCTGAATTCACCAGAAGGGACAGTACATGCACTTAGACAGACACCAGATAGCCAGAGTGGTTCAAATCACAATGTGGAACCAACTCCTTCTATCAGGAAGACTGAGTCCAGACAGTCTTGTGGCAAGTGTGGATCATGACATGGTCCAAACAGTGTTTTGCCTATGGGAACAGGAGAACTCAGACCTGAATGAAGGACCAGTACTGAAAAGATCTATTCGAATCATCAAACATCCAGAAAGACTCATAGAGACTTGCTAGGATATGTAGAGCCCTGCAAATCCACGGATATCCGCAGATATCTGTATGATATCCGCATCTGCAGATACAACACGGATATCTGTGGACCATTTCTTGTGGATGCAGATCGGATACGGATCCACATATTTTTATCTGCACAGAGCTAGAGCCCTGCAAATATGTGGATATCTGCGGATATCTGCATTATATCTGCATCCGCGGATACAACACGGATATCCGCGAACCATTTCTTGCAGCTGCAGTTCGGATATGGATCCACGTATTTGTATCTGTGCAGGGCTCTAAGGATATGTAAGGGAAGTGGGTGGTAAAGACTCACTTGAGAGTGATATGCTAGTAACCTCTCCTCTCTAGGTAGTTCAGATCCTGGGTTGATGGACTGTTCTTCTGCATGTTCTTTTTTAGACAGATGTTATGTGTTGTTAGATGTTAGTGCATGCATTATTAGCAAGCTTTTATATGTATCTAAGTGTTTACTTCTTTTCCTTAGGGGGAAAGATGCAGTGATGTGCTTGTAGAAGGTTGTGAATTTAAAGACACTCCCTAACATGGGCCAGTGTTGTGTAAATTGGGAGACATGCCCCAGAGAAGACCTAACATGGCTGCTCCCAGGTACACACCTGGATACCTGTCTGTATGATTAAAGTTCTATTCCTTACTCATTCAATAGTATCGTCTTTAATGAATCCTCAAGATCACTACAATAGGAAGTGCACAAATGCAAGAGCCCAATCCAAAGCCCATTAAAATTATTGACCTACTTAAATGTGTAGAGGATTCCCACTGACTTCAGCGTGTATTGGATCAGGCCTAAGGTTCCTCAAACACTACCATGGTAAAGAAGGAATAAATAATAGAGCGCAATGAAAAATTAGAATAAATTCCACTCCCCCCCCCAAGAAAAAAAAACAGAGGAAGCTTTCCAACCAGTTCCAGTAAATAGGTACATGCTGCTATAATGGCAACAACAGCATTTGCAATAAGCACTACATCTTCTATTGCTGCTTCAATTAATCAGAGCCACTGACATTCAATTTTCCCATAAGAGCACAATTTTCACTTCAATAGGTCAACAGCTATAGCTCTGCCTCTTTTAATAGCTCTGTGGTGTGTGTTGCTACACTGTAGTAAGTTCTTAAATTGTTTATTAAGGCCACTTTTATCACTAACATCTATATATGGAGGTGTAAATTATTATCCATCTGTTAGCTCTCAGATGCTGGCTGGGTATGGTATCCTACTACAAATAGTTCAGTAAAGTTCATATCAACAGAGACACAGACTGGACACACCAATGAGAAATTCAAGAAGGAGCAGCTATAACATTGCAAAGGTATAAGCCTAGACATGAAATATCAGTGATACCCCTGGAACATGCTGTCTTAATAAATGTGAGACTTCCTGGTAAGGTGGTGGTGATGGCAGATGGGAGTTAATAATTTCTGGGACCAATTAACTTCTCCCAGTGGAACTCAAGCTATGAAGTGATCACAACAGTGCCCGCAGTCCACAATCCTTAATCAGATATTGAACCTTAGATAGCAAACAACCAACCCCCCCCCCCAAAAAAAAAATTGGCCTGCGAAACACCCAGGATCCAGAGGGCACTGATTCAATAGTTCACTTCCTGGGCAGGCTCCCCTCATTGGATGCTATGCAGAGCTAATACAAGACTGAATGACTTTGTCCAAAATAAACACTGAAAGGCAGTAGGGGTACTCCTGTATAGTTTTTCTTTGTGTATTCACAAAGCATACATTGACTAGCTTTCTGACCACTGGTGTTCAGTAATCCCTTTATGGTGAAGTGAGGCTATGGCCTGAAGTTCTTGAGGATAGAGAGCTCTCTGCTCCCATTTGTTATTAGGAGGTATAGCTATAGAAACCTGATTTGCATAAACTTTCTGCCTTGAAGTCTTCCAGTTATACTATAAAAGCCACTATCATCTCAAAATTAGTGGGATAGTGGAACTGAAGTGTTACTAGAAGAAAACAGGTTCTACTTTGTAGCAAGGATTTTTTTCCCCACTGTCTTCTGTTCCATTGGTTCCTTTCCACTGAAGATCTTGCAGTGGAATGGCTGCTTATTGCCTCTTGAGAACACCTCTCATAGACAGATGTTTTATAGCGCCATGCCTCTCTGGCCATATTGTCTCTTCAGGACTTTTAGTTCAAAAAGCAACTCAAAAAGGGATCATATTTATTGAGGTGCATCCTGGACCCGACCGTAGTGCAGAACATTAACACAAAATCATTCAAAATGAAACACTGGTTCATGCAGTCTTCTCAGCAGTTTCAGCTGAGCAAAGTCCTTACTTCCTGAGGATCTGCTGTCAGTATCTCCCATACTTCTTGGGCAGCATCCCTCCTAAGATTTACTGTCTGTAATGCTTTCTCCTGTTTCTTGTGGTCTCTTTTACCTCTTGCTGGTGTCACCTCCTGCCTTTTAACTTGGGATGAGCTGATTCCTCACAGGTTGGACTCATCATGCAATCAGGGCGGTTTAGCCCTAGGCTTTCTAGCCCGGGACAAACCTTCCTGTTTGTTTTATGCCTTTATTGTTGGAAGGATTCTTCAGTGGCAGGGACACAAATTCTACATCTACATCTGCTTTTTTAGTTCAGACTTGCTGGCCCAAACTAAAAAAGTCTGAGGTTAGCCCAAACTAACCTTGGGCTACTTTGGACTAACTGTGGCTTTTTAGTTCAAACTAGCCATGTGTTCTAGTTTGAACTAACTTTTTAGTTTGAACTAGGAAGCGCAGCTAGTTCGAAGTAACGGCTTAGTTCAAAATTTCTAAGTTAGAACTAAGCCTTAGTTTGTGTCTACAACACCCCTAGTTCAAACTAAAGTTCAAACTAAGTGTTTAGTCTGGACTAACCAGTTGAATTTATTAGTTCGGACTAAGCTTTGCCTAGACTAAGAAATTTCTTAGTTTGAACTAGGCAAAGCCTAGTGTAGACACAGGCTAAATTAGTCCAGACAAAGCAAACTTGCTTAGTCTGGACTAATTGGCTAGCATAGACATAGCCAAAGGCAACTCCTCAATGGAAAGGAACACAGACAATGCTCTTCAGGAAAGCTGCAGACCTCACTAACAGAGCGTAGTGAACTTCTGTGAGGTCCTTTCTACAAAGCCACTAAACACAGCTGAACCCATGATAGCTGGATTGTGTGGTATAACCTCTGGACAGGACCAGGTAGCACTTCCCAAGGGATCAGAGACAAGCCTTCCTGAATGTACCTCAGGATTCTGAAAATAGGCTACCACGGTCACCAAACCACGAGTGGGTCTTCACATATGAAGAAGCGACATTTCTTAATTGAAAACTCACATGGGCAGATGGGGAACTGAGCTAATAATATGTTCTCCCAAGATTTGCTTTTGTTTTACACACAGACTGATTGTTTTCAGGAGAGACTTCTAGCTACTTTTATTCAGCCTCTGTTCTTGCCACCAATACATGGCACAAGTGTTTCACTTACAGAATTAGTTTTATCTAGATTGATTCCAAAGCACATTATATACTACAACACCAGTGCATGAGATCTATTGTCCTCATTCAAGAGTGATATGCAAATATTTCTGAGCTGGAACATAACTATTTAAGAGCAACAGGATTACCAAAAAAAAAAAAACCCACAGTTATTACTGAAAATGAAAATAGTTATGAATCTAATTAAAATGGAGGAAAAAATTGAGTAAACTGCAATAGGCTCACGCATATTGAATCCTATCAAAATCATTGTGAGAAAAAAAGTATCAATATATAACCCTCAAGAAATATTATATGAGCACTGGCTGTGAGGCAATAAGTTTGACTTTAAACAATGTAATACTGGATTACCCAAGGTTATAGAAACTGCACAACTCAAAAATTGTTTATTCTCTCTTAGTGGTGCTAGTTTCAGTCAAGATAGTGCAACACCAATTTGAATGCAATTACCTACTGAGTAATGGTTTTGCATAAGATTCACAAAGCCTTCATCATCAGTTACAGGTTTTGGAAATTTCTTTGGTGTCTTGGGGACTATCTTGGACGGTACATGAGTCTAAATGAACTGCATTTACAACGGCAGACAAGAGTTTTTAATTCATCTAAGCACCCATGCAAATGTATTGAGCTTCAGTTAGTCATAAATGTATTGAGCTTCAGTTAGTCATAAAACTGAACAAATATTACCACAGAGAAATAATTGTATAAGTGCATTTAAATATTAATGGTGTCTTATGAAAATTCCTAGAATTAAATAAAAATGAGTGATATTTTCCAAACATTGTTTTATAAGTGCATTTAAATATTAATAGTGTCTTATGAAAATTCCTAGAATTAAATAAAAATGAGTGATATTTTCCAAACATTGTTTGCAGAGGCGTGCTTAAAAGCAAACATTTTTTTTTTCCATAAAAGGCAAAGATCTACACACATAAGCCAAAGGGAAAAGAATGGTTCACCGCAGATTGTTCTACAATCTGGTATTTGTCAAATTTCAAATTATGAGTATCTTATAAAGAACGTTAATATGATACAAATCAGAAAATGTAAAGGGGAAGAAATTTGCTCCCTCTGTTGGTGAAAATGGAAGAGTGCTGCTGCAGTTTAATTTGCTTAAGCTATCTATACATAATTGCTTTAGGGACATTAAGTCACCTTGGCTATTAATAAACTTGAATTTGGGGTGGTAAAAGACAAAAGAAAAGAAAGAGCTATAAAATTTTGGAAATACATTGTTTAGCAATAACCTAAACTGCATTTAAGAGTCCTAAGAAGGCTTAGTGCTTCTCCTTTGGGGACTTTGCTGCAAGATTACACAGTGCAGACTGAAGACTCTGTGGTGTTGGACAGTTCAAAGGACAGCAGCAGAACTGAACACTTTGATTAGGCCCCGCCTACAATAAGAATGGCATTCTGGGTCAGATTACTTGTCACTTGCCCAGTATCCTGCCTCTCACAGTGTACAGTGACAGATATTTCAAAGAAATTAACAGAACAAGGTAATTTCAAGTGTTCCATCACTTGTTATCCAGGTCCGGTTTTTGGCAGTTGAAGGTTTAGGGACACCCAGAGGACAGGGATGTATCCCTGAACATATTGGCTAATAACCATTGATAGACATATCCTCCATGAACTTATTGAACCCAATTATTCTTTTGGCCTTCACAAAATTCCCTGGCAATGAAGGTATATTGTGAAGGCCAAAAGAATAAATGGATTCAAAAGAGAGATGAATCCTTGAAGGATGTGTCCATCAATGCTTATTAACCAATATGTTCAGACTAGCTGTGTATTCTGTGAAGAAGTACTTCCTTTCATATGTTTGAAACATGCTGCCTGTTATTTTCATTGAGTGACCCCTGGTTCTTGTGGTATGTGAAGGGGTAAATAACTTTTCTCTATTCACTTTCTCCACAGCATTCATGATTTTATGGATCTCTGTCACATTCCCCTTAGTTGTCCTTTTTCTAGAATGAAGAGTCCCAGTCTTTCATGTCTTACCACCACAGAGAGGCTGTTCCAGAAGGCTAATTATTTTCATTGCTCTCTCTACTTTTTCCAATTTTAATGTATCTTTTCTGAGACAAAGTAACCAAAACTGAATGCAAGTATTCAAAGTAGGGACTTTCTGAAACTCCATGTATGCTGTGTCAACAGGTTCACTGTTGCAAACATGCCTGATGGTGTCCTCAAATGATTTTTAATAGATTGATAAGGAATAAGTTCCCTTTACAAAAGCCACATTGATTGTTTCCCAGTATGTTATTTTAAACTGAATGTCTGATAGTTTTGTTGTATTATTGTTGTAATCATTTGTCAGGAACTGAAGTTATATTTACCACCCTGTAACTGTGAGGATAGTCTCTGGATTTCTTTTCTTAAAGCAGAAAGATAAAAAACACAAAAACAGAAAGAGTTACATTAGTTACCCTCCAGTCACTTAGTTCAGAGACTGATTTAAGCAATCAAATACATGCCACAGATAGTAATCCGGCATTTTGATATTTGAGTACCTTTTGGACTCTGAGGTGAATAGTACTTGCTCCTGGTCACTTATTACTATTTAAATTATAATTCACTCCAAAAAGCTCCTTTACCTGACACCTCAGTCTGGAAATGTTCATCACACCTAAGACAATCTTTTTAAGTGACAAATTTGAGGATTTCTCTCATATCCTCTGCAATGCAAAGAATTTAGCTTCTCTGAAGCAGCCTTGTGTTTAAGTGCTCATGTAGTACCCAAATTATCCTGTAGTCCTGGGGCCTCAAACTCAAATCACCACAAGAGCCACCTGAGGACTACTACATTAGCCTGAGGGCCACACCACTGAAACCTTTTCATACAACAATATTGCAAATATCGGTAACATTAGTGTTATTATGGACTGCAGGAAATAGCTTTAGCAATCACATGCAGCCCTCGAGCCATGTGTTTGAAACCCCTGCTGTAGTCCCATTGACTGTTTGGTAGGCTTTCTGATTCTGTTGTAATAAAAACCAACCAACCAACCAACCAATCAAAACAAAAAAAAAAACCAACAAACAAAAAAAAAACCCCTAACAAAACAAAAACTAAAAAAAAAAAAGTGATAGTTGTTAGAGGTCCCACCTCCTGCAGATCTTGTTCACTGACAGAGATAGAAGCCCAGAGTCCAGCAGCAGGCTCTACAATAGGTTTATTGGGGTTGATAGTGGCATCGCTGGTGTTGGGCATGCCGGGGGCATGTGCCCTGAGTCCCAACGCCAGTGCCCCGGATCTCCAGCCCAATCGGGCCGGGTATCTGGGGCCTGATCCCAAGCCAGCCGCAGCCGCGGTGGTCCCGTCCCCAGCCGGGCATCTGGGGCCTGGCTGGCTGCCCAGCAGGCCCTGCCCCTGGCCAGGGATAGGGCCAGGGGGAGGCCGTGCCTCTGCAGGCAGCTAGGCCACGGCGGGGTCAGGCCAGAAGCAGCTGCTGGAGGCCAGGCCCATGGCCGCAGCTGCGGGTGGCCAGGCCCCCAATTCCTGGCGTGGGACGGGGCCACCGCGGCCACTGGCGGCCAGGCCCAAGATCCCCACCTGGGGATCCGGGGCTTGGCTGGCCGCCTGCAGCCGCAGCGGCCCCATCCCTGGCCGGGGATCCGGGACCCGGCCAGCCGCCCACGGCAGCCCCGTCCCCAGCCGGGGATCCGGGGCTGCGTACGTGGGCCCAGCCTCCAGCGGCCGCTTCTGGCCAGGCTGGGCTGCGCTGCGCTGTCCTGCAGCCTAGCTGCCTGCAGCAGCGCAGCCTCCCCTCGCCCCTATCCCTGGCCAGGGGGCGTGGCCTTCCGGCTGGGGGCGGGGGCTAGGCCCGTGCCCCAGGTCCCTCCCCACCCCAGCGATGCCCCTGGGGATTGACAAGCCTTTTTCTAACTTTTGCACCAGTGATTCCCTTTTCTCTTCTTCCTGTTGGACCTCAGGTTTTATAGTGTACTTTCTAACCAATCACATTTTGTTATGTGTTACCAGATAATTTTATAACCAATCCTACCATACTGTAACATAATCCCCCACCCAATCATGCCCCACCACTTTAACTGATTACAACTAATTATAAGACAGCCAGAAGAAATTAAGGATGCAGACAGAGGTCATGGGAACAATAGTTGACCAAACAATACAAAATGTGAATTTTGTCACCAGTGTCATGCTCTTGAGGTGTTAGTTTCTTCTGACATAATGTGTTTGGAATGTGTGGATGTGACTCCATGCTCCCCAGCTTATGACTGCCCCTGGTGCTGTTTGCCTTTGCTTAGCCAAAGTGCAAGGCCTCAGCCCATCTAATTGGTTCTTTGATTTGCTGTCACTGTAGCTAGTTAGTGATACAACATATTTAAAGAAAATCATAGACCTTATAGACAGGCCTAAATATCTATATCTAACAATAGTGTGCCCATCACTAGTTGCTCTTCAAAATGCTTTCTTTATTGTTCTTTTATACTTGACACCCAAAAATTTACGCTTCTTTTATTTTTCCTCACTGGAATTTGACTTCCAATTTTTTAAGGTTTTTTTTTTGCCTCTACATGTCTCTATTTCTCTGTGGTTGAGATATGGTGGTATTTTTTTGGTCCTCTATTTGTTAGGGTTTTGTTTTTCATTTGGGGTACACATTTAGCCTTGAGACTGCATTCTGGAGTTTTTAAATAATCTATGCAGTTTTCTGGCACTTTCCCCTTGTGACTTTTGTTTTAATATCTGTTTAACTAGCTTCCTCATTTTTGCATACTTTCCCTTTTTGAACACAAATGCTATTCTGTGACTTTATTTAACATTCCCCCCCCCCCCAGGATGTTGAGAATGTGTTTGTTCATGAATGGTCCTCTGCTCTACTTTGGACTAAATCAAGAATTGCCTCTTCCCTTGTGGGCTCCAGAGCAAGTTGCTCCAAGAAGCAATCATTTACAGTGGGAAGAAACTTTATCTTTTCATTCCTTCTGAAGGTAAAAAATACAGTCAATATGAGGATAGCTAAAATCTCCATTATTGTGCTTTCTGACTTTGTAGCCTCTCTAACTTCCCTTAGCATTTCACAATTACTGTCATCATCCATGTCAGGTGGTTTGTAGTATATTCCTACTTCTATGTTATTAGAATCAGAGACTCATAGGCTATGTCTACATCTCCAGTTTTAGTTTGGATTTTCTAGCCTGAACTTAAGTAGCATAAGGTTAGTCCGAACTAACCTAAGGCTAGTTCGAATTAACCATGGCTTTTTAGTTCAAACTAGAATGCACAGCTAGTTCAAACTAATGGCATAGCTCGAACTTTTTAAGTTTGAACTAACCATTAGTTCAGGTCTTGTCCACACTTAGTTCGAACTAAAGCTCAAACTATGGTGGCAAGTCCAAACTAACCAATGGGTCTTACTAGTTTGTACAAAGCTTTGCCTAGTCTGAACTAAGAAATTTCATACTTCAGACTAAGCAAAGCCTAGTATGACCAAGGGAAAATTAGTCCAGACTAAGCTTGCTTAGTCCAGACTAATTTGGAAGTTTAGACATAGCCATAGAATCACAGAAACTGGAAGAGACCATGACAGGTCATATAGTCCCATTCCTTAACTCATGGCAGGACCAATATCCTCATTTAATTTGAAGCCCTTTAGTTGGCCCATCTTGGTTTTCAGATGTCTAGCATCTTAATAAATTGGAATCACTGGGTGGTGTGTGACCAGTCCAGTAGCTCGCTGGGTACTTTAGATAGATCTACAAAAGAGACATTTAGATACTGCTTCTCACTTATGCAACAGTGAGCAGTGTATGAGTCAAGACTTTGTGGAATAATCTCAGTTGGAGTGAGACGGAAGGATGCTAGAATTTAATCTATGTAGCTGGAAAGAATTTAATCTATGTAACTGGAAAGAATTTAATCTATGTAACTGGAAAGGGGTGCATTTTAATTCTTTATTTACATCTGTATTCTACTACAGCATTTCCCAACTTTATGACTGTGTTCTCTTTCCTCTTGTTCATACACATTTCTCCAGTGTATTCAGTTAATGCAGGTTTGTGGATGGGGTCAAACCAATTTAACTATTTGTCTAGAGGGGCCCTCTATTAGTTGTTGAGCCCAGACCTTTCTGCTACCATTTACTTCCTAACAGAACAGGTACTTAATGAATACTATGTATCATACTTCTCACAACAAGAAAAGATGATAATTTGCTGTCAGCCTCATGTAGGCCAAGCAGATGTGCCACTATTTAAATAAGTAACGTTCAGTTCATACCAGAATATTAGAGAACTTTGAGCATTGAATAATAGCTTTTCAGCAGAAGAAAAGCTAATCTTTAACTCCAGTGGCAGATTTGGGGCCTCTTGGCCCCTGGGCCTCCCACGCTGGTGGGTCCTGCCTGGGGTACCACTTGGGGTCCCACCTCTGCCTTCACCTGGGGCCACAGCACTCCTCTAGTCTATGGCCCTGCCCTCTGCAGGAGGGCCAGCACTTTGGGGGAGTGGGGGTTGCGGCCAGGTTGGCCCCAGCTGGGACGATCAGCCCCCTGGAGCGTCCCAGACATACGGGGTGGCTTCCAGTGCATACTGGCTGTGCCAGAGGCTGCACAGCAGAGCAGATGGCCCTGCCTCCGGGGGGCAGACTGGCTGGCCCATGGGTGGGGTGGGAGAGGAATACAGAGCCAAGCCTCTGGTCCAGGGTGACTCAGCTTCCTGCAGCATTGCATGGCAGAGGGCCCCCCATATTGTCTGTACCCCTGGGCATGGGGCCCGTAGGTCTGTGCATTAATCTGCCCATGATTAATCCACCTGATTCAGCCTCCCTTTTTTCCCACCATTACAGGGTAGTCTTTCAGAGTCTCTGCATATACAGCATCATAAAACCTCATGCCTGCTGCCCTGACAATTACCTCTACAATAACTTATGCTCTTTCTTCAATCACTGCCATGGACAATACCACTCTGTAGTGCTCGGAGTGAGAGCCAGGATTCTAGTCCAAGGCCCAATAGCAAACAGTTAAAGTCTGAACCTAACATCCCTTCCTGCTCACTTCCCTGACTATTTCCTACACCATGCCTCTTTATGCTTCTTTATTCGCTAGCCTTTTAAGTCAGACCCTTCACTTCTAGGCTATAAAATGAACCCTTCCTCTGAGATTCTTCTCCCTTTTCATCATGGTTCCTATCATCCCTTCCTTCTCTCAGAGACAGAGATTACAGGCTTCTTGTTCCTCACGCCGTGGCTTTATAGAAACTGTATTTCCTCACAGTTGAATTTCCTTCTTATTAGCACTTTTCACTCAACCTATGTCTCCCTTACTTGCATTTGTATTTTACTTGTCTGCTTGGCCCCCTTTGGCTTAATTCAACCTTTTCTAAGCCAGTGTGGGGAGCACACCTCATCACATGCATCTCTTTGCATGCTTATGCTTTCCACCTACACCCAATCTCCATTGCAATGCCATTAGCAAAGAATTTTAGCAGTTTGCAAATTACGCTTGCCTTTTTTTTACATAATCCAAGCTGAATCTGCAGTCAACATTCTCCCTCGATAAAACCAGTTAATTGAATCTATAGTTTCCAAATTGTTTATCTATGATATACCTCTGTTATCCAGACAGCACACATTTTCTGCAACAATTTAACCACCCAGCAGGTCACAATACAACACAGGTCTCAGAAAAGCCATTGTCAAGTATAATATCATGCAAAACAAGAAAAAGGATAGGCAGAACTCTGCATGTGCTAGTTGTGCACTTTGGTGACCAGCAGCATGATTATGTATCCATTGGCTAGATACATCCTTTTCCCCCATCATGTTTTTCCATGTCTATATATGAGCTGCTGAGTTACACTGGAAATGGTGCCTAAGTGTTTGCTATATGGTCATATTATGCAGACATATTGAAGAAGGCAGAGAAGCTACTTAAGAAGAGCCCAGACATTCTGGAAGACTGTTATGGCTTTAATTTCACAAGATCACAAGTAGTCCCACTGAATTAATTACTTAGATGGTGATTTAGCACAACACTAATGTATCTGAGAGCCTGTGTACATGAACAGTTAATTTTTGCTAAACTGAAGTGTGAAGCTACTCCACAATAATCTGCCACACACTAACTGTCAATGTGGACCTGCTGACACACATTAACAATTAGTTGCTGATCTAGTCTTCTTTGAAAGGATATAAATCTCAGAAGAAATAAAGAGGTTATTTTATCATTAAAAATAACAGCTCTATGAATATAAGTATTTTAGTTTGTAGAATTTCAATTATTTAAATCAAGTTGGCAGCACAGTTTAGAGCTCTCAATAACTAGATAACCAATTAATCAAACACTTTACTACAATAAAACATTACCTGCAGCAACACTGATTCATTATCTTTTTTTTATTATTTTTAACAAAAAGCTATTTGCCCTTATTCAATAAATCTGTTCCCATCTGTGAAGCAATAGCTGATTTTACAATACTGATCTGATGTATGATTTAGTGCCATGTGTTTCATAGTTCATAATTGTTTATTATAAACAAAACAAACTACTATAATTTGAAGCAGTTTAACATTTATGAGAAATGAACATTTCGAATGCAAAACAGTCCTGAATATGCTGATATTGCTTAATTCAGATTTCTGTCACATAGCACATTTAAATGTACTTAGCGCTTCTGTATAGCAGAGGTAATCAAATAACTTCAGAAGATTATATACCCAGGGTATACCCAGCATACACAAAAGGAAAATGCAAACCAAATATAAAAATGAATAGGTTTTGGACAATGTGTTTTGCTGTGATATTATTTATGCAGGTAGAAATTAGAAAGAACAGTTCATTTAGAAAAACAGGGCTTACATTGGAAATTCATATTTCATTCAACACCCTACACATTACACTTTGAGGGAAAAAATGTAAATTGTCAAACTACCATAAAAATCTACATAAAAATTAATTACTTTTCTACCACCAAGAGGACACAGGTCAGTCTTCTCAGAGATCCATAGTTTTAAATACATAAGATAATTGAAGAACACAATATCATAGAAGGTGATGTGCAAGTACATGGGTCAAAGAAAGGTAAAGAATCCTCTGAACATCCATTCACAACACTATCCACCTCATTTCAAGTGATCTGGATAACAAACATTACAACTATTGTCTATTGACTTTGTAGATCAATTAAAAGAAGTTTCCTAATTTTAAAAGCCAGGTACAAATAACTAAATCACTTATGTCATCTTGAGGTGTTTTTAAGACTCTTAGAAATGATATTTCCCCTCCTGAATAATGACTACTGAAGCATTTGTCTACACTAAGAGGTACATTCAAAGAGATAGATTTACCAAACCCGATTAAAGAAACTGCAAGTTACACTTTTCATCCAAGAGGAGATTCACACCAAGGGAATACATGCAGTGGCATAAACACCTGCCCTTCCTCTGAGTTTCTGCCAACTAGGAGTAGTCGACAATTACAGCCAGAAGTATCTATTTTAATTGCAGTGTCGGCTTAGGTCCTCCAGCAGAAACATGGTTGAGGTTGCTTACTAATAGACTTTCCACTATTGGAAATTCACACCAATGACAGAGCAAAAGCTACCATGAGCCATGGTATGAATCTGGCCAAGGAATTTCATGAGGTTGGGACACAGATGCAAAGAAAGACAGGTCAAAGTTGGGGCTTATTAGTTTTACCCTGTTCCTTTGTTTTTATTCTGACTGTTCTCTTTATAAAGTATTCTGTATGTCCTTTAGAAACTGTGATATTTAGGGAAGATGCATAGTTTTTATTCAATTGATTTCATATCACCTCTGGAAGTCACATAATTAAATTATACTGTTCCTCATGCCTCATAAGACACCAGGGCTTTGATTGTCCTATAATTGTTGAGCTTTGCAGTCTATTTGATAGTTGAGACTAGCATGCAGTTTCTTCAGCAGCAAACTGGTAAAATTTGTTTGGCATGTTCAAAGGTGCCAGTATTGCAATACCTGCTCAGAATTGTAAGCATGAGAATATCCCCTTTGTATGGATAATGAGACCCCATTGCCTGAAAGGAAAGGACCAAGGATTTCCTGATTGGCTATTGTTATGAGTTTGGAACACCTTAGTGGGCCTGACTACTTGGGTGACCACTTTATTAGGCCTGACCACCATGGGTGCATCTACCCAGGGATAAAAGACCTGCAAAATAGTTTGCTGCTAACACAGGTCAATTGGGGTGGCCTCATGGAGCTAAATTTTTAGCCCTGGGGGCTAAAAACTGCTGTGAAGATGTTCAGAGTTGGGCTGAGCCTGAACTCTAGGACCCTCCATTCTCACAGACCCCAGAGCTCAGACTCCAGCCCAAACTTCAATGTCTACACAGGAATTTTTCAGCCCTGGAACCCAACCCCCGTAAGCCCAAGTCAGCTGATCCAAATCAGTCACAGGTTTTCTCTTCCTGGGTAGACATTAACTCCAGTGACTGTAAGAAAATTATTTCAAATTTACATAGCACTAGAATTGAAAAATCAGGCCCATTGCCTTTTACAAAGGTATGTCTTATAGGGCAAAGAATAGATATCCTGTATGGAACTTCAGTGGCTTCTTTGTGTCCTTCCAGTGTTTCTGTAAGCTCTACCAAAATAAGCACAGGCCTGAATAACCTTGGAATAATATATAGTAATAGATCAAACGAGATATTTTTCTCCTGAATTGTTCTACTATTTTAATGCACTAGATTAACAACACTGAAAAAATAAATGGAACATCGTAGCTGATGGGTTTTTGCTACCCTTGGTTCAGAAGTTCCTATTAAAGACATAGATGCTGAACTGAGGAAATAAACACCTTTTTCAACCATGAATACATATCCTGGCACAAATATAAAAAGATTTGGTTTATCACACCCTTTCATAGGTGTACAATATCAGAGACCCTAAACAGGCTTCATGTCTCAAAGCAAGAATCACAAAACTTAAGTCTGTATAAAAGGAATAGCTATGGTCTCTGGAATTGATTTGGCATGTATAAGAGAACAAGCTGCATCGCACAAAGGGAGTAGCAACTGACACATTCCTGTGTGCTGTAGAGCCCTGTACTTCTCATAGGACAACATAGCTTTACACCACCAACAGGAAGCCTGTGACTTTAAGGCCCAGTTGAAGCTGATACATTAGCATCATAAAGAATATAATGCCAATTGCTCGTCAGACATGTTCTCTCCTTTAAAGCTGATTCTAATAGGAACATCCCTCTTTAAATTCAGTTGAGATAAACTCACAAAGGCACTAACTCTGCTGGTTTTCTGTAACACAACTCTCATAGCAGTTTCCAAATACAGGACAATTCATTTTGTGAAAGTTTACTTTGTCCAGTTCACTTTGGTTTAATCTCCTTCATTTGTCACTGACATCATCGCCTGCTGAGCTAAAATGTTTTTCAGACTCAAATTAGAGGATGGGCAGGCCAAGATTAATGGCCCACGAATCACGTTAGGAAATTATTTCCTTTGACTGGCACTGAATCCTCATTTAGTCTATTGTTGGACTGTGTATTTGAAAAGCAATGCACATTTTTCCCATCCAAGGTTTCACTTTTAAATTGACTGAGCCCCAAAAGTTGTCAGATTCATCACTTGTAGATACCATCTCCTGACCTGTCATCTAGGCTGGTCACAGCTATTGTACATGAAATATTTTCTGGCTGGATTTTTGTGCATAAATGCCACAGCAGAAGAAGAAAAAGGATTTCTTAAAATACAGATCAAGAGCCATTTATTTTGTTAGTGATTTCTGTACTCACTGTGCACCAAAATGGTGGGCAAAGCTAAACAATAGCAGACAGGGAGAGAAGTAAATAGCTGTAAATTACAGGGGAGAAGGTCTTCATATAAACTTTGATTTTTAACTGCTTCACTGCTGATCAGATATAAAGATGTGTCAGCCAGCACTGGTAGGTGTGTCCAGCTCATCCTTCTCTTCCACTGGGATTTTAGTATTAATAGACTACAGCAGGGTAGATTGTGGAGAAGATCAGCAGTGAAGTACTTCATAGTAAAATTGTTCTCAAATCATCAGTTTAGAATTGATGGTTGTCTTTCATGTGTCTGTATTTCTTTTATGAAGATGTGAAGCTTTGAAGTTGGGATAAAGCAGAAAATAGTTGATCCAATGTAATCTTTGTCCCTTTTCATGGATGACAGATTTTCAGTCATGACCACACAGATGAACAGCTTTCCTTATGAAAACTGATTTTGATTAAATATTTCCAGAAACAAGTTGCATGCTGTGTACCCTTTTTGTTAGGTGGTGTTGGCAGCAATGATGCCAGGTCCCTTTAAAACTAACAAACATCACTAGCTTAAGGACCCCAACCAGAATTTCTTGGCTCATTAAATATCTTCCATGGGTGCCGTCAAAGAGCACAACAGAACTTCCCTCTTCTACATATGAAACAAGAATAGCTTGATAAGTTAAAAAAAAAGGAAAACAGCATCAACTTGGGAAAACACAACAATGGACTGGTATATCTATAAGAAAGACAAATAAAACACTCCCCACACTGTAACTAGGGGCATAATATTTTAATCAGTTCCCTACCTTGTGAAGCCCAACAGGCAAGTGTGCTTTTACCACGCCATGTCCCTCTGTCCCACTCCCAAATCCAAGTCACAGTTTTTGTGTCAGTGAGCAGCATATGTACATGTGCACTCAGCCAGGCCAGTCTCCAATCTCTTATAAATTGCTGCCTGGTCCTGTTCCAAGGCTACAACAGCTAACCCAGCAATAGTTCTATTCATTTTAGTTTTGTTTAATGGTTGGTTAGGGGTGGGGACAAGAGTTCACTCAGTTTGGCTGCTGTCTTTTGTGACTTCTTTAGAGGGACCTCTTTTCGTACCCTATTGCAGAGCCAACTTTGTGTCAGTTTTCATGAAGAATCCTACCTGCAGTGCAGGACCTTCAGTGGAAAGTGACCAATAACATATTAATTATTGTGCATTTGTTGTGACTGGGTAGGAGAAGCCTCACTAGAATTAACTGAGCTCTGTATCTATTGTCAGTAGCTCTGCAGAGAAGCCTTCCTGCATTTCACCCATTTAAGGAGCATCCTCTGTTTCATCTGTGATTGAAGAATCCTCTCAACAGCACAGGAGTTTCCATGAAAGGAAACCAGTGGTATAGACAGCCCTTAAAAATAATCCTTATCACAAGGCAGGAGCCATTTTCTCCATTCTTAGTTCCTTTCCTTTACCCAACCAAGTCTGAGTTTCTGTACAATTACAGTGACTCTGGAAGTGTTCTTGGAGGAATTCCAGATAGAAAGCTTATGCAAATCAACCTGTGTAGTCATGCTTTCCCCCACATGCCCCCCTTCAAGAAATGGGAACAGAGAGCGCCTTATCCTCAAGAGCTTCAGGTCACCAGGTTTGTAAAAACACTGAACAAACTAAAAGAGATTAGAGTAGCTGTAGAAAACAAAGAGTGGTATTTACAAATGATCTCAAACTATTTACATCAACCCTCAAAAAACTTTTCTGTCCATGTTTATCCTCCATGAAGAAAGGGAAGAAAAACAGATTGGGAACTAAGGTTCATTTGCTATGTAAAATACTTGCTATCACATGAATGTTTTAGCAAGATGGTATGGAAATCTGAGAATCCACATCAATCAGATTTTGTTCTGCAGAGAATTTGCTCTGTTCCTTAAGGCAGTTTCTTTTTTATATGAAAAACCGAAATAGTCATCGGGCCCCAGAGGGAATCACTCTATAGTTCAGAGAGTGGGGTGACTATCCAGGGAGAATGGATGCTTAAAAATCTCACTCCTAAGTGATCAGAGCAGCTAGCAAACAGGATCATCCAACAAGGGAGTTTTGTGAGGGAGTCATCCAGGTGAAAGAGTGACTACATGACCCTTGAGATGTATATGTGTGTGGGGTGCTTGCAACTTGACTGTTTGTTTGGAGGACTGGGTGCCAATTCTAGGGACCTGCTAAGCAAGGCTGAAAGCTTTTTACAAAGGCTTTAAAAAGCCCAGTCTTGAATGACCAGTGGCAGCTAACAGGGGAATTTTGCTCTGGAGTATACAGAAGAATGGGGAGGAGGGGTTAGATACATTTAATCAACATTCTGTAGACTCAAGACAATAATCCTCCTTTCTTCCCTCATTCAGTCCCCTTTTCCAGCCCTGATAATGAAACAAGCAACAATCAAAGAAAGAGCTGCAAGAGTAAAAAAGGAATGCAGAATGCAGGCTGAAGCCCAGCAACAGAAGGGGGGCTCTCGAGTTTATTGAACTGAATACAGCATGTATTTTTGGATTCATATGCATGCATTTGGTGCAAGGAGCTCCTGGCCCTCAGAGACCACATACATGCCTTAGAGGGAAGGGTGGCTGAACTGGAGAAGATAAGGGAAATTGAGAATACCTCTCTAGGGAATGGAATTCCACTTATTAGGAAAAGACATCTAATACTAATGAGGGATGTGATCATTAGAAACCAATAGCTGGGATTGTGACAACTGGGAGAACAGCATGATAATTTGCCTGTTGAATACAAAGACTGTGGATCTCATGAGACATCTAGAGCAGTGATTTTCAATCAGTGTGCCATTCAAGTGTCCTATTAAGTTTTGTATAAAGGTAATGAAAACCAAAGTAAGATAAACATTGTTTCATCTTGAACAATATTCTATTCATTTAAAATTACTTCTCTCAGAACACATGAAAATTAATAATCAAAGTAAAAGCAAAGCATCAGTCTTTTGATTCTAAAACATGAACAATCTAAACACAGGTGGCCAAAGAGAGAGCTTGAGATAACATTTTCTTTCTGGTAGATTTGAAACATTAATGCATTTGATATTTAGCTTTTTGTATGAACTATGTTGCAAACCTTTCTAATAAAACTGTAACCATAATAAATGTGATGTTTATGAGCAATCAGTTCAGCTGAAAAATAAAGGTGGGCTGTGAAATGCTTTCTCTCATTTAAGTATGCCATGTTATTGAAAAGGTTGGGAAACACTGATCTAGAGAGACTTATATGTAGTTCTTGGGAAAAGATGGGAGGTATGGTACATATAGGGTGTGTCTACATAGAAAAGTTATTTCAAAATAAGAAGACCTATTTCAAAATAAGTTTTCCCTGGCCATGCAAGCATTTTATTTTGAAATGAGCATTTTGTTAGTTTGAAATAACGAAGTGCTATTTTGAAACAATAAAACCTCCTTTGATTTCAAAATAGGCCATTCCAAACTGCAGAATCAGCTTATTTAGAAATAATGGGCAGGGAACACCAGGCAGGCTGGTTTCCCCACTAGGGGTAGGGAACCTCTGATGGGTTCCTTTCCCCACTGGCCAGCCAAGGAACCTCCAGCAGAGCTGTACCCTTCTCCTGGGCCTGCCAATCTGCCTCTCCCACCCCTCTGTTCAGGCTGGGGCTGGGGGCTAGGAGCCAGATCAGGATCAGCTGCAAGCAGCTCCAAGCCCAGTCTGGATCCTAGCCCGTTCCTAGCCTCCCCAGCCTGAACAGAGGGGCTGGGCAGGGGGCCAGCTTAGATTTTCAGAAAGCCATTGACAGAGCCCTCTGCAGGCTCTTAAGCAAAGTAGAGGTCATCGGATAAAAGGGAGGGTCCTATCTTGAATCAGTACCTTGTTAAAAAGGTAGAAATCAATTGTCAGTTTTCAGAACAGAGAGAGGTAAATAATGGTGTCCCTCAGGGGTTTGTATGGGAACTGCAACTCTTCAACATATTTATAAACAATCTGGAAAAAGGGGTAAAGAGTGAGGTGGCAAAATTTGCAGATGATAAAACAACTACTAAACTTAATTAAGTTTAAAGCAAACTGCAAAGAGTAACAAAGGGAGCTCACAAGACAGCGTGACTGGGCAACAAAGTTCAGACAAAATGCAAAATAATTCACACTGGAAGCATAACCCCAATTTTTCATATAACATTATGGGGTATAAATTAACTGTTACCACTCAACAAAGAGATCTTGATGTCATTGTGGATTGTTCTCTGAAAACATCTACTTGAGGCACATCAGCAGTCAAAAAAAAAAAAAACAAAACCAAACCTAACAGCCTGTTGGGGTCAATGAGAATGGACAGATAATAAGATAGAAAATATCATCTTGCCTCTTTAAAAAAACATGGTATCTCCACATTTTGAACATTGCATATAGACCTCCTTACCTCATCTCCAAAAAGATATATTGGAATTGGAATAGGTACATGTCATGGGATGCACACCTGTGCACCCTGAATTATGATCTATACGATTTTTCTGTTCACTTAGGCACGGGGGTTGTATGTTTTTTATGCCAATTACACCATGGAAAGTTTCTTTATGGATGCTCATAACCTATTTTACATGATTACTATGATGATGTTTCCTGTACCCTCTTTCATGTGTACAGTTGTTTATCATGGCTCACGGGAGTAGGAGGCAGACAGAACTCTCTTCCAGCAATATGTAAGCAACCAAAGCTGTGAGCAAGCAAGTACGTGGAGGACGCAGCAAAGATATGCTAATTGAGGTGGCTCAGAAGGGCCAAAGGGCTCATCTGTGCCCAGAAGGGGAGGGGAGAGGGAATGGAAACCAAGAGAGATGCTTGGAAGGATTTGGGGCTTTTTGCCTAGGAATCTCCATCTTGAAACAAATCCAGGCAATATCTAGGCCCTGCCTGGTCTCAGGCAGAGACTGACTGTACAAACAGCTGACAGATGAACATCTTGAGCATGAACTTGAACAATGAGGTCATTTTATGTAGACATATTAGGTTAGTGTGCGTGTTTTATCTTTTATTTCCTTTTGGTCACTCCTGACCCATTTATATTGTGATTCTGCTTTGATTGGCCATAGTCTCACTTAGCATTATAATCTAATCAATAAACTAGTAGTTGTATCTAAAGCTGTGTAATGTTTAAAAAGTGTGAGTGAAGAAGGCTGGCTACACTCCATTTCATTGTTAAATGGCTAGACTTGAGTGTATGGTGACTGGGAGTGGCTCCCAATCTCTGTAGACAGCGGCTCCCAGAGAGGTAACTGGGGCCAAGGATGTTTGCTTGGGGACCATCACTCAAGTAGCCAGAGGGCATACACCCACTGCTTGGGACTGATTGTATGCAAGAGGCTAGAGTGGACTGACTGAGGTGTGAGTGGTCACTTGGCAAAGCGGGGTGAATCAGGGTTCAGGACTGGAAATTGGGGGTGTCACAGTGGCATGCCAGAGTGGATCTAGGGAGCAGCCTGTCATAATACAGAGAAGGGCAAGTAAAATAATAGGAGGCATGGAAAAATTTAGGACAAATTAATAAGCCTGGTACTTTTCAGCTTGTAAAGGAGTCAACTAAGATGGGATATAATAGAGGTCTATAAAATCATGACTGGTGTAGAGGAAGTCTTCTTTACTATTTCCCGTAACACAAAAAATAGAGGTCATCAAATGAAATTAGTTGGTAGGAGGTTTAAAATGAACAGAAGGAAGTATTTATTTATACAATGCACAGTTAACCTGTGGAAATCCTTGCCAGGAGCAGTTGTGAAGGCCAAGTCTATAATAGGGTTCAAAAAAGAACTAGATAAGTTAATGGAGTTAGGTCCATCAATGGCTATTAGCTAGGATAGGCAGGAATTGTTTTCTTGTAGCTAGGAAGGGGGAGGGGGATAGATCACTTAATGAATAAGAACTCTGTTCCTTCCCTCTGAATCATCTGGCATTGGACGCTATAGAAAGACAGGATAGGAAGACAGATGTGAGTAGATGGATCATTGGTCTGACCCAGCATGCTTGTTCTTATAGAACAGCAGAAACCAAGACTAGAACACCCTACAGTCTAGAGGTTAAGGCATTCAGCATGGCTGTGAGACAAGTCTGACTTCAAGTCTCCACTTCATGTGAAGCAGATTGTGGATCTGAATCTGAGTCTCCCACATCTTGAGGATTCCAAGTACCAGACCACACTTATCCAAAATGCAGCCCATGGGTTGAATGCCAGACCGCCAAAGAGTTCCAACTGGTCCACAGTAACCTTTAATCCCACTGATCACCTCTCCTTCTGCTGGTGCACACACAGGGTGTGTCTACACTATGGGCTTAAATAGAATTAAAGAGGCTTAAGTCAATTTAAGCAAAGCCCTGGCCACATTTGGAGTTCATTAAGTGACTTCAGAGCTTCCTTAAGTCGATCAAATCAAAGGGCTGGAAGGGACCTTGTGAGATCATCAAGTCCAACCCCCTGGGAATTGAACCTAGGACCATCTGCATGTTAAGCACAGGTGCAAGTCGACTTAATAACTCTCATTCTTTAAGTCAACTTAAGCATTAAGTTGACTTTATTAAATTGACTTAATGCAATGTGGCCATGTAAGTTGACTTAAGAAGCTCTATGTAAAGAACATGTGCCTGCTTAAGTCGACTTAGTAAAGTCGACTTAAGCAAACACATTTTTTATTGGGACATTTTCTTAAGTCAACATAACCAACTTTGTTAAAATGGCTTAAGAGAAGGGTGGACTTTTTTTAAGTTAGACTTTATTAAGTTGACTTAGCTTTTGTAGTGTAGCCATAGCCACAAGTCCCTACTTGCCTACAGCAGTTTCTCTACTGAGCATTTCTCTCCCTGGATTGCTGCTCAGTTGCACGGGTGCTCCCTCTGCTGGCTTCTGGATGGAGACGCACCTAAACTCCCCTGGATCAGCCATCATCAGTAAGCAGCGTCAGTGAGTCAGTCATTGACTGAGCTGCATAGTTGATAAAAATCATTTATGCCCATGACCCAACAATTACATCTTTTGTGATGCACTCCAGTCTTTCAAAAGCAGCAGCAGGGGGCATCACATCCCTATACCTGAAGGTCTGCGACCCAGTTCTGGGTCCCAGCCCATGGTTTTAAAACCACTGGCTTAGTGCGCTGGGGCAAAGGAGCAAACCCAATCCCCCCTTTCCAGTCCCCAGTTGACTGAGCTCAGCAGATCCCCTTTTTTGACTCTTTCCTCCATTCCTGCCGACCAGCCACTCCCCATCCATGTGCAGAGTTTGGGGGAAATGTATAGGGGGGCAATACCTCCCAAACTTTTTACTTCCAGCCTGCACACTGCCCAGTGCTGCCCTGGCCAGGCTTCCCCACCTCAGAGGTATACAGATACAGAAGGCAAGAGAGGGGGAGCTGCAGGACAGATCAGAGTGGCCACTGGGGATGTCAGTGGGTGGGGGCTCCTCCAAGGAGGGCCCTCCAGTGCCAACCCCAGGCTGGTGCTGAGGATATGGGTGGCCCCTGCCATATGCCACTGCTCCCTCAGCTGGCAGGACCCCCTTCATGGCTGTGAGCAGCAGCTCCGCAGCCCAAGTGAAGTGGAGGGGGAGAGGAGCAAAGTCTCTGGCACTAGCCTGGGGGAGCTGTTCTGGCCAGGCCCTCCATGGAGGAATCAGCCCCCCCCCCCAATTACCAGTAGCCATGCTAGCCCCCAAATCAGACAAACTCAAAGTCTGCCCCCATCCCAGAGCCAATGCTAGCCCCTCCCTTGAAGTCCTGTGCCCTTCCCCAGCTCCAAGCCTGCAGGATGTAGCAGCAGCAACCTACTCCCCTCCCCGCAAAGCCCTCTGGATGAAGGACTAGCCCCTCGCCTCCAGTCCCTTCCAGCTCACTGGCCCCCTGACTGGGGAAGAAAAATATGATGTGGCCACTCATCCAAAAAGGTTGGCCACCCCTGTACTAGACTGTGGGCTGGAGGATATTGGCACCATATCTTCCTCTTCAGTATTTTGCAAAGGGGTGACCTAAGTACTTTACTCTGTTCATGACTATAATTCCCTAGCAGACAAAGATGCCTAACTCCCTCTAAGGCTGTGTTCAGATGAGAGTTTTATTTCAAAACAACAGCCATTGTTTTGAAATAAAATTTCTTATGTCCACACAACTTTCCGTTATTTCCAAACAGTAAAACCTCCCTTGAAATCAAAATAGCTGTTGTTTCGAAATGGCTGTTCTGAAACAACAGCATTCGGATACATTGTTTCAAAACAGCTGTTTCAAAACACTGGGGCCAAATGCGTTGTTTTGAAACAATGGAGCCGAACATCATTGTTTCAAAACAACGGCTATTTCGATAGTGGCGCCAGTTTGCCCTTCTTCCTCTCAGGGTGCTCAGGGGCAGGAAGTGCCCTGCAGCCTTGTCCCTCATGCTGCCAGCCTGAGCACAGCGAGGATGGCAGATGCCAGAGGTGCTCACGCGCAGGGCCGATGTCGGGGGTGGACCACTGAGGACACCCTTGCCCTCATCAGAATCTGGTCTGGGGAGGACATCAGGGCACCGTTCTGGGCACGCCACCAGAATGTCGATGTTTATTCTGACATCACCCAGCCCTGGCGCAGGAGGGCTTCGAGTGCACCACCAAGCAGGTGCACTTGAAAGTCAAGGGCCTGCGCCAGGGCTATGCCCAGGCAAGGGATGCCAGGCTCCTCCATGGGCCAGCAGCTGCCACCAACTGCCCTTTCTTTGAGGAGCTGAATGCATTCCTGGCCCAGTTGCCTGGGGGCCTGCCCCACCATGTCCAGGACTCTAGCGAGCTGCACACCAGTCCCACATCCTCGGAGCCAGAGTGGACCGCCTTGGAGAACGAGGAACCCCCTGATGTGGGTGAAACCAGCCAGCCCAGCACAGCTCCTCCTGTGAGCCTGGAGCTGATTCTGGAAGGGGAACCCCAGCCCACCAGCTCTGAGGAGGAAGCAGAGGAGGAGGAGGCAGCTGCTGAGGAGGGGACATCATGCCGGACATCAGGCATTGCAGTCAGTGAGTGTTCCCCCTCCCCCCAGGCAGGGAGGCCCAGGAGTGCAGGGACTGAGTCCTGAGGGGGCATGGCCCTGGGACGGTGGGTCTTGGGCCCAGGGGGTGGGGTTCACAGGGTCTCCCATGGATGTCGTTCACAGAGAGGCATGTGGAGACAGGGTCCCATGCCCAAGAAGGATGAGGATCCCTCAACACAGGGAGGGCAATAGGCAGGCATGGCAGCATGCAGGGCTGCACACACCAAGGCCGATAGGCTGACACTTAACTGTTGTCCCTTCTGCCCTGCAGCTCGTCCACCCACGCACCGGCCTTCTGCTCTGGGCCTGCCAACCACCACACGGCCCAGGAGAAGAGCCCGCCTGAGCCGGGACGACATACTGGCCAGCATGCTGGAGCTCAGCCAGCAGGCCGAAGAGTCGAGCTGGGCCTGGCACGTCGAGAAGGCCAGGCACCAGGTTGCCGCTATCCAGCAGCTCCAGCGTGCTGCTGATGCTGAAGACCGCGTTGTGGCAGCCTTGGAGCAGCAGGCAGTGGCAATGGAGCACTAGGCAACGGCCCTGGAATGGCAGGCGACCACCCTTGATCGCCAGGCGGCTGCCCTTGACCGGCAAGGAACAGTCCTGGAGACTCTGCAGACTGCAGTCCGGCGTATTAGGGAGCACCTTGCCACCCAGCAGGAGATGGACCCTGCCCCTCCCAGGGACCCAGCTGCCCCTCTTTGCTGGTGCCCCCAGACCCGGGGTGGCCTTTGAGAAGGCTGTGGGGCTGCAGGCCCTGCCCCAGGGGTGCCTCTCCCCTAATATGCCTCCCCCAGTTGTCCCCAAAACACCACCCCACATGTTCTGTCCCAGTTCTGTGCCCCCAGTTGTGCCCCCACTTGACCCTTCCTGCCTCCCCAGCTCCGCCTTCCCCAACCCCCTTGTTTATGTAAACAACTCCAGTTTACCCACATTACAAGTTGTTGTTCCGTGTTTTATTGGGTTGGATTCAGGGTGTCGGTGGGTGGGGTGGTGGCTGGCTGGGGCAGAAAGGGGGAGCGGGCGGTGTGGTGGGGCTCACATGACGATGTGGGTGGCATCAACTATCCCCCACACACATTGGAAAGCCCAGAGCAGTGAGGCTGGCGATGATGTCCTGCAGCAGTCCCAGGGTGACGAGGTGTGGCTGCAGGACCAGCTGATGGCATGGGCGACCTGAAGTGGCAGGTCCCTGATGGTGGATCTCCCAACGCTGACAAGATGGGCAACAGACCTGTGGGACTCGGGAGTGGCCATCTTCCAGAGAGTGATGACCACGCTCTTGTCCACAAGGATGCCTGCCCTCATCACCGTGTGCCCTCAGCATAGGACTGGAGTGAGCTTGGCGATGAGGGGTGATGGTCTTCCTGCTAACCTGAGGTTCCTCCTCCAGGCTTGTTGCTCCAGGTTCACTGGACAAACCATTCCCACCACCCTGTGCTAGTGCCCAGATGGGCTTTGGCACAGAAGGGGGATGGGGAGCTATTGCTGCTGGGAGGGCCACTGAGATGGTGGTCCAGGGCTCAGCCCTGGGTTCATTGGGCTCAGGGAAGAGTGTGTCCCACAGCAAGGCAGCACCCTACAGGCTAGCAGCTGGTCTACCAAGTGCTCGAGATGGTACGGAAGCCAGGGAGCATCCCTAGACATCTCTCTCGCAAGCACTTGGGAGTCACAATGGACAGGGAGGGAATGTCCGTTCATGCTTTTATGTGATTGGCTGGCAACCTGGCTGGCAACATGGCCACCAACATGGCCCAGTGAGCTGGCCATGTAGCCACACCTCCCATGCTGCCCGTCTCCTAAAATCGAAATAGCATGTCCACACACAGGGCATGCTATTTCAGTTTGAAGGGCTTCCCTTAATTCAAATTAAAAACCTGTTATTTCAAAATAACTTAGGTGTGAACACAGCCTAAAAGGCAAGGTTTTAGGCCAATCTGGGCACCTAACTCAGGTTGTGAATTCCATTAAGTGGCAGGGCACCAAAAAATCAGAAGTTAAAAGTACAAGTCCCCTTCGTTGATCTAGCCCTTTATGTTCATAAGGGGCAATGGACAGCTGTGGCCATTCAGCAAAGGAATATAATATGAACATTCATTATTTCCTTCTCTGGGTTCCTTTTCACTCCAGAAGGTAAAAAAATTGCTGATGCCCTGGACCAGCAGCAGGTTGCAGCACCTCCTGTGACAGCTCAGTTGTTCCGGTTAATGTACTGGGTGGTAGAGTCAAGACTGCTCAGTACCCACTTACCTGTGTGAGGTTGAAAAGAGTAGCAGCTCTTTGGAGCCAGTACTCCATTGAGGCTGGGGGGGGGGGGAATGCAGGTAAGACCAAATGTAGTAGAGAAGGGATCTTATCCCCTCCTATCCCCATGTGGACAAATTACCATCATGCCTTTAATCAACATACAACCCTGTATTAATGTCCCAACATTCAATAAACCTTGCAAATGCCTAGCACATCTTTTTCAAATTTTGTAGCATACACTACACTGGTTCCTTTTGTAGCATGACTGGCTTCTACTGAGCAAGAATTAATCTCTTGGTTTCAATCATTCTTAAACAAGTTTTTAATGGAATTTCAAGTTTAGCTGAGTGCAGTGTTTGCTTTAATTTTCTCTATTGTTTTTCAATAGATAGATGAGTGTGATCATGATTGTTGTTTCAGAACTAACTTCACTGATGGTAAAAAATGTTTAAAAAAAAATCAAAAACAGTTGTGAATTTCACTGGGCAGAAGTGAAAACAATGCCCTCTCATTGTTAATATAGACCATATTTTCAATTAGAGAATTTTTAAATATATCAGTAGGGCCTATTGAGGGATTTATCCCTAAAAGATCACATCTGCATTAAAAATGAGGAAAAATTAGTGAGAAAAAGTCCTTTGGACTTGGGTAACATTATAATATGCTTACAGTTATTTTTTTATATATTTTGTCTTCCTTTGTTTTTTGAGTCTTCTTTATTTATAAATGTTTATTTTTTTCTATATTTTAAAGTTTTTCTCCTAGTAGTTTACATAACCTTCCTATTACAATGTATATGTGCATACATCTCTTGGGCATCATGTATGACAAATTATTCATGTTTCTCTACTTTAATAATGAGATGTCAGCACATAATCCTTCCAGCTAAGAGGACTGTCAGCAATGATTCAATCCCCTGTGAGATGACCTCCCTGGCATTTAGATCTTGCCTTCATAAGTGCACATGATATCTTAGGCAGTCTTTTATTCTGAGGTTTCTTAGTTTAATATCCATTTTATTCTTCTCTAATATGAGTCATGTATACTCGTAATTCAAAATGCAAAACCTACTGAGGGCGAGTAAGATATACATAAACTAGTTATTAGCTACCATTTATTTTAAAAGCGTATTGTGAAAATGTATGATTTTGATCATATTGCCATCATAAAAATCCACAGTGAGTTGCTGGGTTGTTAATTCTTAGTTACTGAATGGTGGTAGAATTCTAGCCACTGGGATTTTTAAGATAGCTCTCTTTATTCAGTTTAAAATAGTAATGTATCCATCCCAATGATTTTATGTCCGTCAGAGACATTCTTGACTCTGTTACAGCTGCAGAAAAACAGCTAGAATACTTTTCTGCAGCAATAGCAATAAAGTTCCTTGTGATCTTAGTCCAGAAATGAATTCTGGGTTTAATTGTCTTTGAGATCACATGCCACAAGGGGTAGTGTTTAACTTTGCAGAGGACTAGTATATGCTATCAGAGATAGAGTCAACATTTTCAGGCAATTCTGTTTATGTATATACAGTACAGCTTGTAGACACCTGGTCTGCTGTCTACAGGCCTGGGTCTATTCTCAGAGCTCTGTGGGTGTCAGTGCAGCCTGAAATAGGCATTGTTTTTTGGCTAGGATTTTATAAAATATTTCATGTGTGACATCCAGTTAAACTACCCATTCCTTCTTTCTTTCCCTGGGCAGAGTGCCCCATCTAATAGGGAAGAAAGAATTGGTTTAATAAAAATACTTTAATGAAACACAGGCACAAGCAAGCCTTCTTCCAGGGTATTTTGTCTCTGAATTTTTATGTTTTGTAGTGAGAATTCCCCCATTCGGGGAGTTCAGCAAAATATGTTTTTAGTCATTTAAATATTTCTGTTGGAAATCATAACCAGACATGGCTTTACAGATAGCCATTCCAAAGAAATAATGGATAATCAGTCCTGAATGGGCTGCTGTGATCTACAGTGCTGAAACTCCTGTTCCCTGCATGAAATCTGTAAAGAAATTTGACTCTTTTATATTGGCTTAAATTCTTATTGCAAACATTCCCTAACTCTAGTACACACACAAAATATTTTGGGAGGCAGAGTCATTTGGTGCAGCCAATTACATACCAACTGACAAACAGACAGCCACACCCCCAATTGCAAATACTTATAACCAACCTAATAATTATGGTTACTATGTTCTATTAGTCCTATGCTTGCACCTACATAGCTTCACTTGAACACAAGTGCTATAAGTGAAAGGAGATGAAAAATCTACATGTTTTGTTGTTTCAAAACAACGGCTATTTCGATTTCAAGCTAGGTTTTACTGTTTCGAAATAACAGCCATTATTTTGAAACAATGGGTCCCATTGTTTCAAAATAACAGAACATCGTGTAGAGGTAAGAAATTTTATTTCGAAACAACGGCTGTTGTTTTGAAATAAAACTCTCGTCTGAGCACAGCCGTAGAGTAACAAGAGGGAAAACAAAGTAAAATGAAATGAAAACATCTTGATTCTAGTAATCCAGTTCTTAATAGGTGTATAATGTACAGGGGCAAATGTTCTCATCAAGCTTTCCACATGTACAGTGAACATTAGTTTTTAGCATCTCAAGTACAGGTAATTTTTAAACTTTGTGACCAAATTTCTTAAAAAAGTTAAGTTTGCTTCTGTGGTCACAGGATTCAGAAATGGTGTTGATGGACTCAGAAGAGCTTGGACTTTTGCAAAAATGATGGTCAGTGCAATGCAAAGCCTTTACAGTTTGATGGAATGCAGGAGAAAAGTGAGATGTCCTCTCTTTTCTAGTGCTGGAGAAGGGTAAAATGGCATGTCCAGATAAAAATAAAGACATTTCATTCCTGCAAGGCAGGTTCAAATTTTAAGGTTCTGGGAATATATTGGCAAATGTGAAATACCTAGAAAGATAAACCAATGAAACTACACAGTGTATAAATTAATCTAGCCCAGCTGAGGATGTTGTTTTCAAATATCAAGCTGTATTTAATTGAGAAAGCTACTTTAGAACAAAAAAAAAAAAAAAAAAAAAAAATAAAGTACAAAACTGTATTTAAAAAAAAATTTTTTTTTATAAAAAAAAAAAAAAAAAAAAAAAAAAAGAGTGGACAACTCTAGCAGTAAAAATATTTTTTTTTATAATCAGAAACAAAGCATACTGAATGTAATTTAATTTAAAAGTTCATCAACCTGAATTCTATGCTAAAATATAAATTTAGTACAGAGTTTAATAACATTATAAAACACATGCTTTGCAAAAGAGTGACTTTGGTGAAGTATGTGAATCAGAATAGAAAACCTTTGGGAGATGATCTAATGGTAGCAATTATACAAGATGTAACAGGATAAAAGTTCAACAGCATAAATATTGATGGCAATTAGCTAAGAATTAAATGCACAGTTAAAAAGGTAAATGCCATAGGAGAATTAAATACTTCAGCAGGAATCTTGTTTCAAAAATACAATGGTAGATTATTCCATAATGTGATGTAATATCATAAATTCACCATTACTAAAGGACTTTGATTAGGTGGAAGGCAAAAGACATGTGTCGTAGGAACAAAGAAGCCTTGAGTATATGAGACAAAACAGGATTCAGATGGAATAAAGGACCAAAACCACAAAGAAATAGGTAAATTAGATAAAGCTAGAAATATATGAAATAAATATCATGAAAGGGGGAGGAGGAAGGAAGCAAGAAGCAAAGTACATGAATTATGAAACTACATTGTCAAGCTGTCCTACAGTGGTTCAAGAATATAAATACCAACCTCATGGCAGGTGGTTAAGAAGCAGAGAGCAAACCCCTAAAATCAGCTGTGAGTTTTGCACTTAGTTTTCACTAGCTATTTATCAAGTGCAAACTCCTTAAGCACTATAACAGGAGTATCATGAGTCAGACAGTCCCCTTGGTACTCTGATCTATCTTGCCATGCAGCTAAACTTGCCTTTTTGATAGATGGTCTCTTACACCAAAGACCACAGCTATATTCTCTGATTACTAGCAGTCCCAAATGACCACTCACATACCCCAAATCAATTGTACTTAGATCTCATACCAAAGACAATATTTGGAGCCAATGCTGTCAAACTATCTAAAGACTTCTTAACTAGGAAAAAGAAATAAGTTATTTAGAAGGTTAAAGCAGGTAAACATACATGCTAAAGTTTCAATAAATAGTAGACACTTCTATGTGTTCTTTAGAGATAATATAGAGCAAGCATAGGGATCTTTTATTTATGCTTAGTAATTCTTGCCCCTCAGAGTCTAAGCAGCATAGAAGATACACTTTCTACTTGTTAAGTTCCAAAGGGGCAGCCATGTTAGTCTAGTTCAGCAAAAGAAGCAAGCATGCAAAAAACAATTGCTGAGCATTGCCATCTTTCTAATCACTCAGTGGACGATTTGTTAATGACTGTGCTCAAGAAAGTCAATGGGATATCAAGACTGCAAAGTGAAGCAGCTTAATTAGAATTGATATGAAGATTAGATTGTGTGAAAGCAGGATTAAATTATGACTATGGCCTCTTTTCCCATTACAACAGGTGATTTGACTTCACCCTCTTCTATGTGCTGTTTCCCAATGTTTGAATCTTAACAACTGCTCTCATTTGCTGTTACTGTACAACCTGATCACATGTCCGACGCTCCCTTCCATTTATTTTCATCCTATTCTGCAAGTTCCCCCATCTTCAAAGCATCTGATGAAGTGGGATTTTTCTTCCACAAAAGCTCATGTGATAAATAGATCTGTTAGTCTTTAAGTGCCACAGGAGCCCTTGCTTCTTTTTCTACTTCTTAGTACTTTTTCTTCCTTCTCTGCTTCCTTTTCTTCTGCTTCAAATTGCAAATTCAACTGCTGTGAGGAATTCACTTGCACACCTGCTCTTCGTTGTTGTGGGGAGACAGGAGAGGAGGAGTGGGAAGGGGAAGAGAGAGCAGTCAGAAAACTCTTTTGTCCTCTGATGTTCCTTGATAATTTGTCTGGTGTTGATGGGCCATCTTCTTTGGGCAGAAGACAATGCTTCCTGTTACTACTTGTCTTCCATGAAAGCTGATGCAATAAATAAATGTGTTAGTCTTTACCCTGCCAAAAGACTTCTTTTTCATTTTGCTGGACTAGACTAACACGGCTACCCCTTTGGAATATAAACATTTTGTGGGCACAGTCCCACTTCATCAGATGTATGAAAATGGAAAATGCAATATGTGAGTTGTGAATATAGACATATAGATGGGGTAGGTTACAAGGTCAAATCAAACAGTTCCAGAGGGATAGACTGCCAGTCTATCTCTTGCAACTAAACAAGCTGTTTTGATTCAAACAGTGTGCAAGAAGGAAACGAAGAGCTGAGAAAGTTAATAGAGAGCAAATCAACTTTTTTGAGTGCTAATAACTGACGTTGTATTTTAATCATAATATGTCAACAAATATAGACAAACAAGTAACATAATGACCCAGATTCTAATATATTTCTCATTAAACATAGCACCTTAACAAATGTTTAACTTATCCTTCTCTGCATGTATCTATTCCCTTCCACACTGAAGTGGGATTTTACTCATGAAAGTTCATGGGATAAATACAAGTGTTAGTCTTTAAAAGTGCCACGGGATTCCTTGTTTCTTTTCAATTAGTTATTCAAATCTATACTGATACTACTGTTATTAAGCCATTATTGATACATACTGCATCCACGTTTATTGCACTGCAATCCACTTATTACTCCTGAGTCTCTATTGCTTTGTACTAGTGCTAAATGAGAATGGATTCTTTTCTCATTACAGCTGGTGATTTGACCTCACCTTTCTCTATATTTTGTTCCCCGGTGTTTGAATCTTAACAACTGCTTTGATTTGCTGTTATGGTGTGACTTGATCCTATGACTTATACGTCCTTGCATTTATTTTACTCCTATTCTCTAAAACGCCCCCCCCCGGTCTTCAAATATCAAATACCATAATGGGCTCATTCATCTCTGCACATTTGATAATGTGGTATATGCGATCAGGTGCCAGCAATGCTCCTCTGCTATGTACATTGGTCAAACTGGACTATCCTTGAGCAAAAGGGTAAATGGATCCAAATCAGACATCAGAAATGGCAACATCCACAAAACCAGTAGCAGAACACTTCAGTCTCCAAGGGCACTCAGTAGCAGGCTTGAATGTGGCCATACTTCAACAAAGAAACTTCAAAAACAGACCAGCATGAAACTGAAGAGTTGGAGTTAATCCACAAGTTCGACATAATCAAGCTGGGTCTGAATACAGATTTAAAATGATTAACACATTACAAAAAGTGATTTATCTGTTCACACATTCTCTCCCTTTGACCCACTGGTGTGACTGGGCCCCATCTGCTCTCTGAACTGACTTTGCTAACTCTTGCCCTCCTCCACCCTGGCATGTGTATGTATATATACCCCTCAACTGTAGTTTCCATTTCTTCATTCTGATTAAGTGGCTTGGAACCCACGAAAGCTTATGCGTAAAGAAATCTGTATTGTTCTTCCCATCTTCAAGGGACCTGATAAAGTGGGTTTTTCTCCCATGAAAGCTCATGAAATAAATGAATTTGTTGATCTTTAAAAGTGCTACCAGACTCCTTGTTTGTTTTGCTGCACTAGACTAACATGGATACCCCTCTGGAATTTCTAATCAGCATCATTCAAACATCCCAAGTGGGAAGAGTGGAGAAAAGAGGATGGTTGTGCAAATGATGAAAGGAAAATGTAACAGAGGATCAAGAACAAGGGAAACATTATTTCCTTGTTTCTATTTAAATTTCGTAGTGTGTATTGTTTTTCAAGATTTCATTTATTTGCTTTTTAAAGAAGAAAAGTGGCTTCAGAGAGATGTCCCCAGCACTGGATGTGTTCTCTGCACATAATTTTTTATTGCTTTTGAGGCCCCTTTAATTTGCTGAGGCCACAGGGTGATTGAGACTCAGGACTCAAGTATCTCTGTAAATGTAATGTTTCTCACATGTAGGTGATTTAAACAGCATCACACTGTTATCAAAATGTGTTAAATAAGATTCTGAAACAGTGTCAGATAGTTTACTAATTTAAAATATAGCACATATATTCCATACCCTTCAGCCACTAAATTCAGAATTCTATCAAAACCAGAATCATGTTTCTCTGGCAAGATTTTTAAACCCATGCTGTCTAATATTCACAATCTTCTTTTCTTCTAAATTCTCACTGAGTAGAAAAGGTAAGACATCTAGCAAGTGACCACTCTGGCTTAACCAGGAGATCTTCAATGATATGAAGCTCAAAAAAGTAGTTATAAAAAAAAAATGGAAAGTGAGTCAAATTACAGAGGATCAATGTAAACAAGTAACAGAAGAATGCAATGACATAATTAGAAAAGCAAGGCACAAAACAAGGTTAAAGTAGTGGAAGACATAAAAAATAACGGTAAAACATTTATAATACATTAAAAGTAAGAGGAAGACCAACAACAGGATAGGCCAATTATTCAATAGTGGTGATGGAGGAGAGCACAATATATGGAAATGGCAGAAGAGCTAAATGACTTTTTTTGTTTCAGTTTCTGCCAAACAGTTTAGTAGCAATTGACCATGTATTTTTAGTCACAATTGGACATAATTACCAGTCAAAATGTGGTAGGATCAGACCTTAAAATAGGGGGAAGTTAAAAAATTACTTGGACAAGTTAGATGTCCTCAAGTCACTAGACTCTGATGAAATACATCCTAAAGCAGTGGTTCTCAGTGTTTTGTGGGTCACAATACACTTGGCAGTATAATGAAACTCTACAGGTCAAACCAGCCCACTCCCTCCAGGTCAAATCTAGCCATCTGCCCAGCTCTCCATGACACACTTACTGCTGTGTGGTGACACAGTAATGTGTCCCAACACAGTGGTTGCGAACAACTATCTTAAAGTACTCAAGGAGCTGCCTGAAGAAATATCTGAGCCATTTGTCATTATCTCTGACAAGTCAAGGAAGTTGGGAAAGATTCCAGAGGACTGGGATAGGGCAAATATAGTGCCAGTCTATAAAGAAGTTAAAAAGGACAACCTGGGGAATTATAGACCACTTATCTTAACTTCAGTGCCCAGGAAGATGCTGGAGAAAATAATTAAAACAATCAATTTGCAAAACGCCTAGATGATAAGAAGGCTATAAGTAACACAGCATGTAATTGTCAAGAAAAAATTGTGTTAAACAAGCTAGTTTTATTTCACAACATAACATGCCTGAAATGAGAGGAGGAGGGAGGAGGAGAAGTGATAGATGTAAATGTTATATATTGACTTTAGTAAGGCTTTTGATATAGCTTGTGTGACTGTCTCAAAGAAACTAGGGAAATACAACTTAGACTGAGGTACTGTAAGGTGGATGTAAAATAGATTAGAAAACCATTCTCAAAGAGTAATCATCAAAGGTTCACAGTCAAGTGACAAGGGCATACTCAGAAGGATACCACAGGGTATATCTACACTTACAATGTAATTCAAATTCATGAGGATCAATTCAAATTAAATAAATGCATGGCCGCACTGGCTTTCCTTATTTCAAACTAAAGAATGCCATAGTTCGAATTGATGAAAGCTAACTTTGAAGTTATAAAACCTCGTTTAACTTCGAAGTGATGGTTAATTCAAACTCATTAGTTCGAATTAACCCAATGTAGCCATGTTAATTTGAACTAATTAAAACTAATCATTATTAGTTCAAATTAATTAGTTTAAATTAAGTTAATTCAAACTAACCTTCTAAGTGTAGACATAGCCGCATAGATTAGTTCTGGGTCCAATTCTGTTTAATACCTTCATCAGTGATCTAGATAACAAACATAGAGAATACACCTATAAAATTTGCAAATTACACCAAACTGAGAGAAGTTGCAAGTTCTCTGGAGGATAAGATTAAATTCAAAATGATCTGGACAAACTAGAGAAATGGTCTGAAGTAAATAGGATGAAATTCAATAAGAACAAATACAAAGTACTTCACTTAGGAAGGAACAGTCAGTTGCACACACACAAAGTGGGAAATGACTGCCTAGGAAGAAGTACAGCAGAAGGGTATTTGGATATCACAGTAGTGGGTGTCACAAGCTAAAATACAAATTGGGTATCACAAATTAAATATGTCATCAGTGTGACACTAGTGCAGAAAAGCACGCATAATTTTTGAATGTGTTATCTTGAGTGCTGTAAGCAAGACAGTGGAAGTAATTCGTGCACTCTACTCCATACTGAGTTGTCCTCAGCTGGAGTACTGTGTCCAAATGCAAGGAGAAACGTGGATAATTTGGAGAAAAGTCCAAAGAAAAGCAACAAAAATTATTAAAATTTAAAAACCATGACATGATGGAATGTTGAAAACAAAGGATTTATTTAGTTTGGAGAAGAGAAGACAGAAGGAATATAAAACATTTTTCAATTACATAAAAGAATCATAAAAAGAAGAGAGAAAAAATGCTCATTAACTTTGGAGGATTAGAGCAAGAAAAAATAAACATAAATTGCAGCAAGTGTGGTTTTAGGTTGAACATTAAGAAAAAAATCATAACTGTCAGGGTAATTAAGGACCAGAATAATTTGCCTAGGGAGGATGTGGAATCTCTGTTACCGGAGATTTTTAAGATCAGGTTGAACAGACACCTGTCAAAGATTATCTGGATAATGCTTGGTCCTGCCTTAAATGCAGGGGACTAGATTAAAAGGTCCTTTCCAGTCCCACAATTCTATGATTAGTGATGATGGATTCCAACTTTTACCAGCCCTTAACTTGTATCCTTTTGCTATCTTTGTTCGCACAGTTATAGAAGCAATCAGAACTTTCTGAGGCAAAGTGCTAAACATTAAGCACTTAAGTAATCCTATTGAAAGCAATTGATTCATTTATTTTAATGGTGCTACTCTTGTACATGAAATTAAGCACATGTCTAAGTGGTTGCAAATCTGAACATTGAGAAGCTAATGCCTGGCTTCACAAAAGGCATTAGGTGTTGCAAAAGCCAGCACACCAGGCAGGAAGCCACTTAAGATAGCCAATGGGAGATTCCAAAAGGAGAGTATAGTCTAAGATCTGCCCCTCCCATGCAGACTGGCACCAGGCCCAAGCCACAGGAAGTGTCCATCTGTCCATAAACAGGTAGCAGTATCCTGAAGTCATGTGTCTTAGCACTTAAGCAGTTTTTTACGGAAATGTCTCTCTCTGCACATAAATGGCCAAAAGATGAGAAGGTGTCTTCCACCTTACTAACTTCTAATCCAGTGAGTAGCAGGGCTGGCTCAGCCCATAAGCAAATGAGGTACTGACTCAGGGCATCATTTCCCTAGGGGCGGCCATAGCGCTGCCCCGGGAGCAGAGCAGGCTGGCCCATGGGTCAGGCTTTGCCCTTTGGCCCTGCCTCTGGGCCAGCCCTTCCTCCCCCCGGCCAGAACAGGCAGCCAAGGGGAGGGGTAAAAGAGTGGAGCCTGGCCTCTGGGCTGGCCTGTTCTGCCCTGGGCCATCTGTTCCCCACCCTGGAGGCAGAGTGAGCTGGGCGAGAGCAAAGGCCGGGTTCTGCCTCTGGCAGGGGGTTGGACTAGATGACCTCATGAGGTCCCTTCCAACCCTATGATTCTGTGTCCCCCCCCCCCATGCATCCAGGAAGGGATGGTGGGGCAAAATCAAAAGCAGGTGTTACTTGGTATCTCTGTGTTCTTGGAGAATCAGGGCATAGTAACCAGCCACTGAGACTCACTCCCTCCCCCCATCACCTTCAGCCTCTGCTGGAACCAGAAACAATGAAAGGTAGTGGGAGACACACCTAAAACCCCTTTGAACAAGGGTGCTGGAATTAGGCCAACTCCTCTAGCCTCATTCACATGGAAGATGTGAACCATTAGCAGACTGAATGGAGAGCAGAAAATTCATTTGCATCAAGGATGGAACCAGAATTAGCATGCTGAATGGATAACCAAGCTCCAAGGCAGGAGCTGCGCTGAACTCTGGGACTGGCAAAGCAGAGAAGCATTGCATGATGGGGGATCCCTGCTCCTGAGACAAAGGAACTCATGTCTGCACACACCCAGTTCAGCAGTTATCAGACCAATTCTAGTCAATAGATCTTCAATTGATACCCAACATACTGAATCTTCCTGATTGCATTGTAAGCTCCCTCAAAGGAATGCCAGCCATCACCAGGAATGATCAGCTCCTATTGTCCACCTAAACAAAACACCTGGTATACTCCCTTAAGTCATTATTTACCCCCCAAACAACCAGTGTTCCACCTTAAACCATTGTTTCTTCCCTACAAAAATCCCTACCCAGGTTAGTTAATTAGAGGGAGTCTGTTCTGAATCTGTTCTGATGCCTGATCTGTTGCCTGGACCTACAAGCTGCCTCAGGTCCACTGGGACTTCACTCTCTTCTTGCTGATCGTGGTGGAGGTTCTGCTTGTCTCCAGCACTCCAGACTGTAAACTGAACAGCCTGGTTCCTGGGTACCTTTGAGCTACACTGAGTGGTGAGACATTCTCCCCCTTGCTTCCCTCTTTGTTTTTCCCTAGTTCAACTATATCTCTCTAAACCTGATCTTTTGTAATCCACTTGGGCTAGCTTTCCCCAATACTATAATTGAAATTGAGTAATATTGTAACTGTTTGATCATTTTCCTCTTTTGTATGGTTATCAATATTGTAATTGTTTGGGCATTTTTCTTTCCTTTTATAATTATTCATAAGCTTTATGTACCTGGCACTAAAGTAACTGATTGCCAGACCTCCTCTGTGTTCTTGGCTTCCCTATATTGCTCTGCAGTAACACTCCTTTTACCTAGCCAAAGATCCCTGTGATGCCCAATTCCTTGTAAGGTTTGCTCATTAAGGGGTTACCAAGTGTGCTGTACCTGTGGCATATAAGGGTGGCAGCTGAAAATGCTGCTTTGACCAAGTCAGTGGAGTCTAGGGGCATATAAGGGTGGCAGCTGAAAGTGCTGTTTTAACCCAGCCTGCTCAGATGCATACTCCAGTCTAGACCAGTGTGGTTCAGGGACACATAAGGGGTCAGCTGAGAGTGCTGATAGACCCGGTCCGCTCAGTCTCACTTAGAAACCTAGTCTTGGGAAGTTTAGGTCCTGCAAGGGTGGTTTCATTGAGAGGGATTTACAGAAGGGAGAAATAAGCTCCACACAGAGACACAAGTGACACAAGCAGTACCAGTACACTAACAGAATTGTAACCCCCCCACCCCCGAGGAAGTAACCCTAATAAATGAGCAGACCCCAAGTTGATGGGCAAAGTTGGTAACAAAAGGCTTGGGGTGCCAAAGCTGCTTGAGCCAGCCCTGGTGAGTAGAGCAGTCATTCATGTTGTGGGCAACCCACTTTTAATTCCACCCCTCTAGGTGATTTGCAGAAGGGAGGCTCCTGGTCAAATCTTATTTCTTAGGACAGCTTAGTGGTTAAAACTCTAACTGATATTCTGATGTGGAGTTCTGTCATTCTCTCTGCTAAAGCTGTTGCATTGTGGATAAATAATGAAAGATTCATAGGAGCAGGGACTCTAGGTCTCCCATCTCTCAGGCAGGTGCCTCAAGCACAAGGGTATAGAGTTATTCACTTTTTGGCCCACTGTATATTTAAATATTTATCCACAATGGACTAGTCATTGCAGGTGCAGACTGACATCCAGCATGCTAGGGAGCAGATTTATAAGCTATCATGTAAATTGTCAACTACAGGATTTACAGAAATAGAAAATATTCTCCAGTCTGATTTCTACTAGAACTAGTTGGTGGCTTATCAAACTATGTTTTATTTGAAGCCTTTCATAGATGGCCTGTTGCTGAATGCACAAATCCTCTTTAAGAATCAGTAGATCAATAATAAATAATTGAGTTTGTGTGCAGAACTGCTCTACACTGCTTTAAAAGTTTACCCAAAAGATTTTGAATGAATAACAATGAAATTTAACAAGTACTGGTTCAAGCTTTTGTTGCTCTCTCTGCTAATAGATGCAGCAGCACAACTGTATCATAGAATGAAACTGAGAAATGTATGAGCAAACAATCCTGAAAAGTTATCTTAAAGACAAAAACAAAAAAAAGTTTCCAAACAATAGCTAAAAAGTAAAGATTTTTTAATTAGTGAACTTAATCCCCAGATTTTCACTGAGATGGCATGAATACCATTGATTAAAAGAAAGATAATTCTTTCAGAAAAAACATTTGACAATCAAGGAGTTCACATTATTTCCTCTCATGTAAACCTAAGTAACAGATAAAAGGTGCTGGTGCAATTAGTGTTCTCTCCCATGAACAAATATAGAAAAGAATATCTAGCTAACAATCACTTAACTATTCAATCATAATTTAATCTTCTTACAATCTCAATGCAACAGACAAATAAACGAAGACACTTGTATGGAGCTAAGTTAGTTGAGATTGTCTGCATTATATATTCTACAGTGAATGGATGGCAGCTGTATATGAAACAAATTTAGAGGATGAAATTATATTAGGAGAGCTACCAAGTTGAGTTCCTGTGTATTTAAAAACAAAACAGAAATGTGAGACCACAATATGGTTCAATGGTAATGTTTGAGACTGTATTCAAACTAGAAAAAAGTCTTTCATATAACAGAAATTCAATTCAAGTGAAGCCAGTAGAGAAAGGGATATAAAATCATGGTACGTAATCCATAAATTAGGAGAAGTTAAAGGGAACCTGAAATCTTTGAAGCAAGGGCAGATAAACAAAGAAGAATTACAATGACAGGTTTGTTTAAAGATAACACTGCTCAGAAAAAATACCAAACAAAACATGTTTTGTCTGAATCTGCAAGTTTCTTACATTTAAATACCTTGTGGAAATGGTTCAATTTTGATGACCATGTGACAGAACCCATTGGAACTCAGCGTGGTTTGCTAATGGTCTGCCCCACCTGACTCCTCCACAGCTTGCCTCGCAGGATGCTTGGATTCCCAGCGTTCTACAGTCCCCTCGTCCAGTGGTTTTCAAACTTTTTCCTTGGGACCCAGTTGAAAAAAATTATTTATGCAAGTGACCCAACAGTTCCATCTTCGAGCAATGCATTGCAGTCTTTTGGTGGTGGCAGCAGGGCATGTGGTAACCCAGTGCCTGAGGGCCTGCGACCCAGTATTGGGTCCTGACCCTAAGTTTGAAAACCACTGCCACAGTCTGATGCAGCCTGTCAGAAGGGTGAGGTGGGACCGCAGGAAGCATACCTTTCAGTAATAGCACATTTCAGAGGTTCTAATTTTTGTGGGTTTGATTTTTTGTCCCAACTCATGATTGCAAAAGAATTCTGAAAACTCATTTTCACAGAAGTGATACTTGGTTCCCCAACCATCTCTAATTAGAGAGTATTATTATAAATGGCCCTGGCATTGGAGCCAAAAGGGAAGGTAAGACATTGCAAAAAAGGCAAATATCTTATGTCTTCTTTCCATCACTGTTCACCACATAGGACAATCACGAGATAGTTATGTACATACACATACACACACTCTTCGAAGATACCCTTTGCAGGTAAGAAAGGTGACTTGGTAAGAGATTGATATAACAAAAGAGAACGTCAGAACAAAGTGATAATTTTAATTGCAATAATTCACCAGAACTGCATGTAAGAATGGGATGAATCAAGTAATTGAGCTGTTAAGAAAAATAGTTAATCTATCATTAAGATCTATGTTAGAGGACTAGACAGTAGCTAGTATTGTGCTTTTCTTTACAAAAGGCATGCCTGTGAATTACAGACTTCATTACAAAGTAAATTAGATTTAAAAGTTAGAGGTAGAATAATAAAACACAGTGGTTGAACATAATAAATAGCATTAAATCAGTATGGATCTGTGAAAGGATATTGTGCCTCTCCAACCTAATAAAACCCTTTGAGAAATTCAAAAACCAAATGGATAAAAACTGGCAGATACAACATACTGGATTTTTCACAAATACCTGTTCTGAAGTCTCTCAGATGAGGCAATTAAGGTAACCAAATAGCTACAGGGTGTAAACAAAGTTATGTCATGGACTGGAATCCAGTTAAGAGATAGAAAATAAATAATAAGAATAAACAATTTCAACATGAAAGGAAATTAATAATTAGTGTCCCAATGACCATGTTATTTAACATAAGGAGCCAGATTTTGGGTCCAGATTAAGCCCCTAAAGATATTCTATATAACCCATGGGGATCTTCCAATCATAGGGGAATCCCTGGCTGAGCTACTTTCTTTATAGAGGACAAGAGTAAGGCTGTGTTCACACAGCACTTTTGTTTCGAAACAACCTTGTTGTTTCGAAACAAAAAAAACC
>ML681966.1:10352054-10363169 GCA_007922195.1 Podocnemis expansa
TCGAAATAAGATATTTCGAAATAAGGTGTTGTTTCGAAACAAGTTGTTTCGACACAACTTGTTTTGAAATAACCCTGTGCGTGTGAACACAGCCTTAAAGACTAACAGATTTCTTTTTCACATAAGCTTTTGTGGGAGAGAATCCTACTTTGTCAGATGCTTAGAAGATGGGGGAACTTACAGAATGGAATGAAAATAAATGAAAGGGAGTGTAAAACATAGGACCAAGTCATACAGTTACAGCAAATCAGAGCTCTGCTTACTGTATGACTTGATCCTGTTTTACACTCCCTTGCATTTATTTTCACTCCATTCTGTAAGTTCCCCCATCTTCGAAGTATCTGACAAAGTGGGATTTTCTCCCACAAAAGCTCATGAGGAAAAGAAATCTGTTAGGGTATGTCCACACATCTCTTTTATTTCGAAATAACACTGGCTATTTTGAAATAAAAAAGATTAGGTCCACACAACATTTTCTTATTTCGAAATGACAGGCTCTGTCATTTCAAAATAAAAACCGTCATTTTGAAACAGCTTAAACCTCATTCATTTCAAAACGGCTGTTATTTCGAAATGGTTATTTCAAAAGAACGCTATTTGGACATGTTGTTTCGAAACAACACCATTGTTTTGAAACAATTGTTTCGAAACAACATGTCCAAACAACCTTATTTTGAAATAACAGCTGTTTCAAAAGCAGGCTTTCCCTTAATTCGAATGAACATTTTCTTAGTTCAAATTAACTTATTTTGAAATAAGGACTTTATTTATTTCAAAATAACTTATTTCGAAATAATGATGTATGTGTGGACATATTAGTCTTTAAGTGCCACACAACTGCGTGGGATTTTTTTTGCTGGACTAGACTAACATGGCTGCTTCATATATTGAATGTCTACTGAAGGGTTGTGGGGTTTTTCTAGTTACCCACCTGTGATACAAGAACTAGAACTATCTATTACATTAATGAGAAACATATAGAACTATTAAAGAGATCATAATTGTGTGACACTGTCTGGGTCCAGGAGACTGTGTATGATTATTTTTCATATTAATATTTCATATTTATTATAATCCCTATGTGGTATCCCATGTTTGGTATTAATAGAAAGATTCTAATCTGCTAAAAGTGATTATGTGGTTTATATGTAGGTATTATGCCTGTATTAGAAATTAGAAATCTATTTGTTTTTACTTGTACTCCAAGTTATTTGACTGCAAGCAATCCCAGGCTGGGTGCACCTGCAAAACTATTGTCACCCTAATTGCCCATTAGGAGTTCCCAGCTGCAGTGGGCCCAAGGAGAAACCTGTTCGGCCAGTCACACAAGCTCACCAGATGACTCAACTCCATTTTCATTTGGCAAGGACTCAGAGAATGAGACAGCCAAAGGTGATAAGAGGCTGTGGCCCCCATCTCCATTTTGTCTTCAGTCATCTATGACCAACACCCTGCTCTGGAACTATTCTTCTGGGACTGGACGAAGGACTAAGACCCACCCAGGTGCTGGGTGCCTACAAGAGGAACTGAACTAACCTGCAAACTACACAAGTTCATCAAGGATTTGCTTTCTATGGACTTTAAATCATTTGTATGTATGTGATTCACTTTGACCCTTTAACTTCTCTCATATTTTGTTTCTTTTCTTTTTATATTAAATCTTTAGTTGTAGTTACTACCGGATTGGCTGGCAGCATGGTATTTTGGGTAAGATCCAAGCCTATATTATTCTGGGTGATGTGGCTGGCCCTTTGGGGTCAGGAGAACCTATTTCTTTAAGAGGCCCAGTGGCTAGTGGGGACCATAGGAGCTGATGTGCATAAAGGCAGCTGCCTCTATTTTGTTATGTTTGGTGATGACCACAGTGGGGAAATCAGAAGCATGTTTTGTTGCTGACTGGGAGACTGGTTTAAGTATCACCCATCAGTGATTTGGAGGACTGGCCCCTGGTTTTGCAGCTTGCGCTGATTTTTGGCACATTCAGAAGGGTAGCCCAGGAGTCCCAGGTCAAAGGTTATTCTTATTACAGATACAAAGGGGATCACGTAACATCTTTTTGGATTAACTTCTGCTTCTGCAAGAGACAAACCTTTGCATTTGCACAGCTCTCTTCTTCGACTCTAGGACTGGGAAATGTATTCAGAGTGTCACAGTTAAATACAAGGTGGAACAGGTTTTTTGGCATAAGTAATCTTAGTCCATAAAATACCACAGGACTCTCATTGTTTTGGCATAAATTGTTACACACACTGTAATCAACCATTCAAAATAGGGGAGAGGTTACAGATTGTTGTAATAAGTCATAAATTCCTTTTTTCTTTGTCCTAGGACTGCACAGGTGTCAACTGGCTGCTTCACCTTGAATGGTATCTTACAATATGAATTAACTAATTATGGTAAACAATGCAAACCAATTGAATGAAGTGCAGCTAGCTCAGATTCATGCTGTGGGTGGCTTCAGAGGCTTTCAGGACAGGGAGCAGATTATTTGTTCTGGAAAGCCAGTGGTGGACAGAGCACCTTCCTGCAGGTTCTGCTCAAGGAAAGTGGGAGATGCACGAGACAAGGTTGTCTTTCACTCCTAGAACATGCAGTGGGTGTTGCATGCAGTAGACAGCCCCATGTGCTACGTGAGCTCCAAGGGGTCCATGCAGTCTCTCTGATCATAATCCAGGTGGAGTCCAACTATTTTGGCATCATCCAGGATCAATGGGTGACACAACAAGGGGGAGTCTGTCATCTGCCCATCAAGGAGTACATTGTGTAGCAGTTGCCCTGCTACCCCTTAGTAGCCATTATGAACTTAATCAGACAAGCACCCAGGTCCAGAGGACATCCTGGTAAAAGAACATAGGGTGTGTCCACACATCTCTTTTATTTTGAAATAACAATAGTTATTTCAAAATAAAAGAAATTTGGTCTACATGACGTTTTCTTATTTCGAAAGGACGTATCCTGTCCTTTCGAAATAAGAACCATCGTTTCAAAACAGGTTAAACCCTGATTGTTTCGAAACAGCTGTTATTTTGAAATGGTTATTTCAAAATAAGGCCTTTTGGACATGTTGTTTCGAAACAACACCATTGTTTTGAAACAACTGTTTCGAAACAACATATCCAAACGGCCTTATTTCAAAATAACCATTTCAAAATAACAGCCGTTTTGATAGCAGGCTTTCCCTTATTTTGAAATAAGTCATTTTGAAATAAGGGTTTTATTTCAAAATAAGTCATTTCGAAATGGCTTGTTTCAAAATAAAACTTTGTGTGTAGACATAACCTAGGTCCACACAACATTTTCTTATTTCGAAATGATGGGATCTGTCATTTCAAAATAAGAACCATCATTTTGAAACAGCTTAAACCCCATTCATTTTGAAACGGCTGTTATTTCAAAATGGTTATTTCAAAAGAATGCCATTTAGACATGTTGTTTTGAAACAACACCATTGTTTCGAAACAACTGTTTCAAAACAATATGTCCAAATGGCCTTATTTCAAAATAACCATTTCGAAATAACAACTGTTTTGAAAGCAGGCTTTCCCTTAATTCGAATTAACTTATTTCAAAATAAGGACTTTATTCCAAAATAACTCATTTTGAAATAACTTATTTCAAAATAATGATATATGTGTGGACATAGCCATCAAGTCAGAGATGTCTTGGGGGAGACCTTTCAGTCAAATCATAGTCCTCAGAGGCAGCAGAGGAAGATATGTGCCAGCACACTCTATGCCACTTACATATAAAGGAGTCTCTATGGAGACTAAAAGCAGAAGGCATGGATAAGTTTGTAGCTATAGCCCAGGCCTTGTTCACACATCCAGGCAGGAGCAGGACACTTGCACAGATCCAGTGAAATACTGGTCAGAAAAACTTCCATATCTTCTTCTGAAGGCTGACTAGGGGTTCTGGCAACAGTCTTAGTATGTTAAATTGCTGCCAGATCATGGACATAGCTGGATGGGTGACCAATAGCACTCTCCTCCAAAAGGAGGTGCACCAGAAAGCCCTGTTCACTTTGACAACCTGTCAGATAACCTGGCCTCTGTGGTCCTCTAATTATCTGAGAGGAAAGGATCAGCAGCAGAAAGGAAGATGCACATATACAGCAGCAATCCAAAGCCCCACCAGAGATTGGCCCTACAAAGAGTGGGAACAAGCCAACTTACTACCAATTGTTGACCATAATCTCTTGATCCAGTTGACCTGGTAACAGAAAGCTGATAAATAGCTGACTTGACAAGCCTCTGCTTGCCCCAGGTCTCTTCAGACACAAGAATCATGTTGCCAACATATGCTGACAGGACCATCTGCAAGTCTGGCTCTTGAAGCATCAGTGTCATCCTCTTCTCATAGATGACTGGACAGCAGGCAGCTTTAATGCACCCCTCAGCCAAAATTGACTGATTTTGTCAATGGTCTTTGAGTTTGTCTAGACACTTCACAGAGGCATACAGCACATGGAGAAAGCTCTCAAAAATATGGTGCAAAGTCAAATGCTGGCAGAGTACCCATGATCCAACCCATCAAATGCCTTCTCTTGGTCCAGAGGTAGGAACATGGATGACCATCCTACACACAAAAGGCAGTACTTCCTGAACTAGATAAAGGTTGTTCAAGATGCTACATGTCTGGGCTGTGCAGCTCATCTAAAAGTATGGACTCAAGCCACAATGAGATGGCTTATAGTCTATATCAGACGCGGCCAAACTGCGGCTCATGAGCTGCATGCGGCTCTTTAAAGAAAAATTGCGGCTCCCGGGAGAGTGCAGGAGGGAAGGGCGGCATGGCGGGAGCCAGAGGCAAGAAATTTGCAATCATCGGGGACAGCAGAGAGGCAGCGTCAGGGTGAGAGCCAGCAGTGGAGGAGCAGCCTTGTGAGAGCTGCAGGAAAAAGCAGCATGGTCAGAGACGGGGGAGGGGCAGCCCTGGGAGAGCCCGCAGGGAAAAGCAATGTAGTAAAAGCCGGGAGGGGAGAAGCAGCAGTCTGAGAGCTTGCAGGGAAAATGCAGCCTGGTCAGACCGGGGAGGGGCAGCACTGTGAGAGCCTGCAGGAAAGGCAAGCACTCAGAGCAAGTAACTGCCAGATTGTACAGTTTACCCCCCACAATATTAATTCTACCCTCCTTGTCTGTGTGCATAACAATACGGTCTTTAATTACATCAGTGCATGATTTTTAAATACTTTTCTTTTTTGATGTTGTTTTCTGGGTAAATATTTTTAAAACTGGCAACATAAATTGATCAAGAACAAGTCTACAATGAACTACAGATAAGTGATGATAATTAGCAATTTAAATCTGAAAAACAATTGTAAATTAATTTTCTTTTTTAAAAATCACCTGATATTTCCAGATATCCTAATATAATGCAAAATTATTTCTCTTGTATTTCTATTTTGAGAATTAAATAAGAATCATCAGAAATGACTGAAAATTGACACAAGTGTTACATCCAAAACCACTGACTACTGTCAGAAGGTTATTAAAAAAAAACACCCTCTATTTAAAGAATGTTACAAGTGCTTATCATGGATCATGATTCATTTTCAGCATGCAAAATGATTTAGATTTAAGATAGACCACCACTGCAGAAAACTGGCTTTAGAAAAAAAAATTCCTTAAGTCCATTGAACAAGTGTGCCTGAGACATCAGTATGTCATCTGTTTGCAGAAGGAACTGTTAGCACATTTATTTTATAAGAAAATGTTAATTAATAGAACTACATCAATTACCAAGATAATTTACCTTCTCTGCAAAGTTCAATAGCAGCACTATATTTCTACTGATTATATAGCATTCAATATGTATTAATTCTTTCTTGTTGTATAGTCAAAATCTATTTATATTTCAGTGCACTCTTCATGAATGACTCTATGGGTATCTGAGCCCATTGGACAAGAGTAATTGTTGTCAAGGGCTGAGGACAGAAAATTGTGTTGTAAACTTTCTGAAAAAAAATCTCTCACCAATAATGATTTTACTTTGTATTATAAAATATTGATACTTAGAATTTATACAGGGCCTGACCCCAAACTGAATAAACTCAATGAGATTTTTTCCGTAGTATCATCTGTGCATGGACTCCAAAGCACTTACTGAAACAGGCTCTGATCTTGCATTTTATGTCCCCCTAAATTCTCATTGATCTGTTGTGATTCTGAACAGTTGAAAAGGTGTCCCTGTATGCATCTCTTTACAGGATTAAGATGAAAGCAGTATTTTCCCTCACTGTTACTCTCATTTCAAAATAAATTATGTCTGAGACCTCAGACCTTGTGTCTTCACTGTCCATGAGTATTTTAGTGAACAAGTTTACTGGCAGAAATATTGGCAGGGAAGCGGGGGCATGGTAGGTGCCAGGATGGGGTGGGAGGCAGAAGTGTGGCATGCTTGGAGAGGGCAGAGAAGCAGCAGCGTGCTAAGAGATGGTAGGGAAGCGGCAACGGGGTCTAGGGGAGAGAAGCGTGACATGGTCAGAGAAGCCATAGCAGGTTTAGATTTTCTCATAGGCCCTAATGCAGCTTACTCATTGTTAAAATAAAATCATGTTTTACAAGTCCTAAACATGATGTGGAATACTAAGAAATGAAAATACAAAGGAGAAAAGTTTAAAACTGAAGGTGGATTACTTGCAATTTTTGGCACAATTTACAGCTGTGAAGCATCATATTCCACAATGAAATTCAAAATATTGTGCAATACTTAGAAATCAGCATCTCAGAGCTTTTACCTGCTGCATTGACAAGTTACTGCCCAGATTTAAAAAAAAAAAAAAAAAAAAAAAACTTGCCACAAGCCTGTAGTGTTCTACATCTAGCAACAGCTAAATTTTTACAGTATAGGCCTAGTTTCATGGTAATCTTAAATAATTATTAGACTCTGACATTAGTGGATCAATATTTTCCTTATTTTTATGATAAAATTAAAGTGTGCAATGAATTTTAAGCTTAGCAATTTTGGCGTAGGTAAAAATACGTGGTTATATGTCTCAGTGCAGCTCTCGAAGGTTTAATAATCGACTTGTGCGGCTCTTGAGTTCCATAAGTTTGGCCACCCCTGGTCTATATGCTGAGCAGTGAGACTGGATGATAGTTCTTTAGGTATCAGAGGCTCCCCTTCTCAGGCAGCAGGGTGAGCACAGACCACATGCACTATAGGGGGTCAAGGATAGCCCAGAGTGGGTGGTAGAACTCCATGAGCAGCCAAAGGTTGGTTGGTGAGTATCAGACAGAACGTTTCAGTCAATATGAGAGGCTGCCCTAGCCAGTCCCAGTAGCCTCTGTTCAGTGAAGGGAGTTCATCGCAGAGGACCCATCAAAATCTGGGCAAAAGAAACTGATATAGAAGGTTCAACCGTTCCTTGAATCTCTACTGATTCTGTGAGAGGGAGTCTATCTTCCATACAGAACTCTCTTCTTTAGGGCATAGAAGAAACAGGAAACATGATCCATCTACCAAAGAAGGAGGAGATAGAATTGAATGAAAGCAGGATCCCCAGGGCATATGGCACTTCCACAGCTACAAAACTCCTGTGCCAACTGCTCTATTGCCACATCCCTCCTCCAGCTGATCCCTCAGATGTAGTCACGAAGGAAGAGCTGGATATGTACCCTCCCCACACCCCATCACCTTTCTGCTAAGGGAAAGGCATGCTTGGATATGTTTACACCTAAAAGCTTAGTTTGGATTTGCTTAGCCTAAATTGAGTAGTTTGAAGTTAGTTGAACTAACTGAGATTTTTTAGTTCAAACTAACTTTTAATTCAAACTAGCCGTGCCTTTTTTTAGTTCGAACTAACTTATTAGTTTGAACTAGCCACCTTTTTTTTTTAGTTCGAACTAAAAAAGCACAGCTAGCCCAAACTAAACATTAGTTTGAACTAAAAAAGCCTGTTTTGTTCAAACTAACCACTAGTTTGAAATTATTTAGTTTGAACTAGCATGACTACATTTGTGCTAGTTCAAACTAAATTTTGAAATAAGTTTGAGCTAAGCAGTTAGTTTTGACTAACCAGCCAAACTAACTAGTTCAAACCAAGCTTAGCTATTTTTTTTTTAGTTTGAACTAGGCAAAGCCTAGTGTAGACAGGGCTCAAATTAGTTCAAATTAAGATTCCTTAATTTGAACTAAATTGCTCATGTAGACATAGCCCTCATGTCTCTGCCAAGGCAGCCAAGACTCCCAGGAGAATGCCAGAAAGTCTACATCCTCCAATTTGTTGTTATTGAAGTAAGAGTAGACTGCCCTCTGTGGGAAGGTGTATAATGATGGAGTCAAGGGGTTGAAGGAACAGAGAGGTGGCTCTCATGGATAAGGAACATAAATGCTGTCCAGGAGAATTGGATTCTATCTCTGCCTCTGCCACTTTCTGTGTAATGCTGGACAAGTCACTTAAACCAACACTTCCACGGGGGTGGCCACTAATTGTGTGTTGTTCATTTTCTGGGTAGCTGACTTGGAACCCTGGGGAGTGATTTGAAAAGGGGCTGAGCACTCACAACTGCAGGTTTACTTAATGGGAGCTGCGCTTTGAACATATAACATTATGTACAATATTAAGTATGCTTAAATTCATGATTCAGTCAATCTCTCTGTGCCACTTTTGGTTATGACTCAGATTAGATCAAGAGCTGTCTGATTGTTTAAGGATAAAAACATGTTCTCACCTCAAAGAGGTGTTGTGAAGATTGATTAATTAATAGTTGTGAAGCACTAATAATAGTGATGAGCATCATGAAGAAATTAAAGAGACAGTATGGGTGAGTTAACACCTATTATTGGACCAACTATAGATGGTGGAAGGGACAAGCTTTTGAGCTTCTTGAGCTCTTCTAATTCTCTGTTCAGAACATGATTTGAATAGGATGCAGTAAATAATGTTTGAGGCCACTGCTGCAATAACCAGAACTTCAAATGTATCCTAATTGCCAGTTCAATGGTGGAAAGTTAGTGATAGTGCATAATAACCTATAACAACCAATGACATAATGAGTCTAAACACAAAGGCCTACCAATATAACTCAAGAACTGTGTTATTGATCATGCCAGCACACAAGAGAAGTGTGAGATCAGAAACAAGTGAACCAATGTTAGTGTACTGGAAATTTAGAGCTATTTGTGGGCAAGATAATGAGGGGACTGGCTATTCCAAGCATCACTCCATTTTGGAATCCTTAGTAGAAAAACTTGGGGAGAAAAGCTGACCATTACTATGAACTTTGCCAGCATGACTTCCATCTCCCCTGGAATCCCGCACCTCCTTCATCCTAATCCTGAAAAATGTCCTGACCAGACTAGACCAGAGAAAGGGAGCAAGTTAAGACAACATCACCAGCTCTAGTTAATTCACAAATACTGCCTAGATTGTGAGACTTTGTCTCTACCACACACCTCATGTATTTTTTATGTTCTCCACCCTATTTCTTCTCTTTTCTGTCTCCTTCCTTTTACCTTCTAATGACAGCCTGTTTAGCAGCCATCAGTGTATATTTATCAACTCTATTGTGAACCTGTAACCAGAAAGCAGTAGCTAAAATGCAGTGTCCTAAACTGTCTGACATAGGTACAAGTTTGCCAAGCATTGGAGTGGCTGACAAGACTGAGGACTGTGCCTCTGTTCTTCCAGCACTGACCTTGAAGTAAGAATCAACACCAGAGACAGAAGCTTTCTATCTTTGCTAACTTTTTTTTTTCCCTTCTGTGAGTGTTCATTTTGTCTTTTTAGGAAACAGGATCAAACTTTAATAGAAGCAGCAATAAAAGCAGCTCCAGTCCATCTCAACTAATTTATCATGCCCGCCCCCCAACACACACACACCCCCTCCAAAGGATGGCAGTTACAATCTTAAATACTGTCTAAAAGACTGAAAACAATGTTGTTGTTGTTTTTTATTTGTTTGTTTTTTGTTATTTCCTTTTTGAAAAACTCCCTCCTGCTAAAGGGAAAGGAAACAAGAGAAGTTAAAAGGAAAGCCTTATTTCATACACTAACTGTTTTTCATTCTTTTCTGTATCCTTAGAAAAACATTTTAAAAAGTATTCTTAATGGTGCGTTTGCCAGGATACTAAACAGAATGAGGCCTCTGTAGAAGAAACCCTAAACTTTATTTAAAAAACTGTTTGGTATTGGCAGTGACTTGGTTACTTTGACTCTTAGGCCTATACATTCCATCTAGATTAATATAACACCATATAGTGAATATGAAGGAAAGAGTTCAATGTGGGGTGTAGTATGTGATCACAATTTAAAACTATATCATAATGCAAATGTAAGGAGCAAAATGGGTCATGAACACTACTTTTGCCATTTCCTAACTATTTGAGAGCTTGAATTTAGACCCTTAATAAAGTACTTGTGATAAGGCACTCAGAGAGTTGCGTGGCCTGGCAGTTAGCGCACCCAACTTCCAGCTCCTTGATTCTCTGACTGGGCAGCACTGGTGCCACATTCCTGATCATAGCCTGGAAAACTTCCGGCCTACGCCTTCATCTGGGTCTCAGCTGTTAAGGAGCTGTGCTAGGCACTCTCGTTTTCCCAGGCTCCTGGATAGTAACCTGTGGGAAGAACCCTGGCAGGGTCCTCCTGAGAGTATGTCTAAATCCACTGCCCTCAGTTCAGGGGCATAGCTGGTGCTGGGCTTATGAGGTTCTAGCCCCAATTTTCAGCACCCAAGCCCCAGGCATTCTCCTGGGCCAGTGGCACTCCTGCCTGGGTTACTTTTCTCCTTTATCCTTCAGTTCGGGGCATGGCCTCTATAGTCCAGGTGGTTTATAGTGTCTTGTCTGTAGTAGTGCTCCCATTATGGATTTTTTTCAGTTTCCTGCTGCACCCTCAGGTCCTTCTTGGTGGGCTTGATGTAATGTTGGAGACCTAGCCCCACAACGTCCATACAGTCCAATAGTAAAGTTCACTTTCAGCTGGGTGGCCCCAGTCTTCTCAGCCTTTTTCTTGGATCAGGGATACCATGCTTCTCCCCTGGCAGCTGTCAGGCTTTTTGCAATGCTCGCCTCACTTAGGCTGTGTTCACACGCACAGGGTTATTTCGAAACAAGTTGTGTCGAAACAACTTGTTTCGAAACAACACCTTATTTCGAAATATCTTATTTCGA
>ML681966.1:10378169-10417954 GCA_007922195.1 Podocnemis expansa
AAGTGCTCAAGGCTTCAAAGAGAAACAGCAAAGTCTGAATTAATTTGCAAATGTGACTGTTTCCTCAGGGCTAAATATGGGCTTTCTATTTTTTTCTCATTATAAAAGGTGATTTGACCTCATCTCCTTCTATATGCTGTTTTCCAGTGTATGAATCTAACAACTGCTTTGATTTGTTATTACAGTGTGACCTGATCCCATGACTTACACTTCCCTGCATTTATTTGCCTTCCATTCTGTAAGTTACCCCATTTTCTAAGTGCCTGATGAAGTGGGATTTTCTCCCATGAAGGCTCATGCAGTGAATAAATGTGTCAGTCTTTACGTGGCACAAGACTCATTGTTTGTTTTGCTTTAATTTTCAGCATCTCTGACTGTTCAGACAGGATCTCATATTATACCAGGGGTCTGCTACCTTCAGCTCCGGAGCTGCATGTGGTTCTTGGCTGCCCACCTGCTGCTCTGGGCTCCAGGCTCTGGGCCCCCTCCACCATGAGGGTGCCCTGTGGGCAGCCTGTGCCAGAATTCAGGTTTTGCTCACCACTGTGAGATCCTGTGGGGAGCCCATTTCTGCTTCTGGGCTCCCTCCCCCCACCAGGGTACCATGCAGCAGGCACACTGGCCCAGCTTCCCCCACCAAGAGGCTACACCCATTGCAGCTCTCAAAATCCTTGATTATGGAAGCAATTTTTTAAAATGGTTCTTACCTTCAGGGTTGCCAACCCCTGTATTATACCCTCATAAGCCTGGCAGAGCACCTTTGATCTATGGTCAAGATATGGGGAAGGCATTATGTCACAGACACATAGCATAAGATCAGGAAGCTAAGATAGTTATTACTCCAGGGGATGGCAACCTTTGCCAGCCCCTGTGTCACCCCACACCAACTGCACCCTCAGCAGGTGCTGGGGTGTGGCTAGACCCTGGGTTCCTGGCCAGGACTTGGACTGGTACCGGGACCAGGTCCCATCAGCAGGCAGCCTCTGGTTCTTCCCTGGGGCTGGGGCCAGTGCCAGCGCCAGGTCAGGCTTCCACTCCTGCCACTGGGTGTCATTCATTTCCTATCCTGGGGCCAGGCTGGCTCCCACCAGCAGCAGTGGCTCTGCGCAGGCTGACCTACCCTGCTCACCTCCAGCAGGCCTGCCCAGCATGAGACAGACCCAGCAGGGGCCAGGAGCCCTGCCCTATAGCTTCATTTTCCTGCTGGCTGCACTTTCCAGCAGGGAAGCATAGCCAGTGGGGACCTGGAGCCACAGCATGCAGCTCTTGTGGCCCCTGGCAGTGCTGGGGGTGGGGCGAGAAGGGAGCCTGAGTGGCACTACGTGGCACTCAGGCTCAGCTTGCATGCCATGTTTGGCATGCAGGCCGGGGATTGCCAAGCCTGTATTACTCCATAGCACCCTGAAAGCAGGAGTGCGTAGATGTAAGCCAATCCTAACTGTATTTCATTTATTAAATAACTGATTATTTCCTTTAGTTCTGATGAAATTGGACTTCTAATGAATTCTAGCTAGCTAGTCAAAATTGGATTAATTTTTTTGCCAAAATTTCTGTAGAAAATGTAAACATTTTCTCCTCCCCCTCAACCCCAACCAGCTCAGAATCTATCTACACAGAATTCTTGCTCCACTGAGATTTTGTGGATTTTGCAGTTTGGTACCCAGAAAGCCTAATACATTTTTCTGGATGCAAAACTGTCTCCTTTGCATAGCCAAAGCTAATTTAACTTCTGGCTGGATTCATGATTGGCTGGCTCCCAGAAAGCTGATTCAGTGGGGGTACAGTAGGACTTATGTGATCCTCCTGAATCAGTTAAAGTATTGCCAGATGTTGAGGTATTTATTAGTGTAAGTATTCAGCCTTTCACAGTACGCTATGGGAAATATCAGCAGAATCATCCAAAATGATACTTATTGCTAAATAACTCAACCAAGTACAGAAGTCAAATCTTCTGAATATGACTATAAAAGGAATGCAGGTTGAACAGGGTATCTCTAATGTAGATCCATAATACCTTGACTCTTTTTAATATTGTGCATTGTTTCAAAAGTCCTTGTAGTAAGATATGTAATTCATGTTTCAACAGGTTTAATGCTTACAGTCACAGCAATTTTACTGTGTTAGATTCAGACTGGTACATTTAATCAGAATGTCCTATTGACTTCTGTGATGCTGTATAAATTGTGACTATTTATAATACCAAGATGACAAAACTGCAATCAATCTTACAAGTTATGCCATGTAAGGCAAGTTATTTGCTAAATATGATAAGTTTACCTATATGCATGTATCATCTTTGAATTGTAAGTTATGATTATGTGATATAGTTGAATCTCAAACTTTTGCTGTGACTGGGCAAGACTCCCAGACAGATTAGCATTAACCCTAACAAGTGTTTTTGATGTCCCATCAAGGGCAATCAGCTATAAGGTGCACTCAGGGAAAGAAACTGTGGGCTACTTAACAGTAACCATCGTTCTTTGAGATGGGCTGCTTGGATTCATTCAGTATCAGGTGTATGTGCCACAGCACACAATTGGCAGGAAACTTTTTTTAGCCTTAGCCTGTCAGGACAGGGCTGGTGGCCAATGCCCCCTGGCCACCCTGTGGCTGTATATATGGTCACAGCCTTGCCTCTCCCCAGCTCCTACTAGTTGCTAACTCTGAGAAGCGGGGATGGTGGGAGGGATCTGAATGAATCCAAGCAGCCCATCTCGAAGGAGGACAGTTACTGGTAAGTAAAACACCATTCTTCTTCGAGCGCTGCTCAGATACATTCAGCATCAGGTAACTGCTACCCATACTGTGGAAGGTGGGTGGAGTTAGAGCCTTATCCGCAGTCAGCACGGCTACCCACAAACAGCACAGCACCCAAAATTGGATGAAGAAACAGTGGGACACCAGGCAAACACCTACAGACACACCACTAAGTGCAAGATCTTTGAGAGAAGATGTGCATGAGAGTGCTGAGGGGTCATTTGCCACTCTGTCAGGAGACCAGAACTCCAAGTGGGCAGTCCTGGTTCATTACCGGGGAGCCCACTATATCACGATAGCAAAGAGTATCCTTGTCACCAGCAAGACCGTCTAAATAAGAGGGTTGACCTTTCCTAGCAGAATTGACTCTTGAGAAAGGCAGTCATGATCCAGAGCAACAGGCTCCTACCCAGCTGCAGGTGATGAGGAAGGGTGAGATAACTGCTGCCCTTGCCGCTCTAACCTCAAAGGGAGGTAAATTGGGTTAAGTTACTAACCAAGACTGGGGCAGGGAACACATAGCCCTTTGACCAAACAGGGGATAGGCAAAAGGCCTTTCCCCATTGACATGCTAGCAGCAGATGCCAAGGCAGGATTGATAAGGGCACCCTAACCTAAGGCATCCCGCCTCCATATGAAAGATAACATAGGAAGAAAATAATGAGGAAGGAGTAGGTAGGGACCCCTGCCCCTCCATCCGTTGAAGCATGGGAATGGAGGTCCTGGTGGGGGAGGGCCCCGGAATAAGGCCCAGGTGCTGGGCAGGCCCATCTCTGGGTCCGAAAGTGTCAGAGGCACTCCGTCAAGGAGGTTGTTGTAGTAAAGAAAGAAGTGGGGATCCCCGGAGGGCCCTTCTTTAGAGGTGATCCTTCCACGGGTTATAGTAGGAAAAAGGGGGACCTTTAGGTGCATTCATCCTAGCATCAGGAGAGAAGCCAAACGGTGGAGGTTATGAATGTTAAATGACTGGGAAGTGAAAATAGAGAAACTGGAGGAAAGGTGATTGAATTCCTATGATAGGTCATCCCTGACTGAAGAGATGGGGGAATGGCCTGAGACAAGGACAGTGAGAAAGCATCATGGGGTTCTGGGAGGGGCTTATGCAACATCAAGGGTAGGTGTGCATTTCTCTCCCTTGCCCCCGTACTCTACTCTCCTGATACACGGACTCATGAAGGGAGAGGTATGCTGAATAGAGGGAAGGGGTATCCAACCATCTCTATAGATGGGTTAGATCCCCTCCAAGGGTCGTGCCCCCCAAGCTCCAGAATCAGAGTGTTTGGGAGGGGACACCTGGCTCACATGATATTCTCACTTCTCCTCTCGCCTGATATTCTCACTCTCACTTCTGTGGAGAGGCAATCAACCTTCATATCACGGCTGGTTGACTCATCTCTTGTGGAGGGAGGAGGTGGTGTGTCCCGGCTGCAACGGGCCAACTACAAGGGATCTTGCATAGATCCTGATGAGGAGAGAAGACGATGACTTAGCCAAAATGCAAGGCAGACATGGACTATAATGCCTACTTCAAGAGGGGAGGGGTATTATTGGTGGTACTCCCCATGAATTGGAAGGGGTAAGGCCTTGACAGGTCCCAGGTGGAAGAAGGGAAGAGTGAGACCCCAGGGAGAGGGGAAGCGGGCATAAGACAACCCATAGTTAGGGAAAAACCAAAGGCAAGCCTTTGTGTCCTCTAAGGAACATGGGGCATGAGGGAACATTACAAAAGCATCACCCATAAGACGTCAAGCTTTCCAGCCTGCTTAGGGTTTTGCAAATTCCCTCAGGAGCCAGAGTCCTGCAGGGGAACTAACTGTGAACTAAGGAGCACATGTCCTCAAGCAGGCTCACTCAGGTGTATGACTACCAATGGGGTTTTAGAGTTCTATCCCCTACTATCGCCCCTTGTTGTGATTCTAGGGAGGAGTCAGATGCCATAGAAAGGTCAAGGCAGCTCCTAGATGGCTGTCTGGGGTTTTCAATGGAACACATCCCTTGCCTGGTTGGAGGGAGGCACCAGAACAGACGGAGCTCCAGTAGAGGGCTAAATGTGAGGTTTGCCCATGGGTGGACAGACCACTGAGATGTAGTGAATGTCCTTGGGGAGGAGGGGTGGGAGCTGAAGAGCCAAAACCCCTATGGTGGAGGTCAAGGATGCCTTGAGCGACAAGCCTAATATGAGTCTGAAGACCATGGCCCTGAGAATAAAAAGGGGACCACCTGCGGAGGTGAGGAGGGAAAAAGTAGAGGACAAGAGGGTACAAGCTTGCCCTCTTAGCTACCACCTGGGAGGTGGCATACTCCATCCCATAGTAATTTCCCCCAAGATCCGTTGCAGGCCAACATGAATAAGAAATGCTCTTGGGGCCAGAGAAGTTGAAGCATACCCATGCCAGTGTGCCTGACTGAGTAAGGGTTGGAGGAAGTATGGGGGAGGAAGGAGGGGCATCTGGGTACAAGGATGGGGAGTTGGTCTCCTCCCCTACATGTCCCAGTGGGCTGTAGCCCTGGATAAGGGCTGCAGAGCAAGTGTTGTGATAGGGGGGCATCATATGCCTCCTTTTCATACCTCTATCATCTCCGGATTTCCACCAAGGCTCCAAGGGCATATGCAACTAGAACCAAACACATGTGAGGAGAGTTCTCTGGTTGCCAGGCCCTTACTTGACCCAAAGGGTACAGTAAGGGAAGAGGGAGACACATCATTACTGGAGAGGAGGAAGAGGCAAGGCTGACTGCAAGGGGGCATTTAACATAAGTGATTTAGGATGGTGCCCTGAAGTTCAAAGGTTCAGTTTGATGGAGGGAGAGGCAACTGTATTGGAGTTGATCACCTTCAATGGGAGAAAACATGGCCATCAACCCACAGTCCTAGGGCCCCTAAAAGGTAGCCATTTCACTTTTTTTGGGGGGGAGACTACCATGAGGGCCCTCACCCCAAGCATTTGCGGGGTCATGGTGGGCTGGGAGAATGTTGAAGCACCTGGAGAATAAGCATACCCAGGGCTCTGAGGGCTGACCTAGGGTCACAGTTGCTGCAGATCAGGGAGTCAGTGGCTGGGGCACAGAGAGACTGTCCCTTGAGAAGGAAGATCTAATGTGGGCTGCTGTAAGTCCTGGTAGAGGGCACTCAGTTCATAACCACAGCTATAGTAATGCCTCAGACGGCCATGTCCAAGGTATCCCATGCCACTGTAAGGGCTTTGCGTGAGACCAAGGCACCTTCCTCAATGAAAGCATCCTAATCCTCCAAGTGTTCTTGAGGGAGGAAGCTGCTGAAACCCTTCATAGCATTACACAGATATAGGGAATATCTGTTAAACTGCCTAATGGTTAGCAATTCTCAGCTGAAAGGCTGAAGTTGAATAGGCCTTTGACTGAGGAGGTCAAACTTTGTCCTGGACCCCTAGGGGTCCAGGGGTAAACCAGAGTGGCTCAGGTCAGTGTGCCCCAGTGATGTTAAGGACATGACCATAAAGAGGGATCATAATGGTGACTGGAGAGGATGCAAACTCCAGGTCGAATAAGGGGTCTTGGTTGCCCGTGAGGGGTGTGACCTTGCCTCCCAGGTAGGCAGTGACCCGATGAAGGGGGTGGAAGTGTGGTAGAGTCTTCTCTGTAAGACCCTGGCCTTGGGTTCATGACTCTAGCTGGGGGAAGGGACAACTCCAGTACTGGGGTGCCCTCTCCCAGGGCTGTGGTATTGAGTTGGAACTCCCCTTCTAAGGCCTCAGTGGGAGGTAACCACCTTTGAGTGCGGTATCGGGAGGAAACTGGTTCAGGGAACCCTTCAGTAGGATGCCGAGCCTGAGGCATGCACTCTTGGACCTTCTTGCAGTGCTGAGGCAAGGTGTTGGCACTGCAGGGGTTGGAGCCCTCAATTCCGCAGTGGTGCTGGGCCAAGGAGTGAGCAGCTCCCCTCAGTGCTATGTAAAGTGAAAGAAAGGCAGACTTATCATTTGCTTCGGTGGCCTGGCTGCGACTTCAGGAGCTGACAAGCCTCCACCGCCTTAATGACATCGATGTTGATGGCACCATGATAGGCTCTGGCCCTCCCCCCCAGAGCAGAGGCCAGAGCAGCACCAGCACTTCAGTGCTTAAGTTGACACAAAGCGCTCTTACCTGTGCTCTGCTGGAGAGTGGCGCCAAGAGGGCCTTGGTGCTGACTGGCCTGAGGAGCTGCCACCAAGGCATGGGACTCAGATGCTCTGGCCCTTTTCTTTGGAAAGGAGGTACGGGGGACAAGGTCACACAGCACCGAGATGGCGCTGAACCAAATGCCAATTGCAGCCATTTATTCACAGCCAGTGAGTGGCGTCGAGAGGGCTCCAGTGCCAATCCAGCACACGGTGCCAAGTTAGGGGCCGATCGCGGCTTTTTATGCATAGCTGGAGAGCGGTGTTGAGAGGGCTCTGGTGCTGATCAAGCATGCAGTGCCAAGTTAGAGGCTGAACGTGGCTTTTATTCATAGCCAGAGAGCAGCAGCAAGAAGGCACCGGTGCCGACTAGGCACGCAGTGCCAAGCTAGAGGCCAATTGTGGCTTTTATTCGTAGCCTGAGAGTGATGCCGAGAGGGCTCAGGTGCCAGCTCAGCACTCGGTGCCAGTGAATCCTTGGGTGTGATGGATGTATCTGGCGTTGGCTGCAGGGCCCATTCCTGAAAATATTATACAGCCTTTGCTCCCTGTGTTCCTGAGTCCTTCATTTAAAGATCTGCAAATGGAGCATAATCCACCCAGTAAAGCTCATCCAGGCCTTTAAGATGTCTCCCGTGGGAGCTGTCCCTCGGGTTCAGGTTTCTGTTGGAAGGACTCAGTAGAAGCGCCGGGGATGTCCACAAACAGATCTTCCAGTGAAAATGCCCAGAAAACAGAGTGGAGAGACAGGCCCTTGCAAAAGCAAGAAACAGGCTGTTCTGTAACCATCGCTGAGGGTGGAAAAGAGAAAACTGAGGAGAGACAGGGCTGTGGCCATATATACAGCCACAGGGTGGCCAAGGGGCATTGGCCACCAGCCCTGTCCTGACAGGCTAAGGCTAGAGAAAGTTTCTAGCCAATCATGTACTGTGGCATGTACACCTGATACTGAATATATCTGAGCAGTGCTCAAAGAAGAACTAGGGGCTACACATGCAAGTCAGCAAGACAAGGAGTTCATTGTACACAAGCCTGTCCCTACAAGACTTTTTCCATCCACATGTGCCATAAGCTTGTGTTTGGGACAGAGGATATACAAGCCATATGGCAAAAAGCATAAAATGTATCTGCCCTATCACCATATTGTCTTCAATCCTGCTTTTTATGTTTGAGTCAACTTGTCTAAAGCTGAAGCTTTGAATAAAGAATTGACAGGCTTATCTAGGTACTGGATGTACTCCATTGAACTCTGCAAGCAGCAAATTCACCATTATTGCTAAGAATGTGATATATATGTACTGTGAAGTCATATGTAGGTACTTGATTGCTTTGATCACACAACACCTGCCTTCTTTTTGTTTCTTTTCTTTCAAACATTTAGTTTTAGATACTAAAGAATTGTTCAGTGTTTTGAATAGGATCCAAATCAATATTGATCTGGTACTGTGGCTGATCCCTTAAGGACCAGAAGCACATTTTGTAAAGTGAATAGACTTCTAAATACTTACCTTGTTATTGGACCTAATTGGTGATTGAGAGTCACAGGGAAGTACCTTCCTCTTGCAGACTAGCCTGAGCTTTGCATTTTCAGTGAGCGCTAGCTTAGGTCATAACTTCTATGGGGTTTGAATCCAGCTCTTCCCCACTTCAAAAATCTATTCCTTGCACAGATAGTATAGTTTCTCTGTCCTCTATTACTTGATTAGTTCTTTTGCCTTTTTTTATTGCTGTTGTTACTTTCTATATTCTTCCCTAATACCATAAAATATAGCTTAATGCATATACCCAAGATATAGTACATTTAGTATAATTTACTATTACTGTCAGAGATGAAGTGAACATACTCTCAAAATTATTTCTATTTAAAAGGAGACTTGTGGCATTATACCTACTGCATGAATAAATACCTATTTAGATCACAAAGCGGGTTGGTGTTTTAATGTTGTAAACAGTTTCCCGTCGGTATTCATCATGCACGCAGGTGAATCAAGTTCTTTAGTACAGACTAGATTTTGCTTGTCAAAGGGGGGGGGGCTGTCCTGCCATATATTATATGCGTAACTCTCCTTTGCACAAAAGGTTGCCACACACAAATTTATCTTTTGAATTTATTCTTCCTTTGATATTCACATAGTAACTAGAGATTTGATTGCCTTCATTGACAGGTACCTAAACTAAGACACTACCTTGGAATCTGAATTTTCAGAAAGCACTGAAGTCCAGACTATAAAGGTGTGTAAGTGTAACCTTCCATGGTGGGCTAGAATTCATTTACTTGCCCCTCTCCAATGCCTAGCAGACATAAACCCCTGCAGCAAGCAGCTGAACAGCCAGGATCCAGTCTGTACAGGACTTTCAGTAAAGACTGCTCAGAGTTCCCATCCCACAATAAACTACTACTTAGGATAAACATAAAAATAAACTTTATTAACTAACTAAAAAAACTTATCCTAAGAAACCAAACTGAATTAAACAGAACAATAAGAAACCCAAGAGTCCCAAAGTTCAAGTGGAGTCACTGTTATCTCCAGTGCAGTCTCTTAAGTCCTTGAGGCTTGAATGCAGAACAGAAGCAATCCTCATCTTCTCTGGCTGTAGGAATCTTCAGGCAAATTCCATGCAGTCCTTCCCTTCCTCTCCTCAACCAGCACCACACCATCAGGTCACTGGCCATCCAGCTTTCAGTTCTACAACAGAAAACTCCCCTGCAAAATAGTCCAAAGCAGGGAGAAAATATCCTGCAGTCCACTCCTGGCGCAGCTCCTTTCACTCAGTCCCTGAGCACATGGACTCTGCAGCTCTCTCTGATTGCTCTTGTCAGGCTGCTCCTCTCAGGGTTCTCTCAGGTATCTGGCTCAGGCACAACAATAGAACTTGTGGAGCATGCTCAATGTGTTACCACACCCTCTTGCCAGAAAGTTAGAATAGAATAGAATAAAAGGGTTGGAAGGGACCAACATAACCCAGCCATAAGGGATCCCTGAAGAAGATTGCTACTTCTTAGGCACATGGATTACAAAGGTATCTAAAGATTCAGCTAAACCCCTCACTGGATTTTCTAAAGCACTTATATGCCTAATTCCCATTAACTGAAATTTATAGGAGTTAGTGTTTATGCACTTCTGAAAAATTTCCAAGTCAGCTTCTTTAGGTACATATGTACTTTTATGCATCTCACCCTCGGCATCCACTCTTCAAAAATCAGGCCCCTTTCATGTGTCTTAATCAAGCACACAAAAATCACTAGTCACATGGGAAAATGTAACGCTTTTCCTCTAGTTGGGATGATACAGGATAAGTCTAGTTTCTTCATGCTGTGCTAACTACCAATGGCTGCAGAAAGACTGCAAACACATATTATCTTTTTGGTTATCAATTTGTCATATGCTTCTTAACCTTCTGTAACACTTACATTGTGCTTGAGGATTAAGGCCATTAGTCTAATAACCATAATTAGTCATAATTATACTGACTGGGGATATTAGTTAATGATACCTCATGTTAGCATTCTTAATAGATCTAATTAATGCAATTATGTCCACTTGCAAAACATAGCTGTATGCTAAGCAGCTAATCCTTAATGACTTACTAAGAACTATTGGGTTAATGAAACTAACCCAAGTATAATTTTACACCTCCTCTCAAAGTTCCATAAACTGTGACATATAACTCCCACAGTCAGCGTAGGAGGATAGCATGGCATTATACTTCTAGTCTTCCATTTATTATGAGACGATTTATTTCAGAAAAACTCCCAAATTGGCACCCTTCTAATCTTTCTTCTTTCTTCTCTACTTCTTGTTATTGTCACTGTTCTGCCAATTAGCTCAAATCCAAGTGTTAGCCAATCACTGGTGTGCAATTTTCCATCATTCTTAGTTCCTTTTCTTGAAGGAGACCAGTACTACCACAGATGATGAGAAAGAAGAGGAGTGTCTATGACCAATCTTAAAAGTAGGTCACTATAAAGAAATAATACCTATCCCACATATAGCCTCCAAACTACTCGATGTTCAGAAAAACTCACATTTCCTTTTATTAAATGTGCACAAAGCAACTTCTCAAGCCTTTCACTAAATGTTCAGGTCAATTATACTTGTAGGCAGACAAAGAAAAACAGCACCTGTCTGAGAACATTTTTATATATCAAGTTCACAAAGCTCATGCTGTGTATATGCAGGCTGAAATGATTAACATTTTTCTTCAAAACACACATATACTTTCCATTAAAAACATACATAAATAGAATAAATAAACAAAAAAATAAATAGCACTCAGACCCCCCAAAAATAGTTCTCTGATAATTACATTGCTTAATATACAATATATGATATCAAATCAAGCCACATGATGTAAGAGTCAACCTATACCATCTTCTTTAAGAGGAAAAAATAAATAAAAAGGTAATATTTAGAGTCCTTGCTGTTTCAAAGACTTCTGAGGGCTTTTGAACTTTGATGGTTGTTAAATGAAATTTAGAAGTTTTTAGCTTATTGTATTTTTTTTATTTTTGTTGCTTCTCTTTTCCTTGCAGACAAACAGAAAGAACACATGCATACACATAGGAAATATACATTAGGAAATAAATTTTCTTGGCTTACCAGGTAATCTATTTATTAATTGAACTACAGTTAGGGGAAAAAAAGAGGCCAGGTGGACATCCAAATGTTTAAGATGACTTTCTCTGAAATTTACTTCCTTGACTTGTCTGTGATAAGTCCATTTTTCCATTTTAAGTGGAAAGAGATGAGGCCCCATGAAAAATAGGTATGCTGAATTAATGCACAAACAATTCTAGCTTTCTCTAGAAGCATTCACCAGTAGTCTAACTCACTTCCTGCTGAAGTCAGTGATAAATTTACCACTGAGTTTGCTGGGGACATAGCTAGTGCTGATTTTTTTTTTTTATCTTATACTAGATGGATTACTCATAATCAGAAATGAATAAAATATAATTAACTTTTTTTCTAGTGATATTTTTTTTCATGAAAAGTCATCTATAAATGCATATATTGTCAAAGTGTTATTGACGTTCAGTTATTTATGAGCAACAAGGAGTTGTGTGGCACTTTAAGACTAATAGATTTATTTTTTGCATGAGCTTTCGTGGGACAAGATCCCACTGCCTCAGATGCTTCGAAGATGGGTGAACTTACAGAAAGGAATGAAACTAAATGCAAGGGGGTGTAAAACATAGGATCAGGTCATAAAATAACAGCAAATCAGAGCAGTTTATGAGCAGTCAACATTCTTTACTGGGTATATAAGGTTATATAGCACATTTCTGTTCTGTGATTTGATGAATGTAACTTTTTAATCAAGTTTTCAGTGAAAATATCTGCAATTAGTGCCACTCAGATTCTAAAAAACCCCACACCCATCACTCTGAAGAATTCCAGTGTTTGAACAGCTTTAGAATTAATGAGATACTACAAAAATATTTGTCAAACAAATTTTAGATAAATATCAGCAATTATATATCACTAGTTCATATTTAGTAGATAGTAATAGACCAGTTCTAATTATAAACACTAATTCAAATTTTGCTTCCCACCAATATTCAGCAAGTGTCAATTAAAATTGCTCTTTCTAGGAATACCAGAAATTAGAATGAATATATTTTCAAACATATGAATATTAATAAATCAGTACTTAAATGGCTGTAGATGGCCAAAGAACATTCATTAGAAGTACAATTTAATACTCAAGGATTTTTGGGTTTTGCACTGTTTGCTTAGCTACAACGATAAGCAGTTCTTAAAGATTTCCCCAATAGAAAACTACAACATCAAGAGCAAATATTTTTATATTGAGCTGCATTTTGATATAGAGCCAAGAGAAAAAGTAAAACCCATGAAGCATACAAGTGTGCCCTGGTGAATATGGACTTTTCAGCAACTTGGTGTTTGGCAGGCAATTTTAAATTATGAGAACCTACAGCGCTCCAGAATATTGGCCACCTAATTGTGATCTACTTCTCTCATCCTATGCAGAAGAACAGCACAATGTTTTTACTATCATTCTATTTTGGGATCTGAAGTGGCATTTAGACCTCATGTTACTCTCCTGCAAGGAAAAAAAAAAAAAAAAAAAATCATTACTTGTTAATCATTGTGTGCAGGGTAAAATTTTCGAAACAAACTAGTATCCAAAGCCCACCCCCCTTTTTCCCCTATATTACTGAAGCATTTTCAAACCTAAGTGTCATTGAAAGTGAATGGACATATGCACCTACATTACTTCTGACCATGAGACTTCAAGTACTTTTGAAAATGTTACCTGAGATCTTTGAAGTATACAAATGTCCCACATAAAATCTGAAAATGCAAAATAACTAAATATTATAGCATGCAGTTTTGTAGCTTTTTAATAAATGGAGAAATATTTGTCTATTGTAGTATCTTGACTTCTCTCTGATGTGAATCTTCCTGTTTAAATAGATCAGTATTACGTCACAGAGCCAAGATTATCTAATTGAAGACATCACTATTTCACAGAGCTGGGCAGGAAATCAATTTCCCATCCTGGAAGAATTTGAGATTTTGAAAAAAAATTTAATCTCAACCTTTAATAAATAAATAAATAAATAAATAAATAATCTCAAATGATGAACATGTTGCCTAACTGCCTGATATACTTTTGGGGAGCTAAATCCCAGATTATCTGTATGCAACTGCGCTGGAGACTACAGTAGAATTGTTGCCCTGGGCCACAGGTGAAGACTATGGGAATTGGCTTTCTAATGTTAGAGAAAGAAAAGATCAACTAACTCTTATTGAAAAACTCCCACTGATTTCAGTGAGACCAAGCTTTGGTCCAAATTCAGCTAGTGACTTACTTTTTTTCCTAGTTCATTTCTGAAGATGTTAAACTAAAGAGAAACATACTAACTACTGAAGGATCCAATTAGATCCTGTAGTACTGCTGGCCTGTTTCCCCAGCCCAGGAAGGACGAACACTTTCCTTAAGTCTCTCTAAGGTCCTTCCCTGAGGCCACAGATTATTAATTCAAATAAAATTTATAGAATGACACAACATAACTATTCTGCTGAACAACTCAGGTCATGGGACCCAGAGGCCTTTCACTCTGTGCCTCTTCATTCTCCAAAGCCAGTTACAGCAATCACCTTTGTGACATTGTCTGGGTCTGGGGGACTGTTTATGGTTATCTTTCATATTAATATTTCATATTGCAATAATCCATGTGTGATATCCCATGTTTGGTATCAATAGAAAGGCTGTAATCTGCTAGAAATGATTATATGTTTTATATACAAGTATCATGCCTGTATTAGAAATTAGAAATCTATTTGTTTTTGTGTGTGTTCCAAGTTGTTTGATTCTGAGGCAATCCCAGACTGGGTATCTGCAGAACCATTGTCCTCTTAATAGCCCATTAAGAGAAATCCTGGCCTAGGAAGAAACCTATTTAATGAATCACCCAGTCTGACCATGTGACTCAACTCCATTTTGATTTGGCAAGGACTCTGAGAGCATGAGGAAAGCCAAAGATGATAAAAGGCAGGGACCGTATCTCTGTTTTGTCTTCAGTCTGCAAACGGCAATGACACCCTCCTCTGGAAGTAGTCTTCTGGGACTGAACAAAGGACTGAGACCCACCCAATGCTGGGTGAATACTAGAGGAGTTGGACTAAACTGCAAACTGTATATTCTTCAAAGACTTGCTTTCTATAGACTCTAAATTATTTGTATGTACGTGATTCACTTTGACCCTTTAACGACTCTCTTTAATGGTTATATTAAACCTTTAGTTTTAATTGCCAAAGAATTGGAGCATGGTATTTTGGGTAAGATCCAAGCCTATATTGTTCTGGGTGATGTGGCTAGCTCTTTGGGGTCAGGGGAACCTATTTCTTTAAGAGACCAAGTGGCTAAGTGGGGACCAGAAAAGCTGATGTGCAACAAAGGAGACTATTTCTATTTTGTTATACTTGGTAATGACCAAAGTGGGCAATCAGAAGCATGCTTTGTTACTGACTGGGAGACTGTTTTAAGTACCACCCATCAGTGGTTTGGGGTTTGGCCGTGGGTTTTGCAGCTTGCCCTGATTTTGGCACATTCAGAAGGTTATCCCAAGAGGCTCAGGTCACAGGCTTCACACGTGAAACTCCTCACTTAAGCTGAACATCCTTTGTAGGAATCACCTGAATAACCCACGACCCTCAACTGCATCTCATACGCCAACAGTGGTGGCTGGCTGTCCGATGAGACCTTAAAAAGAACTATCCACCATGTTACACGTTCCATGCACATTCTGCATTTAAAACCATTCTTCATTTATTCGTTAACATTGAGAGAACTTTAGCCCTGATTCAAGATAACAAAGTGCGGTGGGAGCATTTAAGAAAAGGAAAAAGTGAGGAACCAGAGCTCAAACTTGGATCATATTTTACTTAGCTGCATAGTGGCCTGAAGCTAAGTGCCTAGTAAACAATGGCATTTGAATATTCAAATCAAATATTCCAATCAACAAAGAAATGGAAGGCCATTTGGTTTGCCTGACAAAAACGATGTTAATAAATCACTGTTGTTTTATGTATGTGACGGTGTTATGCCTTCAAGATGAAATTCATTAGGACATCAGGTGTGACACAAAATCTGTGCATCATCTTTTGTTTCACTTTTGCCCTAATCTTTCCTAAGGGATGAATGTACAAATTCAAAAATTGTTATAGGAGAACATAAAATGGTATAACTTACATGCTAAAGATCCTGAAGAATAGTTCAACATTTTTGCACATAGACTAACATCAGACAGGACTATTGTGATCACCAACTCTGACCTACATAACACAGGACATAGCACCTCCCCAAAAATAATTCCTAATAAAAACCCTATTGTTTGAAAAGTAAGTCCCCTGAAGGAAGATGCAGGGAGTAATACACTGTAATGTGGAATCACCTGGTTTTCTATGAACTCTTAAAAATTCCAGTGGGTTTTCTATTTAAAGGTCTCCACTGCACCATTTTACTGTTTTGTTTTTTAATTACTGAAGAAGCAAATAGCTTTACTTACAATTCACTCAGGCACACTCAAGATTGGGGCTTCCTTTCAGGTCACAATGCTGCCTGACTTGCTAATTGTTGAAAATCTGGAACAAAGAAGGGTTTGTTGTTGGGTTGTTTTTTTTTGTTATTCAGAAATTTATTTTCTCAGACCTAACAACAGAATTCAGACTTAAAAGTGAAAATCTCCCCTTGTGAAGGACCAGCCCAAGGCCACGGCACAGTATAAAGTTCCCTAAAGCCCTATTTTGACATCTTAAGTGGGCATCAAACAGTACATAGCTTGCATTAGCCATCTACAGATGTAAATTCTACCCCACTAGAGGCTATGTAATAACTGTCAGTTTATTAAAGGAAATTTACAAACAATTCAGATAATGATGTGCAACACTTTAAAACATAGCCCTAATCATTATCAATTCCTTTGGCATTTATGGTAATAATAATGGTGATGAACTCATTTAGCACTAATGTGAGTGCTTCTGGATTTCAGCATCAATTTTAAAATGTTTCATAAGAATGCTACATCTTTTATTTCTAAAATGCTTCCAACATTTTTTCTTAAAAGACCTCCCAAATATATAGTGGTTTATAACTGTGGGCCTTCCTTTCTTCCATTTTTGTAGAGTAAACCTCTAGTATTTACCAAGGTTTATGGTGATAAACACTGACAAGGTGGAATCATTTACGCTGAGGTTTATGTCATATGGAATACATGCCAAGAGGGGAAAAATCCTCTACTTTTCTTAGGCATTTGTTTAAATCTTTTTTTTTTTTTTGGTAAAAGATTTATTGCAAGCGACTAGTTACTCCTCCTGGTGAGAGATTAATGTTAAAGGAGGAAATGATAATGAAGGAATAAAAAGAGCATCGGAGAAATGCAGGTTGGGAATCATTAACCAAAACGGTGAGAGATTCATTGAATTGTGCATGGTGTCTGACCTAGTTCTTGTGAGTGCTCTCTTTCTTCTTGTATAAAGAAATATAAAATTCACCAGATGGCAAAACAAAAAGCCAGATCGATCACATCTGCTTCAGATACAGATCATCTGTCCAAGACGCAAGGGTATATCGAGCAGCAGATGTCAGCAGCGACCACAATCTTTGCACTGACAAAACTGGAATTAAAACTGAGAAAGATCAACTTTAAACAGAAAGAAAAATCAACAGAACTGAAAACAAAAGAGTACCGTGAGAAATTCCGACTTGAACTAAGAAACAGATCTGAGACACTGCCAGAGGCAAATGAAGGCAAGGCACTGACTGGGCCTGAACAAAAATGGACAGTGCTGAGACACTATGCGATTCAAGCCAATGCAGTCATAGTTAGTTACCCAAACAGACACAGCAATGACTGGATAAGCCAACACACATGACATCATCCTACTGAGGAAAGAAAAACACTAAAAAGAAAATTCTTGAATACTAAGACCAATGAAATGTTGGTAAAAGCAAAGAGGAGTATGAGATAGTAGACAAAGCAATGAAAAGCAACACAAAAAGAAATAAACAGACATGCCAAAGACCTAGCCACAGATGCTACTGCTCTGATAGGAAAGCAGAGTCATTCACCAAGTGACTCAAACACTGCATGGAAACTTCAAATCAGGAAATTGACCAATAAAGATAGAAAAATATTGACAACTGAGGTAAAAGAGAATAACAGATAAGCAGAGTGTCAATAAGTCCAAGTCTACCTCAGTAGCAGAGTTTGATGAAACCTGTGAATCTGATCAACTTGATATTAATATTGTTCCAGCAGGGGTATCAAAAGTACATGCTGCAAATGAGATGTTGAAAACAACAAAGAGACAGGAGATCAAATCACCATGGAAACAATAATACCACATAGCATTACCAACCATTTAAGGAGTAGGAGCCCTGCTGAGTATGGATGCCCCTCCTGGGGGTGAAGTTGATGTGGTATGAATAGTTGATTTTGGATTTATGGGAACTCTATAGTACATTAGCTCTACAAGAAGTCAGCCAGGGTTTCAGGGCCAAAGCTGATCCCAGCACTCACTGATGTTGGATCAAGTAAGCAGTTCATTATGACTAGACTTCAACCAGGCAACAAATGGATCACAACTGAGCTTCAAGGGTGAAGCTATTTGCCTGCAGTGGTATAGCAGATGGGGCATAAGCTGGCCCCAGCATTTGCTGAGCGCTGAGTTTCAACTACCTGATTTCCTGATGATTCACCTGAGCTAAAGTGATTTTGGGGACTGCAGTACATAAAATTTATGAATTAATTTACAGAGGGATGTAGCAATGATTATATGGCCATGAGCTCCCCAGAACCTGATTAACAAGCCTTGGGGAACATGCTACCTCCACCGTCGGTGCTCCCCACACCTAGGGCCATACCCCCACCATGATGCCCTGTGGTTAGGACATCTCTTGGGATCCCTGGGGCCATTGGACCCTCCTGCCATGGCCCCCCTCCAACTGACCTGCCCCCAGGGGTGGGGTCAGCTGGCAAGTGGAGCAGCCTCTGGTGCAGGTCCCCAGGGCCATGCTTCCTGGAAGGCCACATCACTCATCACTTGACCCCACCTCTGTCCCACCCCCTGGTGGAGTGAACAAGCACTATCCCATCTGTCACTACACATGGGCTATGTCCACACATACATCATTATTTCAAAATAACCCATTTCGAAATGAGTTATTTTCAAATAAAGTTGCTGTTTCAAAATAAGTTAATTCGAATTAACAGTTTGTTAATTCGAATTATGGGAAAGCCTGTTTTCGAAATAGCCATTGTTTTGAAATGGTTATTTCAAAACAAGGCCGTTCGGACATGTTGTTTCAAAACAGTTGTTTCGAAACAATAGTGTTGTTTCAAAACGTGTCTGAACGCCGTTGTTTCAAAACAACCATTTCGAAACAACGGCTATTTCGATCAGATGTGAGGTTTAACAGTTTTGAAATAATGGCCGTATAACAAGGAAACAACAACGGGTCCCATTGTTTCGAAATAACGGTGCGTCATGTGGACATGCCGCTTCTTATTTCAAAACAACCTCTGTTTTTTCGACATAAGAAGCCTGTGTGCACATACCCATGGAGATAGCCAATACAATAGCCCTGAACTCTTTAAAGAGGGTGGAGTCAACTGTCAGATGTCAGCACTGACATTTGGTTCTGTAACACTAAGGATCAAGTGAAACAGGAGACAGGTGCCTAGATATGGTGGATAAGGATACTGTAGATGTGACCATGATAATCACTGGTGTTCCCAGTGGCCTGAATCCAGTGCATATGCATATAAGTGGGGGAATGCACCTGCTATTGTGGGAAACTCCTGGCTCATACACCACCCAGGTAAAGGTAGGTAGCAATAGGATCTGAGTCCTTGCACCCACTTTCTCTACCCAGAGGTGTGGCTGACCTCAATGGCTGCCCTCCCACTCTCCTGCATGGCAGGGTCTCTGTCACCCCAACAAGGCTGTCCCCAGAGTTCCTGGGTGCTCTACCCCCAGTCTTGCCAGGGCAGGGGCTAGGGCATCCCCACTCCAGAATGCTGAATGCACTGGGTACTTCCCTGGCCCACCAATCACTGTATGTAATTCAAAGTAATACAATTTAGTAAGCAAACAGCAATCAAAAATCAAATGAAAAAATAAAGAAAAGAGGAGAAAAGTTAAAGGTTAAACACCCAACAAGCCCCCTGGCACAGGGGCAACACACACACTGTCTCTGGGATGTAAAGGATCCAGAGAATCAAACACACAGGCTCTGGCAGTGGCCACAAATCCCCAGGCTCTAGGGCCCCAGCATCAGACCCCTTTTCACTGTTTCCCAGTTGCTCACTGCACCCCTCTCCAGACAGCTCCAGCCCTGGTTCCCAGCCCCAGTATACTTCAGTGTGGCTCTCTGGGATGCTTCTTGAGCCCCTCTGGTTCTGCTGCTTGTGGGTCTGCATAGATCAGCTAAGCTTCCTGGGCTCCTTCTCTGGCCTCTTGCACCCAGCTCCAGGTGACTCCAGCTCCAGCTCAGCTCTGTTCAGCTCAGCTTGGCTCTCAGTTGGTTCTGCTGCTCTGGGTCTGCTCTGCACAAATCAGCTCAGCTCAGCTCCCTTGCCTAGGTTCTCTGGCTTCCAGCTGCTAGCTGCTTAGTGCTTCGTCCTTAGCTTGGCCCCACTAACCCTCCAGCTTGCCCAGGCAGGTGCAGCCTGCAGTTTCAGCGCAAGGATGGGGGAGCACGCTCCTGGCTCCCTCACTGTCTGTTCACCCAGTCAGTTAGACTATCATGGAACACTGGCCTCTCCTTAATGGCTCTGGGGCTATCTGTTTCAGGGTTCTGCTTCCTGGATGTAATGGCCAATCAAAAAGGCCACCCAGTTTCAGTAAGGAGCTATCAGTCCCCTCATATAAAGTTAGAAAGGGGCAGCTCTAACATGGATGTATATGAGACCTGGGATTCTGTAGTTGGGCCTTGAACTCATGCTGGGAGGGAGAGAAGAAACTTCAAATCTGCATGGATGGATGTTCCCTGATCTCAGGCTTGAGGCCCCACTTCACCTCTGCCTCCCAAAGTGAGGAAATGGTTTCAGAACTGAATTGATGCCAGGGAGTAGACCAGGGAATGTTTACCCCAAATTATTGTACAATTTGTGGTATAATCCCTGCAATTGTCACAGGAACTAATTAAATAGCTAGTATATGAGAGATGGGGAAAGGCAATATAATATCCCAAAGGGTCATCACCCAACACAGGAAGCTGTGGATTGCCATGTAAAATCCTTCCATGTGTCTGAAAATCATGCACATACTTGTCCTGGTCAAGTATCTTTTTTTTAAAAAAGCAAGGATTCCTGTGGCACTTAAAGACTAACAAATTTATTTATCACATGACCTTTCATGTGAAAAAATCCCACCTTATCAGATGCTTTGAAGATGGGGGAACTTACAGAATGGGAGGAAACTAAATGCAGTGGAATGTAAGACACAGGCTCCAGTCATACTGTAACAGCAATGTCATTAACCATAGAGGTTGAGCTATTCATTGTAAAAGAACCAAAACTATAATTTTATCACTCAGAATCTACGGAGTTTATCCTGCTGCTTATCACCACAGTATTTGAGGGCCTTCCATGTAAAATTAACAACAACAGTAGAGTCTACATCATTTATGTAGGTTTTATCTGCATTTTTTTCCTCACTACTTTGCTGATCTTGGGGTAATATCTCGTATACATCTCTGCCTATCCCTAAGTAGTTGGCAATCTCTTGCTTTCCTCAAAGCCCCTATACATTGCAAGAGCCAAGAGCTGTGGGTGAGCAAGGCTGTAACTACAGTGGGGCAAAAGGGACAAAGCCCCAGGCACCAGTTAAAGAGGGCACCATGCCAGACCCTTCCTGGACTGGCAGAGGAATGTGCCTTAAAGGCACATTCTTCTGGGAGCTGGGGAATGCATTCCCCACCCAGCTCTAGCTGTGATGAGCCGGGCAGCGCGGAGTACTTTCTCTGCCACCCAGCTCAGCACAGCTGAGGGTGGTGCCTAACTCCAGTGCTCAGCTCAGAGTGGCTAGGGCACTCCCCACCCGGTCCTGGTTGCATCCCTGCCGGGCTTTCTGGCTGCAGCAAGGAAAGAGAAGCCCCCACCCAGCTCTCTGGCCACAGCAGGAAGAGGGAAGCCCCCCCGGCTCTCTGACAGTGGCGGAAGAAGAAAACCCCCCTGCCCGGCCATGGCTGTGATCAGCCAGCCAGTGGGGAAGACACGTGACCTGCCTGGCAAGGGTACTGGGGCCCAATCTGGCTGCCTGCTGCCAGGACGGATCAGGCCTGGAATGGATTGGGGCCTGGGGAAGGGGGCCGTCAGTGTTCCTTGCCCCGGATGCCGGATACTCTAGTTACAGCCCTGTGGGTGAGTTCCACACCTGAGCAAACAGCCAGTGTAAAACTTCTGCCACATTGAAGTTCCACTTATTCTCATACGAAATAAATGATGCAAGGGCTCCCTGCACAGTACTGGATTTCATTCTGTGATCTGTGGGGAAAACACACACACATGCCTCCCCACTGCAAAAAGGGATATTAATTCAAATTCAAGAATGGAATTCACCATTTTATGACTCTTTCATATTCACTTTCTGCAAACATCTGCCCTCTAGAAATTTGCTACCATGAATGCTCACAGAAAGCAAAAATGTCTAAACTTCAGCTTCCTGCCATTCTAATGATGCAAAGCAGCTCAAAATCACTACCCTGGATCTGAGAGACTCATCCTGACATCAACTTGAATGGGTTAGAGCCACCATATTGATTCTATACTACCACAAGCAACCTTTAATAGCCTCTGGTGTAGAATGTGTATATTGTGTTTGGCTGAATTATAATACCATAATGAAAGACAGCTTACTGAGAGCTCCAACTCAATTATTACCGGAAGACAACTGAGAAGAGAGGGAACCAGATAGATAGGTTTTCCTAGCACTAGAACAACCCTCCCATCTGTCTCTATGGCAAGCCCAATGACCTAAGGTAATCCGAAATAACACACATTCCTCCCCCTCTAATGAAAACACCCTTCCCTAGAGCCGTAATGCTTTGTTTCAGTGCCCCTTGCAATTAGCAGCACTTGGGGCCGGTACCGCGAAACACACATTTTAATAGAGCGGCTCTATTAAGCCACTCCGCCACATACTGGGCAAAGCCCCATACACCCCACCATAGTTACGGCTCTGCCCTTCCCTCCCCTAGAAGGAATAAACACTAAAGGAAGACTGGCCAAGTTGGAAGGTGGTATTGATGGTGGCATGCTACTGGCACCAAAGAAGTAGCAGGAACTGGACAGCATGTTGTGTCCAGTTGGAACAAGGATGAGTCCAAAGGCATTGAAGAGGTGGCTGGAACAGGAGACACATGAACAGTTGATTCATGTCCCAATGATACATCACCTGTAAGGGTGAAATCAGTTAAGTCAGTTTGAGATGCAGCCTCAGGACAGGTATGACTGAGTAACAACTGATCGATATGCAGCAACCAAACCAGGCCATCTACCTCCTTGACAGAATAGGAAACAGCTTTCAGAGCAACACTCCTGCCCCCATGCAAGCTGTAAATAAAAGTTAAGCTCCCTACATTGAGTTCTGGTTTTCTCAGTTGCCCGGATGGTTGAGAATAGCCTACTCCATCTCACATCCCACTTTTATCAACAGTTAATGTGTTTTGGAGAATTATAATCCCATCGGGAGGGTTGTTCTCGTGCTAGGGAAACCTGTCTGTCTGGTTCCCTCTCCTCTCAGTTTTCTTCCAATAAAGATTGAATATGGAGCTCTGAGTATGCTGCCTCCAATTATGGGATTATAATTCTCCAAAACACAGTACTGCATTTCTCTATCACATTTCTGTTTTGCTTTCTGAAAACCAGCTAAGAAATGTGAAAGTACTGATTAACTATTTCAATAAACTGTTTATTACATCTGTTTGCAGAGGTCAAAACTTTTGCATGTGTTACCCCCAACCTGACTTTTAAATTGTTTTCCTCAAAGCTATTTTACAATACTGTGATTTCTTTCCTTCAGTTTTTTACTGTTAGTGTAATTTGATTAGCTTTCAGTTTCGTTTACCTGCAACACTTTAGATTGCTTTTAAAAGGGGGAAAAAAAGAAATCAAAAATGTTCTTCAATAGCCTATCAAACTTTTTAAAATTTGTTTTGAAAGTATAACCAAATTAGCATTTGTATTTAACACTTCATTGTGTTGATAATAATCAGCAGAATGAAATGGTAAATACAAGGTAATGCATCTTTTACAGTTGGATAATCCTATCAATAAGGAACAAAATCTTTTTTTTAAATAGGTTTCAGATGCATATATCTTATAGTAGACGTACATCAAACCAACCCTGTAAAATTTATTTTTATTTTCATGATTTATTAAGTTGAATATAATTTTAGGAGCCTATAAATTACAATTTTTCTTGCTATAGGAGACTATGTGTTCTATACCCAATATATTGCACTGTAAAACAATTCACATGGCAGGAATCCATTTTTTGAAGTTGCTAAATATTCCCACACTAAAAGTAGTTGGCGAAAATATCTGAGAGAGAAAAAATACACTGTGCAAACAGATTAAAATTCTTTAAGGGTTTCTGAAACTAGAGCTGTGACATAACAAAGTTTAGGACCAAATACTGTTCTAGAAGGACAGACATATTACAACAAGACCATGGGGCCAGGGGTCAGTGGTAGGCACTGCTCAAACCCATAGGCTATGTCTATATCTGTTTTTTTTTAGTTTGGACTTGCTAGTCAAAACTAAAAAAGTCCAAGATTATTCTGAACTAGCCTTGGGCTAGTTTGGACTAACTGAAGCTTTTTAGTTCAAACTAATTGCGCATCTGAGTTCAAACTAACTTTTTAGCTCAAATTTGGGCATGCGGCTAGTTCACACTAATGGCTTAGTTTGAGCTTTTTTAGTCTGAACTAGCCATTAGTCCTGGTCTACACCACATTTAGTCCAGACTAACTAGTCAAACTTATTACTTCAAACTAAGAATTTTTTTTAGTTCAGACTAATGAAAGGCTAGTGTAGACCTGGACCAAATTAGTCCAGACTAAGCTTGCTTAGTTCGGACTAATTGTCTAGTGTGAACATAGCCATAGAGGCAATCCATGCCCTGAAGAGGCCCCAAGTCTTCAAAGACTTTGGCCTGGTTGACCCTGAAAATTTATACCTACATCAATCAAGGTGTGAAAAATACATAACTGTCACTGTAGATACAGCTATGTCAATGGAAGAGGGCTTCTGTTAACATATCTAACTTTGTTTAGTGAGCTAACGTGTATCTATACGAACAGAAACAGTCCTTCTGTTGGTGTAAACTGAGACTAAACAGTAAGGCTGTGCCAAAATAGTTATGCCAGATTAGGGTCCATAGTGAGATATACACAAAGTTAAGACTGATGAAAACTATTTTCACTGGAGTTGCTCAGATAGCACAAAGTTATGCAAATTTGCAAATCTTTGCAGAATTCTGCAAAAGGCTGCCTACTGCACAAAGGCTGAGTGAAGTCAATAGGGGCTTCTCATGAATGAAACAATTAATTCTCTCACATGACAGTATCTGAGTTAACAGATCAACATTTCAGAGATGAGAAACTGAAGCAGACAGATATTAAATGATTTAGTTCTATCACAGAACAATCTGTGGGCTGATATGGGTTAAAAATGGAAAAAACTTTACATCATCTAACCCATTTTCCAGATAATGCAGGATTGTTCCCCTACTTTTAAACAGATAATGAATCTTTCCTTCCTCTCTCAGGAGATTATTTTACAGTCTCAAATCTTCTAGCTTGAAGGCTTTTCTTGATATTCATCAAACAGTTTCTGTTTGAATATCATTCAATTATCCTCAGTTATATCTGTTTGTACTAGCCCATACAATTTCTTTACCACTTTGGTATTCAAACCTTTGAAATATTTGAAAGCCATTATAAATTTCCAATTCAACCATCCTCCCACTGAATATGTTGTTTAGTATTACTTCCCCTGTATGTTTTATCTTGCATTTTCCAATACATATCTAATTGTTTTCTTCCCACATTTCTAATGTTCAAGAACCCCTAATACAATTCTTTCTTATTTAGCATTACCTTCCCCCTCCCTAGTTTTTCAAAAGATATTCAATATGTTCAGACCAAAACTGGACCTCTGAGCTACTCCACTACGTTTACCACCCAAACTTGAATCTTGGCATAGACAAGAATGGGATTTCTTGTCAATCCCCTTGAAAATGTTCTTACTTGGGAATTCAAAAGGCAGGACTTCTGCAGGGCGCAAGAACAGGCTCTAGTAATCTTAAGATTCTGAATTTGTTTCCATTTACTTTTATACATCTTATTCTCTATTATAACATATCTAGGCATTTACATGAATGCAAAATGAATATAAAGTGAAATCAAATCTGAATGGGAATATTAATACCCCTGTGCACTGGTATAAATGAGCATACAGGAGCAGGGCAACTGACACTGATGTCTATAGTGTGTCAGCCTCTGAGTATTCTTTCTGATGTGTGATTCACACAGAGAATCAATGATAGATAGCTCTCATTTCTATCCTCTAAATCTCTAAAATATTTTGTTTTTCAACCTTTTCTTTCCTGCACTCACTCCCCCACCCCCTGCTTTAAGGGGCTCAGTGGAGGCAGATTAATTAAAGTGAGGAAAAAGAGTGGAGTTGTTGAAGAAATGCAAGAGTACTTCCCACTATCAGCTCATGGCTATCGAGGCAACATTCATTGATGAAAAATTTCCAAAGGTTTCTTTACTCCATTTGGATGTGCTAACTGACAAGTCAGGTGCCATAGACCAGTGTTTCTCGAGGGTTAATGATCCCAGAGTGCAGATCCCTGAGATTTTCTGACAGTTTAGTTGGTCCCTGGTAACAAAAAATGTTGAGGAATACTGTGCAGGAGACAACATCCTACAAGGCACTATTTAAGGATTTGTTGTGTAAGAGCCCTGAAGCATAGCCTGCTTTTGCTGAGACTTCCAAAGAAGGTGAGACACGCTAAGCAGCTATGTTCTGGAATTTGGGGACCTCAGACAATTTTATCTGTTAACTTTTACTTCTGTCAGCAAAGCTCTAGTGTTATGCTCTTGTCAGTTTAGTTTGTGCTAATTGTTTCTTTGCAAGCCTATTCCAATCTCTTGGCTAATGACAAAGTGTTGACTATGCAACAGGTAAGTTTCTAAAGATAGCATAGTCAGAAGAATTTTGGGGGGAACAAATGTTTGTTAGCTCATCAGATAAGTAAAAAAATAAAAGAGCACCTCTCTGCAAAAGCAGTTTATTATATACATCTTCAGTATTTGTTACAAAATACTAGAATTGATGCAAAGGCCTCTATGAGGCTTTTTGATGCTGATAAGGAGAAATCCTTGTCACTTAAAATATAGCAAAATAAAATATGAAACCAGTTGTATACAAAAAGCCAAAAGTAAATAAAATAAAATGAAAAAATCCTATTCCAATTTTAGCTGAGTGGCAAACCAAGTTCTTTTTACTATTTTTCATTTTATGAAAAGCCAGAGAAATCAGATGTGAAAATGCCAGTCATTGAGGTCTCCAAGTAAGGTAATCACATCACCTCTCATCTAGAGAAGGCTGAAAACCCTTCAAAGTTATTGCTGAATGCAATAAATGATGCAAAAAAGAGGGTAGACTTGCATGCAGCCAGACTTCAAGGGACTTTCCAGAACCTTTGCCCATATACAAGTCTGGGAGGAAGCAATCAATGAACCAATGAAAAGTTTAGTACAGCAGGCCAGCTAAGGACTGGATCTCAATGTGTTGCTAATTTAAGACCAGAGATGTCAGATAGCAAAACAAACATGTTTTGCTTATCAGATGAAACAAATAAATCAAACTTGAGATACGGACACAGTTTTTGTTTGTTTGCCTTCTTTTTTAAATATGGGAGTAAGCTGTATTAACTGTGCCCTCCTTGTGAGGAGTCAGTTGATTCCCAAATGTTTCATGGTATAATTGTTTTCCACTGAGACATACACACATTGAGCTAACCGCTCAAAATGACTGGCTATTTTGGGGGCACATCCTGAGCTCTACAAAGGGGATTGATCAGCATTTTCTTAAAATAAGTCTCCCTCTGGGTTTTTTTAATTTAGGCACCCAAAGATCACTGGTGACTTTTAAAAATATTAACCCTATGCCATATTCTAAGGTTAAAAGGTCACCATTAGAAGCATATCACCACTGTTCTTTTCAGAGAGAGAGAGAGAATCTTTAAAATGAGACCTTATTTCAGACGCTTAATATTTTTTTTAGAACAATAGTAAATGGTTTGCTTACACAACTGCTGCAGGGCTGGATCAATGCAGGAGATATTAGGGCTGAAGCCCTGGGCCCTAGCCTAAAGGGGGGAGGCTGAGCACCAGCCCAAATGGCTCCTGTGTGATCTGGCCTCCACCGTCTAGCACTGGAGCCAGAGCCTGGGCTTGATGGTGCTCTCGCCCCACCCCAGGAGCAGGGCAGGGGTATGTGTGTTCACTCCACTCCAGCTTGAGGCTGGGTGGCATGCAGGGGGCCACTGGCACAGCCTTGCAGGCCCTGTGGCCTTGGATGGCCACACCAGAGGCCACCCCCTGCACCAGCTGACCACAACTTCAGGAGCAGACAGGCTTGAGTGGGGACATGGTAGAAGCACTTCCAAGAATGACCGCTGGTCCCAGGGCCCTTCCCAGCTCCAGCCTGTCCACAGGCTACTGTGGTGGGGAGGCCTGGAGCCCCAGGTTGGGGGGGGTGAGGTTCACAGTAGTGGATAGTCTGGGGCTCCTGGACCCCTTAATCCAGCCCTGATCTGCTATAATAATTCAAACACAAGCCAAAGAAAATCAAAATTACTGGCTGAAATTGCTGTGGCTCCCTAGCTCCTATTGATTTAAATTATTTACATAGCTTCACTGAGAATTTTGCTTTGGATTGTTCTAGGGATTTTCCTTTTTAGTTTATTATGAACCACACTCATTTATATTAACTTTAACAATGTTAAGAAATAGAGAAGTTGGCAGGCTGCACAATGAGTAGACGAAATCATTTTAATGCATGATTTTCCTCGATGAATATCAGGAGTTAGATACTGTAGTCAATGTTACCAGTCCAGTGATTCAACACCATCATGAGCCCTGTTCCAGAAAAAGCTTCTGACACAGAGAAATTAGAGATGCATGAGACCAATGCAACTGTGACTAGAAAATTAATGTACTGGAAATTTTAGCTGTTGGGAAAAGTCACTGCAAAATGGTTTGGTTAGCAATATGACATATGCTAATATTTCAAATAAAAACCAGTGGAAAATATTTGTGTTTAATTTTAAATTTTAGAGTTTGTGATGAAACTACTGTTACTGATTTAAATTCAGTTCTGATTAATTACATTAGAAAACTACTTACTTCTGATTACCAAGTGAGAGATTTTACAGCCTAATGAATCTTTAATAGACAGATATATAGAAGCTTTATACCCTGCTCTTTAATGCATAGAAGGAGGCACTCCACTAATATCACTGTTCTGTGCAATGAGCATCAGTTATAAATATACTGATGCTTCCTCCTTCCCCCCAAAAACCATACATACATTTTTAATGTATAGAGTCAAAATCTTCAATACTTATACTAGTACAATGACACTGGAGAACTTGGCACAGCATATCTTAAACTGAAGTTCAGACAAAGATGTCAACTTCCTGAACCCCATATTACAATTCATCCATTTCTAAAAAAATCACTATGCGATGTTAAACACTTAGAAATTAAAATGGAGCCTGGCTATGCCCAATAAATCATTTAAAGAAGCAAAATTTTCTTCATTCTTAGTAACGATGACATTCACAATCAATAGGCTTCCTTGAAGTTACCAGTTGCTGCAATTTTCAGGAGTTCTGTCTTATATACATAGAATCATGTAACTGAATATGACTGACTAGATGAGAATACCTATCTATATGCAGCTGGTGATAGGTGTTTCTAAGAAGGACTATACCTTCTGTTTCTAGTAACATAGAGCCCTGAAATGTATACATTTACTGCCCTCGGGCATGAGAGGAAGAGAAAGAAATGTGTGTTCTCTGCATATTCTCTCTAGCACCCATGGAGAAAATGGGCCCAACCTATCCCTTTTTAGACTCTCATTTGAACATTCGTCCAACACCTATAGCAGACATTAAAAAAACACCCATGCAAAAATGTGGTGTTAATGAGAATCCTGACAGTCACATTTATCAAGTTCCTAAGGGATAGCTGTGTTAGTCTAGTTCAGCAACAAAACAAACAAGGAGTCCTGTGGCACTTTTAAAGACTAACAAATTTATTTATCACTTGAGCTTCTGTGAGAGAAATCTCCCACGAAAGCTCAAGCAATAAATAAATTTATTAGTCTTTAAAAGTGCCACACAACTCCTTGTTTCAGTCACAGCTATAGTAGCACTAGTCTATTCCTCTGATCATGGTACTGGGAAATGTGACTGTTCATCAGCTAATCTGGTTGTACATGTACTTTACTCACAAGAAAGCCATGATAGTTACTTAGGGTTTAGTAATACAGGGAAGACCCACAAAACATCTTTTCTGCTGTTTGACAGTCTTAAGTTTCTTAACTGACCATCCAAAGCCATTGTAAATTGATAGCAATAATCTCATCACTTCCAGTGGGAGCAGGGTTTGGCCAATGCTGCACCCTGTTGACTCTACCCTCCTCAAGGGTTTCTTCAGAGCCAGTGAAATCAGTGGGAATTTTGGGGGGTGGAAGGGTAGGACCGAGTCCTTACTCACTGAAAATACACATGGTTCATTGTATCAGTGGCCTGACAAATAACTCCTGATTGTGGCATTGTCTTTCATATATACCTTTAAGTAAAATCAGAACATCAGTGAAAAGAGGTGATTTGTTTTAGTGCTATGTTCACAAAATACATACCACCATGCTGTGAGGGAGGCAGAGAAAGAGAAGACAGGTTGGGCACTGTGAATAAGACGGAATTTGGACATATACCAATAATCAGGATTCCATAAACTCTAACAGTAGAATACAAGCAGAACCACACATATGTACAGCTACATGCTCAGAAAAGCTAGAGCATCCACAGATGTAGGACCAATGAAGTTTGAACCTTGGCCTTCTCCCCCAAAAGGGTCCCACTATTAATGTAAATATTAGGAAACAGGATTGTGAGATTTAGGTAAAACAGCCCATTTCCCATGGTTTCACCATCTCTAACTCAAGAATAATAATTTATCTGCTCAATGCATAAGATAGGGGCTGCCCTCACTACTGCTGAATGTTATCTTGCTGTCAGTGACGGCCGTAAAAAGCACAAAAAGAGCAACAGAACTACAGCCATATCAACAGCAGATTATCCATAGAAGGTGCTGCTGCGTCTGCTACAGTATCTTCTGAGTAATGGACACATTGACACACTATGCTAGAAAATTTGGTTGCGCCACATCTAGGTTGTCCAATACATAATTTACAGGCCAGAGTTTCGACCTGTCAAGGGCTGTTATCTGGTCTGCAGGGGAGGAGCAGTTGCCCCTCGCCTGCAGTTCAGTGTGGGCATGCAGGTACAGCAACAGCCCCTCTTCTCCAGCACTGAGACTGGCAGAATGTGGAATTCAGCCACTTCTCCCTTTCAGCCCTGATCCTGGCTAGGTAGACTTGTTCTTTGCTGTTAAGCATCTCCACTGCCTTTTCTCTGCTACCTTGCCCTCAGATACAGCATCTCAATACTTATATAAAAAAAAAAAAAAGACGGCAGCTCCCACAATTAGAAGCAAGAAAAGAAAAAAAATATTCTGAATGTCAAGCCTTCAAAGAGTTTTGAACCAATTATTTTTGTTCTTGTTGTTATTGAGCACAGGGGGAAATTTTGTCTGATATATCTAGAAAAGATAGCTGTTTTCAAAAAATACTATATTAAGCTGCATTGTTGTATGAACAGCTTCACAGGGCAAGTGAGAATCAATCAAATGAATGTACTGAAACAAAACTTTACCAAGCAACAATCCATCTCACCAGCCCCCAAATGAGAAAAAAAACTGCCCCTCACACGAAAAGGCTGTATACCCCTGCTCTACACCTGTGGTATGTCTACACTGGAGGCTCTGTTAAGTTGACTTACAAAGGTTGACCTTATGTTGACTTAAAGTCGACCTTGTTAAGTCAACTCAGAGCAGAGATGCCAAAAGAGCAACCCATGGACCTCATGCTGTTAGCAGGGAAAATTTTGGATTTTACAAGGGCCAGGTTCCCCGCTTGATAGGCCCTCCCCACCTTCAGTCATCTGTCAACCTGGAGGTTCCGCCCCTGGGTGCGAGCATTAGTCCGAGAAGAGGATCCGTGCCTTAAAACATTTTAAAGAGAGCAACCATGAGATAAGAACAAATACATAACCAAATAAAGCAAATAAACCTTATTCTACCTAAGCTATCCCGCAATGAACCCAAATTAACGCCCCATATAGTCACCAGACTTCCCAAGTCCGAAGCCGGTGGTGTCCATGGTCTAAAAAGGGAGTCCCAAATCTCCTCAAACGATGATTGTAAATCCAAGTGGGCTCTGTGGCCCCATCGATATCTTCCTGCCACCAAGGTCCGTGCGAGGCAGTGCTTGCGCTGCTCTGGACAATTGCCAGTTCCTCAAGAACAATCGCAGGCAGTCTGTGCGAGCACCTGCCACTCTGTTCCAGCAGCCACGATTCTTCCAGCCACTCTGGGTCTGTGGCTGAGGCCGTTCCCTTCAAGCAAGAGGGAGGGGGCAAAGGCAAGCTCCAAACGAAGGCACAAATACGGATCTGAACTCCACACACACCGACCAGCGACTCCCGGCTCTGACCAACCAACCCCAAAGAAGGCGCGCAGGCTCTTAAAAAGCCTTTACCTCAGGTATTTTGACCAATCCCTGAGCCTGATTTTCATGCCACCAGCTCCTGTGTTCCTTCTCCGGAACCTTCTGGCAGTTTCCCCTCAGCTCACTTTGAGTGACAGCCCCTGTTCCAAGTCTCTGGAACCTTCGGATAGTTTCCCTCTGCCTGCTGTGATTGACAGCTCATGTTTCAGGGGTTGCCGGGCAGATTACTGCACCCTGGCAACAGGTCTAGCAGGCTGGGTTTTATGCTCCTATCCGCTGCGGTCAAAAGGGAGCTTACAGGAAGGCCTCATTTAAAACCCATTCTAAAACATTTCAAATATATTTCGAATATAACATGCATTGTGATTACATTAAGCATTCAAATACACAAATAACAAACACTGCAACATTCCTATCCTTATTCCCTATTACACAAAGCATCCAATAAAATTTAGGATGCACAATGCATCCCGTAAAGGGCTTTTCTGCGGCCCACAAATACAAAATTTTAATTGGCTCAGTAAGCCAAAGTGCTGGAAGTAGAAACATTTCTGCACTGAGGCAGAGAGCAGCCCCAGCCCAGTCTGGGAGTTTTGAAATCTCTCGCCCTGAGCATGCTGAGAGCATGCTTAGGATAGGAGCCCCAGCAAGTGGTGTGGCCTCTGGCGCAGCAAAAGCCAGTGGCGCAGAGTGGGGGTGGGTTACAGAAGGGCGTCAGGGAGAGGTGAAAGCCATGTATAGTGAAAAATAAGTGGTTTGGGAACTTTGTAGCCCATGGGCCCGCATCAATCATACTCTGCGGCCCCCATGTACAAAAACTGTGGGCACCCTTGACTTAGAGCATCCACACTGAAAACTCCTGTCAACTGCCCGTGTCCACACTGGCAGGTGTTTGGTTGACACTTCCTGGTGGCCAGGAACTCTGGGAAGGGGCCTGGAGGCGAATTAAGTTGGCTTAAGGGCTATTCCCCATCTACGCTGGCTTAAGTCGTCTTAAAAAGATTGGCATAAGCATTAAGTTGAACTTAAGATGTGGTGTTATCAGGTCAGCTTAAGGAAGCACTTAATTCAACTTAATAAAAACCCAGTTTGGCTGCAGAGGTCTGTAGGTTGACTTAAGCTTACTTAAGTTGACCTAAGACTCCAGCCTAGATGTACCCCTAGAGCCAGCTCTTGTTCTCTGACACTAGTTCAAGTGGCAGCATTCTCATGTAGTCTCATGTGATCTGACACACCAAAAGAATGTGTCTTCCTGATCATGTTCTGAATCAGCAATAGAAACCTCATCCTGGACCTGACTAGTGGACAGCTTGCACTCTGGTGTACAACAGATGGAAAATATTTTAACAAAACTTTTTTTGCCCCATCACAACTGTTGCTTAATCAAACAAAAGTGTTTTGAAACAGAGGAGGTTTTTCTTTTTTTTTCTTTTTTTTTTTGTTTGACAAAAGTTTCACCTGGAAGATTTCTCTAGACCAGAATACAAATTCTTGTGGGGAAAGTGTGGAAGAGTGACCCTTCCCTGCACACAACAGTTAATGGTCTTCTGGTAAGGGTGCTCACTTGAAATGTAGGAGACAGAGATTCAAATCCCTGCTGTGAAGCATGCAGAGCAGGGGCTTTAATGAAGCACTTCAAAATATCACAAAACTAGAGTCCATTATTCAATATTGTTCATGAAATGGTGATGTTGTTTTCAAAGCAGCCTGACTCTGTGTCTGACATCTCCCTTTCAGTTTAGTACAATCTACCTTTATTGTATAGCAGCTATGAGGTCTGTAAGTAGCCCTGCAGAATACCGAGGAAAGCAGCAGCCTCTGAGCCTTACCCCTTGGGGTCAGCTATTACCCCTTGATGTTGATTTCTCTTCTGAAGAAATGCTTTCTTCTTTTGTGGAAGTGAAACCCTTTTTTGCTCCTGCTCCTGACTCACTTCAGTTGGAGAGAATTGGCTCATATCCCACAACAGAATAGGAAAGACCTCAGATATTTCCCCAGGGCTTGTGTTTCCTTTCTAGTATAATCTTATATTAGTAACACATGTAAGGCTTATTTACAATATCAACCAAACTACTGAAAAGGAAAGAGAAGCAGCACCAAACAGTTCCCCTGCTGAAAGTCAGAGGGAATTAAATTAAGGCAATAAACTCCATGAAAACAATTTTCTCAGGTCAAAGGGGATATTCACAAGGCAGAAGCTAATCAGGCCTCAGCTTTATAACAGACACACTAATGACCTGATTTTTGCAGTAACTGGGACTCTTCAGCTCCCACTTAAGTCTGTATTATTGGCATAGACACAGCATAATAAAACACACAGAGATTATTTGTCCTGTGTATAGTATAAGCTGGAATGCAAAGTCAAATATAAAGCATTGTCAAATAATGTGAAGAAGTAGAACTCATACCCAATTGTTCACACACATGTGGGTGTGTGTAGAGTCAGTCAATCAATGATCCAAATTGGATGCATGTAACTTGCAAGTAAAATGGGCAAATGTCAATCAGCTCAGATATTTTAAAATGTACCATGACAAGCAGTAACAAAGTTTCCAAGGGAACACAGACAGCTGTCCTTTCACAATTCACGAGTTATCCATACACTGAAATATACTTGCATGAGACATTTGTTGAATAATTCAGAACAATGAACACATTAATGGAAGTTGTACTCTATGCTATTCATGTACAAATTTCAAAGAGAAAAATAGAAGTGAGCTAATTCTAAAAATAAATTATTTGCTGCAATCAGTCATAGTAGCTTTTGAGCTATACTGTATACATTCAATCCATGTTTTCCATTCATTGCCATAAGACAATGACTTCAACAAAACATTTTTCATATTCATTGCATTTTCTAAAGATAGATAATGAAATGGCAATTTTTAATATTAAATTCATTTTAATTAAAACATTTATACAATTTTTATTACTTAAACAAAGAAGCCTGACTTAGCTTATTAGGCACTTTTAAATGGAAACTTGTTTCAAAGCAAATGTAAAGCAATATGCAGCTCAATTACATTGTTTAAGCAGTTTTGTTACAATTATAAGCAGCTAAAACTCTATTAAGTCAAAATTCTGATTATCATTGGGCTGATGTATGAAGATAAGAATGTTTCCAAAGTTAGGCTGCTGAAGAATATAGAAGTATTTCAGAATAAAAATTTCCATCTCAGCTCACATAGAATAAATGAGAATTTAATAGAAAATTAGAGTATGAAATAAAAGGACAAGTAGAAATGGAGCAGAATGAGGCTGAAGGCCTAACTGAACAAATCAAAACACTAAGCCTGAGACGGATATATGTTCAAGCTGGCAGCAATCAGGTTGCAAAAGTCTGATCTCACCAAAATTGGCAAGAAAAAAGCTGAAACTTTGCAATAGTAAGCATAAAGAGTGGGAAAGTATCTTAAAAAGAAGGAGACATTGGACTGGCCTAGAACCAAAGAGAAAAGGAAGAGACGTTTTGCCCAAGCCAACCCGTGCAACAGATGATTTGACCAAATGGCATCTTGATGTCTGAACAAACAAACAAGTAGTCCTGTGGCACTTTTTTGAGAGAAAATCCCACTTCATCTGACGAAGTGGGATTTTCTCTAATGAAAGCTCATGCAATAAGTATATTTGTTAGTCTTTAAGTGTCACAGGACTCCTTATTTGTTTTATTGAATTAGACTAACACAGCTATTTCACAGAGCTAGAGCCCTGCAAATATGTGGATATCCGTGGATATCCACATTATATCTGCATCCATGGATACAACATGGATATCCGTGGACCATTTCTTGAAGATGCAGATAGGATACAGATCCACATATTTGTATCCATGCAGGGCTCTACCTACAAAACAAATAGTAATATTGAGCAACTATTCATGGTTTTGTAGCATCCAGAGGCTCTAACCTGTATTAGAGTTTGTGCTAGTTGATGGACTGTGCAAAAATTGGAAGATATACCCCTGTCCTATATGGCTTACAAGCTACTTTAAAAGGTTAAGTGTTTAGTTTCCGTGTTACAGAGCCTGGCTATTGATTAATCTCAGTACCATTGAAGGCAACTGGTGTCTGCCAATTTCGTGGGACATAGCACTGTGAAACCTTCTTAGCAAAACACAGCTGGTACAGACTATTTAATTATGATCCTCCTCATCTTGGAAAAATTGTCAATTGTTTTTAAAACTGCAATTTTTTTACGTGTACCTACACATACAAAATATACCTACCATTTTATCCTATTATAATACCTAATACATAGCAATTGTTACTGAAGGTAGAAGTTTAGAAAGTCAGCCAAATGAAATATAACCTCTGCACAGGAATCACTTTGAGCCAGATCATGGCCAATTCAGAAGGGGACAGGATGGAAGGTGGCATTTACTCCCTTTTATCAGTGTGCCATATCACTCCTTCCCATGCACAGACTTCTTAGGTCTGCTACTTTCTTTCCTCATTCAGATCTTCAGGGAGTGGCAGGGCGCAGGCAAACCCTTAACTGCCCCCTAATTCATCAAGCAGTGTAATTATGTCAGAGCCTACATTGTGTCATGTATAGACCTGCCATAGTTTTCTCCATTCCAGAGCGCCAAAGAGTATGAATCACAATTTTCCTCCCACCTGGGTTGTTTCAGAGGCAGCATAGCAAACCATTGCTCTTGTGTTATGGACTGGTTTGCAAACTGACTTTAGTCATTTATCTACTTTCTGACCAGTGCCCATAGACCTGGTTAAAAAGAATTTGAGTAACTGTCACCATTGCATGGTGAACTGAGTTTTAGACCAGCTTTATTCCCTACTGAATTAATACTTTATGTAGCAGGCCTGTTGTCCTGTATCTCTCTCTGGGTGGAACCAAAAGGTCTAACTACCCTCGGATGGGATTTCTAGAGTGCAGCCCTCTGGCTCTCAACCACGTGAAGGACACAGGCACAACTTGCTTCAGTACCTATAAAAGCATAAATTTGCAGCAAGGCAGAAAGTGTCTTCAAAATAAGACATTCATTCTTCAAAAAGAAGAAAGCATTCTGAACAATGGGTAAAAACAAAAGTCTACACTTTTTGAGTGCTTCTTATAGCTTACACTTTGCATTCAGATTTTTCAGAACTCTACAACCCAGTCAACCTCCAACTCACAACATACATATATTTTTAGTCAGTTTGAGTGTCAGGGCTAGTCTTCATGATGGCAGCAAAAATCACTGCCATCAGATCAACATTCCCAGTGGACTGATCAGGTCTGTGAAGACCTGCTCAAGTCCCTCAGGAAGCCGATCTGTTAAGATCATTCTAGCAACTGGAGTAGCACTGAGTGAAAGGAAGGCCCCTTTCTTCGTCTCAGCACCATGGATATGCTGGGCATAAGGCAGTCAAACTGAGATATGCAAAACAAACAAGTATTCCTGTGTCATTTTTAAAGACTACCCAATTTATTTTTGTAATTTTATTTTAAAGACTAACAAGCTTGCTTGTCGCCATTCAACTGCCACTGAAAACAACAAGCAGTGTAGACCTGTCCTTAGTCTCAGGCTGCTGACAACCAGGAACATCACTGGCCCTGGAAAAGACCCAGTGCGTGGGCTGAGGCCACGCCCCTGGGCCCAGGCCACATCTCCCTGGCCACGTTCCAGCCCCCAGCCAGATAATTCGTCGGGCTCCTGCCGCCTCCAGCATGGCCCCAGATCCCCAGCCAGTTTCAGGGCCTGCAGAGGCAGGCACCGCTGTGGGTTTCCCAGCCTCAAGACCCGGCTGGACCAGCCGGGGCTGGGAAGGGTGGGCGCTGTGGAGGGCACCATGGCCAGGGTCCCCTGTCTGGGATGGGGATGGCTGGACACTTGGGGCACCAGCGTGGAGACTTGGGGCACGTGCCCTCTGTGCCAGGTGTCAGCGACGCCCCTGCTGACAACCCTTTCTCTCCCTCCCTTTCTGCAAGCTAGCATTTGATCCTAGATTTAGCCTGGGAAAGTTAAATTCTACCAGCTTACCTGATGCCAGGCAGGTGGTACTTCTCAATTGGTAACCCCCCCCCCCTTGTTTCCTCCAAGAGCTTTATATTTGCCATTGTTTCATTTGCTGTTGGTTCCCTCTCTGGCAGCTTAATTCCTAGAAGCCTGACAGCATATTACCCAAATAAACTGAAGTACATGTAATATATAAGACATGATACCAGTTTCCCAGCTCTCTATCATAATGCATTAGTATTGCCTGGAGGGGGTCAATCATGTCAAACAACTTTCTGTGAAAAAAGTGACAAGTGATGTTACTCATGAAAGTAATATTACTTTAGTGAATAAAATCTAAAAGTAACAGGGAGTACAGATTGTTTTCTATAGCTTATGCATCAAATCTGAGATACTAATACAGAAGAGTTCTTGATTTTTATATTGCAAAGTATCCTTACAGGCACCTTTAATTCAAAGATTAAATTACTTAAGATAGCCAAGTGCTGCTTACAATTCTTTGGAAGGGTACCAAATGTCATTAATTTCTAACATGCATTTTTCTTGAGCAGAGATGCTGTCAAAATATATTCGGAAACTGGGAGGTGGGGGGATATTGTAAGAAACAATACACCAAAAAAAATCCCTAAAGGTTATAAAGCTTCCATATTTAAAAATATCCATTAAAATCTAACATGTTGTAAAGCACAGAAAGTCATCAGGTGGAGGGGAGGTAAACAACATCTCCAGTTTCTTCATCACTAAAAGTCTTCATGTTGATCTCCCAAACTAAGTCAAACAAATACGGTAATCCCAACAGCTCGTTGAATTACTTGCAAATGAAAATGCTACTCATAGTCACCTTGACTCACCAATGACAGTGTGCACAACCAAGCCTCTTTTTTTCTTTACAGCAATGCAATTTTTAGACAGAATTTCAGATCTCATGGATCTGTTAACATGTCCAGGATTCACTCAGATTTTCAGAGATTTGTATGGGCTCATTCAGCAGGTGTGAGGTGGGGGGTGTAATGATCTTGAGGGTTCATTAAAGACGATACTACAGAATGAGTAAGGAATAGAACTTTAATCATGCAGACAGGTATCCAGGTGTGTACCTGGGAGCAGCCATGTTAAGTCTTCTCTGGGGCACATCTCCCAATTTACACAACACTGGCCCATGCTAGGGAGTGTCTCTAAATTCACAACCTTCTATATCACTAGATCTTCCTCCCTAAAGAAAAGTAGTAAACAGTTAGATACATATGAAAGCTAGCTAATAATGCATGCACTAACATCTAACACCACATAACAGCTATCTAAAAAAAGCCATGCAGAAGAACAGTCCATAAACACAGGATCTGAACTGCCTAGAGAGGAGAGGTTACTAGCACATCACTCTCAAGTCAGTCTTTACCACCCACTTCCCTTACATATCCTAGCAAGTCTCTATGGCTGTGTTCACACGGCACTTTTGTTTCGAAACAACCTCGTTGTTTCGAAACAAAAAAAACCATGTTCACACGACGCACAGTTGTTTCGAAACAAG
>ML681966.1:10418354-10570739 GCA_007922195.1 Podocnemis expansa
TTAGATCTGATCCTTCTTCCCATTAACAGCTGAGCTGGAGAAAAGCCATTATCCAGGGGTCTACTTCCATAGACCAGCAATGCTGTATACAGATCACTTCCACTTTCAAAAGTCTTTTTCATGAGGTTCTTTACTGTCTGTATAGACCTTTCCACCAGTCTGTTTGATTGGGGATAATTTGGACTGGAGGTTTCATGATGAAAATCCCAATCTGAGGCAAATTGCCTGAATTCTGCATTTGAAAATTGTGGCCCATTGTTGCTGAAGACCTCATCAGGAATTCCATGTCTGGAGAAAATTCTTTTCATGCCAGTGATCACTGAATTACTATTAGTACTGTTCAGTGTGCAAATTTCTGGATATAAAGAGTAATAATCAGTGACTATTAAGTAATCCTTGGAATGCCAGGTAAATAAATCCACACCTACCTTCTCATAAGATCTCTGTGGAACAGGATGTGGTCTCAGTGTCTCTGCCTGTTGGCATGGCCTGTACTTCAAGCACGAAAAGCAGTTTTTTACCACACTGGTAATGTTGTGATTGATCCGTGGCCAATACATGACCTCTCGTGCTCATTCTTTGCACTTCTCAATTCTTAAGTGACCTTCATGAATCTTCTGTAACATTTCTTTTCGGAGGCTCCATGGAATTACAACCTTACCACCTTTGAAAATCACCCCATGTACCACAGTCAGTTCATGTCTGCAGTCCCAATAGTCTCTTATACTTAGAGAGCAACTGCTTATTATTTCAGGCCGTCCTTTGATTATCACCTCTTTGAGGAGTCCCAATGATTCATCTTTCTCAGTCTCTTCTCTTATGCGTTGCAGTCTTCTGTTAGTTATGGGAGTGTCTTCTCAGGTACCATGGGTGCTACTGCTCTGGAAAGTGCATCTGCTGTGAACATAAATTTGTCCGGTGTGTAGGTCACCAATAAATTGTATTTCTGCAATTTGATCATCATTCTTTTAATCCTTAAGCTACAGGCATTTAGTGGTTTGTTAAATAATGAAATCAAGGGCTTGTGATCTGTTTCAACTTCCACCCTCTGTCCATAAATATATTGATTGAATCTCTCAAAGGCAAACAAGAGTCCTAAGAGCTCCTTCTCAATCTGTGCATATCTAGTCTGTGCATCAGTCAGTGATTTGGATGCATATGCCACAGGTTGCCAGCAATCTTCATGTTTTTGTAAAATCATGGCACCCAACCCAGACTGTGATGCATACTGCTGAAATTTTAATGGGCTTCTCTGGAGCAAAATATTTCAGTACTGGTTCCTGTATCAAGTCTTGTTTTAAACTTCTCCATGATTCCTCCTGTGGAGCATCCCAGCACCATTCATTTTTGTCCTGTATGAGTTGTCTCAATGGTGCTGCCCTGGCAGAAAGATTGGTATGAATTTTCCAAGATAGTTAACCATTCCCAGGAACTGCTGCACATCGTTTTTTGACTGGGCACGTGGCATCATTTCAATGGCTGAAATCTTCCTCTTATCCAGTTTTACACCTTCATGGGAAACAATGTTCCCTATAAAAGTCAGTTCTCTAACTCCTAACACACATTTGTCCTTATTTTGTTTGAGGTTTGCGGCTCTAGTTGCATCCAACACTTGCTGAAGCCAACGATCATGCTCCTCTTTTGTAGATCCCCTGATGATGATGTCATCCATGGCAGTGTCCACACCACTAATATGTTCATAGATCATGTGTACAGTTTTGTGATACACCTCTGGTGCTGAAGCTATACTGAAGGGTAAGCGTAAACACCTGTATCTTCCGAGAGGAGTATTAAATGTGCATAATTTCGAGCTTTCCTCTGTTAATTTTAGCTGCCAAAATCCAGAGGACACATCCAATTTACTGAAATATTGAGCATTTGCAAACTAAGCCATAATCTCTTCTCTAGTTGGTAGTTTGAAATGTTCTCTTTATATAGCTCTGTTGAGGTCTCTGGAATCTAAGCATATGCGTAGCTGGCCATTACTTTTTTTTACACTATGATTAGGGAGCTCACCCATTCTGTTGGCTCCTCTATTTTTTGTATTACTTGCATTGCTTCCATCCTTTCAAGCTCAGCCTTGAGTTTATCATGGAGTGGAAATGGCTCCTTTCAACATGGATGAATAACTGGAGGGATCTGTTTGTTTATGAGGACTGTATGTTCACCTTGCAAGCAACCCAATCCCTGAAACAGGTCCTGATATGCTTCAAGGAGTGCCTCATAACCAGATGCAGCCCTATCTTGTAGTGAGAGCACCCTTTTTACCAGATTCAGTTTCTCACAGGCGGTTAGGCCCAAAATTGGTGTCACCTCCTGTGGCATTACAATGAAAGGCAGCCTGTACATGGTGTTCTTATAGTTAACACTAGCGAAGCAGCATCCCTCCACAGGTATATTTGTTCCAGAGTACCCAGTTACTTTTATGTTTGTTGGTCCCAGCTTGGGTCTTATTCTCAGTCTCTCATAATCTCATGTAAACAGAACGTTAACCTGAACTCCTATGTCTAGTTTCAGTGGAATGATTGTTCCAGTAAAAAAACAACAAGCAGTTGTGTGGCACTTTAAGACTAACAGATTTATTTTTTTGCATGAGCTTTCGTGGGAGAAGATCCCACTTCCTCAGATGCTTCGAAGATGGGTGAACTTACAGAAAGGAATGAAACTAAATGCAAGGGGGTGTAAAACATAGTATCAGGTCATAAAGTAACAGCAAATCAGAGCAGTTTACAGGCTCAAACCATGGGAAGCCTGAAGTCAAATTACCCTTTGTAATGGGAAAAGAACCCATAGTCTCGATTGAGTCCTGCTTTCACAGAATTTAGCTTGCATATTAATTCGAGTTCAGCTGTTTCTCTTTGAAGTCTTGATGTCCCAGGTACATCTCTAATGACAGTGGTTAACAAATCCATCATCGAGTGATTAGGAAGATGGAAGTGCTCAGCAACTGGTTTCTTTGTTCTTTGATTTCTGATATCAGCTCTGTGCTCATTCAGTCTCTTACGGAGCGATCGTCCTGTTTGTCCAATATATAAGGTGTTGGGGCATTTCTTGCACATGATGGCATAGACCATATTAGTAGATGAGCAGGTAAATGAGCCTTTGATGGAGTAGCAGGCTTGATTAGGATCAATGAGCACAGAGCTGATATCAGAAATCAAAGAACAAAGAAACCAGTTGCTGAGCACTTCCATCTTCCTAATCACTTGATGATGGATTTGTTAAACGACTGTCATTAGAGATGTACCTGGGACATCAAGACTTCAAAGAGAAACAGCTGAACTCGAATTAATATGCAAGCTAAATTCTGTGAAAGCAGGACTCAATCGAGACTATGGGTTCTTTTCCCATTACAAAGGGTAATTTGACTTCAGGCATCCCATTCTTTGAGCCTGTAAGCTGCTCTGATTTGCTGTTACTTTATGACCTGATCCTACGTTTTACACTCCCTTGCATTTAGTTTCATTCCTTTCTGTAAGTTCACCCATCTTCGAAGCATCTGAGGAAGTGGGATCTTCTCCCACGAAAGCTCATGCAAAAAATAAACCTGTTAGTCTTAAAGTGCCACACAACTGCTTGTTGTTTTTTTACTGGACTAGACTAACATGGCTATCCCTTTTGAAATTGATATGATTGTTCCATTCACTGATAAAGGCAGTACCCAGTCCCTCTTACTGCATTTGCTTGATCCCAGTACATCTACAAAGCACTCCTCAGTCTCACTGTCAGTAACTAAATGCACTTTATTTTTGCGCCTTTGGGATCTGCAGCAGTTTGCAAAATGATTAAGTTTCCCACAATTATGACAGAGTTTCCCATAGCCAAAACACTGTTTGGGACCATGCCATGACCCACACTTGCCACAAGACTGTCTGGACTCAGTCTTCCTGACAGCAGGGGTTGGTTCCACATTGTGATTTGAACCACTCTGGCTATCTGGTGTTTGTCTAAGTGTATGCACTGTCCCTTCTGGTGAATTCAGCTCTTTTACTTGTGTTTTTACCATTTCAGTGGCCCTATATATTTGAGGGGTTTCATTCAAAGAGATCTCTCCCTCTCTGAGCAGTCTCTCTCTTAACACATTATCTGTAATGCCACAAATGAGTCTGTCATTGATCAGAGACTCTGCCAAGCCACCAAAGTTACAGCTTTTACTGAGTTTCCTTAATTCTGTAACATATTGGTCTATGGTGTTATCCACTTTTTGCATGCATGTAAAAAATCTATGCTTCTCAAAAGTCACATTCATTTTTGGCAAGCAATATTCCTCAAACTTAGTCAGTATAGTGTTTAAATTTATGCTTTCACCATCTTGAAGTTCAAAATTATTATATACATCCAGTGCCTCCTCCCCAACCACATGCAAAAATATAGATGATTTCTGGTTTTCATCTTTGTTCTGCGCTCCAATGGCAGACAAATACAACAGAAATTGCTGCTTAAACTTTAGCCAGTTTTCTAAAACATGACCAGACATTTGGAGAGGTGAAGGAGCCTGTAAAACATCCACGTTTAGAGCTTACACTTACTTGCTGAAGGCTTTCTTTGTTTTCAGAGATCCCTGATGTTTTGCTGTTTTCAAGTGCAAATGCAGGAATTTTCCTCCAAGTCTTTTTAGTTTCCAAACTCATTCACCCACTTCTGACACCATGTAATGATCCTGATGGTTCATTAAAGATGATACTACTAAATGAGAAAGGAATAGAACTTTAATCATGCAGACAGGTATCCAGGTGTGTACCTGGTAGCAGCCATGTTAGATCTTCTCTGGGGCACGTCTCCCAATTTACACAACACTGACCCATGCTAGGGAGTGTCTCTAAATTCACAACCTTCTACAAGCATACCACCGCAGGGGGACAACAGCTAGTTTGCAGGTATTTCCAATACTTTTCTTCTTGTGTTAATGCAGACACCTGATCCAAACTCATAGAATTCACTAATTCTATATTTGCTGCAAATCTTGTACTGCATTTTTAAAGTGGAGTAATTTCTCTAGTAACTGATCTGTGAGGCCTACTTTATGTATACCCTCAAAGTTTCTGCATGCTACTTGGGCGAGGACAGGCCCCTTTGCTCCTGAATTTAAGTTAATTATGGTGATATTACTCCAAAAGCATTACACTGGGCTCATGCAGCCCCTTGAAACTGTGCAGAGATCCTCAGTCTCCTTACCATCTGGAAATGAAACAGTGCAGGCAGCTCTTATGACTAACCACAGCAATAAGAAATTTTATAGGAGTAAGCAGATGGCCTAGAAGTGTCACAGCCAGGATGCCAAGCAATGGTGTATAAAGAACAAAGAGCTCTGGAGAACCAGACTAACACAGTTACCTCTTTAGAACAAGAAAACCAGAGAGGCTAGAGACAAATCTGACATTTGACCTCTCCATTTAATGACAAGTTGAACAGGAGAGTTAAGCACTGTAATGAATTGCCTAGGGAGGCTGCAGAATCTCACTAGAGGTTTTTAAAATCAGGTTAGACAAACACCTCTCTGGAATGTTCTAATTATTTCATAGTCTTCCCTTGAGTGCAGGGAACTGGATGAGAGAACTTACTGAGTCCCTTCCAGGTTTACATTTCAATGATTCTGTGATTTTTTTCTTGACAAGTCACCCTAGAACACAATGCCATTGCATATATTACAGAGTACTAGGAATACCACTTTAAAAACATGTTTGGTGGTATTTGAAAATATGAAGAACTTTGGATAAAGTGGTTAAAAGCTTTGTGGGCTTTTATTTTTTTTTTATTTGTTACTATAATTTATGCAAACCATTTAAAAGTCAAAACTGTGTGAAATGCATGATACACACAGATCACAGCAGTTTTCAGCATAATCACAGTCTTATAGGTTTTACAGCAGTATGAAAGCACACACAGTATAATATAAAGAAATCACAACATACCACTTCTAAGCACGTTAATGCCAATACCAAGGCTCAAAATGCAGTCCTTCCCAGGATGATGGCTGGTTGTGTAACTGCACCTTTTCAGGCACCCACCTCAAAAAAAGAACAAAAGGTATCCCAAACAGAACATTTTTGGCAGTTTACACCTGGCATTTGATGCCTTGGTGGCTGCTCGTACTACTGAACAAGTCTCTGCAACTCAGCCTTCTATCCATTGTTAAGATATCCTCCTTTATTCTCACATATATTGTGCAAAATATAAGCAGCAGCTATAACCTTCAGTAAGTAACATTCTGTAGCCTCTAATCTAGCCATAAAACTGAACCACGTCACTTTCAGACAACCAAATGCCTGTTCCACTGTCATTCTGCAACCACTGACACAGTAGTTCAACAATCCTTTCATCTGTCATTAGCCAGGGAATTAGAGAATTAGCCAGGTATCCCAAGGCTGTAGGAGCAAATCACTACACCACTAATATCTATAGTGATGCTGTGGCCATGTTCTCCATTATTTGTTAAAGTAAATGGGTGTGAAGTACGGAAAGATCATAGGATTGTAAATCTTTCCAGAATGATCAACTAAGCCTTTGACCTCCATAGGAAAAAGTACCCTTTTCTGTCTCTAAACTGAAGATGAGGAGCAAATGAAAGGAATATGGATCACTTCAATTAACCCCAATAAAATTTGAGTGTGCCATGTGTACAAAGTCATTAGTAATCTGAGCGCTACTAAACTTCATAACCCAGCGCAATTGCACCTTGTGCACAGCAGTCCATACCTGTATACTAATGGCTCCAGCATTCAGTCTTCCTATGATGAATTGGTTGGCTATGAACAGTAAGGGGAGAGCAGTTTCTATATGGCAACAACCACCCATTTCTCAATGGGTATGGGAGTCTGCTTGTTGACGTGCTTCTCTACCAGCTCCAAAGGAAGTTCAGCATATTTTTTTTAATTGCCTTTGTCATCCTAAAATTTTATTATCATTTGAACATCTCATATCTCCAGAGCTATGGTACAGAGAGAATGGAATCATTAGAGTCTTGGAGTTTGATCTCAAGTCTCAGAATGTCATTGGATTCCACTATTCATCCCATAATGTGTAGTAAGAAAAATCCCAGAAAGCACACAGCTCAGCGGTAAAGCAAAGGACTGTGGAATACCCACTCAGAATACCACATACTAAATGTCCAGCCCTAAGCATGTGTACTCAGGGCATTGCTCTCCCATGTGCATGCTGTTGCTAGGGCTTATTTACTGTGTACAAACTAATGCACGTCAACTTACTGGTTTTGTCTACATTGGAGCATTAGGTCAACTTAAACCTGCCTAAGTTGATGTAAGGTACTCCCTGGCCCCATTCACAATTTATTAAATCGACTTAAATATTTGCTTAAGCTGACTTAATAAGTCCTACCCTGAAAACCGACTTAAGCATTAAGGTGACTTTTGAGGGCAGGAAGGGGCCTGGGCACCGCTCCCCACCCCACCCTGGGTCCAGATCTGGGCTCCAGGGGCCAAATCTGGCCCCTTGACTCAGGAGGCATGGGCTGGGAGCCAGCTCCTTCGGCAAGAGCCCGATTCTGCCACCAAGGAGACAGCCCAATGACCCAGCTTGGTCAATTTCACAGGCTGCTCCTGAGATCACAAGTAGCCTGTGAAATTGACCAGGCTGCTGAGCTGCCTGCTGGCAGCAGCTAGCAGTTCAGGTCTGGATCAGGCTCCGCATAGCTTGCAGCAAGTGACTTGGGGCCAGATCTGGCACCCAGCCCCCACCACCTGTGGCAAGGGGCTAGGAGTGAGATCAGGCTCTGTGCTGCTTGCCCCAGGCAGCAGGAGCTGTATCAGGGCCCAAAGCCAGATCATGCCCTGGGGTAGTTCTGGGGCCAGGGCCCAAGTCCAGGGCTGGGGTAGGTCTAGTAATATATACATATGTCTCAGTCAATTTAATAAGGTCAATTTTAAGTTGACTTACACTCAACCTTGTTAAGTGAACTTTAAATAGCCCCCTGGTGTAGCTATAACCAGTGTGAACTAACCCTCCTTTCCCCATGTAGACTCATCCTTGTTCAGTTGTAAAAAATGTGATTCAAGAACAGATAAGGAAGATTGGGGCTACACATCAAAGGAAAAATAAAATACAGCCTTTTAAAGTGATTGGTGCCAGTTTATTTATTTATTCTTTTTAATTTAGCAGAAGGGGTTCTGCTTTCTTTATCTAGGTTCATTGCTTTTTGAAACTAGTTTCGTTTCAACTTAATTTTTAATTTAATTCTTCAAGTGATAAATACATCATGAGGATTAATTACTTCAGCTATTTGGAAGAAAAATTAGAAGATTTGGCTGAAGCCATCGAAGACTGGTTTTGTGAGTTAAATGTAGAAGAGGTTGTCTGAAGGGTTTCTGAGAACTATTTGACTTCTGCATGCTAAAGTCCATATCTGAAGTTCCCACTATACAGAAGAATGAAGGGGAAAAAAAAAAAAAAAAAGAAGACCTTGGCCAGCCTGGATCGCTCCAACCCTTTCTTCTTATTGAAATGATGAGGACCCACTGGCAGAGAAATGTGGGCTTAGTACCTCTGCTGTTTTGCCTTCTTCCTCCCACCATCTTCCTCAGTGTCAACATTCAGGGCCTAACATGCAAAGGGAATAGTTTTGGTATGCTACACCCAGGGATGTACAACATCCCATCCAGCCCCACACGTGCCACATAATTGAAGCAAAAGAAATAGAACTTGGGGCCTTTTTTTTTTTTTTTAATTCCCATTAAATGCCCTTGGGTTAGCCACAGTTGGTAGGTCTATACAGTGTAATGGTTCTAACAAATGTAAAGGAACAGTCAGGACTCAATCTGTTCTCCAATTACTTTGGCCTTCTGAGAATTAAAAAATGGGCCTGACATCCTTAACTGAAGTGGAGGAGGACCAGATCACTTACCTCTGACAGGACTCTTACCTCCCCTTGAGATGATTTTCACACAGATATTCTCTGAGACTCTTCCCATGTGTCTTAAGCCACAGAATGACTTCTTTGTTTTTAGCAAGAATATCCTTTCTTAGAACTCTTGGAGAGGTTATTCCATGTAGACAGTGACACATGTGACAACAGGCAGCTGACACTCCTCTTCCCTGTCCACCAGGAGGAATCGACTTGTTTCTCATCTCCCTCTGCTCCCAGAGGCAGTGAACTATGGGTTCCACAGCATGTCTCTAGCACCACTTAGTTTTCCTTCATAAACAAACAAACAAAAACACATTAGCCTTCTCTATCTTATTTTAATTAAAACATAGGCTCCACCAAAGCTACCAGCAGTAAGAAAACTAATCTCATAGATTTTTGTAGAAGATGAGGACAATTATTGCAAAGTAATCACTATAGAACACCTCAGCAACCAACAATTTCTACATATAACTAAGAAACTCACAGCAATGAGCTAAATGTACTTTAACTGAGGCAAAAAGAGCTACATAACCTCTCATTAGTGCCTAATAGAATTGCTTTGGCTTGCCAGTTTGCTCTAATAAGCAATTTCATATAATCTGAAAAGTGTGTTCCTGACCTACTTCAAGATTCTCATTTTACCTACTTATTGGGCATATAGGGTATGTCTAGATCATTAGTCCAAACTAAGCAGTTCCTGGTTTTTAGTTTGAACTAGCCACTCTAACTAGTTGGAACTAAAAGTTAGATCGAACTAGAAAACATGGCTAGTTCAAACTAACTGCTTAGTTTGAACTTTTTAAGATCGAACTAAGATGTCTACATCATGCTAGTTCAAACTAAGTGCTAAACTCAAACTAACTATTCAAACGAAGCTTTGCTTAATTCAAACTAAGAAATTTCTTAGTTTGAACTAGGCAAAGCCTAGTGTAGAAGTGAACTAAATTAGTCCTGACTAAGCTTGCTTAGTCCAGACTAACTGGACCATGTAGACATAACCATGCAGCACCCATGCTGATCATATGGACTGTAGTAGCGGATTTCTAATCAGTGTGTAAACCACAAGGAAACAATGCTTTAAATAGGCCTCTCTAAAAGAGACTTTGAAGACTGTTAAATAAACAACACATTCTTAAAAGCTAACTGAAGCTGGTCATGAATTTTCCACTACAGTGATCGAACTAACAAAAAACCCACAATTTCTATACCAAAAAAAAGTTAAATTAAAATTAAAGTTTTCCACTAGAAAGTTTCAATTTTGCTGAAAATTTTCAATTTTTCTTTAACTAAATGAAATGCTTTGGGTCAGTTTGACTTCTGTTTGCACTTTCTTTTTCACTGAACTGATGCAAAATGTTTCATCTCAGTTCAAAAACACTTTAAAGTTCATTCACTTCAGCACTTTACCTTATGGGAATCCAGTCAGGGAGTCTGACATACTCATCATCCCACTGGTTCCCAACTTGTGGCCCAGAGGTGAAGAGTGACTTGTGGCTTCTGCTGCAAGACAGAGCAGACTCCTTGCTGCTGCCAAGGGGATAGGAGATCAACACTCCCCACCCCCTTACTGTAGCAGGGAGAACAGCAAAAGACTCCCTCTGGGTTCATGGGCTCTGGGGTCCTTGCTGGAGCCAGAGAGGAGCAATGATATTCCATCCCGCAGCTGCAGAATGGAGCCACTGCCTGGGGACCCAGGCAGAGCACATAGGGCCACAGGATGCGTGAGATTTCCCTGCCTCCTCACTGAACTCCTTGTCTGGCTGCAGTGTGGTGGATGAAAGGGGGTGCTGGTGGAAACTGGTGGCCGTTCAGGATTGTAAAAATTATCTCTGTGGCCTTCAAGCCAAAGAGGTTGGGAACCACTGTGTTCTCTCTTATAGAACAGCTTTCTGGCTGGACTACTTTCCTAATGAACCCCAATGACTTTTTCAGCTCACACAGCAGGGTACACATCACATGGTGGGAAACAGTCTCCTTTTGGGAGCCCAAACCACAGGAAACACAGAAGTCTGAACTACAACTTCCAAAAAGACAAGAGAAACATGGAAATTTAATATGGATCTGACGCCAAAATAAACCAAAAACAAAAAATTGTTTCTGGTCAGCTCAAAATATTTCAGTTTCAGGAATGTTAAAAATGTTACATTTTGATAAACTGCTGAATTGAAATATTTCCAAACTGATCCTCTCCCCTCAGATTTGCTGTTCCATGAACAATTTCAAATATTTCACCTTTTTGGAGGAAAATAACCTATTTTCAAAATGCTGTGATTCCCAAAAGATAGAAATTTCAAATTTCACTCACTTCTAATACTTACATCACCTAATCTATTTCTATTTTACTTTGAAGCAATAAAAGGGTATTTAATATGAAGAGGAGACTTTCATTTTCATTCTTGCCTTCATGCCCTCTGTTTCCTCCCCACATAATTGTTCTTCATGCCACACTTATGTCCTTGCCCACTCCAGGACCTTGCTCCTCCCAGAGTCATTGCCTTTCCAAGACAAGGAAACCTGGCTCTAAACCATCTTTTCACGAATTCCCAATCCTTGCCTTCCAAGGCTCTTGCTCACAATCACTTGCTGATCACTCCATACCCATTTGCAGACTCCTACCTGAAGTTTTTTCAAGTCTCCCACCCTGTGAATCCATAATCCCCTTTCTGCCTCAGCTAAGCAGTTAGAACAGCCCAGCAAAAAGCATGGCAGTTTATATTAATAAGCATTTATAAATAGTTTCATATATTTTTGCATACTACTGTAGACTTTTGATTGTGGAGGGGCTGTTTTGTTCTGGGGAAACTGGCTGTGCATAAAGGAAAAAAGTCAGTTTTATAAAAAGCAACTAGCTTCAACTTCACCCTTTAAGGCTCCTACCATTCCAATATATACATCAAAAAATTAGAGTTGGTGTGCATTGATATAACTTTGAGCTTTCCCTAGTTAGAAATCTCACACGCTCTCTCCACTTTCACTACAAATGTGGATTTTAATTGCATCTTGAAGTAGAAAAACTAATAAACCTGACTGTCAAAATCATCCAGCTCCTGTAACTGACTTCATATATATCTACAAATTACTTTTCTTTCCAACACTGAATATAATACTAATAGTTCTAATCTTCAGGCAAATAAGTATATATCAGAAAAACTGTTTCTTAAGAAAATCTGCCTTAATCTATGTAAGATGACGTGTGTACCCTCAAACTAACCTCTTCTTCTAAGCTTTCTTTTGTTAGAACAGGTTGTTGACATTGTAGGAGACTGGCAATATTCACAGAATATACAGTAATGTTTACTTTAAAAAAATGAAACTGTTCAATCAAAGAAAGTAGATAGCTAGGACTTTCATCAGAGCCAAAGTCATCTCAATGGGAACTTTGCAATGCTCCAGATTCTAAATTGTTATCATACTGTGTCTGTCTTATTTTTGCTAACAAATGCAGCTCATTGCTTGGAATACAATTTACAGATTTTTATAATAGACGTATGAATTATTAATCTGCCTTGCAGTTGTAACTTTGTGTGTTGGAACTCAGTAAATAATGATCAGCAAGAAAACAAGCAAGCTCTAGTAGGTTTCCTAAAAATCAAACAGCTATGACAGTAACATTTTGAGACACAGGGTATGTCCACACATCTCTTTTATTTCGAAATAACACTGGTTATTTTGAAATAAAAGAGATTGGGTCCACACGATGTATTCTTATTTCAAAATGATGGGCTCCATCATTTTGAAATAAGAGCCATCATTTTGAAATAGCTTAAACCTTCTTTAAATCAAAGCAGCTGTTATTTCAAAATGGTTATTTTGAAATAACGCCATTTGGACATATTATTTTGAAATAACCATTATTTCAAAATAACACTTTTGCCCTTCTTCTTCCCAGGGTGCCTTCCTTTTAGCTTATATTGGGTGGGGGCATGGCCTAGGGAAGGGGCCATGTTGCCACACCTCCCATGGTGCCCCTTTCCTAAAGCGAAATAGCAAGTCCTGTGTTTGGACATGCTATTTCGCTTTGAGCTTTTCCCTTAATTCAAATTAATTTATTTCAAAATAACGATGTACGTGTGGACATAGCCACTGTGTCCATGTGATGTAGGCTCCATGAACATTTAAAAAAAAAAGGTGTAGCCATTCTCTCTTTCAGAAGCAAATTTTACTCAATGAAAATAGGCCTGGTTCAAAAATTATCAAATGTTGGTATCACTAAAATATTAATAAACTGTCAGAATAATGATGAAAATTTCTGGTGCTTTATAGGTGGTTTTTTTCTTCTTCTTCTTTTGGTCTGTGCTGTTTTAGAAGTGTCAAACAGTAATTTCATATGATCTTTAAAAGAGACCTGGTGGCAGAAAGCAAGTTAGAATTTTTTTTTTTTTTAGTACTTCATCTTCTCCAGTAGGTGACAACAATCAAACTATTAAAAACAACTCAAGTAGAATATATAAGTTCTCCAAGCAGTTTTCAGACCATATATTGATGGAATATTGTTAGACATCATCATCAATATTCTTATATGTTCCTAAAATGGAAAACTCCTAGCTATATACGTGACACAGCTTTGCGAGTAGCCAGGTCTGAAAGACTACTTCTCAAAAAAAGGATAGAAGAGTAAGAAAAAGATGAGGGAAGTATTTTAAAAAACAAACCTTTTTTTTTTCTGTAAACCATTTAGTCTTGACTTCAAATATTTAAATTTTATTATAATTCTGAGTTAGAACATTATCTTTTCCAGATGCTATAAAAGAGTCCTGTGACACTTTTAAAGACTAACAATTTTATTTATCACATGAGCTTTCGTGGGAGAAAATCCTACCCAGTCCATCACATGCTTGAAGATGGGGAATTTACAAAGTGGGATTTTCTCCCACAAAAGCTCATGCGACAAATAGATTTGTCACTTTTTGAAAGTGCCACAGGACTCATTTGTTTGTTTCACTTAAGTAGATTAACATGACTGCACCTCTGGAACTTGTCAATATATGGTATGTTTTTAAGGGTTGAGATGTGTAACAGAAGTATATTCCTGACAAATCCAAACACATAATTCTGCCAGTACACATGAGCCATGAACTATACTATTTGATCTACTGTAGACCAGGATCTAGTGTGCTGAATTGTATAATGGTTTTATGATAGAGACTAAGAGATGACCACTGAACTTGTGAACTCTAAATAACCTCTCATTGGAATCATGATTTTTGTAAAGGAAAGTCTGGTAAAAAGAATATTATTGCATTTGAGTATCATCTTACTGCAGTGAGTCTCTGAATAGCTATTCTATAAAGGAATGAAAGGCTGTAAACTCTTGATTTCTTTATCAGCAGGACAGTAATAGTCTTGGTGACAACATATGCCAGTATTACAGTGGAAGCTTTTGTAAATTAAGTTTTATATGATATTACATATCAGGCACTAAGCTGAAGTGGCACTATAGCCTTTACAAAGCATCTCTCCCTTTATTAGTCTTAGTGTTTTCGATGATAAAAAAAGATACTGTTTTGAGTGACCCTGAAAATATTTCAATATTTAGAGAACTAAAGCTTGTATCTATCCCAGTGGCAAATGTATACCTGTTCTTGAGATTCTGTCTTCAGGCAAGGACATTCAAAGCTAGGCATCCTGTTTTGCATTTTATTCATTTCACACCAACTGATTCTGATAATCTCTTCTATTATTTGGGGTTAGGAGGGCTTAAATACTTCCATGAGGTTAGAATTCAGATGTGCCTGCATGAGGTTAGGCAGGAAGTTTTCATACAGTACTGTATATATATGTGGCCCCTTCTCCTTGTTAGTCTGTTAGTGAGACCATGCCCCTTCACTGTTGCATTCGTGTAGGCAAGCCGAAAGCAAGGAATTAGCTATCTCTGGGGCCCAGGCCCTCAGGTAGGGCAGGCCAGTTAAACAGTCTGAGGCTAACAGATGGAGATGAGTGCTTATCAGGCATCTTTGCCTCTGATGAGACAGCTCCTCCACCGGGGGAGATCGGGGGAGGTAAGCTACTCCACCAGCTCCCAGCTGTGGGCCCTACCAGTGGTGGACTGTTCCACTATTGGGGCAGTGGGGGTCCAGCCAAAACACACCTGAAATATTGTCTGTTTCCTTTGGACTCCTTCTGACTTCTCCTCCCTGGAGTACCTGATCCTCAGAGTCAATGTCCTTCTCCCTGAGGTAAAGAGCAAGGGGTAACCCCAACAGCTCCTCAAAGTCCAAGGCAGCTCCAGAAGCTCCTCCAGGTCCTTGGTGCTACAGTGGTCAAGCATGGGCATCTACAGCAAGGGAGAGAAATCCTTATCCTCTGGCAGCCCTGCCCCCAACTGAACTAGAGGACCCACCTTTTGTACTTCCTGTTCCTATCCTGCTCTTCTGCTTCTGATGTGGCGGGCATAGCCTTCCCAGCTCCAACCACTGGTGGTCTCTCCTAGCCAGTCTTACAGGGAGGCCACATCCACCTTTCTACAAAAGTACCATATGAGAATTTGCCTCAATTTTAATTTGTTAGGTAGATTCAGAACCAGACATAAATTTACTCCATATCACTTTCCTGCTTTGCCTAGCAGACTTTCACATACAATTTGGCATTGTCATTCAGTACAATCAATTGTATGCTGTATGTTTTGAATTAATTAACATCATACTCACAAAAGAGAACATATTGAAAGCCTTGGAAATTGAAGCAAAGCCACGAGATTGTTAAAGCAGCCTGAAGCTGCTTTAATTTAGGGTGTTTGAAACATCCACCACACTATGCTTGTACTGCAGCTGGTAGCATGCTTTTCAGACAAAGTAAACAGATTTGCACTAGCTCTCCTGGGCAGTCATGCTAAAAATAGCAGAGTAGATACTGTGGCATGGGCAATGGCTCAGGCTAGTCACCCAGTTCCAAGCCCACCCTACTCCAACATAGCTAGCCCAAACCCCCACCCATGCTGCAACATGCACACTGCAAGTAGTGTGTTTGCATGAGCTGATGCTAATATAAGTCTGTCTCCTTAGTCTGGTTTGCACACACCCAGCTGCAATGTAACCATACCACAAGAAGCCAGGCATCACTGTAACAAGTGCTATGACCATATCCACTCTATTTACCAGTCTGTGCCACAGCCCTTGCCCAAGACTTCAGGGGAAGCAGAGTAATGTAGTGCTAACTATCCTTGTTCTAAGCACTGGATGATTCTTTCTTTGCAAAAGGAATCTTGAATCAGTCAGTTTATAATTTGCTCTGTACTCTTAGAGTAGCAAAGAGCAGATTTACCAGAGGCTAAGGTCTTACCCCAGCTCCCTATGAATTCACCAGCCATGTGCAACATGCCTCACAAAGGTTTCTCAACCTGGTCCCTGAAGACCAACATTAGGGCTAAAATTATATGGTGAGCCAAAAGATGCTACTTTAAAAAAAAAAATGTCAGAGTGTTAGTGCTGTATGAAATGAATAGCGCTAGCTAGGTAGGATAAGATCCACCCAACAGACCCCACTACTTCTGCTTTTATGCTTTAGCTGTAGCTTAAAGCTGTTTTCCTTATGGCAGAAATCCCAGAGACTGGCAGGAGCAGCAATACTTTCTTCCTTGCATCAGGGTGAATCCTTATCAGGCAAAGAGCCATAGACTGACATCTTCAGTCTGTGATTCTGTTCCAGCTTCAGCAGTCATTGTATTTAATGAAGTATATTACTCATCATGAGATGTGGGAAATAATGATAGGGAGATGCCTTGTTCCAAAGGGGTAGGTAGTCATGTTAGTCTAGTCCAGCAAAACGAACAAGGAATCCGGTGCCACCTGACTCCTTAATGATAGGGATAGTAAATTCAGCTGGAGAAATTTTAATAAAAATATTTAGAAATCAGAATCCAAGTAGAATTAGTTTTAGCACCTCTCAAAAAAAATCAAACAAATGAATCTAGGTTTTGTTTATTTAACACCATATTTGTTTAGTAATGATCCAGATCATTTTATTCCCATCATAAACTTTTGCAATAGAAATACCATACATAGACAGAGACATTTCTAGCATCAAGATCTATGGAAAACTCTCACAAGATGAAACAAGAGTCCTGTGGCACATTAAAGACTAATAGATTTCTTTGGGCCTAAGCTTTTGTGAGCTCCAACTCACTTCATCAGATGTATGAAGTGGAAACAACAGTTGGGAGGTATATATACACATGCCACAATGGAGGAGGGCAAGTCTTAGCAAAGTCAATTCAGAGGGCAGATGGGGCCTATTCACACCAGTTAATTAAAGGAAGAGAATATGTGAACAGGGACAATTACTTTTTGTAATGTGCTAACTATTCCAAGTCCCTGTTCAGACGCAGTCTGATTGTGTCAAGCTTGCAAATTAGCTCCAGCTCTGCGGTTTCATCCTGAAGTCTGTTTTTGAAGTATGGCAACTTTCAAGTCTGCTGTTGAGTGTCCAGGGAGATTGAAGCATTCTCCTTTGGTATCTGGTTTATAGATGTTACCATTCTTGATGTCCAATTTTTGCCCCTTTTTCCTCACAAAATGTTCCATAAAGTCTTGGGATTGACAAGACATAAGCTGTCTCAAATTTTTATTTAACAAATACTTAGTCGAAAAGCAAAAGAGTATTTCAAACTAAGGTAGATAATGATATGTTGCACCGCAGCTTCTAATTATTGGTGCTTTTAAGAGACTTCAGGTAGAACCAGGCAGTCTTGGTTTATAATGCACAGCTGTTCTGTTTCTTCTCTGTCCTCAAAGGAAAACTTAGCTCTCTCAATAAAAACACAGGGTAACCAAACACCTACCAAATATTGCTTTGTAGATCAGATGTTTTACCTGATTGTCCACAATATTTCACCTATAAATATTTCGCATTTCTTATTTCTTTAGCTGATAAAAAGAAACAATTCTTCAACAGTGTTTTCCCCCAAAGTAAAAACAGAAACCACACTATGCCATTAGAGCAACCAGAGTTCTGTTTATTCATTTCACACTTGGTTTTGGGAGGAGATTGGTTGCTTGTCCCTGGCCCTGGAGGAAACTCCTGGTATGAGCTTTGAAAAAAAGAGGGATAATTAAGACAAACTGTTCTTTTTACCCCAGCAAAAAGAAATCTCTCTTAAACTAGCTTCTCACTGAAGACTCTGAACAAAAAGACAGCCCAGTACTATTTAACTTACAATGCTAAAAATCAGTCAGCAGCATTAGCATGACTCTGAAGGTCTATGTCTACATTACAGGGCTCAGTTCAGTTGACTTTATTAAGTCGATTTAGTGAGACCACATCTGTTTAAGTTGACTTTATAAAGTCAACTGAGTGCAGCAGAGACTTTTAAGTCAAGTTTATATAGTCAGCCTTAATGGGCACATTGCATTTATTTGACTTAATAAAGTCAACTTACCCCTTAAAGTTGACTTTAAAGGAAGGAGTTAAGTCAACTTAAGGAAGCCCTTAGGTCAACTTAATGAACTCCAAATGTGGCCAGGGCTTTGCTTAAGTCAACTTATGTTCATAGTGTAGACATACCCAATGTGCCCAGGGAGTTGCTTAAGTTGACTAAAATCTATTTAAGTTGACATAAGTCCATAGGGTAGACATAGGCAATGGGAGCATCTTATAATTTTACTGCAGTCGTGCAAGTACAGTACTATTAATGAGTACAACTACAGAAATAATGCTGAATAGTGAAATATACAAGAGCCAGAGTAAGGATCAAATAAACAATATGCTGTAAGAATGTCTCAGAAACAATCCTGTTTAAAAACTGCAAATATAGTTATTGTAGGCCAAAGGTTAGAGATCAGCAGATCACATGCGCATAAGCAGTCAATGCCATTTTTCATTTATCCATTATGATATTCAGTCTTTAAGAAGTGCAGCAGTTCCTCTTGAAATTTGTGATAATTATTGGAGATTTAACACACTCTGCTCTCCTCTGCCTCCCCAAAAAGGAATCATTCTAAAATCCTCTGTTGATTTAAATTGAGACAGCTCCAAGGAGTTCAGTAAATAAGGTCCTTTCCCTTACCCCCTCTCCCAGATACTAGAAATCAAGAAGAAGATACTAGCTTCCACTTCTATACTCTGCTCATCAATCCATCTCTGAACCTTCAAGCAGCTTTTATTCTTTCTAAGATAATCTTTCACAATACATTTCATTCATTCACTCCAGTGTGGAATTTCCTCCCGAAACTACTCTAGCTGGATGTCTAAACTGGCAGTGTTCAGTCCTGCAACATTAATACCTCCAGGCCCTAGATTCTGCAACCCTTCCTGAATAGAAAAAAACTTTTCCACATTACTGGAAATAGGCTTTCTAGATGTGCAAACAATAATAAGACTTGGAAGGATTAGGTTTTCAGTGATAAATGTTGTTTTTACCATACACAATACAAACTGATTACAAAAACACATTCATCAATAATCATCTAAGTTTACGGTCAAAGAAAGAAAGAAAAATGCTGCTTGATTTATCAATTTAAGGATATTTAATCTGTCTATTTTAACATGTGATGTCAATTTGTGTTTTAACAGTTATAGCGTTCTAACTTGTTAAATATCAGTGTCTACTCTCATTACAAGAAAGGTCAGGCAATAAGTTTCCCATAAGTGAAAATTTAAAGAGAAAATATTGAAATGCTTAAAAGTAAGTATTGATATATCAAAATTATTAAAGAGTAAAAATGGAAATATGCAAAACCTAATAATATTGTTTCTAGCCCTAGAGATATTACACCTTAACAGTACATGTTAATTGCATATTGGAACATTAGATAACAAGATTATCATCTATAAAAAGATAGTTTAAGTCAGTTATAAAGTTGTCTACAAATTGTGTGTCTTATATTGTTTATCCTGTCCTGAGGCCTATATTGTTGGACTAACAGTAATCTGGTTGCATAGGCAAAGGAACACAAATGTTAGTAATAACAATGCTTAAGATTGGTACATGATTTCTAGAAGGGGGGGGGCAGTTGTGTGTAATAGCATACAATTTTTCCAAAATCTTGAGAGATTCATTGTATCTGAGGCAACAATCTTTTCTCATTTTTGTTCATCGTCTAGCAAAATGACCTTCATAAATTCCAGCATATATATTTTTAACATCATAGATATGTATTTATAGCATCCAATTTTGTGTACAATTGTATTCTATACTTTGAATAGTAGCATATGTTCATGTAAGAAATACTAGATCTGATTCTCTGCTTCTTATTTAAGTATATATGTCAGTGCAAAGTGAGTGAAAGGGGTATGTCAAATTCTACTATGCTACTGTGGTGGCATTTAAATCCATCTTGCACTGATGCAGCATACTTCATAAGGGAAATGAATCTGGTCCTCTATCATGGAAGATACACTCAAGAGTTCAGAATTAAGATTATATGAGAATGTTACTACTTTGGAATGCTTAACCATGCAAGCAAAACATTTTCTTAATGTAGTTTTTTAAATTGAATAAGTCAATTAAATAAATGAGTACACAGTTTAGTGTGAAATTTTAGGCTTTGTTTGCAGCATCATACTGCAGTTGATGCTAAGCATTTATTTCAAGAAATATGGGTGTCAGTTTGTAGGGCTCCCCCCCCCCACAACTACAAAATGATGCCCCATGACTTCAGTGATCACTTAGAGCCAGATTCTGCCACCCTTGCCGTAGGCAAAGTCACTTAGTGTCTTTCTGTGCCTCCCCTCCCTCTGTAAAATGGTACTGTCCTACCTCACAAGGATGTTGTGAGGAGAAATAAACTAAGGACTATGAAGCACTTACAGAGCCGTAACACCATTTTTTGCTGCCCAAGGTGTGTTTTGATCAAAACGCACCCCTTGTCATTAGTGGTGCTTGGAGCCAGTGCCGCGAAAGCCTCCCTTTAATAGAGTGGCTCTACTGAGCTGCTCCAGGGTGCCCGAGGCTTTGCCCTATTGGCCTCACCACAGTTATGGCTCTGGGCACTTAGATACTACAGTAATGGGGGCCATCTACATACCTAACAGGGAGAGAGAGAGAAAAACTAGTGGTATAAGATGACCTTAAGTTCCTGTAAATTTCTTGAGGCTTTGCTGTTTTTATCCACCAACTTCCCTAATGAAGAGCCTTTCTAAGTAATGCTTATGTTAAAGAACTTGAACACAAAGGCTGTGTCTACACTGGGGGGCCCTTTTTAGCTGACTTAAAGTCAACTTTGTTAAGTCGACTTAAAAAGTATGTCTACACTGTGTTCGATGTAGACATACCCCCACCCCCTGCACCACATCAGGTCCCAGTCCAAGTCTGGGGACCTGATCTAGCCCCAGCCACTACCAACAAGGGGCTGGGTGCCTGATCTGGCCTCTGCCCTTGCCACAAGTGGCAAGTGACTCAGGCCCAGATCAGGCTCCCAGACGCTTGCCGAAGGCAGCTGGGGCCATCTCCAAGCCCCCAGAACCAGATTGGTCTCCAGAGATGGATCAGGACCCAGGGCAGGCCAGGAGGCAGGGCCTGGGCCCAGGCCCTGGCCCCAACCCTTCCTGCCATCTAAAGTTGACTTAACACTTAAGTTGATTTTTAGGGCAGGTGTTATTAAGTTGACTTAAGCAAGTGCTTAAGTCAACTTCAGAAATTGTAAATGTGGCCATGGTGTTCCTTAGGTTGACTTAAGGCAGGTTAAGGCATCCTAAGGCTCCAGCATAGACATACATTAATATTAATAACTGGAGCTATTGGGTATCTTATTGAAACATGCAAAGTAACTTTAGTAGAGAAAGTGAAAAACCCACACACATTACTGTCGCTGCTATAAGATGAGCCAGATTTTGCTAAGTTTTTGCATAGCACAAAAATAACCAGAATATTTAAAAAAAAATCCAGTATGTTAACTGCATAGAACTTAGAGAAGTGGCCAAAGCAGGGATTACTAAATTGATGGGAGGGAAGTAAAACAAGGCCCAGCTGTGGCCCCAGCACAGTGCCCTACCCCACTTCGTGAAAAGACAGTCTGTGAAGGAAGACTCCTCCCCTACTTCCCATGGAACCTACAATCCAAGTGGCAGGGCTGTAACTATGGTGGGGCGAGTGGGCCTTTGCCCCGGACATGTTGGAGTGGTTTCTTTGAGCCACTCCATAAAGGGCGCATTCCTCGCTGGTCAATACAGTTGCTGGCCATTGTAAGGGGCACGTTCTGATCGGAATGTGCCCTGGGTGCGGAATTCTTAGTTCCAGCTCTGCCAAGTGGTGCCTACCACACCCAATCCGCATTGTATCTTCAGGAATAAAAAAGCAGAGCAGCCAACCAGAGACTATAGCCTGTAGAGGCAAAAAGCCAAAGCAGAGACTTCTGAACATTCATAAAACTTTCTACAGTGCCTAGAATGGACTTTCTCTGCCTTTTCCTGATTGGCTGTTTATTGCATCCCTCTCTCTCCTCTTTCCCTCACGTGTGGACAGAAATTGATGTGAAGAGACCCGCCCATCTAAATTTTCTTCTCCTTCAACCCTCCTTCTCATTTAGTTTATTCCCTCTGAATTAAAAATAAAATCAATAAATAATAGTAGTAGCATCATGACCTTTGTTACCAATTCATTGTTCACTCTATTTCTGAGTTACACCTTTCTATCTCCACTATATTAGTTTCGTCTGTTTAGATTACAAGCAATTTTAGGATGGTGGGTGGGGTGGACTGTGTATTGTTTTGTGTTTATAGTGTGGATAGCACAATTGCACCCTATTTTTTGGTCTTCAGACACTATTAATAATCATGTTGATTACAGTAAACAATGTAATTATTATTTTCATGTCTGAGTCTGACCATATTCTTTTTTGCATGTATAAGGTTCTACAAATGGTGCCGCAAAGAGAGAGAATCTGGAAGCAGGTTCTGCATGAAGAATCAGGGTACCTATTCTCATCTGAGATATAAAGTCTGGCTTTACTGCTCATGTCAGCTTTAGTAATAAATAACATTCCCAGAAATATGAAGAAGGGAAAAAAAAAAGAAGCATTAGTACAGTGCTGGGAATTGCAGGCAGTGGAACCATGACAAGGTCTTTCCTCTTTGCTTGCTGCATATTGCAGACAATTGCAAGCTGAGAGTATAATGAAAAACATGCATGTACAAAATAGCAGTTAAAGTTAGATATTCACAAGCATTTTTACAGAAGCAAAGCCTTATGCAAAAGAAAAAAAGTGTATTTAATCCCAACTACCCTAGTGATTCTGGACCAAAGAAACATATTTGGCATATCTATGTTCAAACAATAATTATGGACTTTCTCCAAATCAGCCAGACAAGAAAAAAAAAAAGACTTAGATTTGAGCAGTGTGCAGCCATTTAGATTCTGTCTGTGTTTTCTCCCATACTTCAGACTCTAGAAGATTTCAGCCAGCCTCTATCTGGCACTGACAAAAAGAATGCTAATAAGGACTTACTGTGACATCTGGAGGTCATTTGATAATTCCACAAGGGGTATGCTGATATTAGCTAGGCAATTCCATTGATCTGCCTGATGAAAAAACAAAAACACGAAAACTGACAAGAAAGGTCTTAGTCTCTCATAAAAGTGTTTAGATGCAGTGAAGAGTAACAGCCACAGGAGGGAAACAGCCATATTACATTGGAGTATTACACTTAAAACCAGAACAGGTCTCTTACTGATAGAGCGAAACATAAACTAGTACCTGAAAAGACTAATTAGCAATGTGTCTGGCTGTATTTGCAATAGCCATGATCTAAATGGAAGACAAAACATTGCTTTTCAAAGATCGCAACATAAGTGTGTGGTGAACATCCATTCACAGGGGAAGAGGTTACTGTGGGGCAGCCTGCAATACTTGAACTTGTTGGCATCATCCTTATGCTAAATGCTAATTCAGCTGAAGCTAGGACCACATAGATAGTTGATGAGTATTTCCAGGATATGGTTTCATACAACCCAGTCTTGTCCCATTTCATACTGTGACCCAGGCCTCCTGGGATAACATTCTGAATGTTCCAAAAATCAGGGCAAGCTGCAAAACCCATGGCCAAACCCCCAAACCATTGATGGGTAGTGCTTAAACCAGACTCCCAGTCAGTAGCAAAACATGCTTCTGATTCCCCACTGTGATCATCATGAAGCATAACAAAACAGAAACAGCCCCCTTTATTGCACATCAGCTCCTCCAGTCCCCGACTAGCCACTGGGTCTCTTAAAGAAAATAAGTTCTCCTGACACCAACAGGCCAGCCACTTCACCTAGAACAATATAGGCTTAGATCTTACCCAAAATACCACACTGACAGCCAATCCTTTAGTAACTTCAACTAAAGGTTTAATATAAAAGAAAACAAAATATGAGAGTTGTTAAAGGGTCAAAGTGAATCATATACATACAAATGTTTTAGAGTCCTTAGAAAGCAAGTCCTTGAAGAATCTACAGTTTGCAGTTTAGTCCAATTCCTGTGGTATGCACCCAGCACCTGGGTGGGCCTCAGTCCTTTGTTCAATCCCAGAAGAATACTTCCAGGGAAGGGTGTTGGTAACAGCAGACTGACTGAAGACAAATGGAGATGAGTCCATTGCATTTTATCACCTTTGGCTTTGCTCATGCTCTCAGAGTTCTTGCCAAATCAAAATGGAGTTGAGTCACATGGTCAGTCTAGGTGACTCAAATGGGTTTCTTCCTAGGCTAACTGTAGCTGGGAGTTCCCTTAATGGGCCATTAAGAGGACAATGGTTTTGCAGACAGCTAGTCTTTGATTGCCTTAGAAGCAAATAACTTAGAACATAAACAGAACAAACATATTCCTAATTTCTAATACAGATTTGACACCTATATATAAACCAGATAATCATTCCTTTCTATTGGCACCAAACACAGCATATTACATATGGATTATTGCAAACAGGAAATATTAATATGAAAAATATTAATATGAAAAAGCTCCCCTGTCCTCATCTCCCTGCTACTAGGGGCTCCTGCAAGGGGCCCACTCCTGGTTTTGGGCTCCTCCACCCCACCAGGAGACCCTGCAGCAGGCAACCTGGCCCAGGCTCTCTCATACTTACCAGAAGGTTACAGTCATTGCAGCATTCAAATCACTTGATTATTAAAGGAAATTTTTAAATGATTCTTCATATCTTTTGAGTTGCCAACGCCTGAACTAGTTCAAACTGACTTACCTCCCAACAGATTAATTTATCAATGTTAAGTCTTGAATTCTACAGTATCTTTTCATAAACAAAAATAAAAAAATGTTTTACTTAAAAGCTGTTTTAAATATAATATTAAGATGTTTGTGTCTTATTTATGTTTTGTGAACTAACAAGGAGATGGTATGCTCCACCCTGATGCCAATGAAAAATATGACCGCAAAAATAAAGGACACCTAAATGTTTTGTAAACATTACCTATATGAAACAAACACATATTGACTTCCTCTTTGGGGGAATATTAAGGCATCCTGAATCTCAAAGCAAATTTGTCACAACATTAGGTACAGTTCTCATCACTGGTAAGCCAATCTTGACAGCAATTCATTATCTGCTTGATAGGTTTTAGCTGCATACGTTTGCACTTTTTTTTTTTTTTATTAGGAAAGATGAGGCATGTCAGCTCTGAATTGGCCTCCAATTGTCTTTGGAGGGGACATAATTTTGCTATTGGAAAGAAGTATCCAAATGTCTCCTTTCAGAAGACAAAGTAGCTAAAAGCACAACAGTAGGTTAAAGAGGATTTGCATGCTGTAGAGGTTAGCAATATGACATACTGACCTTGAACATTAGTTATTTGACTATTTATGGTATTACTCAATGAAAGATGAAAAAAGTGTCCTATTAAACTAAACATTCCCATGTCTTGCATATTTAAATGATTTTTTTTAATGGATATACCAACTCTTTCAAGGAAATTTATTTTAGAAACACCAAGACTGGAGTTCTCCTAAGCAGACGGGCAAGAAGTCAAGATGAAATCGGACACCAGTACAGCATTCTGAATTTATTCTGGATTCAAATGGTCTTCAGTATGTGCAAATCATTGAAGTGCCAGTCTGTGCCTGAGGAACCTAAAGCTTACTTCAATATTTTATAGGAAGGATTTTGATTTATGATTTATCAGTCAACTAACGGCTCTAAGGGCAGAGGGCTTTTTGCCTCCCCTCTCCTTCCATTCAAAATCATTCTCCTGGTAAATAGATTTTTATTCCTATCCCTATTTTTCCCATTGAAAAAGTCTGCTCTGGGATATGCCTGTCAAGTTGAGTGATCAGCCATAGAAGTGATATCAAATGCAGGTTCTCTTCAAGCTATACAAAATATTACAGTGTGGCATAAGCATTTGGACATTTTCTGATTTGAAGGTACTGTTGATCAAAAGGATTTGGAAGGCCCTTATCTCATTTCTCCCATTTGCCACTGCATCTCCAGTCTTCTTTTCTGTTAAAGTTGTATGGGATTATTTAGGCAATGGTTTGGTGAACCCAACAGCTCTTGCACTAAATTCTTTAGATCTTGTTATCTATAGAACCACTTTTCTTGTCTTGGCATTTTCACATCTGTAGATTTATAACAAGTCATTCTAGTATTTTTCTTTCAACAGACATGTTTGACTGAAAAGCATTAGCAGAAGGAAAATGTGCTTCTATTCCTCCTGGCTTGGAAAGCAAATATTATGAAAAAGTAATATCTGAGTTTTAGGTTTTATAACAAGCCACCTGAATTGGTGGTACTATTTATTTCTGCAAACAAGTCTGAATGAAAAAAAAAAAAAAAAAAACCTCTAGCAGGCATATAAAGTTGCTGCTGCTACTTACCTGAATATCAAGCATTTTGAAAAAGTATTACATGACTTTTTCAGATTTGATAAGGAATCATGCCAGTCAGTGAAACTTTTTACTTTTCCAAACCTGTGCCAATGAAATGAAGCCAAGTAACACACTGAGGTGTTCTTGGTGAAGTTATTTAGCTGAAACAGAATAAAAGCCTTATCTCCATCTGCTGAAGTTTCTTGAATCATCTCTAAGGTATGAGGATATCTTGCTATTGAACAGGGAAAATCCAAAGTATTCTGATTAACCAACATTAATATTGCTAGTAGCAGAAGGAATTTCTCAGCAGCTCTGTGAACCATGTATCTATCCTTCTTTGTGGGAAATGGATTGGGATTGGATTTTATTTTTTTTTTTAAAAGCTGCCTCTATTTCAGCTTGGGTTACACTCAGCCAGGACAGACCAAGGACAGAGAATTCTAAGGACAAAGAAGAGATTTGGCCAAGAAAGAGCTTATGAGAGCTCAACTAAATTCTCAGAATCCCTTTCTATAACTTTTCCTGAACCAATGTGACTTAGCTAAAATGCCTTGTCCTAGCAAGATGCTTTGTTCATCCAGCACCCTATCACCAAGCAAAGAAGAAGAAGAAGAAAATAAAACATTCTAAAGCTCTCTCTCTCTCAACATAAAGAGGCTGCTATAGCAGGAAAATATTCTAAGTTTCTAGACATTTTTTTTCACTCAGAGAGAATGGCCTCTGGAGTAGGGTGCCATTTTCAGCTCTTCCAGGGGCTGATCTTGTTTTGATGTTACCCTTAGTTAGATAAATTTAAACAAAAGGCTTGGGCTGGAGAAGTATTTTGACATACTGAGGTATAAACCAAAACACCTGCAGTGTAGATTCCCTGGGGCAGATCTGATATGCTCCCTTTGTGCAAGTTAGCAGAAAAGGAGTGGAAATTTCCTGCAAGCCTTCTTTAAGGGAATACTCTGACACATTAAAGTTCCAAGCAGGCACCCAACCTGCTGTTACACCAACTTCTCCATAACATTTAGTGAAGACCAGGCTTGTATGAGGTGTAGAGTGAGAGTAGTCTGAGTACAGTGTGTTCTTATTATCCTCAGAAGGCATGGGATACCCTAGGATAGTGGTTTTCAAACTTGGGGTCTGGACCCAGCACTGGGTCGCACACACTCAGGCTGTGGGTCATGGCACCCCCTAATGCCACCGTCAAAAGACTGGAAAGCATTGCTCAAAGATTTGACTGTTGGATTGTGGGCATAGGTGATTTTTTTCAATGGGGCCCCAAGGAAAAAAAGGTTTGAAAACCACCGCCATCGGGGACTACACACAGTTGGCACATTTTATACTAAGCCAGTATGTTCTAACTTGTGCTGGGACCAGAGTGGAGAATCTGGGAAATATCACTGGTTCCCTGACAGTTTTTCTGTTCTGCCCTCTCAGTCTAAGCTGGTTGCAAGAGGGAATCTGCCTGTCTGTGTAAACTTCCCTCTTGCTATCCTGCTGTATAGATCTCCCCATCGTAAATCACGGTGTTGTCTACTTCCTGCCAAATCACCAGGCATCTACATTCTACGACTAGTGACATTAGTGTACCAGTTACTCCCACCTGCCACAGTGTTATAAACTCCTCTGTCAGCATAACAAATCAAGACCATCTTCTAACCAAAATCATTGAACTATATTGCTCATAACTACTTTGTTCTTATAATAAAAAGCTTAGGTAAATTAATTTAGAATCCTGCTTAAACATTGGATGTCATTAAGCAATTCAGGCATTAAACTAGCAGCAACTTAAGTATTATATTTAACACCTTGTGGTTGTAGAAATGAAACAAAGTATATTAAAAAAAAACATTTTAAAAAACAGGTAAACATGGTCAAATTTGTGGTCAGCCTAGTTAACCATACATGCTCATTCCACTCCATCAATAATTATTTATTTGCCTCTGTCTTTCGGCAACTAAGGAGAGTAAACATCAAAATGCTACATGTTGTAATTAATGTCTACATGTCATTTACCTTTGTGCATTCAGTTTTCTTAGAGGCTAGATGCAAGGATAGTAAGTCAAACTTTTCATACACATTTGACATATTGGCATTACTTTTGTGAAACTTGTTACATGTCTATTCTTTCATATTTCACCAAAGAATACCCTTTACACACCTGTTAGGGACGCCTGCTTCAGCTTTACAGGAATTTTAATATCTATTGCATGGCAAGAGAATACAAAGGGTGGCTGGAGGATTAAAAGACAACAGTTAATGACTGAGAAATGAGTGAGCATATGCTGATATGTATTTCTATAATGTTTATGCTAACTTTGTACAAAAATCTGAATGTAATGCTATGGCATTAGTGCTGATTTGCCCATGTTCTGAGATGTATTGTGGTGTCATTTACAATGGCTTTGGATCTGGTCCTTTGTCTATTTTCATAATATTGGCACTGCCACTGTACTGTAAAATGTATTTATTTTATATAATGGTTTTGTGCATGCTTTAGTACATATTTTTAAAGAATTAAGTTGTTTTTGTGTGGCTTCTTTTATATATATAATGTTCCTGCTAAATTCTGCATTTTTTCAAATTGCATTCTCTTGGTTCACATAGAACTGTCTTCCACTTAATTCCAAAACTTTTTTTGCTCCTTTCAACTTATTTTTCAGTGAAACACTTAAATGTAACTGACAAGAAAACATTTCATAAAATGCAAAAGACACTTTACACAGCAAACTACAGAAGACATGTCTAGAAGTGTCACAAAAATAATACATTTTGGAAATTACTGTGGGGGGGGTCACACACTGATTCTGGAAGCTATATCTCATCTTTATTGTTATGTATTTTTGCTATTTATATGAACTTGAGAAAACGTACTTGGATTAGATCTAAATGATGGCCCTTCACAAGACCTTGAGGAGCAAAATTCAGGAAAAAATGCATAAAGAAAATGCACAACTGCATTTAAAAGGAATACTATTTTATTTCTAATTAGAAGTAAGATAATTTGGGGGAATTCGATGAATTTATTTACCTCATTCTGACCCTCCTTTTTTCAACTCTGTTCCTTGACACAGATAGCATAAAAGAAATTGTTTACACTTATGTACAAAAGGAATAAAAAGGGAAATACAGGAGAAAGCTAGCATCTATTTCTTACCTGAAACATAAATTTGTAATGACTCTCCATAGGTTACATAGGCACTGCTGCTGCACAGATTCTAACAGGCCTCACAGGAGCCCTAGAGCCTGAAGGGGATCCTAAAGCTGCACCTGCTCATGCCTTTGATTATGTGTCACTAACAATCCCAGTGCCTTTAGGCGGAGTCTTTCTGATTGCCTGAGCTGCACCTGGAAGCTCTTTGGTTAGAGAGGAAAACTGTGATGTAGGGCTTGTTTTGGTATTAATTTTCCCATCCTCTTACTGGAGTTATCCTTCAACAGATTCATCTTTATGATGGTTCCCTGTCCCTTCTTCATTCTCTTGTCCTGTATTGTAGATTTGTCATTATAACATTAGCATCATCATTATCATCATTATAATTCTGATGATGATTATTTAATCACCGAATATATACTCAGTTCTATAAGTTTTACAGTGCAAAACTTTCAAGAGTGTGTACTGCTCCACAAAAGAAACTTGGGAACATAATTTCAGATTTAAATCCCAATTTTAGGGCTCATCGCAATTCATAAACCCTCACTTGGCTAATAAGCACCTGAACTCACTTACTGAGCATGTTTCTGCAGCAAACATTTCCTAGTTGTCTATGTTTCTACTCTTGCCTCACTCTTTAGGTATCCAGAAGACCATCCTATGCCCCAACCTAATGCAATTTTTTAAACTCAGGGAAAAAAGGTCAAACAACTATCTTGCCTATGGGTCCTAATCTGGTAGGTGTGCTCAGACAGCCAGTCAAAGATAAGAACATAAAGGCAATGGAGGAAGAGTTGTGTGGTAGAGTGGATGTATTAAACCAAGAAATCAGTTTACCATGTCATATTTAAACATAAGAACAACAAAACTCTCTCCAAAGTTATATTATCATGAATTACATCAAAGTGCCACAGCACTTGGATAGACAGGAACTAAAAGCAAAATCAAACTGTTCCACTTTGTGACTAGCAACTACATTTCTCTGCCCCTAACACTCTCCACTGCAAGTAACACCTTTATGATTTATTGTAACTTATATCATAAACTTATATTTGCATACCATCTGTCTTCTAGGGCTTACTCCTTGGCCCCATTCCTCATTTATCTCAGCTCCTTTCAACACTTCATTTCTGAATTCCACCTTAAATATCACTTTTATGCAGATTGCACCAAGATTAATATTCACTTCACTCTTTGGCTTTTCACTCATTTTCTAGTTCTTTCAGTCACATCAGTTCCCTTTTCCTCCATATCCCCTTCAGCTCAACATAAGCAATTGACTGTAAAGCTTTTCGTGACACCAAAACAAATAGTATAGTGTACTTGTCATTCACTTAGTGGACAGATTAAGTAATAGGATATATATGTTTAATATTTATGCATATAACAAGAAGGCATCATTAGTATTATTTTAAGAGAGGAAATAAAAATTCAAAATAAAGAATTTACCATTTTTCTCACCAGGGAATGACCACAGATAATTAATTCCTTGCATCAATCAATCAATTGATTAATTTGTTCTTTTTTTTTTTGACTCTACAGATTGATTGGAAAGAGTTCTCTGCATGTTCTTGGTATATTTAATAATTTCTGTTTGAGAGGTGTGGTCAGTCATTGGACAATAAATGACACCATATTCATTCTCTTGCCAAGTTGGATGTCTCCACAAGCAAATATAAATTTTCCTCCACATTTAAGCACTTGAAACAGCCAAAATTAATGCCAGTAAAACTTGACGACTAAGGTGTTTCTTTAAATGACCCCAAATGTGGTGTGGCATGACTTAGATTAATTTATGGGAATGGAGAAAATATCAGTGAAAGACAAAATCTGTATTAGCTCAGTTCTTGTTTTAGAAAATATATTAAGGATAATTTCATAGAATCTATGATAGAAGATCTCAGTAAAGTTGTTCAGGACTCTGCCAATGCTCCATACTTTAAAAAAGGAACATTCTGATTTTGCTATTAATTTTCTTTTCATCTCCTTTTTCTTGTTTCTCAGCCTTTCATATAGGTTTGTTCCAGCAACCTTCTCTTTCAGCTCTTTCACAGATCTCAGTCAAGCATTCCCTCTCAATCACTCATTACACTACTCTGAAATGATCCAATAGCTGGTTCCCTGAAAGTTTTAAGTTTTCACTGCCTGGACAGACCCCAGTCACTGCCCCAGTCTTGTAGTCCCTACCTAGACCTTTGCCCTGAGACCATGCCTTTTGCCCCATACCACTTCCTAAAAGAGGATCCTGCTGTCCAGCTACTTAGTCACCAGGCTAAATACTAATGCATCAAATTGCCCTGTAGTTGAAACACATGCTCTCCAACAACTCCATTCCAAAGGTGTGTCTCTTCTTATTTATTTCTTCAAAAGCCTTCCAGTAGGTGTAGACACTTAGTACATAAGACATTACATAAGAATTAACAGATTGTACAACTTTCGAGAGGGATAGCCATGTCAGGCTATTTCAGCAAAACAAACAAGGAATCCTGTGGAGCTTTTAAAAGACTAACAAATTTATTTATCACATAAGTTTGTATGATTATAATCACGCTCTGGCAGATATATGAAGTGGAAACTGCAATGTGTTAGGTGTGGGTACCCAGAAGTCACCTACTACAGGACACGTCCAACAAGGAAAACAACAGAACACCACCGTTAGCCATCACCTAAAGCCCTCAAGTAAAACCTCACCAGAACATCAAGGCTCTGAAACAGGGTAAGCAACCCCTGGACATGTGTGCTGATAGCAGTGTGCATGCCCATTCAGAATGGCACATGCCATCCTCTGTCACACCAAAGAAATTGCCACCCTTGCCAGCACAAGCCACTCGGGCCAGCTTCTTTCAAGGTGGATGGGGCAATGGGGAGTCCCTACCATGCCCATGCCCCAGGCATACCATGGAAAAAAGCTGCCCAGATTGGCTCCTCTCCATGGTGGGTCACTGCCAACAGGAGTGCTCCAGGGAGCTTCTTTCCTTGGATAAATGGACACAAATCAGATATCAAGAATGGTAACATTAAAAAAGCAATAGGTGAGCACTTTAATCTCCCTGGACATTGGGTAACAAACATGAAAGCTACCCCACTGCAGAAAAAAAAAACTACAAAAATTTATGGAATAAATATGTGTTACTTTTTAAAAGGGCCAAAGGACTGCATGTTTGTTTTACATTGTACAAAAGCAACACACCACAGCTCATTTAGAATATAACATCCATCCGAAACCCAAACCCTGTCTCTAGCTCACTCTTCATTTTGGATTCTTTGCCGGGGGGGGGGGGGGGACTGTCTGTGTTCAGGAAGGCAAGCACGGTCTCCTGCCTCATCAGGCCCTCTTCATGATGGGTTGCTTCTCCTACTTCTTGAGCTAGAGAAAAAATTTGCCCTGGATAGATTAGCACTTCCCTTTTTTTTATGATCGTTCACTCCCCTCTCTCAAGTGGTTTACATATCTGTCACTCATTTGTGACCACAGATCCCTCCAAGATGACTTCCTTGTTCAGGGAACCACCCCAATCACCTGAGATGAGACTTGAACAAAATGTTTGGTTCTGGACTGTAGCCATCTATGGGTGTGTTCACACAGCATTCTTGTTTCGAAACAACATTTTGTTTCGAAACAAGCCCTCTGTGTGTGAACATAGCCTATTTATCATTTGGAGGGGTGACTGGCAAAGTTTAACAATCTTCTCTTGTTAGTCCTGTGACAGCAATCATCTAGAATTTTAGTTTTACCAGGACATCAAGAGAAAGCAGGAAGGTGAGAACCAGCCTTACAATGGAAATGGAGTTGACAGTCTGAAAAAGTTACATACAGAGAGCACACAACATCAAAGAATTCATGAACCGAACAGATTTCCCAGATAATCACTAACTCCTTTTCCATTTGTCATTATTAAATATTTAGATTATCAGACTGTGTAGAAACCCCAAACAAGATTCCCCTTGCTCTGGGCACTCTATAAGTAATGGAGCTCAAGTGACAACTGTTGGGAGGTGCCAGTGTGGGGAGTGAGCCTCATTACACCTCCCCACAATCTCTATACTAAAAATGAAAAAGGATCAAATACTGCAGTCTGCTCTATCTGAATTATGCATACACAAAGTCAAAAACAGTTCCTGACCTCAAAAAATTTGCAGTCTAAAGTTGTGTTCCCAATTAATAAGACTGATCACAAGCTTAAGGTTAAGCAGTGACATGATTGGGATTTAATTGATAAAATTTAAATGATAGGCAATGAAGAGGAGAGAGAAAATGTTACTAGAAATAGCCAGAAAATAGAAATTCCTTCTTGCAAATAAGTGAATGAATAAATAAAATGAATTGCATTTCTTTGTCTAAAATCAAGACAAAGACTGGCATTTTTCATGGGAAGGAATGTGCAAAAACAATCTATTTTGATAGAACTAGACCAGAGGTTGTTTTTGTTTGTTTGCTTGTTTTTGTCGTGCTGGCTGCCAGCTGAGAGGGCTCTGGTCAATTTTACTGTGCAAGAGTCTTCCATCCAGGCTGCTGGAATGACTGAGAGCTGGAGACCAATGGCTCTTTGAGTTCTGGGGGAGACAGAAAGACAGAAAGTGCTTTCTCTTTCTTTGAAATCCAGGCAGTGAGGTTATGTCTACACTTAGGTTAGTTCAAATTAATAATAATTAGTTCAAATTCAGTTAATTCGAACTAACATGTGCCCACTAGAAAACCAGTTAAAATAACCATGTCAGTGGACAGGACTTCCTACTTTGAATTAGGAGAGGGGCACCATGGGAGTTGTGACAAGATAGTCCCCAAGAAGGGCCAATCCATCACCCAGAGCCAGGCTGCAGGAAAGGCATCCCCCACCCAGCTCTAGCCCTGCTGAGCTGGGCAGGGGAGAAGGCATCCCCACGCAGTTCTGGCAGGACTGGCTGGGCTCAGGCAAGGGACCCCTGCACCTAGTCTGACCCTGCTCCCAGGGAACAGGAAAGGGACCCCCCACTCCCAGCTTGAGCATCACCATATCCAGGGAATGCAGCCCTGTGCCCAGCTCCAGGCCTCCTGGCAGGGAGTGAGAAAAGGACCCTCATGCTCGGCTCTAGGTGCACTTGCCGGGTGCGGACAAAAGGCAACCCTGCACTCATTTCCTGGAGCACTTGCCAGGTGGTGGGGAATGAACCCTTGTGCCCAGCTCCTGAATTGCTGGCCAGGTGGCAGGGAATGCACCCCCATGCCCAGCTGCAGGTGCATACCTGGAGCTGGGCGCAGGGCTGCGTTCCCCGCCACCTGGCCAGCACGCTGGAAGCCAGACATGGGGGGTCCCTTCCATGTGCTCGCCACTGGCTGCACTCAGCCAGTGGCAGGGAAGGCATCCCCCTGGGCAGCCATGGGACTGGGGCCAAATTGGCCCCAGGCAGGATTGGGGCTGGGTGGGGGGTCGCCTTTGGGGCTGCTTGCCCCAAGTACAGCCCTGGCCATTTCCCCACCCGTGTCAGGCACTTCTTTCCAGGCTGCTATGCACCCTGGGAGGAAGAAGGTCAAATGCATTAAATCGAACTAACTGTTCAATATAATGTGGCTCCACTGGTTTAGTTCAAACTAATGAGTTTGAACCAATCCCTAGTTCGAACTTAAGCGAGGTTTTATAAGTTCGATCAAAGCTTCCCTTAGCTTGAACTAAGGGAGTACCTTAGGGTGTGTTCACACGGCGGTCTTATTTCGAAATAACAGAGGTTCTTTCGAAATAAGAAACATCACGTTCACACGACATACTGTTGTTTTGAAACAACTTAAACCCCATTTGGTGACAAAACAACATTGTTTCGAAATGATTGTTTTGAAACAATCCCATCAGAACATGTCGTTTCGAAACAACGGTGACTCGTTTCAAAATAACTGTTGTCTGAACATGCTATTTCACTTTGAGCTTTTTTCCTTAATTCGAATTAACTTATTTCAAAATAAGGCATTATTTCGATACAAGTTGTTTTGAAACAATTTGTATCAAAATAACCCTGTGTGTGAACGTAGCCTTAGTTCGAACTCATAAAAGCTAGTGTGGCCATGCATTATTTTTGTTTGAATTAATCTTCATTAATTCAAACTAAATTGTAAGCGTAGACATATCCTGAGAGAACTGAAAATGAAACTGATGTGAAATTGACACCTGGAGAGCTATGATTTCATTGTTGCAAAGGGAAAAGTGAAATTCTTCCACAATGTTGAAATTTTCTGTGTGAGAAATTTTGATTTTACCAAAAGGACATTTTTTGTCAGAAAACTATTTTGATGGAGAATTCCCAACCCACTGTAATAATACCTCTTTTACAGGTGGAGAATGAAAGCATACAATGACTAACTGACCAGCCCATTTCCCTTAATTTTCTTTCTTTCTTGCCCTCTCTCTTGTTTCTTCTTCCTTCATCTCTTCCAATTTTTTTCTTAAGTCTCACTCCTACCATGATGCCTAAAAGAAAAACATAAACAGATATAACAGGTAGGTAGTTGGTCAGTAGGGACTTCTAATAGTTATTTTATGTATCAGGCCATGCAAGTTCTATCACCATCTCCTTCTTCCTTCTGCCTTCTTCCCAGTTTCTTCTGTTGTTTATCGCATCTATTTCTTTCAATTAGATTCAGCTTTTCGGAGAATGCACCATCTTTTATTTTCTATTTTTATATCACCTAGCAAAACTGAACCCTGACACTGTCTGGTGCCCCTAGGGCAATAAAAATAAATAGAAATGAACCTTTCAGAGAATTCACATTATCCCCTACCATTTCTTCTGTTTTCTATTTTTTTCCTCATACCATTCTCCTTTCTTCAGTTTCCTCTAGTTCCTAGTTTGCTTTCTTGACTAATCTCTTCTTTATTTTATATTCATGTTTAAGTTATTTTGCTTTCCCCCTTCTGTTCAGTTGCCCTGTGTAGGGTTCATGAGGAAACAGGTCTCCTTCATCTATTGCTTCATGTTCTTATTGTCCATACGGGGTCTCTACAATATTTCTTTATTTTCTAATGTCATCAGGACATCCTAGCAAGAAAAAACACCTCAAATCTGAGTCAAGCTGATGCCCTAAAGACCCTTCCTGGGTATATTTGGTTTTGTTTAGTTTTCTTTTATGTCCTAAAGAAATTTAAGTGAACAGATCTGCTTGGATATAGCTGAGGGGCCTGATATAATTACCTGACTTAATACCAGGGTTCAAACTTGATGGCACTGGAGGGTTGGGGGTTTTTTTTGTTTTGTTTTGGTTTTGGTTTTTGGCTTTTTTGTTTGGTATGGGGGATTTTTGTTTTTGTTTTTGTTTTGTTTTTTTAAGAATCAGCACTTGGTATTATCAAGACAGTTTTCTAAAATTGCATGTTAGTCTGATGGCCTAAGCACATGGCACCAAGGCACCAAGGGCACCTCGTCAGTTGGACCTTAAAGAACTAAAGTGATGCTCTTGAGTTGCATGGCCTTGGGGCTTCCTAAGGTTAAAATGGCTGCAAGAAAAGATAAATTAAAGCCATTTTTCTGTTGGGCAAACTGATGCTCTCATACCACAGACATATGAGTGATAGCAAGCGAAATGCTTTAATAGTGGATGCCCTTGGAAAGATATAGCTAGTATAATGATGCCCTAAAGACATGTAACTGTGTCATCAGGAACTAGCACATGATAAAGTAAGAAAAGAGCTTTTGTAAATATAACTTCTAAATTGTAAGTGTTCATTTTACATTTTAACAAGAACACTTATTGTTCAGTGTTTCCTCTAGCTCTAGATTATTTTTTTTTCAAAATAACCATTCTTTTTCTTAGCTGTCATAGCTTTGCAGATATGAGGTATTGTTTAAACTCTCACATTTGGGATGTTAAGGGCTTTAAGGTATGGTGAGTTGTGTTGCTGTATTCTGGTTCATCAAGAGTAAAAAGTGTGCCACAGAAATTTAGGAAGGAACACATAATGATTCTTGAGCCTAAGAGTCGTTTGGCAAATAGAAGTAATTTCTTAAATGTACTGGTGTGTTGGGATCTGGGTTAAAGATTTTTGCTCCTTCTTCCCAGACCAGTTACTATTAGGAATACTGCATTTATAGCATGCTTAGTATTTTGCATAAATCTACAAATAAATTCAAACTTCAAATTCATGTATTTACAAATCAGAATATTTTCCATTAAAATTTTCTCTGTACCTAAGGCATTCTTAGCAAATAGCAGGGATGGGCTCTGATCAGTCCATCCAAATAGAATGGAGAAATAGCTTCACTTGAAATATAACCTCTAAAAAGCAGAACTTTCAAAAGGACACCTGAAATGTAATTATGTTTTAAAGGAACTGGTATTAAATCTTTCCGTGCCTGATTCTGGTGTCAGATGGATTTTAGATTGGTGTAACCTCATTGACTTCAGTAAAGTAATTCTTAGTTTACCTGCAAATAAATAAAAGAGTAAAGTCCTCGTGTACATAGGGTGACTAGATAAAATCAGGATGGGGGGGTGGGGTAATATGGGCACCTATAAAATAAAAAAATGCAAATATCGGTACTGTTCTTGTAAAATTGGGACATATGGTCACCCTAAACGAGGCAGATGTTACTGTAGGCACCCTGTACTTTAGGGGCCTTTGAATTCAAGTAGAAGGTTAACATTTAAGCAGTTCCTATGTGCTGTAAGTTCTTCCACCGAAAGATTACAACTCCTATGATCCCTTGGGAAAGGGAGAGAAACCCTCCTTGCCCCACCAGGGAGGACAGAGGGACAAGGGGATCCCTACTGGGAGACAGAGAAAGAGACATGGCAGAATCTGGAAGTTGCTGGTGACTGCTCCTGTGGTGCCCAAGACTGTTCTTGGGATTCATGAGACTGCTGGAGTCTTACTCAAGCAGGGAGCTTCAGAGGTTGGTGGTTTACTCAGCCCAAAGCAGGATCCGAGCCTAGAGCTGGATCTGCAGTGAGGGTGTGAGTGTCTGTCTCCCCTCCTCCAATTTCGAGCAGGGCTTGTAAAGAAATGGAGTCTGCTGAGAGACTGAGTGGGCCTGAGGAAAAACAGTGTGGCAGTCCCTTTAAACCAGGACCAGGACTACAGACATTCAGTTGGGCTCAATCTGGATCTGCAGCATGGTTCTGAGCATATGCACTGGACCAGCACACTGCTGCCTTGTCTCCTTCATTAACCTTCCAGAGTAGCCATTCAAGCAAGTGGTCAGGGTTCTGGATTCTGGGGGATGTGCACTCTGAGTTGGGATAAAAGGGCTGTGTAAACACCAGTTAGATAAATTTCTTTAAACTGTATTCTGTGTCTGTTCACTGATTTATTTACTTGCTCCTGTGTATTTAAATTAGTAGTAATATTCAAGACCATCCCTGTTAGGATGTTTCTTTGTTCAGTAAAGGTTTGTAACGTAATTTAGTACCTTGAATGTACTGTGTATATAATTAGTAAATTTGGATTAGACCATCCCACAGATTATTTTTAGCCACTTGGATTTAAGTCCTGGAGGTTCCCAAGGCATGCCTCTAAGCATTTACAGGATCCAGCCAGGTGGAGGCACTGCCAAGTTTAACCTCCTGTAAAGCAAAGGGAATGCAACAGAAGAGTGGATGGAGGATTCCCACAATCCCAGCATCACCACTGGGAAACTCAGGATCTCTTTGTCATCAAATTTAGGAGACTATACACCTCGGAGTGTTATCTGCTCTCAAGTAACCCAGGGAGAAAAGGAAGAGGGTTACATTACTATTTGTTCTAACACTTATGACATGGCTTACACATACTTCTATATTTGTTTAATAGTCATAAATTGAGTTCAATTAAAAAATGATTTAAGCGCTACTGAATGATATGGAAGAAACTAATTGATTTTGAGGACCCACAGAATTAACTAACATCTTTTATAAAGGATCTGTAAGCAGTACTGGTGTGTTTCTAATCTTCAGTAATCTTTTATGTACCCAGCAATGAAAAGTCATCTACCTGCCTGGAAAATGTCTCTAAAAATCCACATTGAGAGGTGATGGAAAAAGTTAAGTATGCTTCCACAGACTTTGTTTTGTGGTATATGTATAAACTTTAATTATTTTCTGAGCACTGTTAAGAGGAATTCATGTGTTAATGAAATATGTATAAAAATAAACATACTATTTAAGAATGCTCCTTAGGGCAGGAAAAAGTATCTTCTATGTTTTGTACATATCAGTCTTCTCTGGGGCTTTAGGAGAATCACTAGAGTACATGTACAATTCATTGTTAAATTATACCACACTATCTAATATTTTTTCAACTGCATGTACTACAATGTAGATAATTAATATCTATATTTTCTATGTATTAAACATTTTCTGAAATACATAAGTATCAGATGTGCATTGTACATCAAAGCTCACATGAAAAGTACATTCTGTAGTCTACACAGAAATCTGTCACACTCTAAATCTATGGTTTATAAAGTCTAACAGAAGGAGACTCCTGCTCATTATAGCCCCTTTTTATGAGATGTTTGTTTCATTATCTGACAACTAAAGAAAGTGGATTGGCAGAGATGTTCAGGGAAGCTTGTGTCATATCTGTATGTACTGTGCCAGGATCAAGCCAGTGCTATTAGTGCCACAGTCTATAAAATTTTGGTTGAATTTTGTGTTCATTAAAGCCTCTGAGTTTAGTCTTTTTTTTCCCTGTAAATTGATATGAAATATGACAAAAAGTCAATATTCTCACAGCAGCACACAAGTGTATTAGTGTTGAAGACATCCATACACTACACTTCATTCCTATACACTGGAACCATCTGAGCTGGAAAATCCACTTGAGGAGACACCTTCTGAGTCTAGCAGGGCAGGGGTTCAATTAACAGTGATTTTGCATAGTTATTGGATTTATTTTGCTGTTTCCATCTCTTAACTGAGTTGTTCTTCTCCCCTGCCAATGAGCGCCTTTTTTCCCCTCAAACCATTAATTTTACCTTTTTTAATTGACTTCCTATCTTTATTTATATATATTTACCCATATTTTATGTAAAAAGAACCCACTCAGGCTTTAGTCACAACTAATACATTTTAAAAGCATAAGTTATAAAACAAAAAATCCAGTACCCACACAATATATATAGCAAAATTTCACAATATATATAGCAAAAATAAACTAACCAAATAGAAAAGGTGACAACATCCCACCTCCTCCACATTCTCCTGAAGTCAAATCTCTAAAACCCTAAACCCTGCTCTAAAACACAGAACAAAGGCATTGTAAGCAAGGTCTACACTGAAGGCCATCCATGAAGACTACTATAAAAAAAGGAAATTTGAAAGTCAGAGGCCTTCACAGATGATGTCAAACAGAGAAGAGCTCATCAAAATATGGTGTTTCATGAAAGCATAAACATTTCAGAAAGATTTACTGATTTAGACAAAGTTTTCAACAGGAAGTTTTACGAGGTCAAGTACTCTCTTCTCACCTCTGTTTAGCACGAGAGACCTACATTGAAAGTTAAAAGATTTTTGCTCCAGAAAAAAAATATTGAAACAATTTCATTTTGAGAAGCCTTTCCAAGCATTTTGCTCTTATTCTGGTGTGCAACAAAAGTAATTTTTGGAACTTTGAAAGCTGTCACAAAGCAAAATTGTCATCCAATGACCAGCTCTACTGAAGAGGGCCCAGCTCAAGCATCTACACAGATCAGCACTGCCATAGTTTTGTACAAAAAAAGAAATGCCTCATCTTGCCTGGTCTCAAAACATTTAGAACTTTATAGGTTAAAGCAGTGTCCTTAAATTCAATCCAGAAATGAACAAGTAGCCAGTCATAGAGCACCAGTATTCTGTGCATATGGCAATTTACTACAGTTAAGTTGGCTGCTGTATTCTGCATTAGTTTCAGTTATCAAGATCCTCCACATCTTACTCCTCCTTTCCACATTATCCCTTCTTGTCTGTGTCTCTTTCTTCCATCACTCTATTTGTGTACTCCACTCTGTACTTTCTAACTGTCTTTCCTTTAATCTTTCCACTAACTCTTTCTCTTATCTCTTTTCTTCTGTATTTTATAGACCTAATTCCTCATTTACCATTTTCTAGTTACTAGGTTTTTGTTATTTTGATTTTTTTAACTTGTTGGTTGGTTTCGCAATCTGTAAGTCTCTATTTTACTGCACCTTATATCTCTCATGTCTTCATGCAGAATAAAAGAGGTTTATGTGACCAGACCCACAAATTACATGCAAATTGTTAGTATACTAATTACTGCTTCATGTAGCTGCAGAATTTATTATATCTTCTGTTTTGTTAAAAGAGACATTACCTATTTCTCTTGAACTATGTTATTTAATTCAGAGAGGTCTGAGCTAATGCTAAGACAATAATGAATAAAAAATCATGCAAATAGCTTGGGCTATTTTAAATTTGATGGACTGTGATATTTTGAGGGAAGTTCTATGGCCTGCACTATACAGGAGGTCACACTAGATGATCACAATGATCTTTTTTGGCCTTGGAATCTATTAATGATGTATGTAATCATTTTAATTCATTTTCCTCCACATATTTATGCAAGAGAAATGTCGCTGTCAAGAAAAGTTAGTAAGAATGCTCAGGAATACTACATAAATGTTTGCTAGAAGCATCATAGTCATTGCAAAAATCTCATTGTCTGACTGTGGGTTGGAAAAAAAGGATGCTGCCTTTGGAAGATATGCTGAAAAGAAGAGGATATTTTTATAGTGATCAGCAGCAAAGTTGAAGATGTGCTAGTTGCTGTCTGGCTGCTATACCAACACAATGAGAAGGTGCTTTGTTGGCTCTTCAAAAAGAGAAGCCCCTGAAAACGTGGTTGAGTACATGGAGTGTTGTTGGTTAGTAAGGAAAGAAGTTCAATGCCTCATGGCCCAAGCCGTCTATCAGTACCTGGAATGACACTGCCCAGCAGTATATGCCAGCTTGCAATCTGAGGGGTCACAACAAACATCTAAGGTCAGCTCCCAAACAATAGCAATAAATTAAGGGATGGGGTGCAGGGAAGAAAAGCAAGATGTTTTAAAGTAATAGCTCCCAGCTATCAGTAACTACCAGCTGAGGGCAGCTACTTAGTATCATTGCTGCTCTTTTGACCACAGCTAGGTAAGTCAACTGCATACAGAAACCTTGAAGAGTGATTCCAGCTGGTTGCTAATGCTATAGCATCACTTTTTCAGGTAGGAATAATCAAGGGCACAGGACATGGAAATTGTTCATGCCCGTATGTTTACTAGCATGTGAAGAAATTCTAGGAACATGGTTGTGGAAATCATAATCAAGAATATACATTTGTTTCCCTAACCACATCCACACAGCGATGGTGCTTAGGTTTTGTTGTTGTTGTTGTTGTTGTTGTTGTTGTTTTGATTCTAAAATATATTTTTAAGTATTTAGATTGAAAGAAAAGGATTACACAAATAACCAAATTTCCAGTAGCTGTGTTAGTCTGTGTGTAGCAAAAACAATGAGAGTCCTGTGGATCCTTAGGCTAAGTCTACACTGGGGGGCCCTGGCAAGTCGATTTAACAAGGCCCTGGTTAAGTCGACTTCAAGGTATGTCTGCACTGGACACAGTGCAGACATATTCAGGGGCACCCCACCCCCCATCCCACTTCCGGTTGTGATTGGGCACCTGGAGCCCAATTGGCTCCAGGGACCCGAACCAGTCCAAGCTCCCATGGGCAAACTCCTGGAGCCGAGCCAATTTCACAGGGGAGTTATGAGCTGCTTCCTAAGCCCCTGCAGCCTGTGGCAACAGGCTGGGGGTCAGATTGGGCTCTCAGCCCCTTGCTGCAGGCAGCAGGGGCTAGCAGCTGATGCCTGCAGCCTGCAGAAAAGGGCTAGGAGCCTGATTTGACTTCCAGCCCCTCTCCATGGGCAGTGGGGGCTGGCAGCTGACTCATGCCCTGGCCGTTGCAAGGAACCAGGGCACAATTCAGTTTCCAGTCTCTGCCAATTACAGAGAGGGGCTGGGAGCCTGATGGGGCTCTCAGCCCCTCGCTGCAGGATGCAGGAACTAGCTGCCAGTTCCTGCAGCCGTCAGAGAGGGGCTGCTAGCTCAATCTGACCCCCCAGTACCTCTTTGAAGCCTGTGGGCCTAGAAGCCAGCTTGGATCCTGGTCAATTTCACACACCCCGAGCCTGTGAAACTGACCAGCTTCTGGCCCGGATCCAGCCACTCCAGGTCTGGGGCCTGCAGCAATGTGGGCTGCTGCTGGGTCCCATGCTGCAGGATCGTTGGCCTGATGAGAGCCCTGGACCCATGCCAGGGACTCCAGGGCATGGTTCTGGCACTCCAGGGCATGCATCTGTTATTCCATGAGGTTGAGCCAGTGACCCATCTAGGCCTCCTTGACCCTGAGCTGGGCATTCTCCTCCTCCCTCAGCCACTCCCACCAGGCTTGGAAATCTGCCTTGGTGTGCTCAGTCAGCTGGAGGTGGTCCTCCAGTATCGCTTCCCTGGAGTGACACCTCTTCCTCCTCTTGGTTGGGGCTGGGAGTGACTGGTGTCAGGGCTGCAGGGTCAGCAGGAGAGAAGCAAAGAACAGGGGTTTCCCCCCCAGTTAGGTAGTGCGGCATGCAGGCTCACAGCAACTGCTGTCCCCTGCCCAACCCTCTGTTTTCTGCATCCCCCTGTCCTTTGGGACAGTGACACCTTAGGATACGCTGACATGCTATGCTGCATGGGGTGTGTGCAGTGCCCAGGACGGTGAGCCTCAGGCAGCCCTGTCCGAGGGTCTCTCCTGGAGCCACATGCCAGTGGTGTCAGCCACATGCAGTCTAGTGTTGGCTGTCCCACCAACAGCGCCCCCACACCATGTCCTGCCAGGCCCCCACGCTACTCGGCTCTCGGTCCACCCTGCCACATGACCTCCTGCACCTGTGCCCCCATGGGAGTACCTCTGTCCCCCCCAAGGAACCTGCCTGTCCCCGGGCCGTGCCCCCTCACAGTCGTCTCCCACCTCCTCACCCCACCATGCCTGCAGGGAGGGAACACTCACCAGCATGAGCAGCAGGAGCCCAGTGCGATAACCCCACGTGTGAGCTGGGAGGATCCTCCTCCTGGGTCCCAGCGATGAGCTCTGGGGTGGCACTAGCTGGGGTCAGTGTGGTACCCTTTGCCCTGGATCTCCTGGTGGGTCCAGGATGGGCCCGCCTCCTGGCATGCCTAGCTCTGCCTTCAGCTATGCCTGCCACACAGCTGGAGTCTTGGTTAGCTCTGGCTGTGGAGCAAGGTAGGCAAGGCTTTATCCTGCCCTGGCATTGACCAGGGCAGGCACTTCCTAGTTGTGAAGAAGGTTTCAGATGGCCAGGAGGCCAATTAAGTTGACTTAAGCCTAATGCCATGCTACATTGGCTTAAGTCGACTTAAAAATTAAGTCAGCTTAAGTGGGAGTTATTAAGTTGACTTAAGCAAACGCTTAAGCCAACTTAATAAATTCCACATGTGGCCAGGGCTTTGCTTAAGTCAACTTAAGCCCCTAGTGGAGACATACCCTGAGGTACCAAAAAAGTCTTTGTGTTTTTACAATAACCAAATACTCTTACATTTTAAGCATCTTATATTTCTTTGTGTGTGTCATAGGAGAGCCACACGTGCAGGGATCCAGTTACATTCATGATGGCATGTTTTGTCCTCTGGAGCTTATGTGGCTGAACATTAAAATAAATATTATTTCAATATATACTAGTAACTTGAAATGTATTTTCATTGTGCAGTCAGATCTACAAAACAATAATACTTGAATTTATGTCAATGTGAACCACAGCTCAAGACACCTGAGTGGGAGTTCTCCACAATTGTATGTCAAAACATTCCTGTTACATAATGGTGAGATTATCTTTTTTAAATAGCTGTAAATATATTACTAAGCCATATTTCTTCAAATCTGTTCCTATATACACTTATACACATCAGTAACTTTAGACAGAACTTAGTCCAGTTGAAATCCAGTGTTGGCCGGATTGGAATTTAAAGCCTTGTCTATATTCAAAGTTTAAAAAAATGCATATGTTGAATATCATACTGCTAAGGGCAAAGATTTTATAGCTTTAAGCACCTAAAAGTGCAGATAAGTGGCTAGTGGGATTTTCAAAAGCCTCTTAGCATCTAATTCCCATTCAACCGTTTAAAAATCTTTGCCTAATTGTTTAATAGATTTTTTTTTAAATGGTATTTAGTCTCCTAAGTCACTTAGTCATTTTTGACAGTTTAATCCAAATGAAGTGGACCTCCCAGATTTGAAATGGATTTAACTAAATCGGTTTTTAAACTTTGAATATTGACAAAAAGTATGTCTATTGATCTATTAGTGTTTTAAAAATATGGTTTTGGGATTGATGGATTGTTTCTGACTGGTTCCTTTTGTTTTTGCTGTTTATAAATATATTTCAAAGCATGAAACATATTTTTGTTATTTTCAAATTACAGAAGAAAACTCACAAAATTTAATTTTACCAAACTTTCTAGCAAAATTCAACTTTGGATGCAAATACTGCAGAAATTTCACTTCAAAGAATAATAGTTTTCAAAAAGCTAAAAGTGTCTTAAAACAGGAACCTACTGAAAGTGACTTCTCAAGTAGACTATAACGTGGCTTCAGAAAGGCTATAAAAAGTTGTAAATGTGGGTATTAGTTTATCCAATTGTGCTGAAATATTTACAGAAGTGTTTATTAGTCTTGCTGTAGTAATAGACATGCTTTTTCCTACAATTTAGCTTTATAAAGAATTGTACTGGCATGTGATGTATAAAATGGATAGTTTTATTAAACACTTCCTTAGTACATTTTCTCTCAAAAAATCTAAATACATAAAACTGACAGTGCAGGAAGAAATAATGAATATATGCAGTATCTTCATCTCTATGCAGATGAAGATGTGCAAGCTCTTGTCCTTGATTTAATATTCAGAGAAAACCAACCAACTTAAAGAGTAATATGAAAAAAATATTTGTGTCAGCACTTTTAGTGTAATCATGTATTCAATATAGCAGTATACTCTTTAATGAGAATCTCTCCAAAATAAATCAAAGCACTGGTGTACTTTTAGAAAGAGTAGCTCATCAATGGAATGTTCCAAGGTAATTCCTGACAAACAACATATAGACCTTCAAAGAAGCATGAAATGTGAACATAAAAACTTTATCGAGCATTTTCATTTAATAATACATTTACAATTAGTGACATATTCACAGTGGGCACTAGGTTGAAGAACAAGTTCAGATTCTGAAATCTGTAACATTAAACAAAACAGCTTTTGATCTGCTACTCAGTAGAAACAGCTTGTGGTAAACAAAGTGTCAAAGGTTATTTATCTTATTTTCTTCATTTATTTGGGATTTTGTTTTTATATTTATGAAGCAGCACAATTCTTAGTAAACAAAAATAAATGGAAAACAAATACTTCAAGATTCAGCTAGGAATTATGTATTATCATCATCTCTGTAGTTCTTTCTCTGCTTTATTTGTCTTTTGGGGTCTACTGCTTACTTATTTTCTTTAATACATGCATTGACAAGCTCAATTTCTTTCTCTCTTATATGCAGTAGGAAATTTTCAGTGTTTTGATAATAAGTGTACAGGCATCCAAGCTAAAATCCACAAAAGTTCATTTTTGCCATTTTTTAATATGGCAATGATTTACCAGTTACTTCCATAGTTCCCCTGTGGTTCCCTTAAGTGATATTTTAAATGGTTTTATAATACATAAGGTTAGTGACTGTCTAATTTGACATGTATTTTGACAAAGTCAATTATCATGTGTGTTAAATACAATTTATGATAAGAAGGGAAGCCTACTAACAATTAAATTGCTGATTTTGTGAAAAATCTTGTGTCTACTCTTTTGGGGGAAGCTAGGATAGTACATAAACATTCAACAGACCAGAAATTATTTAATTATAACTCTTAAAAAGCCAAAATTATTTTTTTATATTTGATGAAATAACAATTACTTATATTCCTTGCAGCACCCCTCTCCACTAATCCTGATATTATACACAATGTGCATTTAATTTATGTGAGGGAAGAAATCAAATTTAAACTTAATACTAATAATATTCTGCTATACATTAAAACAAATATAGTATGAAAACATGAAGGAAGAATGTATTGGAGATTCAGAATATCAAAATATTAGAGTCAAATAAAATATTTATAGGGTGTAGCTAGGTTTTCAATATATCTGGCAAGGTGTTACGTACTAACTTCATGCTCTACTGATCTGAATTTTAACAGGGAATTTTTAGTGTTCGGCTTAAATATTATCATTTAATGAGTCTTTAAGAACTAATTTACATAATCCTCAAGCAAAATATTGTCCTATATTCAAAAGAGCTATCACTATTCCTTTTCAAAGCTCATATTAATTCAATTTCAAAAAGAGGATGTTTATGACACCAAGATAAGAAAATGCAAATACAGTTGTTAATCACTATGTAATTACAGGAAGTCTTTTCTTAAAGTCATAGCACAAATATGTTATACCAAAAAGGGCACCCCGGAGAGCACCCCCTAGTATAAAGAAAAGACTAGCAGGATCTTATTCAGGGGGACAAGGCAATATGCCACATTTATTGTAAATAAGTAAGGATAGCAAAAAGCACACACACACACACACACACAAAGTTCTGCAAGCTGGTGTGATGTAATTACCAGTCCTTTCATGTGTTGCTTGAGCCAGCCTAGTGGCCAACTAGGCTGGGCACAAGGAGGGAGCCAGGCCTCTGTCGGTCATGATCCGATGCTCCAAGATGTCAGTTGCAGAATGAGACCCCAAAGTTTTCATGCTCTCACCCATCTTTTATACTTGCAGGCCTTCATGTAAGTCTATGGGATTTGCTGTGTCATGTAGCCTCAGGGTTCCTGGGAGATCATTGGTCACCAGTATTTTGTTCTTTTCTTTCTGGGGTGGCTCCTTCTGTTTGCTTTAATGAGATGTCTGCATTGTTCAACCAGTTAGATGGTACTTATGGTTCCTCAGGACAGGCTGGCAGTTGAGACTGGCCTTTTCACACACACGCCTTTCATCACACACCTTGTTCACACATTTAAAAGAACATATACAGCATATGCCTAAACCAGATTTCATCAAGTATCCAAAATGAAGTACATTGTTTAAGCAGAAAGTCCAAACTGACAATATGGAGTCTTGCTGGACATTGGTCACAATGTCCATTATACAGGGTTACAGTTATCTGTCTGTGCTCCACAAATACCTTGGAAGTGTTTATTTCACAGCCATCTTTTGACTTCTTTCTCCCTTATTTAACATCTGCAAAGGATATCTATCTATCTATACACACACACACACACATACTGTCTCTCTCTCTCACATACACACACACATAGTGACAAATGGGCAGAGTCATAATGAAGCCATTTTGCTGCCTGGGGCATGTTCTGATCAGAACGCACCTCTTCCCATTAGCAGTGCTTACAGCTGGCGCCGCAAAGCCGCCCCTTTAATAGCGCGGCTCCATTCAGCCTCTTTGGGCCACCCAGGGCTTTGCCCCATCAGCCCTGCCATAGTTACAGCTCTGCAAATGGGGCTACTCAGGCACTGTGGGTTGTGCACTTCAATCTTTGCCAACCAGCTTAAGCACAGCTCTCCATCCTCCAAGCACTGCAGCCTCCCAGGGCCTCTCACCGTGGGGTCAGACACTCCATCCCACAAGCCACAGGTCCCAAGGACCTGTAGCTCAGCCCATCTGGGCAAGCTTGCCCTGCCTAACTGTATCTTCTAGGTGCTAACAAAAATGGCTACTAGGCAGCTTTCTCCAGTGCTGCATCACCCTGCTGTACTTCACTTCACAGAGACCTCCCAATTCTCCAACCACCATACCCAAAACTCTCTGCCTGCAGCAGAGGCCTTTTTATATGCTGTGGCCAATCACCCCTATTGGCCTCAGGTTCTCTAATTGGCTTCAGGTGCTCCAAGTGCCCTCAAGTTCTCTAACTGGTCTCAGGTGCTCTTATCAGCCTCAGAGCAGCCTGCCCTAGTTACCATGGAAACAGGGATTTACTAAGTCTGGGGCTAAGATTCCTATCTTCCAGCACCCACCTATACCCCTTTGGCTTGACTCATTTATAGCATATATGGCAACCCCTAGGGTCCTCATTCAGTAATGAACTCTCCACAGAAAGTCCCTGGTGCCCACCTATAGTCACACTGCTTATTCCCATGGGAAAATAACCAGTTTCTACATCACAGTATTTATGCGTATAAATTAAGCACGCTCAATTGCTTAATTCTAACTTTGCAAGCCTGAGAGACTGTGTAATTGCCACCTAAATGCCATTTGAACATGTGGGATATTTTTCAGCATACTTTCCACCATGAGGTCTGACTCTTATCTCTGGAAGCCTGATTTTGCCATTCTATTCATCTTGAGTACCTCTCACTGTATATGTGCACATTTAGGCTAGAGTGAACCTTAGCTTCAGCCTTATAAAGAGGCAGTACAAAACTGCTCTGCACCAAGAACAGCCCTAACTGGACACTGAGAGTCTCAATTTCCTTCCTTATTTCCTACTTGTTTCAAGGGATAATGAGTTACACCAGCCCTTAGACACTTACTTCTCGCTTCACACCAGGACAACTACTTTAGTCAGTGAGCAGGCATAGGCGAAGCCCAGACTATAAGTACTTCCTGCCTCTCTAGAAAGAAATTTTCAGAGAATACTATATTCTATAGTAGATCTTGATCCAAGATAGACATAAATCAAGCAAAGCATGAGTGGGAACCATATTCACCCACCCACCCCTTTTGCTCTGTTCAGCTGAGGAAATCAAGGACACCATTTAGCTAACTGAAATCAATTAAATTAATTGTGGAGTAAGGTACTAATCAACTTAAGTAATGGTGTCAGATATTAAGCTATAATAATGTGTTTCAAACTGAAACTAGAAGACTAGTATCGTCCTGATCTTTTTTGAAAAAGTGGCTAGATTCAATTATATTTTTTGCTCAAGAAAGTACAATTACTTTGAAACACAAAGTGGAAAATAATTCAATTGTATATTTATTGAAAGAGCTGGCAGTTATGTCTTTCATCCCTTATCATTATCCCACATTAAGATTGTTTTTATCACACAAATTGTACCTCTTAATCTGAAACTGACATGTATTCAGTTAGCACACTTAATTCAATGTATTGTTATCCTTTCATGACAAAAGGGGAGTTTTAATATATGATGCATTATCATCCTTTCAAAATCAGTTTTAATAATACATGACTAATGTACTTACATAATTACAAGTTTAAAATATTAAATGTTATCTGTAATGGACAAGAAGGAATATACATTTTTTTGAAACTTCCCAGTTCTTTGTTCAGTAATAATAAAAAAAAAGCTGGAGGTCACTGAATCAGATTGTCACACATTCAAGTAATACTTGTTTAACATGTTAAAGGACCCAAGTTCTCAAAGCCTGAAGTGGTGAATCAGTCAGTGAAAACACTACTGCTGAAGTGAAGTTTAAAATCTTATTAGATATTTGCTTTAGGACCTAAAGCTGCTATCCATATGGATTGTCACATAATATATCATGCACTGTAAAGCTAAACTGTAGCCTCTCATTACTTCCACTTGGATGTATTAGAATCAAATCTCAGGCTTCTGCTTTCCTTGTATTTCTCTAATTTTAAAAAAAAGGGTCTATATGTGATTTTAAAATTTCCCTAAGAGTTTTCCTTTTTGGGGAGGCATGGGAATATTACATCTGAAGCGTAGCAAGTTAAAATTACTATAAATGCAGCATATGTTACACAGCTCTAGCCCCTCGAGTGCTATTTACTAAAGAGTTATGCACCAAAAGCATGGGGGTTTTTTTTCATAGACTGTGTTCACTGAGAGCCCTGTAAGCATCAAAGGTGAATAAATTCTTTAGGTTTAATATTCAGAAACCAAGCTTCCCAAAGCATAAGTAAATGCACTATGCCTTATGAGTTATATCCCAAAAAGGGAACAGTCAGCAGAAATCAGCTCCAGATTCCTCCTGCCCCTCCATCCCACACCAAAAAATGTCTCAACTTAATTTGCTATGAGAAAAGAGTAAAAATTCCAGCTAATTAGTTGAAACTCTGGACTTTGGCAATATGTGATTCACAAATATATATTCACCATGTTTCACACAATGTATACATTTAAAGATGAATGATGTATGTCATAAAGATCCACATTCATAGTCCACAGTTTTTGTCCATATTGTATGAATCCAGCTAATTATTTTTAAATAATGTGTTCAGATTGTGTCCTGATAAGTTACTTGGTCCAGGAATAAATTGCAAGATAGATGATAAGTACAAAACAAAAAACAAAACAAAACAAAACAAAACAAAACAAACAAACAAAAACAGAAAATGCAGCTTCTCAGGTTAGGATGATAAAAGAGAAGCCAGGAAAGCCAGGATAGTGGTTGTCCTTGCTCAGATATATCTTTTTTTTTTTCTAATCACCTGCTAGCAAGAGCAAGACAGTAGCCTACTACAGATGATAATTAACAAGGGATGTACTCTGATGATAACATACATGTTGATAGCTGTCTGTGAGCATGAATTGACATGACAGAACTGCATGGGAATGGTTCACCTGTTTCATGTGTTTCACAGTGTCATGGGAGAATTTCTGTTAGAAAAAAACATCTTTTTAAAAAAAAATAAAATTGGGCTACCTGTACTGATTACATCGTTTTAAGTGGTTTTTTAATGCTGTCCTACACACAAAGAATACAACATTGTGACTGAACCTGTGATCCTATTCAATTTTGGCTGTGTATCACTTTGAATTTGAGACTGATAAAATTATTATATTTTGAATAGGTCATGTGTTTTAGGGAGGGAGTGATCTGTGTGTGCACAGATACAATCATAGATATATAGCAGAGGTGGCCAAACTTATGGAACTCAGGAGCCACACAAGTTGATTATTAAACCTTCAAGAGCCACATTGATGCATACAGCCATATACTTTTACATGCTAAGTTGATTTGCTGATGTTCTTCCACGAGCCACACTTTTTCATTTAAGAGCCGCATACAACTCCCGAGTCACAGTTTGGCCAGGCCTGATATCTAGGGCTGGAGGGGACCTAGAGACATCAGCTAGTCTGATCCCCATGCTGACACATGGCAAAAAAACTTAGACCATCAAAGACGGTTGTCTGTCCAACCTGTTCTTAAAAATCTTCTAGTCACAGGAATTCTTCAGCCTCTCTTATTCCACAACTGAATTATCCTAATAGTTAGGAAGCTTACTCCAATATCTAACCTAAAACATCTCTGCTGAAAATTAACGCCTTACTTCTTATCCTACCTTTAGTGAATGTGGAAAACAATCAGTCACTGTCATTTTTATAACAGTTCCTTTTATAACATATTTGAAAAATATTATCAGACCTCCCTGAAGTTTTATTTCTCAGGACTAAACATACCTAAGGTTCTTATTCTTTCTTGGTAAGTCAGATTTTTCTAAACCTTTTATCATCTGTGTTGTTCTTCTCTGGACGTTCTCCAACTTGGCTATGTCTTTCTTAAAGAATGGCTCCCAAAATTGGATACAGTCCTCAATTGCTTACCACAGCACTCCTGTTTATATGCCCAGATAATCTTGATTTTTTTTCACTGTTGGCTAATATTCACTTTGTGATGCCCTGTAACTCTTATATCCTTTTCAATGGTACTACTGCCTAGCTAATTACTTAACATTTTGTATTTGTGTATTTAATTTTTCTTTACTAACTGCAGTACTTTTCATTTGTCTTCATTCAATTTCATCTTGCTATTTTCAGATGAGTTCTTCAGTTTGTCAAAATCATTTTAAATTCTAATTTTATCTTTCTGGAGTACTTGCAACTCCTCCCAGCTTGGTATTATCTTCAAATTTTATAAGATTAAGCTCAACTTCATTATCTACATCATTGATTAAAATATTAAATAGTAAGAAATCCAAGTGAAATATCCATGTACATACCCCCACCTATCTATGGTTTTCCCCCAAAAGGTTACTTCAAATGATATTAAATTCTTCCTTCTCCTGAATGGACCAACCATGTCCTTGGCTTCTTGGTATTAACGTGACAAGAAAATTAAGCTTTGGTTCTTTTCCATATCTTTTTTTAACAAAGAGTTTAAGTTCTACTATGTGACATTATCCTGGCATGAACTAACAGTACACAAAGAAGCCTTAATTTTATTAGAATAACACAAATATACAGTACAAAGGTCACATGTAGACCTTTCTTCTAGTTGTGTATTGATGCATTGGCCTTTACCTACTGGACTATACCAGCATTCCATCTAATCTGCTCTCTTCTTTCATAGTAGACTATATCATCAGATGCTTCAAAGAAGATGAAGGAAGCCCCATTATTTATACATATGCATACAATATCTGGCCTATAGCAGAAATTTCTTTCTCTTCCTGTTAAATCATAGTTAACTAATGTCCGGAGGGTTTGAGGGTTTATATACCACCATTTTTTACTAATATGAAATAAATTGCATGTTCTTATTCCCTTGGTAATACTTCTTAAAAATAATATTAAGTTCTTGGCTTTAGTGATATTTTTTGGTATTGATTTCCATAGGTTAATAATGAGTTACAGAATAAAATAATTTTTGGCAGTTTAAACTGAGTCCTGTTTCATTGGATGCACTCTTGAACTTTTATGTGAAAGGGTGAATTCTCTATGTCTCTTCATCATTCACTATTTAATACCTCTTTCAAGTCTTCTCTTATTCATATCCTGTCTAAACTAAACAGTCTCAATCATTATGATCTCTTTTCAGATTAAAGTTTTGCCGTGACACTAATAATTTGACATCAGCCCCTGAACCCCCTCTCTACATCTCCCACATTATTTTGCATAAGGAAGGTCACTGATTCATTACTAATAAGGAATACAAAAGATAATTGGAGATGTAGGAAAGCTCAATTACAGGTACCAGTGTACTATGCTTTAGATGCCTGCATTTATATGGCAGCTCAGAGACCACAAGCAGAGCCAGCCCACCTATATACATGAACTAGGCGATAGTCTAGGATGCTAGGCTTTAAGGGGTACCAAAATAGATGGATGTGAATTTTTTTCTCTGTTTAAAAACATATATTAGTATGTTATCATTTTTCTCTATATTGAAAGTGGAGGTGGAGCACCAAAATCATAGCTCGCCTAGGGTGCCAAAAACACTTGGGCTTCCCAGGCCACAAGTTTGCATTTCTAAGTTCCAGGTGACAACCTAAAAGCAGGTGCTTTTCTTCTTGGGTCAGTCATCATACTACAACCAAGATGATAAGGGTCCCAGGTCACCACTGGCATTTTAACTAACAAGTCATCTCTCTTGCTCAGAGCAGGTCTTTAACATGTTTAAAATACTCGTATCTGCTACCAGCTCATCTAGGTCTCCCTTCGTTGCACCCAGTAGTGAATGCAATGACATCTTATATATCCAGTGCTGACATGGCCACTAAACCATCACTACATATATAAGAAAAATATGTCAGTCACATGCAGTGTGTTCCTGCCCCATTTAAAAAACAACTTGGAAAGCCAGCCTGGCTGAGGTTAAAGTGCAGATCCAAGACAAACATCCAGCCAAGTGCCAGATACTGTTCTACTGCTTCTGTTAGCTTAGCAAAATAGTTACTGTCAAATTTTACTGCACTATACACACTTTCTTTTTGTATGTTCTTTTGAATATACAACATTTTCAGAATAATATGGCCACATGTTTTCAGTCTTTTTATATTTAGATGAACATCTCTCCTGGGTAGCTTACTGTAGCACAGTACTCTATTTCTCTGCAGATGTATCTGTTCTTTGAACACTGTTTTTCTAGTGCATCACTTCTTTTCAATTTGGTTTCTCTAGCTATAGCCATATATAATATGAAAAGATGTTCCAGTGATCTTTCTTGTAATTAGTACCTCTGAGTCTGCAGAACAGAAAACAAAAGGAAGAAAGGTTCTCCTGCCAACAAATCACTTCTATTTCTAGTTTTAGACAGTGGCAAATTTAGCTACATATATACATACTGTATATACAAACCCCTTTTAAGATAGCTCCTAAACTAAATCCAGCTTGGGATAATTGAAAATATAACAATGCTGTAAATGGGACTACCAGATTTTCTAGTCTAATAATAACAACAACTTGCATCCAGACAATCCAAGTGTTGAGCCCAAAAATGAGAGTAGTTCCTGGGTTTTGGGATTGTTGGGAAAATCTCTTTCAGCAATGTATTAGTGAGAAATATTACTACCATCAATTTTGAGGCAAAAATGCTTATTTTTTCCAAATTACAAAAAAGGCATAGAGCATATTGTATTAGATACGAGAACCTGGAATTGCATGTTACTAAAACTGAAGAAGTAAGATCTACTAAACCAGTTTCTCAACTTGCACCCCATGGGCTGCTTGCAGCCCAATCAGCACACAGCTGTGGCCCATGTGATATTATCAGGACTATACAGGTACTATCCATAGTGTGCAGCTATAGCACAGATTATACAGAGTTGTATATGGGTTGCACAATGATAAACAGATTGAAAAATCGCTGCAATAAATACAGGCAGTTACTCTGTCATTCATTTTCTGGTTATGTATCACGGCAGGCAAAAATAAACTCATGCAGGAATAGGTCTTTTTGACACACAACAGTCACATGTAATACTATTACAAATGTTTTGAAATAGATGAGCATTTAGGAAGGTTTGAGCAAGCACAGAGTCAATAATTAGGATCTTGCTGTCACAGTGAGTGATATAATCATCCCTTTCAGAGTTTCATCAAAAAGCAAGCAAGCACACTAAAATTTTTAGAGCCAAGGCTTCAGTTTAAGATTCCAAATGATCCAGCTTGGCTTGCAATTGTTGTTAATTAAAAGGATGCTTTCTGGGCAGCCAAGAGCTGAATCGTTGTCTTTTAGTGTAAGATCAGAGAGAGCAGGATTTTTACAACTAGCATTATCCTTTCACTGAGGAAGTTGTTATTAACAACTAGCTCAAGTTTTTTGGAACATGCTACTCTTTGGTAGTGCTAGGTGAATTCAGAGCAGAATGAAATTCCTCTGCATTAAGGCCATATAGCAGCGGGATTTGTCTGCTAAATCTCTCCTTGCAAAACATATTTTTCATGAAGCTTATACATTTCTTTTCAGGATAAACAGCAAGAAGAAAGATCCAAAGGGGAACTGTGTTAGTCTAGTTCAGTAAAACAAACAACGAATTCTGTGGAACTTAAAGACTAACACATTTATTTATTGTATGAGCTTTCATGGGAGAAAAATCCCACTTCATCAGACACTTTGAAGATGAGGGAAGTTACGGAATGGGACGAAATAAATGCAGGGAACTGTAAATCATGGGATTAGGTCACACTTTAACAGCAAATTAAAATAGTTGTAAACATTCAAACACTGGGGAACAGTATATAGAGGAAGATGAGGTCAAATCACCTGTTGTAATGAGAGAAACATCCAATGTCTCTATTAAGCCCTGAAGCAATGCACTGAAATTTGCAAATAAATTCAATCTCAGTAGCTTCTCCTTGAAAGCTTGATATGGTATGCATCTGTCTGAGCAGAGCATTTAGTAAATTATCAATGGAGTGATCAGCAAGATTGAAATGCCGACCCACTGACTTTAGAATGTTGTGATTTCTGATGTCAGATTAACAACTGCTTTGATTTGCTGTTACAGTATGACCTGATCCCATGGCTTACACTCCTTTGCATGTATTGTCCTCCCATTCTGTAAGTATCCCCATATTCAAAGTGTCTGCCGAAGTGGAATTTTCTCCCATGATAGCTCATGCAATAAATACATTCATTAGTTTTTAACTGCTACAGGACTCCTTGCTTATTTTGCATAAAATAGTATTTCCCTTTAACAGAAAATATTGCCACCCCAATTGTGTTAAATTATTTATCTCCATTGTAAGCAGATTACAAAGAAAAACCCATATCACTCAGGTCTTATCAAATTAAACATAACAACAGTTATTCTTTTTGCAAAAGTCCATCAAAGACCTCATTGCTTACCCAGAATTTGTTTGCAATCTGATTTGCATTGTTAATGGCTGTTAACTGAAAATTGGAGTCATAACTTTTATCACTGGCCAACAACAGGTGGAAGCTCTGCTTTTTACAATCCATTGTTCCTCCAATCAAAGAGACTAGATCCACCTTTGATAAGTGAGAACACACATTTTTGCTGGTTCAATGTTTCAAGTTTAACCTTACATTCTAATGGAATAATTAAAAACCTAACTATAACTATCAATTTTTAAAGAGTTCTTTTAAGTTAAAATGAAAGAATTAATTAAAAATAAAACTGCATATACTTACCTAAATCAGGCAGATTATTAACTTTTTTAGGGCTAAGCATGCACTCACCACTGAATCTGATGATTATAAAACCAAGATTATTTGATTTAATGGCTACCATGGAGAGAGAGAGAGAGAGAGAGAGAGAGAGAGAGAGAGAGAGCTAATACCCCTCAAATAGTGTTACCAGGAAGAGATGAAACTACATCTGTTTTGGTAGCATATAGTAGTGTGAATACACTAATCTTGGTCTGTTAGACTTGAGCAGAGAGTGGAGAGGTGTTTTACCCTTCTTCATGTAATAACTTGAGCCCAGATCCTGCAATTCATGATTTATGGCCAGACTGTTGGACCTACATGGAGCCCCTCTGAAGCCAATGGATCCCTACAGGGTGCTGCAATTTGCCTCTGCCCAACAAGTTACAGGACTGGGGACAAATTGTGTATTGTATAAAGAAACCTAAAAATGGAACTGGCAGCCAGAGGGAAGCAGGCCTATGTGAATGATAATAGTCTTAACATACAGAGGATATGTTTTAAAGAAACACTGAGGGCACATTTTAAAGAAATAGTTTCTACTCATTGGGTATGTCCACACAAGACTTTTATTTTGAAACAACACTGGTTGTTTCAAAATAAAAAACTGAATGTCCACGTGACGTTTTCTTATTTCGAAATGACAGGCTCTGTCATTTCAAAATAAGAACTGTCATTTTGAAACAGCTTAAACCCCATTCATTTTGAAACAGCTGTTATTTCGAAATGGTTATTTTGAAATAATGCCATTTGGACATGTTGTTTCGAAACAACACCATTGTTTCGAAACAACTGTTTTGAAACAACATGTCCAAATGGCCTTATTTCAAAATAACCATTTCGAAATAACAGCTGTTTCAAAAGCAGGCTTTCCCTTAATTCAAATTAACATTTTCTTAATTTGAATTAACTTATTTCAAAATAATGATGTATCTGTGGATATAGCCATTTAGTTTCAGATGCAAAATTTCAAGCTCAGATGATAGACTATAAAAGCACCTTATACTTGCTTGTACTAACGAATAATACAGAGCTAAACTGAGCCTTGTACACACAGTTTTGGGCTATAAGAAGTGGAGAGCTGCACAACCCAAGGGGAGTATCAAAGCTGTTCTGTTTCAGAGAAGCTCCAAGGCACTTAGAGATTTCACATCTACTAATACACCACTTTTGGGATGCAGCTTATTCCCCCCATGTCGCTGGCCAGTATATGATGATAAGGAGAAGTTTTGGCTGGGTATTCAGCAAATCATCCCAAAACATACTTGAGGCACCATGGCCCAGATCCACAGACTTTGATGTTGCAATGCTGAGCCTAAAATTAAGATTTAGGCACCTAAGTACCTTTGTGGATCTGGAACCACGTGCTCCAAGGGAAGATAGAAGTGAGCAGCAAATGTACTCTTTAGATAGCAGGAACTGAAATTCTCTGTGGCCCTAATACAGATCCAGTAAGGTACAGGACAGAAAGAAACACTTCTTATAGCCACCACTCAGCACATCACATAAGGGCCATGAAATATCTGGCCCATAGTTAGGCCTCTAAATGCTCTCATTTGAACCCCCAGACTTACATCCACATCTCTCGTTGACATAAAAAGGCATCTTTTCATGATCTAAAAAATAAAGTATTTCAGTTAAATGAAATTCTGCCCCCTAACTGATTTCTGCCCAATTTATGTATATACATTTTATTTATATACTTCTTTTTTTAATAAACATTTATCAGAAATGTTATAGAGCAATTTAAGATTAGTTTCTAATGTGAACCTGCTCTTTTATTTATTTATTTATTTTTAAGGTAATGAAGACTCTCTTCTCTTACAATATGTCAACAGGAATTTTTATTCATATTATAATTTTGGCATTTCCAGTTTGAATTTTCTTCATGTCTCCATGTTTACATTTTAACTGAGTCTGGCTATCCAGAGGATTAGCCCAAAAAATGTCAGCTTGTACTTAACCCTTTTATTTAACAACTGTGAATTGTACCAACGGCTTCAGCATTAAATGTTCAGCTATTCTTTCAATGCAGAGCCAAGACAGTTAGATTACACGTATGGTAATTAAAATGTCTGACAAATACAAGAGAAGTAACTGCATGTAAGCATATTTTAAAATACGGTCATACAATTCAGTGCCCCCCCCCCAAACTCAGACTCTGATGAGAAAATGACCACAAAATGGACTGAAGATGTGCATTTCTACAAAGCTACAAAGTACAGAATAGATTGATGCTGTTATTCACTGTGAAAAGCAGACTTTGTGGATTTGACTTTAGTGAAGCAGTAATTCAGTTGTATGAACGCTCCTGTTCAGGAACCTTTACTTCTCCTCCCTGAACACCTGCTTATAGAGCAAATCTCTGAAGTATAGTCAAAAGGGAGAGGAAAGTTTCCTCAAGGCACAGTGAAGAAAATAATGTTTATTTTGCAGAAACTATAGTTTATTTGTTTTTAACAGGTCACAGAATACCAATTCAGATTGTAAAACAAAAAATGAATTATCACATTAGACTACAAACACTCAAACATTTTATGGAAACTCAGTAAAATACTAATGAGCATCATTTTCCTGCAGTCTGTAAATTAGGGCCCAATCCACTATTACTCCTATAGACAATATACTAAATGAAGTCACCGACTTGTTGGGGGGTCTGTTGCCTCACATATTCTTAGGCTCCTCGGAAGCACACTGGCCTTTCAGAAGCTTGGATTACCTGCCTAAGCCACAACGTTATGTGTGATTAGCAAGCTGTGATGCCTTGTTTTTAAATCCATAAATCATTTTCCTGCCTTAGCCTCTCCTTTGTGCTATCTAGGCATCAAAATGGCATTTTATCAAAAGCTTAACATTTCTTACATTCTGAGACCACCAGTGCCTGTGTCAGATTAAAATCTGTTGCTTTTATTTAGAATTATTTTGATTCATTTTATGAATTTATTGTGACATAAAATAAATTATATTAAAAACCAAATGAAGGTATGCTATGTTTCATACTCTCTAATGCCTTTTGAACATATTCACACATACATTTCCCCATTCCTCTGACATACCCTGACAGCTTAGAAATTAACCTTACTGAAACCCTAGGAAGTAAAATATATGAATTTTAAGAATTCCCTAAATACATATATACAAAGTAAGCTGTTAAAGATTCAGAAGAGCTATCAAACTCCTCACCCAAAAATCTTGGCCTGTATCTATTCAGCATTCGTTCTTATAGTGCAAATTCTCAGAGAGGATGACAGACTGTGTGGGATACTGAATGGGGAATACAGGTAAGTTTGGATCAAATTGGGGTTCCAGTATCTTTCTTGAATTTGAACCTTTTAAACTTAATATTGGCAGTCCATTTATAATCTTTAAAAAGTGATTTTTAAAAGATCTGATTCTCATTCTTTCTCTCTCCCTCTCTCTGATATGATCAATGTAAGTATTATTATTATTTATATTGCAAAAGTGCCCAGAGGTGCAATGCAGGATTGGAGCCTCATCTGCATGTCTCTGCTCCTGTTGGAGCATATTTTAAAATATGCTTGCGCACAAATATTCCTTTTGTATTTGTCAAACACATTCGCTTGTCATGCATGTAATCTAACTCTGCATAGAAAGGGTTTACAATCTAATTTAAATCAAGAAGCAGCAAGGGAGTGTAACAAATTGTAGAAGAGAAGGCAGAAGGAGCTAATAAGAGGTAATAAGAAGGTGCACTTACACAGGCTTGCTAGCTGTGGGCATAACTTGATTCCAAATCATTTACTTTGTTCAACTATGTACATAAACATCAGCAATGCTCACTGGCCCGCCACCACACTATTGTTTGTGGGTGATTTCCTGCAGGTATCTGAGTAGGAATAACATTACTCTCTTAAAAATCACCCCTTTAAGTCCACAACTCACGCTGTTTCATAACCGCAGCCTTGTGGTGATCAGGGCACCAAAAGAATGCAGAAGCCATCCATCCTGGGACAATATCCTTCAAGGTCCTGGTCATGACTTTGCTGGAGGTGCATTGCAAAAGAGTGGGGTCAACACTTAGAAGAGTTGAAGCTGCTGCAGAGGCAGAGTCTCTGCATGGATGACCCTGGCTTCCTTCAAATCTGCTGAGATCTGTCCAGATCCCAGGGAATCCACAGGACTAGATCATGGCCGCTTCAGAAGGGAAGAATGACACTGGGGATATGACAAGTATGAGGAAAGCTTCAGCGAGATACCACACTTTTTGTCCCTTTCTCTTCAGTGATCACATGAGACCTGATAGTAGGTGATCACACCTATTTTCTTTACCACAAGGTAAGAAAAATATACTATTGCACTGTTAAAAGTTGGTCAGATTGAAAATGAACCAGATATCCTGACATAAAGCTAACCTGTCCTTAAAATAGCTCTATAGGATGTGAACTTATATGGCACAGTTTAAGACTCTAAGGCTGTCTACATCAGGCAAAGTTAGTTCAAACTATTAAGTTCAAGGTTAGTTCAAATTAACCTTGAATTTATTAGTTCAAATTAACAATGTGGACTGGTTCGAACTAATGTTAATTTGAATTAGTCCACTTTGTTAATTCAAACTAACTGCCCTTAGTTCAAACTTATTAAGTTCGAACTAAGGGTTAGTCCTGGTCTCAGCTATACGTAGTTTGAACTAACACTCAAACCAAATGCTTAATTTGAACTAACCAGTGGTAGTAGTTACTAATTCAAACTAAGCATTCATTAGTTTGAACAAAGGAATTCCTTAGTTCAAACTAATGAAAGCCAGATGTAGACAGGTGAAAAGTTAGCTTGAATTAAGCCTCCTTAATTCGAACTAACTTGCCAGCGTACACATAGCCTAAGTGTTCCAAAACTGTGGCAGGAATAAGAGATTTTTTTGGCTCTCTAGGAGGACCTCCTCCATTACCAAAAAAAAAAAAAAAGGATAAAACTATAATCCATCTGACCTGAATTGAAATTTATTGCTATTTTTGGCTAATTGAAAAGTCAACATAAGTGGTTTCTGATCTAATTACATATATCATTTTATAGCTGGTCACTAACCATTTTTAAATAAAAGCAAAGGAAATGAAGTGTTAAATTCACAAAACCAAAGAAGTGGGAGCAGAAGCACCCTTCTTCCCCATCACTTATTCCTAAAAGCTCCCTCACTTACCAGGAAGAGCTGGGTTTTAACTTGAGTCTTTATCTTTTTACTCAAGTGTTTTAATCACTAAGCTATAGAATCACTCTCATAAGCAAAGTGAAACCACTGAGAGATTTTCTCTTTCCTCAAGAATACCCAGTAGCCTGACAGTTATGCTACTCATTCGGGAGAAAAGTCATCTGGATTCAATTCCCATGCTCAGAGCAGGGCTTCAAACTTGAGTCTTCCCAGTCATCCCAGGTGAGTGCTCTAATTACTGTGCTTTTGCATATAAGTTAGCAGACATCACCACCAGCAGCTGTTTTGTAAATAGCATATAATTCTCTATGTGCATATAACCTTTCAATTTTGTTTTATGTCAATAAGCACGTCATATCATGCAAAGTGAGGTAAAGATGAATGCAATCAGTTTTAAACACTTCTAATTTACACTCACTAGTAAAATATTGTAGCCCCAAGCTTGGATGTAATTCATATATAGCAAAAACTACTGACAATATAAAAGAAGCAAGGAGTGCTGTGGCATTTAAAGACTAGCAAATTTATTTATCGCATGAGCTTTCATGGGAGAAAATCCCAATTCATCAAACGACTCACTACTTCTTTTGCTGACTAGACTAACATAGCTGCCCTTTTGGCACTTGAAAATATAAAGTCGCTTTTAAGAAAGTGTCTTACTGTTTATTGTAAATCAAGCTCACCAGAGAGCAGGTAGTTGCAGTTATAGTTAGATAAAAGTTAGTATGATTGGATAATGAATAATGACCTCTTTAGATCTATAATTTCATTGCAAAAATCATCTCATAAAACTTACAGCATTTAAAGTATTCTTTAGAGTCTAGCTGTGATGAGTACACACAGAAATTTGAATTGTGTTTGCTAGGAGCAAGTCTCATAGCAGTAGATTAGCAAAACTATGCTAAAGTTCCTGATGAAATGAAAAATAATAATTATTTTAAAGGGTAATTATGATTTGAAAAATATGATGCTAATTGAATATTGTGACTTGATATATGTTTGTGGGGGATAAAAACTGATCACCTTTCAAATAATTAGAAAAAATGTACTAAATAAATTTGTGACACCATCAATGGCATGAAAGTGTGATTATATTTATGAGCAGATTTCTGTGCTATGAATTGTGGAATAACATTTCTTGTCCTTTACTGCTTGTGTTAGCAGCTTCTAGTCAGCAATTGCTTGACCAATTTCTTTTCCTGAATTTAAAAGGGAAGATCGCTTTTTTTGTTTCTGAGTGATAACAGTTTCATTACAACCTTCAGATGTAAGACGTATGTTACTTTTAGTTGAGATGGAATATTTTATTGAAAATAAATGAGAGACAAGCTGAAATATTTGAAAAATGAAAAATGCAAAAGGAAAGTTCAAGAGCAATAAAGGTTCTGAAAGTGAAACACAGGACTATGACAGAAACCAATGGTGAATTGCAAACAGTTTTGAATAAAAAGAATCAGTGTTGTATAATCTGCAGCCAAATATCAAAGAAAAACCTTAGGCTGTTAAGATAGATATCCACTGTATGACTTTGCTTGACTACTGAAGTAAGAGAAAAAAAATGGATGGTTTTTAGAATGAGCAGCAGAAACCATTCTATGACACTTGAGTTTATCGATTATCATTCCTTTCATAGGACACTGCATTAAAGTACGATGGATGAGTGCCTTTTATGGGAACTCATTCGTAATAGTTTACTAGCACAAGCATTTAGTGACTTTAATGTGATTTTGCATTTCCTCGTTCATTTTACCATTTCTTCAAGGAGCTCTTCATTCACCATAGTTCCCAAAAAAGATGCTCTAATCATTCTAAATGTATATTACCAGTGCTATATGTTATTCATTGGATTCCAAAAATAGAGCTTCCCATTACCAATGATTCTTGGGTATTTTGAGATTGACGTGCTCTACATTCTGTCAATGAGGCATTCTCACACATTTGATTGGTAAATTTAGTATTTCTTGTTTTTTGTGACAGACTGTGCAGTCTGAGTTCTGAATCCTTATTTTCCCTAATTTCTTCTGAAACAGTCATTCCCATTGGGTATGTCTACACGGAGAACTTTAGTTTGAATTAAGTGAATATGAACTAATCAGTTCAAACTAATAATGATTAGTTTGAATTCAGTTAATTTGAATGAACATGGCCACACTAGAAACCCTAATTCCAAATAACATGTTCATGAACAGGACTTGCTCACTCAAATTAGGTAGGGAGAACTATTGCATAAGGAAAATCAAGCCGTGACTAATTCAAACTAACAGTTAGTTTGAATTAACACAGCTACATTGGGTTAATTCGACCTACCGAGTTCGAATTGATCATCACTTTGAAGTTCAACGAGGCTTTATCACTTTGAAGTCAGCTTTCATCAATTCGAACTATGGAGTTCCTTATTTTGAATTCATGAAAGCCAGTGTGACCAGGCACTTTTTTAATTTGAATTGGTCCTCATCAATTCAAATTAATTTGTAAGTTCAGACACACCATTGGAAATGAGCCTGTAATATGTGTTTATTTGTAATGTTAAAACAAGAGATACAAAATCAGAACTCATACTAAGTATGCAAGAAACATGAGGTTTACCTCCACTGAGACCCATGGAGAAGTGGTCCCATTGGGTAGTGTGCTGAGTGGCTATGGAAAAGAGTCAGATATCAAGAATGATCTAATTTTGGTCTCTGGGGTGCAAGCTAGGGACAGGGTATTACTGCTTGAACTATAAAGTCTCAGCATGTAACTCTGGCCTCTCAGCATGCATAATAAAGAGCTCTTCCTTACACATCTACCTGCTATATTACTTAGCACTACTAAAACACAAGGAACATTTGGTGGCGGGGTTTGGAGGGCTGCCCAGTCACAAGGAGCTGGTTCTCCATGAGCCTAGCAGCTCTATTGAAGACATTTTTCCTACATGACTTTTCCATTTCAGCAATTATTGTAGTTGTCACAAGGAAGTTATAGGATCATGAATAGGAAAGGAAGCAGTTTATATGATTGGGGATGGCAAAGGAGAATGTTTAGCTAATAAGCTGTGGTCCATACTATGAAAAATACTGAGAACACTGCTCTAATTATGGAGTAATATTACTTTAATATTCTACCTCTTTGTAAACACATACGCACACTATTTTTTGTCTCACTACACTGTCATTTAAAAGTTCCTTCAATGGAATTTGAGTCCACTGAGATAGTTTGCTGATAAGTGCTTTATGAAGACAGACAGGTGGTGTGGGAGACAGAAAAATTGTTTTGAAAGTTCTTGATACATACAAAAGTACTTGATGCTAGCTCTGAGATTTTGGACCTTAAATTCATATGTACAGAAAAAGTAACTATTAGGGATTTCTAAAATCTCTTAGGTCTCCATTGCATTGATTTTGATCAAATGTATTTGCATAGAAGTAGCCATTTTACTGAGTGGAGAATCAGGCCCATTTTATTGGTTCTTTCTTCTCCAACTCAGGTGCAGTTGAATTCTAGTAAAACAAGTGAAGTTACAGGATAAGAAATGTCCATTTCTGTTCAATATCTTCATCAGTGATTTAGATAAAAGCATAGAAAGTAAACTTATGAAGTTTGTGGATGATACCAAGCTGGGAGGGGTTGTGAATGCTTTGGAAGATAGGATTTACATAGATAATAATGTGGACAAGCTGAAGAAATGGTCTGAAGTAACTAGGGTGAAATTGAATAAGAACAAATTCAAAGTATGCCTCATAGGAAGGAACTATCAGTTGCACATACATATAGAATGTGGAATGACTGCCCAGGAAAAAGTACTGCAGAAAGGGACCTAATAATCATAGTGGATCAGAAACTAAATATGAGTCAACAGTGTCACAGCAAACAACAACAATAACAAAAAACTATCCACACCACAAGCATCATCCAGGGATGTCAAGGCTGTTTCCCTACTTTGGCACTCCGAGTGCAGAAGGGGGAGTGGCCTGCAATAGGCCTTAAAAGCCACTGGCCTTAAAGCCTGGTCTTAAAATTCTCCAGGGCCTCCAATTTCCTGGCCTTGGAGTGGTATTGCTGCCACCACCCAAATGCAAAAACCTCTTGAAAACCCAGGAAGGCGCACTTGGGAATTCCTTCCTGTGAGGTACTCACAATCACTTTTATTCCTCCCTTAGGAGAGTGACTGAACCCCAGCTGGGATATCAGCTGGAACTGGAACAGAATCCCCTTAGTAGCTGGCTGTGCAGTTTGATGCACATGCACAGACACCTCTTGCCTTTCACAACACAGAACCAGAGCTTACTTAAAAGGTAAAATCTTTAATGAAAAATAGCAGATAAGAAACACAGAGAGTTGCTTCTCCGGAATTTAACTTAGGTGATTACAGGGTATTGGGATGGGGTACATTTGCTCAGCACAGAGAAATCCAAAAATAAACCAAAAGCAAAGAAATACCCGGACCACATCTAAGTAAACATTCCCTGTTCTACTCACGCCTAGACAGTAACAAACTTAGCTTATATTTGGTAAGGATGTCGCTGGATCCTTCTTCAGGCCTTTCTACTTGGCCTCCTCCTGATCCTTCCGGGAGCTCTGCTGCATCCAAACAGGAACAGGCAACGCTGCTGCTCCTAATCAAAATTCTGTACTTTGTTCCTATGAGCTGTCCTGAGACTCACTGACCCTTCCTCCCCAAGGATTGTTACAAGGGACATATTAGCAGGAATGCTTTAAGCAAGACATGAGAAGCAATTTTCCATTCTACTTCACACTCAGCTGAATTATTGTTATAGTTCTGAGCACCCTGTTTCAGAAAAGATGTGGACAAACTGAAGAAAGTTTGAAGAAGAGCAACAAAAACTGATTAAAAGTTTAGAAAACATGACTTGAGGGAAGACTTAATTTTTTTCCCCTGTTCAGAGTATGTACAGTATGCAAGGCTTTGGTGTGTATAAAATATAAAGATTTTAGCCAGAATGCTTTTTTAAAAAATGCTTAAAGTTATGCTCTTAAGATGCCATTTAGGTTTTGAAATGAATGTTGCTTGATTTTCAGAAGTGCCAAATACCTACCCTCAGTTCTACATTATTTCAATGAGTGATCCCAGATGAACCTTCAGAAGTTATGCAGTTCTCTCATTCTAAATTGTATCAGACTCTTTGGTACTCAGCAACAGAAAAAGATTACTGCCTACCATATTGACCAAAACATGCTCTTTATTTCCTTATGTTTCCCACTCTGTCTCCAGCTGTTGTAATTCCCAATATGTCTGTCTTGTATTTAAACTGTAAGCTTTTGGGGCAGGGACCGTCTTTTTGTTCTGTGTTTGTTCAATGCTTAGCAGAAGGAGGGCCTGTTCCATGAGGGATTTCTCTAGGCACTATATTAATGTATATAGTAAGAAAATCTCATATCAGTAGGATCTTAGATTTCCAGTACCATTGTTTTTCATGCAGGCTAGACCATGCCCTCTCTCATTAATTTGGTGTTTCCACTAGTAATGCTGCAAGAAATGGAGATGTGTAAAAAAGGAAAAACATAGTAGGTGAAACTAATTGTTATAATTATTTTATGTATATCATCAAAATATTGGGTTTGAGTTTGGATGGACTAATTTATCCCAAACTGATGCAACATGTCAGATATGCAGCATTGTGGAACAACTGAATATCCTACTACTCAAATTGCTGTGAGCAGAGTTCCAATAGATACATAGTTTCCAGTTATTTGTGTATTAGCATGTGTTCAATTAGCTAGTACATTCCTTGTTTGATCCATTATTTATACAAGTTAAATCTCATTACCGACTCAAGAGACTGTTTAATATTAAAGCATATTAGCTGTTGAAGTTATGCACTGTTTCTAAAGAGAAGCCATTTCCACTGCTATTTATAAAGAAAATGTACACTATTGCACAGTAATGATCTAAGAAGACCATAGTTTAGAACAGTGCTGTACAAGAATTTGAAGTCATCATGGCAGCATACTGGAAAGAAGATTAAGGGATGTCAGTCTTCAAGACTCCATTATAAAAAATCGTGTATTCTGAAAAAGTGTGAAGGGACTAATTCTATAAGCATTTCACTAATCTTTGACATACCATGTCTTCACTGCAAAGGGGTTAGGAGTAAAGTCTATTTTGTTGCAACACCTCATGAGCTGGCTGAAGCAGAGCCTAGTTGTGGGCCATAATACAAAGCATAAACTCAAAAGATGTAAAGGCCTTATCCTGCACACTCTTAACTTTCCCCACAGAAGTGTACCATTGATTTAATGGCACTCTTCCATTTGTAAGGAGAAGCAAGTGCATAAGTGACCACATGATTTGGGTATAAGGGCCCGATCCAACATCCAATGATTTCTACGGAAATGTTAATATTGATGATAATGCTTATTGGCTCAAATCCCAGATGAACACCTAGAATAATCCAGATCAGCATAAAGTTGCCGTAAATAAGGGCTGTCACATCAAATCCTTCTACCTTTAATATGTAGAATAGCATGTTCCCTTGGTTGGCAAACTTATTCAAAAGCAAATACATTTTTGATTTCTTGAACTTATAAGTAGTTTTCTAGTTCTTAAGTATAAATATATTCAGCAACTGCAGATGCTTTTAATACCAGACAGTTCTGTGCAATATATCTGAGATGTTGCTTAGATCCTGCAGTATGAGTGTCAATCACCTGGGATATCTCACCCGGAATCCTATCCAATCGACACCTAACCTCTTCTCAATATTGTTTTAGGACAAAGTCAGACAAGGTGAAAATAGAACTACCTTCACCTTTCCTCAGGTCCAGCAACTGTTATTATCCATACTGTAATCCTAACTTCCTACACTCTGCTCAGCATATATGTTTATTTTAAAGATTATTTTTAGTTGATTAATTTATATTACTACTTAAGGTGGTTGCATGTAATATTAGATTGTTACAAGAAAATGTGATTTTGCTTTTTTTTTTTTAAAGCTGTTTGTCAGTGTTTTTAGATTCCGCTTTGTTGGCAAGCTTGTTCTTTTCATTTTCACCCGAGATAATTAACCTGAGTACAGTGACAGATTTGAGAAATGCTAAAGTTATTAATGACCATCACAATTCCATTAGAAATGTGAAAGATCACATTCAATAAGAAATTTCAATCAAAATAGAAAAGGTAAGATGCTAAGCCTGATTTGGAGGTATTTTCTCATACAGCCAAGTAGATGAATAAACTAGATAACAAGCACTTTGGAAGAACAATAGCATAACCTTTCCAAAGATTCTACCAAAATGTTATTAACTCTGATCTTAGAACGTACTGGAAAGTTAAAATTTAGAAATAAATGGCACAGATCTGCTCATGTATGCTACGTAATACATGCATTGATTTTCTGCTCCCTATCATTTGATACATACAATTAAGCTGCCCAAAGAAAATATGTATTTTTAAATTGTTATATTTGATATACAGGATCACAATCAAGGTTTTTATTATGCTATAATATTAAAAGGCTGTAGAACTTAGTCATTGGTTACTAACATGTAATATAGTTGCATCATCTATATATCCATCTTGAGAAGCAATGTCTCTTGTTTTTGGTGAACTTCAATCCTCTCCACAGAAAGGCCAAGTAATCTGAACTGCTGCAAGAAACTAAAGCTGAGGGCAAGAGTTGGAATTCACTCCAGCAGCCCATGGATGGCCTACTCAGGCCACAATGGGCTGCTCCTATGTGGCTATTTTAGCCTATGGACTCAGATAGTGACTGCTGCCTCTTAGCTTCTGCACATATGGGGTTTTGATCAGCTAGATCAGTTCTTTCCTTAGTTCCAAGGCCCATCTCTCTTGCCTTTCCTGAAATATTTAGAACCGAATCTAAAACTCCCATCTCTTTTTGATGCTTTTGTAAGTAAGAAGAAAAAAAATGCAATAATTTTAAAAGTTGCTGATTTTTACTACTGCTCAAAGAAACTCTCAAGATAATATATGAAAGCATATAGCAGAAAAAAGAAGATAAACTGTTAGTTATATGTATGTATAAGTGCATAAAATTACTAATCATGGTTATACAGATAGTCATAAAAGTTGCAATTCAAAGGGAAATTGTTTCTAGAACTCTCTCTTTTATAAGTAGTGTTATCTTTGATAAATTAACACCAGCTTTCAACAAACCATCATTAGGATTAGAACAATTAGATTTTTTATTGGTAAAGGTCATTTTCATCATATACAAACAAACCAATGACAGAGTATTCTGTAGGCAAACTTACAGATAGGTAAAATAATAAAAATTTTGCTTGAGAATGTAATAGAGCTTGATTTAATAATATTTACTCTGTATATTTTGACCTGTGATATTGTCAATGCTTTAAGTATTAAAACTTTTAATTTTTTTATCATGTTATTAAATAGTTGTCTGATCCTGCAGTTTCTCACAACTGAACATTTAAATCAATAAAAATAAAAAGTTTTAAATTAGACATTATCCACTAATATTATATAAATATAAAATTGAATTCTGCAGTCCTGATTATCATTACTTTCTTTTTTTAATTCAGCTCCACACATCAGTAGGTATTGGGTTTACATGGTAGTCAAGTTTGTTCATCACTTTTTGTGACCAGCAAGTCTGAGTCCCATCAATATACTTAAAGAGAGTTTGAAATGTCAACAGATGTATATTAAAGATTGCAAGTAAATGAGATTCGATCTGAAACGTAATGAGATCAATAGAATTTTGTATTTATTTTTGTTTGGGTTTGCATGTAAGTTGTTAGGAATATTCTCTATTTTGTGTAAGCTATAGAAAATACCTTATTTTAAAGAAAAGAAAAAAAACCATTAAAATACAGTAAAATCTGTCTGCTGTTTATAAGCTAAGTTTAGCTGGCCTTCTAAAAAACAGCTTTAAATAACAGATTTTTTTTTGTATTTTACCCAGAATGTTTCCAGTGAATTATATTGCCCACTGTCTCTAACAGTCACACTCATACAAACAAGTTATATACAGTATGCATGTTGTCTTTATGCTACCTTGATTATATGCAACACCTATGGCTGTTAACTTAAAGACTGGCACCACACACAGAACTTATACTATCTGTTTAATCTAAGTCTGTGTGAAGGTGGTTTTGGAGACTATGGCTAAGTCAAGTGAGGTAAGTGCACAAACATTCAGACCACACTGCTGGCTCCTTGATCGCTTTCCAGCTTGTCTTTCCTTGACTTCTGTCAGTGGCCTTACATAACATTTAGACTTATTGAACTGTGTTTTTAAAGTTAAAAATCAGAATCTCTTCTACTGGGGAAGGAAAGCTGCAGTTCAATGTACAGTCTCACGTGACATCACTGAACTAGATCTTGCCAAGGTTTCCCCCTCCGCTGTAGGAGGTATGCAATGAATTTAGATCTTAGAAGGTAAATGAAGGTAGATGAATGAACTTAGAAGGTAAACAGCCATTGAACACAAATGTGGGACAGAGGGATGCTGTAGGAGGAATGATGTGCTTGAGCAGTGAATATCAAAAGGCATCTGGTTAGTTCCACAGCGTGATTTCGATTTATTTTGTCCTACTTGAATTTAAGTTCAAACTTAAAATTCACTGCCATTTTGCTGACATGTGGAAGACCCCTACCACCTTTCCCAGATCTCAAAGTAACTCCGTTTGTCATTTTTAATCCCTTCCTAGTTTCCTTAGTTTATGTAAAGGTTTGTTGAAACTAATTTAAGTATATTAGATATATTATATGCATAACTTGTATTGTTGAGTTAGACCCATGCCACAGAGTATCATTCTTATTAGCATGGGTGTAGTCCTGGAGGCTCCCAAGACATGCAGCCAAGCTTGTACAGGATCCAGCAAGATGGAGGAACCACCAGTTTTAAATTCCCATGAGAGCAAAGAACCGGAGCAGAGGAATGGATAGATGATTCCCACTATTCCAACATCACCAATGGGATACTCAGTATTTCTTTGTTGTCACCAACCTTAGACACCCGTACATGTGTGCTGCCTATTCTAAAGTAACCCAGGAAGAAAAAGAAGGAGGCTACACTCCCATTCACGAGCTGCTCGTACGTGTACATTATCACATACAAAGAGGCTGCAATGTCAGCTGGTGATTCTAGGGCACTAGCCTGTCACTGCTACTAAAGGCTTTGTAGACAGTTGGAAGGTTGCTCAAGTTTGCCACCATTTCTACCACTGCTATTACTATTGTGATACCTCATGTAAATGTGTTGCTAGCCAAATTAATCGTACTCTGAGCAGTGATATGGTGCTTAAACTGGTGACTGGATGTGACATTGTCTGCAAAGTGTTTCTAATGCTACTAATATTGATGTACTTGAATCAGTGTTAGTATTAGTAGGAAATATTTTTTAAGCATCTATTTCCCTAGTGGGCAAATGACAATTTTTTTTTCATATTCAGTGAGTGAGCAACAAATAAATGGAAACAAGGGTTAAGTCTGTTTACTCAATTGTTCAAAACAAATAATTCAAATAGCTACAGTAATAATCATTAAGGCCCAAGTTCTGCAAGATTCTTAAGGAGATGGCTTATTTCATTGTGACTGTAATACTCAGTGAAGCTGACAAAACAATTAGGTATGATGCAATCACCTGAGTAGCACCGTTATTAGTGGACATTAGTTTAGAAAATCCTTCTGACTCCTCTAAAAATGACAATCTGATCAAAGATATTATCTGTAGTGCACTGTTCAATATTAAGCTGTCAGGCCAGATCTACACCTATGATATTTGGTGGAGCTCGATTTATACCAGATGAGGATTGGTCCTATCTGTTTATTCAGCAAGTGAGTGGATACAAACTCAGTGAAATTAAAGCATTTAAGACACAAGTTTGTCCAAAGCAAACATATACAAGAATAATGGGAGTCCTGTGGCACCTTTGGCTATATCTACACTGGCAGATTAGTTTGAATTAAAGAGCCTTAGTTTGAACTAATTTGAGCCTTGTTTGAACTAAAAAAATTTCTTAGCTCCAAGTAAGCAAAGCTTAGCTTGAACTAGTTAGGTTGGCTGGTTAGTCTGAACTAACTGCTTAGTTTGCACTTATTTAGAAATTAGTTCAAACTAGCATGATGTAATCATGCTGGTTTGAACTAAATAAGTTCGAACTAATGGTTAGTTTGAACTAACCACTTTTGTTAGTTCAACCTAACTTTTAGTTCAAACCAGCCGCGCTATTTTAGTTTGAACTAAAAATTAGTTCAAACTAAATAAAAGCACGGCTAGTTTGAACTAAAAGTTAGTTAGAACTAAAAAACATGGCTAGTTCGAACTAACTTTGAACTACTTAGTTCAGACTAAGCAAGTCAAAACTAAGCTTTTAGGTGCAGACATAGCTTTAAAGACTAAGAAAGTTCTTGAAGCACAAACTTTCTTGGGCTGAAACCTGGTGAAGTGGTTTTAAGTTCACAAAACCAAATGCCTGAAGAAATGTGTTAGTCTTCAAGGTGCCACAGGACTCTTGTTGTTTTTACTACATACAGAATAACACAACTACACCTCTGGAACTTGTCATCATGCAATATACAAGAATGTTTAGTGAGTGTTGAAAATAAAACACTTTAAAAGGAGCTAAAATATTTGCCCTCTTGCATTTCTAGAAAAAAACTCTTTGCTAGATAAAAATGCAATTAATAGCAGAGCAACTCAAGAAATTGCAGGTGTGTTTTCTGACCCACCCCCACCCCCACCTGTTTGACTGTCTATTCAGAGCAAGGAAGGCATTACTCTGGATTTTTCCTCCTTATATGTGGATCTTATTCTATTCGAAATTTGCCAGTCTCAGAAGTGAGGACATTCAGAATTAGGTTTTCTTTTAGTTTTCACTCATGGTTGATGATGAAGTACATTACTGATATATTAAATACACAATATCCTAATATGCTAAAAACACAAGAGCCATTTCACCTTTCACCTGCATGTCTCTTGTAAGCAGTGGTTGGGAAAAGGGCTGCAAAAGGTATTTTGCAGGGATTCTAAAGCTCTTTAGACAGCTGGTAAAAAAGAAGGGAAAGTAATAAGGGCCTGCTATGCACCTACTTGTCTCTCCAATGATCAAAAACACATTTACTGCAGGGCTAATGACTTCCACTGATGGTAGAGAAGGGCAAATAAAGTATTGCATGACCACTGAATTCTTGGCTTGTTTGCTGAAAATGTGAAGGTTACCGATTAATTTTAGACGTTCTTGTCTAGGTTTAAGAATTCCTTTTCAATAAACTAACATAGCACAGATATGACAACCCACCTTACATTGGCAATGAAAAAGCTATTGTAACAATTTTATCCCATTTCTGGCCACAGAATAATTGAACTGGCACTAAATATGAAAAGCTTTAAACCTCACTCAGAGCTGGCACATCATGATATATTTTAGTTTGAGATATTACAAGTTTGAGTGGTATTCCCTGTTTTAAGTATCAAATATTTCTGACAACTTAATATCTATAAAACTACAATGATCTTTAAGGAGACTCTGGGTGTCTATAGAGGAGTGGCATTGACATGACATGAAGAGATAGTAGATTGAGTTCCAAATGCATATTTTAGTGTTGCAATGGACTTAATTATGACTCTTCCCTTGCCATTTTACTTACATGGAAAACACAGGCATCAGTCAGTATTCTAGGGACAACAATATAATATGTAGCTATGGAGATGCCCACATCACAGGCGAATCTTTTTGTATTTGTAACATCACAGAGCTCAATCTGGACTTTACAAAGGCAAACTGACTTTCATAGATTATAACGAAGCACTGAAACTACATCTATGGAGTAGAAATGCTTCATGAAGAAATGGAAATGGACTATTAATGCTCTGGGTTGACTGTAAAGTGCACTGGGGGAAACTGTCTAGGTTGCCAGGGGTGTCTTGGATTTAAATATATCATCTGCTATCTTGCAGAGGTAAAGGTAAAAATAAACCCATGTACATAGTCTGACTATTATCTCATTACTGTGCTGTCTGGGAAACAGATAGATACAAAGTTTCTGATATACATAAAATTAAAGGAGGCATGGAAGAAGAAATCAAGTAAGTTTTCAGCATACTGAAATGTTCTGTTCAAAGATCTCAGTTCTGAAGAGGTGGTGGCTCCACAAACTTTCAAGTATCAGTTTTTAAAATATTTTTCTGCAAATAGTTCACATCTATCAATTTCATACCACCACTTAGGACCTGGGGGGAAAAGAAAAAAGATCCTAGCATTCTTCAAAACAAATACTGTAGAGCTAGACTCTGGCTGTGTTCACACACAGGGGGTTATTTCGATATGGTTGTTTCGAAACAACTTGTATTGAAATAACGCCTTATTTTGAAATAACTTAATTCAAATTAACAGTTTGTTAATTCAAATTAAGGAAAAAAGCTCAAAGCGAAATAGCAGGTTCAGGCAACAGTTATTTCGAAACAAGTCACCACTGTTTCAAAACAACATGTTCGCAGGGAGTTGTTTCAAAACAACGTTGTTTCGTCTCCGCATGGGGTTTAACATGTTTCGAAACAATGCCATTGTTTCGAAACAATGGGACCCATTGTTTCAAAACAATCGTGTGTCATGTGAACAGCCTAAATTTTATTTCAAAACAACCTCTGTTGTTTCGAAATAAGAGGGCTATGTGAACACAGCCTTTGGTTTACTAATGACATAGAGCTTCAATTGTAGTAAAGCTGTCCAGGAAGGACAGCACATCTTTAGCCTTAATTATATAGTAGCTTCTGCAGAAGTATTCTTTTGCACTACTGAAAAAAAAAAATTAATTCCGTCATCCAATTAATTGGGATTTACTAGTTAAACTGTGTACTCATTGAAACACCACTGACTCATGGGTACACATTTACAAACTGAAAACCAATTTAGATATTTGGGTAAAGTCTTGGACTGAATATTGGCTTTAAAAGATTAAAAACACTTAATTTATCAATGTACCAGATTTAAGACTCTGGAGATGCCCTAGCTCACTATCTACCTCTGAAAATAAGGAGGTTAGTACATTCCAGCTGTGAGGGGGGTGTTGTATAGCAAAAATTGTTTCAATGTATGTCATTGTACAAGGGAGCTTGGACCACCTGTTGAACCCACACTGACAAAAGTGTTCACAAAAGTTTCAATTAACCTCAGAAGTCATTTTCTTTCTGTTGTTATGTTTGTAGTTTCTTTGCCCTGTATGAAATCTATTACGGTTTGTCTCTCACTGTGAGGCAGGAACATCACCAGTATGGTATAAGATGGGAAAAATAACAAAAAATAAAGAAATAAAAACTTTACTAATGTGGGCAGCCTGTTAAAACTTTAGGAATAGTGGGGGGTTTTTTAACTAAATGAAAAATTTAAATGGCTTTTGAAAAAGGTCCTCAGTAAGTGTAGGGAGTTTCTCTTAACGTCTGGCTGGCTGGTTGCCCATGAATGAGAAGTCATGTTAAGATAGCGGGCAAAAATACTAATGTGAGTTTTGTTGATTTTAATAGTTTCTTTTTTCCTGTAGATAATTCTGGTTTAGTTTCCTACTCTATCTAGATTTCAACAGAATTTCTGTTCACACAGAATGGGCCTGAACTCCAAGAACTGAGTGGCTGCTCCTACTCCCATTTTAGCCTGTGGGAAAATTCGTTGGTCTTTAAGTGCCACAGGCTTCCTTGTTCGTGTTATTGAACTAGAGTAACATTCCTGCCCCTTTGATACTTTAATTCAGTTAGCCCAGGAGCAGCCCGTAATTTAGGTATGTAAATTACAGGAATCTCAAAAATCCCCTCTTAACCATCTTTATTGGTGGAGGTACTATGCACAGTCAGCAATAACAGAGTTCCAAAATGTTTGCATACAGGAAAGGGAGGGGGGTTCTCTCTCACCTTTGGTTTTCTGCTTGGCCACAAGCTTGGCAAACAGGGATGTAGTCTCCTGTTTGGCTGCGGTGCTCACCCCCACTTGCCTGTTTAAATTGTCTTTTTTTTTTTCCAAAAAAATCTTTTAGTCAATCTCTGGCTATCCCATGCTCCTACTCCTTAATCGTAGATTGGGAGCCTGCCATGTAGGATTCTATGGGCCTGACCAATCATGAGTTTCAGGAGCCAGGAAGACATTCTTTCCCAATGTGCCAGATGGACTTATAGTCCAGTACAGATTTTTTGCCCTCCTCACAACCTCTTAAAGGCATAGGATTTGAGATTCAGTAAATTCTATTAAGATTGTTTACTTGTTACAACTTGTTGTAAATCAGCTGCCCACACTCCTGAGGGGGAGGGGGTGGCTAATCCAGGTTTCTGGCCCTTCACAGGGTGGGACCGCCAAGTCTTTAGCCTCTTGGTAGGGCAAATGTCCCAAAGTATCAGGCCCTCTATAGGGCCAGGTACCAAGTCTCTAGCCCCTTGGCAGAGCAAACTCACAGTCTCAGGCTCTAGAGTTAGGGGGAAATGGCAGTTCCACCTCTTGGGTTCACAGTCCGTGAGGGGATGCTCGGTGCAAGGAGAGGAATCAAAGAAGGTGTATGGTCGCACAGCTCCACTGTATCTCAGCCTAGGTCCCCGGCAAGGCCTGAAGCTTCTGTGCAGAGGTCAGCGGGGTCCTGGGCACAACATACTGACACTGAGGTGTGACCCATAGCAGATGGTTGATACCTACATGCCGTTGGGTCACTCCTGGTCCCATATCCTGGCAGTACCTCATCCGTTGGCTCCTTGAGATAGTCACCCAGGGGTAGGCTGTAGAACCCCTCCATCTCATTGGGCAGTGGCAAGCCTGATAGCCCATCAGGTTCATCAGCAGATGGCAACTCCTCCAGGTCGCATGTCCTGGAGATCAGGGGGTCCTCGGCAGCCAGGGTTAGTTCCTCCAAGTCACAAGAAAAGGGCAGAGGCTCAGGGTTCCCAGCGGGAGGTGACTTGTGGGCACCCACAGGCCTCCCTGCTAGCAGCTCCTCCTCAGGGCTTGTGGCAGCCCAGGGCTCAGGCATTACTTCCCAGCCTCTGGCTGCAGGAGGCACCCGCCAGACACCAGGACCTGGGTCTGGGTCTGTAGGTGAAAGCCCAGCTTTCCCACAGGGCAGCTCGGGATCAGGAGGGAGCAAAGATACATCCTCCCCCTTCAGTGGCTTGAGCTGAACTGAGCTGGCTGCCTCCCTTCTTATACTTCCTGTCCTGCCCCTCTGCTTCCAGCCTGATTGACAGGCCACTCCTGGCTCTGCCCCCTGCAGTCAGGCAGATCCTTCCGGGCTATCTCCAAGGGTGGCCTGCCTTCCTACTACACTTGTGAATAAGGCAAAAAAGACCAGCTGCCAAAGGTAAATTGGCACCTGGGATTGCACAGTTAGACCTTGCAATCATATTGGGAGAGGAGCTGTACTATTGGAGGACTAAAGTTCCCTTCAGCCACCTTGCAGCCTCTGTCATTCCACAGCCTTATGCAGGGAGTAGTGGCTGTGACGTTTCACAACTGAGCTAAATCTTTGGAGTTGACCAAGGAGTTTAAGGTAAAAGCTTACACTGGAGAAAATTAAATGCATGAGAGCTAGAAGGAAGAGGAGCAAACTTTCTCCATGGTATAAATAATGAAGTTGCAGTTTGCCTTTTAAACCATCCCATGCATCTGTCAGTCATTTCTCAGGTCAGCCAGCACATATTTCTAAGTGAATGGTACATTCCTCATAATTAACATATTTATCTAGACATTTTTTTCTGAAATTTTCTAATAAACGGAACCAATTAAACTAAAAAAAAAAAAAACAACAACAAAATACACAAAACAAACAAACCAACCAGCCAACCAACCAACCCCTACCAGTAGAATCATGTCATTTTGGGTTTTTTTTACCATGATAATTATGATGAAGAAATAGTGGGGGAGGGGGCATGGGAGAAAGTGTTTCAGTGAATTCTAGAGTCCCTAGTTTTCTATAGTACACTGCTGTCTGTAACAAACCCAGTTCTCAAATATGATTCAAGAGGTAAGTCATAAAGTGGAAAATTGGCTAGAGTCCTTTTTCTGTACCAGATTGTCCTGGTTTTCTCAGTCATGTCTCAGACAACTATATTACAACTATCTCTGCTGATGCAGCTTCTATATGCCTCTATATGCCTCTATGTGTCTAGGGTGCCATTCATAAACAGAAAATTCAAGCTATGGCTATGAGTCTGTTAAAAGAAAACATATTCAGTAAATCTAGGGAGGGACAAGTATTACCATTCCCCCCAACACACACACAACTCCAAAGGATAGATGAATGCAAGGTCTATGACTGAGGTAACAAGAATAAAGGAAATTGCAAACATACCCTATAAACTATAATAAAGTTATACCTACTAATCACTTACCAAAATAATAAACCGCTTTTTACTTCTTTCCTATCCTGTGCCCCATTGAACACTCTGACAATGATACAAGTCTTTGTATAGCCATACCTTTCAAAGATCAGAAGGGATCATTAGGATCACCCAAGCTGACATCCTGTGTAACTCAGGCCATGGAATTTCTCCTAATGATTCTTCTATCAAAAGTAAAACTTCCATCTGAGCTATAACATTTTCTACAAATGTAGCCTGGGCTGGCCCTAGACGAAACGATGCCCAGGGCAAGGAGCATCTTCAATGCCTCTTCCCCTCCATATATTAAACTTTGGAACATCTTATTTTTTAATTGCATTTGTAGCCCATTTCATGATGTTGATGCACGATTTGCATGCATGATTTATCCCTGTCATATAAGACTATAAATTGCACATTAGGATCTGTAAATCTGATTTTTATTCATGCCATATAACCAAATTTTTAAAAATATATATTTCCCCTAAGTTTATAGAAACTTCAATTTTAGAATAACTGAAATGTAATAACATCAAGAATTGGGTATTCTAGGAAAAGGAAAAGTTAGTTTGAATTTGTTCGTTCGAACTAATAACGTTGAGGTTAGTTCAAACTAAACTCACACTTATTAGTTCGAATTAACACTGTGGACTAATTCCAACTAACTTTAGCTCAAATTAGTCCACTTTGTTCATTTGAACTAACTGCCCTTAGTTTGAATTTATTGAGTTTGAACTCAGGGTTAATCTTTGTCTCCATCATCCTTATTTTGAACTAATGATCGAACTAAGGGCTAGTTCAAACTAACTGGCAGGTCTTACTAGTTCAAACTAAGCTTTCATTAGTTCCAATTAAGGAATTCCTTAATTGGAACTAATGAAAGCCTAGTATAGAAAGGGACTAAGTTAGTTTGAATTAAGCCTCCTTAATTCAAAGTAACTTGCATGTGTAGACATAACCAAAGACTGTTGCAGTATGAAACAGACTTAGAACTTTAACCCTAGTCCCTTAGTTCAAAATATTACTTTTCTCACCTTTGCCCTTGCAAACTGAATCACAGCACCAGATAAATACAAAGACTAGTTGATGGCATTTTCAAGTGATAAAACAGCTAGCAACTCAGTTTCTCATCTGCCATTGTCAATTGAAGATAAGTTTTAATGAGCCTAAGCTTTGAAAAGCTGCACTTACCACATGCAACTGTAATGGCAGTGTGAGCAGAATCCTCAAAGCTATCTAAACATTAGGAAAAGTGTCCATCAGCTCTGCATTGTGAATAAATTAAAGAACTTGGAGTGGAGAGTGCTTCGCATGTGACAAATGTGACGGATGTTGTCCAATTCAACACAGATCTTTATTGTTGATGTCCAAATCTTTCTTAGGTGTCAGTACTCAGGGAAGGTTCATACAATTTTTCAAGAATATTTTCCTGTCCACCAACTGTGTGCTAAGCTCATGTAAAGAAACAATGATTTCCTCCAATAACTACCAGTTTCCTTGAAGACAGGCTCAACTTCCTAAGTTTTCTGCCATTTCTTTAGCAATAGCAATAGCATCTTCCAATCCATTGTCTGTGTAAGCCACAACAAAATCCAGGCAGCATCTCAAAATACTAAGAGTTCCAATGTTCCCTCTAAGGATTGGAAAGTCATGAGCAAAAATTTTAGTTTGTGAGCAGAAATTTTTCCTTACAGTAACTTGTGAGTCTAACTTTACAGTTATGCATTATTATCCCTTTTTACCAAAACTACAATTGTGTACTATACAAAATAGTTGCAAAGGGACAGCTGTGTTAATATAATTCAGCAAAAGAAGCAAGGAGTCCTGTGCCACTTAAAGACTAACAGACTTATTTATCACATGAGCTTTTGTGGGAGAAAATCCCCTTTCATCAGGTGCATTGAAGATGGGAGAACTTAAAGACTGGGATGAAAATAAATGCAAGGGGGTATAAGACATGGGATCAGGTCATACAGTCACAGCAAATCAGGGCAGTTGTTAAGATTCAAACACTGTGAAACAGCAAACGGAGGAGGGTGAAGTCAAATCATGTATTGTAGTTGGAAAAGAAGCCATAGTCATGATTCAATCCTGCTTTCACTCAATCTAATTTGCATATTAATTCAATTTCAGTTGTTTCTCTCTGAAGTCTTGATGTCCCGCTGAGTTTCTTGAAGACAATCATTAACAAATCATCAGTAGAGTAATTAAGAAGATTGACGTGCTCAGCAACTATATTTTTTTGGTGTCGTGATTTCTGGTGTCAGGTTTTTTTTGCCCATTTATTCTTTTGCACAGAGATTATACTGTTTGTCCAGTGTACAAGGTGTGGGGGCATTTCTGGTACATGATGGCATAAATCACATTAGCCGATGAGCAGATGAATGAGCTCTTGATGGAATAGCTGGCTTGACAGTGAGTGGGATATCAAGATTTCAAAGTGAAGCAGCTGAATTAGAATTGATATGCATATTTGATTGTGTGAAAGCAGGATTGAATCATGACTATGGCTTCTTTTCCCACTACAACACATGATTTGACTTCACCCTCCTCTATGTGCTGCTTCCCGCTGTTTGAATCTTAGCAACTGCTCTGATTTGTTGTTACTGTATGACCTGATCCCACATCTTACACTCTCTTGCATTTATTTTAATCCCATTCTGTAAATTCCCCATCTTCAATGTGTCTGATGAAGTGGGATTTTCTCCCAAGAAAGCTCATGTGATAAAAAAATCTGTTAGTCTTTAAGTGCCACAAGACACCTTGCTTCTTTTGTACAAAACAGGTCTATGCTTTAAAATGTGTTTATTAAAATTAAAATAGGGCTGTGTTTTAAAATGTGTTTATTAAAATGACTATGTTTTAAAATGCATTTATTGTAAATAGAATTAATTATTTGGGTTTAATTAATTGAATTTGTATGAATTTTTATTTTAAATTTAACTTTTAGAAAGTTTTTAAATTAAAATAATTCTTAAAGTTTTATTGTAAAATGGAGTGAAGGAAAGAAAGAAGGAGGATGAGAAAAAAGGAAAAAGAAAGAAGAGAGGGAAGAGAGAAGAAAGAAAGAAAAAAGGAAGGAAGGAAGAGAAAGAAAAAACAGGGAAAAGAGAGAAGGTAGGATAAGAGAGAAAGGAATGAAGAAAGAGAAGAAAGAAGGAAGGGAAGTGAGAAGAGAAAATGGGAAGGAAGGAAGAGAAAGGCTATGTTCACACACAAACTGCTTGTTTTGAAACCAGACGTTTCAAAACAAGCCGTTTCAAAATAATGTTTTATTTCGAAACACCTTATTTTGAAAGACAAATACTGTCTTTGAAATAAGGGAAACGAAATAGCATGTCCACAGTGTGGACATGCTATTTCGCTTCAGGGGGGCTGCAGACCCCCGCAGGATGAAGCAGAGCCAGGCGCTTCACCCCACCGGGGTGTGCAGGGGACTGCAGACCCCTGCAGGGTGAAGTGGAGCCGGGGTGAAAGCGAAACCACTGGTTTCAAAACAACCTTGTTTCGAAACGGAAGTAGGTTTAAGCCATTTCGAAACACAGCTCCCATTTTGAAACAAGGGAACCCCTTGTTTCGAAATGGGAGTATGTCATGTGGACATGCTGCTTCTTATTTCAAAACAACCTCTGTTGTTTCAAAATAAGAAGCCTGTGTGAACACACCCAAAGAGAAAAATAAAGGAAAAAAGAAAGAGAAGGAAGAAAGAAAGAGAAAAGAAAGCAGGAGACAGGCTCCACCTTCTCCCTGGCTACCCAGCAGTGTGCTTGCCTGTGCTGAGGCTACCCGGAAGCACTGCTCTGCTCAACTAGGTGATTGAGATCTGGGCAGCTGGCGGGCAAGGAGGTGCTGTTACTGCCCAAAGCCCACAGCAAGCATTGTCTCTGAGCTTGAGCCTCTCGCAGCAGCCAGTCTTTCTTTCTTTCTTTAGTCTGGTGCTGCCACGAGAGGCTTGGGCTCATAGTCAACACTCACCGCTGGGCTTTGGGAGATGATGGTGCCTCCTCACCTGCCAGCCACTTGGATCTCAGTTGCTGAGCCCTGGTCCCGTGTGCTAAAGGAGAAAGCAGTGTGCTGGGGCCGAAAACTTTTGTGCATGAACATATGCGCACCTTAGAGGGAACAGTGGTTCTGACATTCATTGACTGAGTTTGTAATGCCTTGCTTACAACAGCATTTACTTAGAACAGGACATCATGCCAAATCCTAACTGAAACCAGTAATTTGAAGTCAGTGATCTAGTTTGCCAGTCTTTACACATTGTGTTGGGTTGGGTTCTGGCTTCCACTTTACTTTACTGCATCCCTTTCACCAAGGTCACTTGAACCTCAGTCACTTAGTACTTCACTAGCCTTATGCTGTCAATGTGTCTTTCTCAGTGATTGTCATTTAACACCTTTGTGGTCAGATTTGTAACAATGTCCTTGAGAGGCACTTCCACCTTATAAATGATCCTGAGAACAGGACATATATTGTTTGCAGTATATCTCACAAAGGTGATCCAAAAAAAAAAATCTAAATTCTGTTATGTGTAGTAATCTGACACATCTAAATCTATCCCTTTACCATGGTTACTTGTTCTCTGCAATATTGCTCCACACAGTATTTGCTGAGAGGAAAGCTCATTTGCTAAACTGTGTGATATGCCACATTTACTGTTAAAAACATGTTTAATCCACCACATTGGGTGGGCATTTGCCCTGATGGTACCCATTGTGGATAAGTTTACCAGGTGAGCAATTTGCAGTAGAGAATATGTAGAAAGTGTTGTGGTCTTTAGAGAAAGTGACAAATAGTTATCTTGCCTTGGTCATCACTCTACATCAACCTGAGTTTAACTTACTGTGAAGGCAATGGAGCATTCTGAACCAGTTTCATACTAGATATGACATTTTTGCTGCAGTGAAATTTTTGTTTTGGAGAGTGTCCACTTTATGCCTTCCATAGTGCAGATAAGAATACTGTGCCTTGGTTTGACTAGACTGCATATGCCAAATTATAAACCCTGAAAAAAGATATTGATTCTAAAGAAGATGATGCTGCATCTGACACAACTCCCAGGTTGAGAGAATGGCAGTCATATGACACAAAGGGGGCTCCTGGATTTGGTGCAAGGACCCTTGCCTGGATGCTACTGTTTCTTCCTTTCATGTCATTTCTTCCCTTCACATCACTGTAGCCTTGGCCACGGCAGTCCTAAAACTTTTATTTTATTCCCATTCAAAATGTTCAACAGAAGTTGTTTGCTCTTTACTTGTAGAATCATCCACAGATTGGAAACAGGTAATGTGTTCCTTTACTTGGATACAGCCATCTTTGTTGTTAACAAATCTTATTGTAAAAAACATCTTTACGCTGTGACTAATGTGAGGAGTGCAGTCCATTATTATGGTGTAGGACTTTGCCTTGTTGAGCCACATCACTATATTGTCAAGCTCCTTCCTTGCCATAAGTTCATTCAGATCATTTCCAATTGTTTTGTTACAATAATGGTTCACAGCTTCTTTATAAACTACTCAGCAAAGATGCTTGTGCATGATATCATCATATTTCCCAAGGAGCTGTGCCAAATGGAGGAAATGACCATTATCTTTGATGATAAAACCATGAAGACCACTTAGGTGGCTATATTTATAGCTAACTTGTAGCAAAACAATTGGGTTCCTTGATCTTAGGCAAAGGTGGTTTGTTTATTTTTTATTAGGGCAAAACTGTAAAAAAAGTTATCATTGTACATCGTATAAAACTCTTTAAAGGTCAGGTTCATATTCAGATAGCCTGTTTAAAGACTCTAGATTGCTGGCAAGCCCTTGTCCGAGTATGCTACAAAGGATCATGCACTCTTTACTTCTCTAGTATACATGCTTGCTGTAAAAGTTTTTCCATTGTAATGATAGTCCGTATTTTGCTATACCACAATACTGTAGGAAGATAAGTCACGTTTTCACTAGTAATATTCAGTACAATATATTGTTGCTAACAGTAAAAGTTATTAATTAGTCATTCTGTTAAAGATGTAGATCCTTTACTGGAGCATAAGGTAAGCAAATATGGGGACCCTAGGAAGCTAACATGTTGCCAAGATGAAGCTCTAGTAATTTAATTCAAAAATCTCATTCATGGACATAGCCCCCACATATGCAAGTATGTTTCCTTTTCCCCACAGTACCTCCAATAGAGGTATGTCAGCTATACTATAATTTATTTATTTAAATATAATTTATTTAATAGATATGGTATGCCATCTATACTATAATTTATTTAATAAGAAAGAAAGAAAGAAAGAACCTGACAAAGTGGGATTTTCTCCCACGAAAGCCCATGCAATAATTGAAGTTGTTCTTAGTCTTCAAAAGTGCCACAGGACTGTTTGTTTTTTTGATCTAGGCCAACACGGCTACCCCTTTGGAACACATGTAGAGCAGAGTGACCAACTTAGCCTGATCAATTTATTTGTCCCCATCCTTATCCAATCTTTTCACCAGGGTTGTTTTCCTACCAATCAAAATTGTGCACTCTCCCTCTCTGTCTCTTAGAAATTAAACCTTTTTTTTCCATCTTGTTCCTGGATCAGCGCCACACATGCGATAAAAGATCTTAAAAGAATTATCTTGTACCCAGATTTCACAATGACATGTTTTGAATTGTAAATTATATAAAGATCCCATATCTCATATTTACATTACATATATCTTGGCATCATTTCAAATAAAGATCCAGGAACAGCTGTCCAGATTGAGTAATATTAGCTATTACCCACAGTGAACAGCTATTTTCATTAATCAGGAATTTATCCCTAGGAAATAACAAAATGATGAAGGGAGAAGGCCTCTGACAGGAATTTAGGTTATTTGTCAAAAGCTGCTAAAGTGATGTGAATGAATGGAATGTTTTATTTATTTGTTTATTTTTGGTGGCCTACATTTCTTTTTAATCCTACAACTACAAATAACTATATCTGAACTCTATAAACTCATAGACATAGTTGAAAGGGACCATCGTGATCATCTGGTCTGAGTTTACAAATGACACAGGCCACAGAATCTCACCCATCCACTCCTGTAATAGACCCCTCATCTATGACTGAGTATTGAAGTCCTCAAATCATGGTTCAAAGACTACAAGACAAAGAGAATCCACCAGAGAATCCATCCACAAGTGACCCATGCTCCATGCTACAGAGGAAGGCCAAAAAAAACACTACAGCTCAAGTCTTGTTTTGAGTTTTACCCAGTATTTGAATGTCTTAAAAAGAGGTGTTGAGAATTTACATCATATTGACTATGAAAGTGGAATAAAAATTATAGTAAGGATTGTAATGTTTGCATCATAACACTTGATTTCTTGCAAGGCATAACAATACTAGAGAGCATCCTAACCTGAAATCTTGATTAATGCCTCTAAACCACGTCATCAGAAAAATATTACGCCAGCTGCAGTAGTTTAACACTAAATTCTTATTATGGTTCACTGTTTACTTTGAGCAGTGCATTCACTACTTCAGAAGGTGTTGTCATAACAAGCAGTGAAAGATAATATTTTATGTGCATTCCATATTTTGCACAGTTTATTTGACTTCCTGAATTAAAACTGTAACAGTGAAGATATTAGAAAATAGCATGCATTTTGCTCATTCTTTGAATACAGTTTTCTTCCTTAAAATGTACTAGGATATTACAAGTTTGCTAAAGCTGAGTGATCCATACACTGGGTTCTTTCAACATTCTCAGTCCATGTACTGGAATCAGAAATTAGCAGGTTTGTCACTCATCCTCTTTCCAGGTGAGTATCGTTTGCTATAGATTATTTTTCAAGTAATTTGTTTTGCCAATTTTAAATATACCAAACAATAGTGAATTCAAATACCTAAATGTAAAAGGATTTACTTATAATTATATTTATGTGTGTAAACATGATGCCTTGCTTTAGATATTTGAGTTTGAAATTGTGGAATGTATCAAAATAGACATAGAATAACTTACTTTAAGAATAAATTTTAATACATAATTGGGGAACAAGTGACTATAAAATTAGTTTGAAAAAAATCAATTAAATATTGCCATTAAAATCCCATTTTTTTAAATTTCAAGTTAGGGCAGATGGATGATTTACTAGTACTAGCAAAATTCAATTAAAACCAATGAAGCTGTGTTCATTTATTCCAGCAGAGAATTTGTCTAAAAGAGGGTAATTATTCTGGAAACAAAAATTTTCACATGAAAGGAATTAGGGTTTGTTAGCCAAGCTATTCCTCTAATGCACAAAGTCAAAATCAAGGCAACTAGACACTACATAATCAGACCTTAATGTTCACACAGATGACAGTGACAGACTCCATGTTGTCATAGGAAAATTCCTTTCTAAAAAAGGAAGTACTCCATACAAAGGAGATTAATCTCCTGCATAATATAATTGCACAAGAGCTGCACAGGTTCTGTGTACATTGTGCCACATGTTTTTGGTGGGCAGGAAGCATTAGGTAAAAATGATTTACCTATTGCTTTAAGGCTTTTTGAAAGACTATTTACCATTTGGTTCTCTAACAAGTAGTGACCAGTATTTGTCACTCAAGGAAATATGGACTTTAAAATGGAAGTATGAGCAGCCTCAAAGAGAAAAATGAGTTAGAATATGATTGCATAATAGTTATTTAAAGTGGTAGCAGATAAGACTGTTTTCTATGAGGCTACTATAATTTACGATTATTCTAGTCTACACAACATAGTACAAATCCACAAACTCACCCACCTATGGCACTTTTGATAAAGAGGTTGCTTTTATCTGACATCTTTTGTGGCCACAAGGAGCAACGAATTTCTCCTAATATCATGGAGTGTCATTATGCGTTTGGATGTAGCCCAACATTCTAACATTAAGTAAAGACACAGAACTGAGCTGCTCTACAGCTGTTACCACAAACAGTATTTATTTAGGCAGTGCATATGAAACACACAATGGGCATAAAGGTGCTTTAGGTTATAGTACCCATTCATTTATACTGGTATTAGCAGATACTCAAAATATTTCTGGTTTTTGAATATTCATTGATTTTCAGATAGCCGCATATAGAGAAACATTGGTCCAGATCCTCAGGTAGTATAAATGTTTATAATCCTGTTGATTTTAATGGAGCTATATGCCAATCTGCAACTGCTGAGAATAAAAAATGCTGATGAAAAAATGGCTTTTTGAACAATGTGAAAATGGTTGCAAAAATAGCCAGAATTTAATATAAATAACTAAAAATTAAAGTTTTGCAAATTTGCATTTGAAGATCCATATTACAATACAAGCAGAGCTACATTGATGGGTATTTTCCAGTAAGTAGACACAAGGACAAAAAATTACCACTAAGAAGGGGTTCAGTTGTATCTTTTATGAAGAAGGTGAATTGTTAAGCAAAGGAATAGCTTTGCTGTGACTGAATACATCCAAAGCTGTCTTCTCCTATTGGGCGCAGCTAGGTATTTGGTTTGAAGGATGGACCTTTACACACCATTTTGTGTGTGAACTATCATGTGGTACTGAATCAATCCTTCAGTTAGAGGCAAGATACGCCTTATAAACTCTTGGCCAACAGCCTATCTTATACAAAGATGTGAGTGCAGAGCAGACTAGGATCAGCATGACAACATGAATAGCAGTGGCCGTCTTGACAAAGACAACACTGATTACTTTGCTGAATAAATGTTTTCCATCCTATATGTCCAGGACAGCCTCTCTAAGTTTACGAAAGATCAATGTCTTTTTTTATACAAGTAATGGATCCCTTTCTTAAAGCATAATAAAACAATGTTATTTTAACCTTTTTCTTGAATACGTATCAAAAGACTTGTTCTAGGTTTTTCAAAGATTCATAGAAATATAGGACTGAGAGGGACAACGACAGGATATCTAATCCAGTCCTCTGCACTGAGCTAGGATTAACTACACCATCCCTGATAGGATGTTTTTTGAAGCCTCCAGCAAAGGAGATTCTACAACCTCCCTACCTCCAGGGCCCGATCTGGCCCAGCTCCCTGCTACAGGTGGCAGGGGTCGGATTGGGCCCCCAGGGCCAGATTGGGGCTTAGGAGCTGGATCACACACAGGGGCAGGGCAGGGGGCAGGACCCAAGCCCAGGCCGTGTTACGACTACTACTGTAGACATACCCCTCAGTCTACTGAACAAGGTCGACTTTAAGTTGACTTAAAGTCGACCTTATTAAGTCAACTTAAAATAGCCCCTTAGTGTAGATATAGCCCTTGCTAGTGCACAGACCTCTGGCCCTCACCCTAGTACCGAACTGCCAACCAGCAACACTGGTTTTTCTTTTGGCTTGCTTAATGTTCACAAACACAAGCACAGTCACCCTCAAAATGAGTGCTGACTCATTTAACAATGGATCTGCCTCTTCCATTCTCACCCTCCCCCCATACCCCCATGTGTTGTCCTCTGTTGCTCAACCACCCTTTATAGTAAGGAAGTTTTTTTTTCAATGTCTAACATAAGTCTCATTTGCCACGATTTAAACCATTTACTTCTTGTCCTGTCCTCGCTGGATAAGAAGAATTTATCACCCTTCTTTATAACAAGCATTTATGTACTTGTAGGCTTGTCATCCACACTTTCGCCATTCTTTTCTTCTCTAGACTAAACACTTTTTGCGGATCTTTCCTCATATGTCATGTTTCTTAGAACTTTAGACATTTCATTGCTCTCCCCTGGACTTTGGTGCTATGTTTGGGACCATTATGTTTGTGGGAGAATGGGCTTTCAAATTGTATTTAACTTTACCCATTTCTAGAGCGGTAGCTGTGTTAGTCTTTGTACACCAAAAACAATGAGAGTCCTGTGGCATATTAATCAAGTGGTCTGAATAGGCCTCATCTGCCCACTGAATTGACTTTGCTAACACTTCTCCTCCACCCTGGCATGTGTACATATACCTGTCAATTGTAGTTTCCACTTTTCATGCATCTGATGAAGTGGGTTGGACCCATGAAAGCTTATGCCTGAAGAAATCTGTTAGCCCTTAAGGTGTCACAGGACTCTCATTGTTTTTATACATTTCTGATGACCTTGGATTATCAGAATTTCCACCAACCACGGGACCTATATTTTGAAAGACAAAAAGTCCTCCTGCTACACCACACAGGGTGGCACTTGAAATTATGAACTTGTAGATTTTTACAACTCAGTGGCTATGTCGACACTACAGGGCTCAGTTAAGCCGGCTTAATAAAGTCTGCTTAAAGTAGACTTTATTAAGCTGGTTTAGCACATCCACGCTCAAAATGCCAGGAGACTGCCCATGTCCACACTGGCAGCTGCTACATCGCCTGAGGAGTGGTGCATTGTAAGTACCTGGCCTACAGTGCACCACAGCAGAGGTGCCTCTCTCTTCCACCCACACCTTTACTACAGGAAGTGAGTGAGCACACCAGCCTCCATACTGTGTGTGGCAACAGGGAACCCATGGAGGCCAGGGAGCCTGATGTAGCCCAGAGATGTGCCGGCGCAGCACTCCACACCTTCCCTGTGTTACCCCAACTCCTCTGGCTTTGGAACAGGTGTTGCAGGGCAACTGCCAGCACAGGGGCAGGGTGCAGCAGTTGTTAAGACTTAAACACCAGGAAACAGCACATAGAGGAAGATGAAGTCAAATCACCTCTTATAATAGGGAAAAAAGTCCATAGTCAGGATTTAATCCTGCTTTCACACCATCTAATCTAAAAGAAATAGATTTTTCTTTCTTTCTATCTTTCTCTTTCCATGTGCTACTTCCCAGCATTTTGAATCTTAACAACTGCTTTGATTTGCTGTTAGACTGTGACCTGATCCTGTCTTACATTCCCCTGCATTTATTTCCTACCATTCTGTAAATTCTCCCATCTTCAAATTGTCTGATGTGGTGGGATTTTTTTTTCCCAAGAAAGCTCATCCAATACATAAATTCATTAGTTTTAAATAATGCCTCTGGACTCCTTGTTTGTTTTACAACATCAGGGGGTCCTTTGAGAAGGGGAGAGAGACACACAGGGTTGGTCGGAGAGGGGGAGAGACAGAGAGGGTCAGGCTGAAAAGGGCAAGGGAGAGACAAGGGTTTGGGCAGAGAAGGGGGAGACACCGAGGATTGGGCTGAGAAGGGCAGGGGTGGAACACACCGGTTTGGGCAGAGAAGAGGGAGACACATGGGTTTGGGCAGAGAAGGAGTGAGACAGGCAGGGTCCAGCTGAGAATGGGGGAGACATGCGGGGTCTGGCAAAGAACAGGGGAGACATGCAGAGCAGGCAAAGGACAGGAGAGACAATGCAGGGTTGGGCTAAGAATGGGGGAGACATGCAGGGTCGGACTAAGAATGGGGGAGATGTGCAGGGTCAAACTAAAACCAGGGGAGACATGCAGGGTCGGGCAAACAACAGGGGAGGCATGCGGGATAGGGCTAAGATCAGGGGAGACATGTGGGGGTGGGCGGAGAATGGAGGAGACGTGCAGAACGGGGCAAAGAACAGGGGAGACATTCAGAGTGGGCTGAGAATGGGGAAAATGCCAGGTCAGGCTGTGATGCCCGGTACGGCTCAGAATGGGGGAGATCAGTCAGGGAACATGGGAAGTTTGGCTGTGGTCCACACAGCTGGGAAAGCTCCCAGCTGTGTTGTGCCTTCTAGCCAGCCTCCATCCTCATGTTTTCTGTGGTTGGGAGGCTAATTAAGTTGATTTAAGGCAACTTCTCCTCCACATTGCCTTAAGTCGACTTAATAAAGTCGACTTAACTGTAAAGTCAACTTTACCTAATGCTAAAGTAGACTTTATTGCTTTGCAATGTAGACAGGGGTTTGTTTAAGTCGACTTAAGGGCCCTTAAGTTGACTTAAACACACAGTGTTGACATAGTTAGTGACACTTCTCTTACCTTATTATCATAAACTTGTCCATGGACTCATGCATGCTCCTAGGCTATTATGTCCCAAAGCTTATCTTAAAACAAACTCTTTCTAGTCTCTGAATTCTTTTAAAAAAGAAGAAAAGGTAGTTGTTTTAATTAGAGGATTTGAGACAATGGGCAGATTCTTCTTTCCTCATTTACATTGCATTGAATGGGATTACTCACATGAGACTAGATGAGTCTTCGCTTCAAACCCTGTATATGTATGTAGTAGCATATGGACCACACAGCTCCATGAAAAGAACTGAGCCTCAGACAGTTGCAATTCCTTCTCATGGACTCTGTAATAGCTTATTTTCTTTGGCAGCAACAGGGCATCTTAATTCTTCTCTCATGCAGCTAAGTTCTGTTGGCTGTCACTTCAAATAAATGGGCATTGATGTGGTTTCTTTCACTTTCCACCTCAGTCTCTGCTCCTCAGCAGAGAGTAACAGCCCTCTAAAATCTAATTTGTCCTCATGCTGGACTCAGAATCTGAGAAGACCATACACAGGGTTGAGGCAGTCAACATTTCTTGCTTCTCTCCGTGGCTACATAAATCAAGTGAGAATCATGTCAATACAGTGAGCAGGATTTGGTTCAGTTTTGTCATCATGACTGTTTGTGCAATGAAAAGAGAAAAAATAGATTCAAAAGTAAAATCATTATGCTAAAATAATGATGTTTAGAACCTGATCCTTTAACCTTTTTCTACATAAAAGTGATTTGTCCTGTGGAATATGCTGATTGACAGTTTGTCAGTTTTTTGATGAAAAAAGTCAAAATACAAAATTTTGTTTTGAAACATTATTCAAAGACTTTTCTTCATTTCAAACTGAAAATTCAAAATAAAAATCCATTCTGAAGTGTTTTGATCAAAAGTTAAGTTTTTCATTTAAATATTTCAGATTCAAAACTTATTTTTTTTCAAGTCTATGAAAGTTTTCATGAAGTTTGCTATTAGTTTCATTTCAGAAGGGAATGAAATTTTAAGGTGCCTGTCTTTCCTATGAAAGGAAATTTTCAAAAAGTTCTGAATGGTGAAATGGAAAACTGACTAGTGATAAATGATTAGGGAGCCCTAAGGTAATGAAACTTTCCAAATAATTGCATCAGGATACATGTTCACTTTTTGATGTTGATGACAGTAACTAATAGCAGGAGAACATAGATTTAAGAAAAAGAATAAAACATACACATGCAGCTAAGAAGCAATTAGTTGTGCAAAGTCTTTAGTTCAGTCATCACACTAAAGAATCAAAACTAGCTATTTTACTAGATTTTCATATTTCCTCTTTTCAGATCAGTCACTGGGTGGGGTTCATAGAATATATCACATATTTAAAAAAGGTTCCATGGATCAAGCTATTTCCATATAGTTTTATAGTAACACAAGGTAAAATCAAGACGGACAGAGGTGAAAGAAAGTTAACGTAAGCCAAAAGTTTGTTCTTTTCAAATCTTAAAGATTTGGTTTGAAAAAAAATGCAGAGATTCCTGGTATATCAGATTTTATGTGCAGTGGATCACTCATAGCTAGTACAATACTTGGAGTAATATACACCAAAGTGATGTTTTAGCTTTAATTTCCTATAAGCCTCTGTTTGCTTAGGCAAACTTTATTTGGAGTAGAAAGTTGTATCTTGCCCATGAAAATTGGTCTGAACAGTTCAAACAGGCCTGAATAATGTACCAGATTTTATTTGAACTGGCTCGCTAATAGCTAATAGAAGTCAATGTTTTAGTTTTAATTTCAATTTCCTATAAGCCTCTGGTTTGCTTAGGCAAACTTTACTTGGAGTAAAATGTTGTACCTTTACCATGAAAACAGGTCTGAACAGTTTCTACTACAGCTTCAAGCCATGAGGCAACTATCTTGACACAAAACTCAGATTGAGTTCAATGGGTGTTCTACTTAAAAACCGCAGGATGAGGTCAAAGATTATGCTGTATACTTCGCTCTTCTACTACTTTTTGTCTATATAACCTCAACGTTGTGGAAGCAAGAATTTTTCCTGTCATCTTACACATATATTTTTGTCTCATGAACATTTATTGTTAGGGATACAGAGAGACAAGAGAGTGGGCATGGAGAGGCATGAATGTAGGTACAGGGAAATGTGATGAAAATATGTGAACTGCTTTAATACAAGATTATCTACATATTGTCTTCCATTTCTCACTGTGTCTGAAACATACCTAAGTTCAAGAGAACTAAGAGGCAAAATTAAAGAACAAATAGGTAAACATATTAACGGGTATGTCTACACTGCAAAGTTTTTGTCATGAACTAAGGAGGCTTATTTCGAAAAACTTTATGCCTGTCTAGGCAGGCATTTTGGTATTTTGAAATAAGTGCTTCTTATTTTGAAATAATGAAGCACAATTTTGAAATAGTAAAAGTTGGATTTATTTTGAAATATTGATTCTTTCAAAATAGCTTTCTCGAAAAAAGCCATGCCAAGCCACTGGATTGGCTTTTTTGAAATAATAGCCCTATACTTTATATTGCAATAGAAAGGCTAGCAAAGACTTTCTATTTCAGAATAAGAATTCCTGCCTTATTCTGCAATAGAGAGTCTTCACTAGACTCCTATTTAAAAATAATAAATTCAAAATAATGCTATAAAATAATTATTTTGAAATAAATTTTAAATAGTTCAAAATAACTATTTCACAATATTTTTGGCAGTGTAGACATAGCCAGTGATTCTTTAAATGCATCATATTAAGTTCATGAGAAGAAAGTGAGTTCTCTAGGGTACAATGAGAGAGGATGAGAAGTCTGCAGAGGCTCCTAAATGATTTATTAGTATTAGTCTTCAGGAAAGAATACCATCCTCAGATGAGAATACCATACTCAGACTATCAGAGGTAACAAAACAAAATGCTATCTCTAGATTACTTTTTACAGGTGATGGAAGTAAATCACTACAGAGATAAATAGATTGAAGAAGTGATAGAAAATCTTGAGAAGTATAATTGCAAAGCAATCATCATATTCAAATTCTATAATCTGAGCAGTCAGGAGAAGGTACAGAATGAAGTTGCCAAAACAGTAAAGATACCTGTGTCTTTAATATATCTTCTGAAGAATTATAATATTTAAGGAAATTAGCATATTAAAATGCAGATTCTAATGATCTCAAGAAATATAGAGCAAGTCACCTTTCATTTCTAGACTAATTAGCTTCAAGACTCAGTTTTTTGTACTATTGATTTGAGTCATTTTACATATTGCCAAATATTCTAAGACTGCCCATAAAGTGGGCAGGAAAATGGGGAATATTTTTGCAAAATATTTTATGAAAACTGTGTCCTCTTTCTTATACAAAAATAGTGCTGAAATTCCAAAGTCTTTGAGCGTCTCTATTTGTGAGTAAATGAAAAGATGTGGTTAAGCAGATAAGGGTTCTGCATCCCACAACAGTCTTCATTAATTTTGAAGAATGAATTTAGTTTCAATTGATGATACTGATTCATAAAATTTTATGAATGTATACATGAAAACGGAAATCAATCTCTGAAAGTCACTGCCATGTCTATACCAGATTTTATGTGAGTGCAGATCTTTTTAATAAGACACTTCAATATCTCTTCTATTAACGATTTTCTGAGTACAAGAGGGGAGCTCAGTGAAACCTTTAAAGTGATCAGTGTTGTGCATTAGCAAAGTGACTCTCTCAGAGCTTCCGCTGTAGTTAAGAAAGTTGTCACAGTGGCTATGTCTACACTACAGGGCTTGGTTAAGCTGGCTTAATAAAGTCTGCTTAAAGTGGACTTTATTAAGCTGGCTTAGCATGTCCACACTCAAAATGCCAGGAGACTGCCCATGTCCACACTGACAGCTGCTAGGTCACCCTAGGAGTGGTGCATTGTGGGTACCTGGCCCACAGCATGCCACAGCACAGGTGCCCCTCTCTTCCAGCCACTCCATTACTACAGGAAGTGAGTGACCACACCGCCCTCCATACTGTGTGTGGCAACAGGGAGCCCATGGAGGCCAGGGAGCCTGATGTAGCCCAGCCATGTGCCAGCACAGCACTCCACACCTTCCCTCTGTTGCCCAGACTCCTTTGGCTCTGGAACAGGTGCTGCAGGGCAACTGCCAGCGCAGGGGCAGGGTGCAGCAGTTGTTAAGACTTAAACACCAGGAAACAGCACATAGAGGAAGGTGAAGTCACATCACCTGTTATAATGGGAAAAAAATCCACAGTCAGGATTTAATCCTGCTTTCACACAATCTAATCTGAAAGAAATAGCAACTTTCTTTCTTTCTTTCTTTCTTTCTTTCTTTCTTTCTTTCTTTCTGCTATTTCCCAGTGTTTGAATCTTAACAACTGCTTTGATTTGCTGTTAGATTGTGACCTGATCCTATGTCTTACACTCCCCTGCATTTATTTCCTACCATTCTGTAAATTCCCCCATCTTCAAACTATCTGATGAAGTAGAATTTTTCTCCCATGAAAGCTCATCCAATAAATAAATTTGTTAGTCTTAAACAATGCCTCTGGACTCCTTGTTTGTTTTACAACAATATCAGGCGGGTCCTTTGAGAAGGGGAGGGAGACACACAGAGTTGGTTGGAGAGGGGGAGAGACAGGGAGGGTCAGGCTGAAAAGAGCAAGGGGGAGACAGGGGATAGGGCAGAAAAGGGGGAGACACCGAGGACTGGGCTGAGAAGAGCAAGGGGAGACACACAGGTTTGGGTAGAGAAAGGGAGACACCCAGGGTCGGGCAGAGAAGGGCATGGGGGAACACATAGATTTGGGCAGAGAAGGGGGAGACACCAGGGACTGGGCTGAGAAGGGCAAGGGTGGGGAACACACCGGTTTGGGCAGAGAAGGGGGAGACACCCAAGGGTGGGAAGAGAAGGAAAAGGGGGAGACACACAGGTTTGGGCAGAGACGGCGCGAGAGTCAGGGTCAGGCAAAAAACAGGGGAAACATGCAGGTCGGGCAAAGAACAGGGGAGACATGCAGGGCGTGCTGAGAATGGGGGAGACATGAAGAGTGGGCAAAGAAGAGGGGAGACATGCAGATCAGGCTGAGAATGGGGGAAATGCTGGGTCGGGCTGTGATGCCCAGTCCAGCTCAGAACAGGGGAGATCAGTCAGGGAACATGAGGAGTTAGGCTGTGGTCCACACAGCTGGTAACGCTCCCAGCTGTGTTGTGCTTTCTAGCCGGCCTCCATCCCCATGTTTTCTGTGGTTGGGAGGCCAATTAAGTCAACTTAAGGCAACTTCCCTTCCACATTGCCTTAAGTCAACTTAATAAAGTCGACTTAACTGTAAAGTCGACTTTATAAGCGGAAGTAATAAAGTCAACTTTACCTGATGAAAATCGACTTTATTGCCCTGCAGTGTAGACAAGGCTTTGTTTAAGTCAACTTAAGGGCCCTTAAGTTGACTTAAACACAGTGTAGACATACCCAGTCTGAATAAGGTATGAGATTAGCAACTATAAGAGCAATCTAATATTTTTAATACCACATCGTGTTTCATTTTTTCATTGAGTACATATATCTTAGACTTGAAACTATGCACCGAAGCAATCATTTGTCAGAAGGACAACAGCAGGAAACATGATTTTGCTTATGAACACAACATTGTTCTTAAGATCGAACACATTTTCCCTCCAAGATCTAACTACCTATACAGTTAAATGGGACTTGTGAGACTCCCTGTAAGTGTGCCAGTCTGGGACTTGAATTTCTACAGACACCAGAAAATGGATTTTTTTAAAATTCTGTAATCTATTATAACTATTTAGTTGACCTACGCATAAATAAATAAATAAATAAATAAATAAATAAACAAATAAATAAATAAAAGTTGGATAAAAGAATTGAATATTAGTTTATTTTGAACAAAAAGGTTATATTTCTTTCATTATTTGAAATTTGAGAAAAGAAGCAAAGTCTAGACATAAAAGACTAACTCTCATCACCAAAAGGGATAACAATGAGATACCAAAACAAGTAAGTTCTCCTATGATTAACTAAGGAACAAAACAGGTTGGTAAAGCTTATTAATGTTGTTCTGTATTTACAGAAATAGATCTGTCAACCAGTTTCGGTCTCTCAAACCCACCAAAGCAGTGACCTAGAAAGGAACTCTGCACAAAACCTCTCTCATAACGCAGGCATTGATTCAAAGAGATGTTATCTATCATACATAGCCCTAGTGTTTATCTGTGATGGTTTATTTATGTACAATGTCCCCTGCAAGAGAGAATTTCCTTATTTCTGGAGGAGGAGATGTAATTTAAGCAGTATTTAAATGTCAGCTAGCTGCCTCAACAGCTGTCAGTTGCTGTTTTCAGACACTAACTGATGTGGTACTTATGAGAGCTAAATACAATTTGGTTATCCTTGCCCTGGAACAAGGAAATCATTTTGCTTCTCTGCAGCTATTTCGAACTGCAGATATGCTCAGCTAGGAGCACACTATAGCAGATTGGGAAGCCTGCTAAGAGGAAGGCTTATATCTAACCCCTGTGGAACAGTTTTTATAATGAAGGATCAATGTTAGAATTGAGGGGTTTTTGGTTTATGTGTATTTCATCTTGTGAAAGTTAGAGACGTAAACTACATTTTTAAACTATGGGATAATTACTGATCAAATCAGCACAAGTGCCTTCTGCATGCAGGACATGTGGGGCTAGTAATAGTGATGAGGCTGCCTATTCATACAGAAAGAGCTTGGAGTGCTTTTTGGTCCCCATATTGCTCCTCAGGTAGTTCAGGTACACACAACTTGTTTTACAGAGCAGGTTATATAGCCACAATCTAGCATATAGAGTTGAATCCTGAGAGGAACTGAGGACAGATTTTCTTCTGTGGGAAATGCAAATGCTCAGCACTTCTTCGGATCAGAACCTTTGTACTGACTGCTCAAGAAGTATGAATGATGGAAATATTTGTGTGTGAAACTAGATACAATCTTTTTTTCTTCCCCAGAGGCAAAACATTGCCATTTCTAGCTCTTGTGCATGAGGAAGCATGGAGGGAACAAAGCCTTTTTCTAGGCAAGTTTAATAACTGCTGTCAATATCTTTTCCTGTTAAATCTTTTAGGGTTTTTGTTACACTAAAATAAAACATGACAAAATATAGAATCTAATCAATGGTAGTATTATCTGAGTAAGGCCTGCCAGGTCAGGTCAATAGATATATAAATTAAATGCATTATTTGCAATGTTAAAAATGTCAATATTCATCATGAAAACACCAGTAAAGACCTTTTACCTGTGTGGTGCTATGGAGCACTTTGTCTGATAGGAAACCTGCTGTTTTCTGCCCTTCAAAAGTTTCAGGCTAAGCCACAAATGGCTAGATTCACAAACATATTTAGATACTTTAGTGACATTTTGAGCCTAAATGCAATTTTTTTCCTAAGCACAACATTTAAAAGTTCTATACCTCCACTAAGGTGTCAATTAAAGACACCCAAACCACTTAAAAACCTATAGGTGCCTAAAAATCTAGGATGAACATGCCCAGAGCCATCTCAGTCTAGGCACTGAGGTGCCTAGCTCATCTCAAAGTCTTGGCAGGATACTCAAATAAGTCTACGGTGATGACAGTGCCCAACACATAATCTTTCAATCAGTGAGAGCACTCACCCAGGATGCAGCAGACTTGGGTTCAGTTCTGTCTGCTGGCTGATATAGAGCAATGATTGACCTTGGGTCACCTTCTTTCCCAGGAGAACAGGATAGTTTGAGAGAGGTTTGTTAAAGAACATCCCATAGCCCAGGAGGTAGAGGAATTGAGACGGAAGAAGAACTAAATTCAGATAGATTTTCCACTTTAGGCAGGGGGGACTTGAACCTGAATAGCCCACTGGACTAAAGATTTTAAGAAGGACAAGGGGAAGCAATGGGAATTTTTTGGGACAAAGGGCAGGGCATAGGCACCTGATTCACAGGCACTATGAATCCCAAGCACAGGGCTATGCCTTTCTCTGGCACAGACTTAGGTGCCTAAAGTTCTTTTAACTGTAAACCAGAATCAACTCACCATCATTTCCTGCTGGCCAGCTTAGGTAGGTTCCTTAACACTACATTGGCTTTTGTGGATTTTTTTATTTTTAGGTTCCTAATTCCCCTTGCTTTCTGATTCAGAGGTGCAATTAGATTGCAGCATGCCTAAAACTATCCCTCTATTATAGCATCTAGTCCATAATATTTGGATATTTTACATAAATATGATTTGCCAGTTGTATAACTAGCAAAATTTTTCTTTGTGCATAATTAAGTTACAATCTAAAACATAATGTATACTTAGTAAGCCAAGTTGTCCCTAGGAGCTGATTATTTTGTTATCTTCTCTGCAGGGATAAAGTGCTAGCTGTAAATACAATAATTTACTCTCCATACAATTCTCTCCTTTTTCTCTTTTACCACCGCCTAATGAAGGTCTCACAGCTCAGATATTGCATATTTTCTTTTAACTACAGCAGTATACATTTTATTAGTTTCATTTTTAGATAACAGTTTTATACCTTAAATATTATTTCAGGATGGATCTAGCAGAGTAAACGTATGTAGGTCCCACTTTCCTATTAGCTATAGGACCATCTGCAATTGTTTTGGGAGCTGTCAATCTCTTAATATATTCAAGTCCTTTGGAGGAAAACACAGGCCAGAGGAAAAAACTCAGAATGGAATACTTGTGAAGCTGATTATATAGAAGGCTGAGTGCTAGTCAAAGGTACAGTTCTGACAGGGTCTGATTAACATTCTCCTATAAAAGAAGGACTAGAGAATAGCCATTAATTTTATGGCTATGTTTTTTCCTCTGGCTTGGTTTCTCATAAGTTGGACTTCCTTCCAGGCTAATTAACCACTAAACATTTTACAAGCAATCCAAGTACGGAAGCAGTAAAAGATGAATTGCACTTATGAAGTAATTGACAGAGGGTATATTGGGCTTTTTAAGCAATGATATTCTACATTTTAACAGGAAGAAAGGATCCTTTGTACTGCAGTTTGATAGGTCATTAGTAAATTCTCAGAACTCAGCACCAGACAATAATGACTCAAGGCTAAAGTGAACTTGCTGAGACTGGGATAGGGAACCCCACCACAAAACATCTTCTGAGAAAAACACTTAATGCTTGTGCCTTAGCATTATCAAAATATCCACTGCTATCTCAGATGAATTCCCTGGCTATTTCCTTTTCTTTTGACAGCAAAGTCAGAGCTGACAAACCAAGGCAGTACTCAAGGAAATTCAATTACTGAAATGTCTGACAGTTTGCTTTGCTACTTCTAACTAAAGTTTTGAAAGTTACATGCTGCATGTATAATATGGTTTTCACTACAAAGGAATTTATTTGCATTTTTAGGTGGAAGTCATTTTAAAACTGTAGGTTTCTAATGATAAAAGATAAGAAATTAAATACTGAAGTTCCTATTTAACAAAGAAATAAAACAAGTCAAGCAGTTGCCACAGGAAACTAGGAAAACACTGTTTTCTTAAAAGCATGATTTACTTGCCTTCACATGTAAGTAGGGGGCAGTGTCACTCACTCTGAAATGCTGTCTGACAAATATTACTTTCTAATTAGTGCACATCATGCAGCATACCAAGAATTGTAAATTTTCACTTAAAGGAACAACTTACGTTGCCCCTGACTCTATCTTTGTACCAAGAAGTTTGTTGCCTATAAAGTAATATCTTTGTAATTTACTTTTAGAAATGAGAAAACTGGAAAAAATGATTGGCAAACATGTCTGCTAAACCCAATTTCCCATTCATTCTGACCATATTCACAACCTTTTTTATTCACTTTTCTGCCCTGATTTCTTTAGAGAATTTTTTTTCAGGTTGTCCAAAACCAGAAAAATATCTCCAGTCTTTCAGTTCTTCAGAAGGGTCCACCTCAAAGTCTTCCCAGTCCAAAGAATACAGATAAAATACAGAAAAGTGGGTTTGTTTGCACACAATTCTCGGGAGAGATACCAGCATATCTAAACAAACAAGGACACTTGGCAGTAACAAATTTATTTATTGCATTAGTTTCATGAGAGAAAATCCCATTTCACAAAGCATCTGAGGAAGTGGGATTTTCTCCCACAAAAGCTTATGTGATAAATTAATTTGTTAGTCTTAAGTGGCACAGGATTCCTTGTTTGTTTTGTTGAACTAGACTAACATGGCTACTCCTTTGAAACTTATCAGCACATCTGTTTCCATGCAGCTCACTCTCCCAAAGGGCAAGGTATTTCCCAATCTACCATTAAGTCTTGCCTCCAGCCATGACTACAACATAACCACCAAAAGAACACTGCTGTTTTTAGTTTTCCAAAGAAAGACCACCTTGCAAAAGCCTCTGACCGCTGCCTTTATGGCACTAAATCCAAAGTAAGTAGCATGAGCTTGCCCAACTGTTCCTCATTAATACTTTCTTCCCTTCGGTAATTGCATACCCAATCCCACAGAAACAACACTAGGGAAATCTGAGCTAGGGTAGCTCTTACCGTACTTGCCTGATTCTATTGGTTTAATTGTGCAGTAAGTAACATTTCATTTTAAGAGCAGAAGTATCTGGCCCATCATAATGACAAATGATACATCCAGGAAAACCATAAATTTGCAGTGTTTGCTAATAACTATGAAGTGAGCAAATTGTTCATAAATTATCATTTTTATTATAAAGAAGATGTCAGTGTCTGAGTAACTTTTTGTGTTATTATGCAGTTAACAGTACGGTTAAAAACACCAGGCACTGCTGAACCAAAACAGTTTTCAAGAGGTAATTGATAAATATAAAATTAATCCCCAATCCAAAGGGACTTGTAACTAAGTGCATAGAGCAGAATTAAACCTTAATTTCATGCACCAATTTTAATAAATCTCAAATTTTTAATTACATTTTGATAAGATTAAGACAAATATTGCATAATAAACAGATCATGATTAAGCCATAGACTTATGATTTTTTCCTGATTTCTTTGTGGTAAAAAAAAAGTTTTTTTCTAGAAATCTACCACTGGCTATTCAGGCATTTATAAAATTTAAGGTAACTGCTTCTTCTGGACAACATGTTAGCTATGCCCATTTGGGAATTACTTGCCTAATATTTCAGGCAATGAAAACTCACTGAAAATATATTCATTCATAAATTGATTATGAGTATTCATATAAAAAAAATTCACAGTTACTATGAAATGTTAAATGGTTCCCCCCTGAACTCTCTTTTATTATGATGACTTATATGATGTTTAGTGAATGATGACACAGGTCACCTTGACTGAGATTAGTAAGTATAATGCATCGTCACAAGATACATGAGCACAGGTCTTTTCAGCTGAACTATCTTAAAGGTTCAGGGCCTGATTCACCACTGCATTGCTCCCATTTTATGCCAGTACAATTCTACTGATGAAAATAGACGTACACTGGCATAACACAGTTGTAAGTCAGGGTCTTAGTTTTATGCAGGCACATTTGTCAAAAACTAAAGTGGTAATCCCTTCCAGTATTTTTAAAAGGAAAGAAAAAGAAAAAAACAAAAACCTCCAAACAGCTTTATTTATATTCTTTGTATGACTAGTGTGATCCAAATTAAGGTATATAGTTACTGGTTTGCTTAGGTGTCTAAATACTTGCTGCCTAGTACATACTTAACAATAAACTGGATAATGTAGGTCAGATAAAATTGCCCCACTCTTTTTCAGAGAGATTGATATTTTTCATTATTATTATTTCATTGCCACATGTGACAAAGTCCATCAAAAAACAATTCTAAAGTACAGCAAACATATTTAAATAGTTCCAAAGGGGTAGCTGTGTCAGTCTAGTTCAGCAAAATAAGCAAGGAGTCCTGTGGCACTTAGAGCCTAGAAAATCTATTTATCTCATGAGCTTTCATGGGAGAAAGCAGGTGGATACACAAATTTTGTTGCTAATGCTACCCCCAAGAGTCAAAACATCCAGTTAAGTCCATCTTCCAAAACCCTGACATTTTAAAAAGAAAATATGGAATTTATATTGACTTTTAATTTTACAAGTGTTCAGGCTGCACTGAGGTCATATTTCCAAGGTTTTCTCCATAGTCATTCGTAGAAGACACTTTTTTTTTTTTTGGTAAATATAAACACTGGGATTTTCATGTAATCAAAAGATCCAAGAGCTAGAACTTTAAAAGACTCCATGAAAGATCTGAAACACAGTCAGATTTTGGGGGTTGGCTACATGTTTATGGATCATTTGACAAGAAATAACCAGAATAGGAATTCTTTAGAAGAAAATATTTATCTTGTTTATGGAATGCCAAAAGGTATGTGGTGCCTTACAAACACATACTCCCCCCCACTATGGACATGTACAATCTAAGGACACAGCACTGAGACTCTTACTGGGTGTTTATTCCTACTGAAATTAAGCAGTCTTTTTCTGTGAGTTAGAAAACAGGACTCCTTATGTAAGTAAGGGTAGCTGCATTGTTTATAATAATGCGGACAGACAAGCACCAACCACAGACAAGTAGAATAAAAATCATGGGACACTGCAAGAAGATAAAGGCAGAGACTGATTTAAAAAAGCACAAAACTGAGAGGGAACAGTTAGAGAAAAGACAAAAAGTCAAGGTCATCAGTGGTCATTGCTCATTAGACTCTGAACAGATGACCACATGGACAAAGGCTAAAATTCTCAAAAGTATCTTAGTGACTTGGGAGCCTCAGTCTCATTTTCAAAAGCAATGTCTAATTTTCAGTGAGATATAGGCTCTTAAGTGCCTTCTGAAAATGGAGAGTAGGTTTCAAAATTCTCCATTTACACTGCTATTTTTAGTGTCCTGCTGCCCTTCCCCGGTGAAAAGATTACCCCAGCAGGAAGGGACAAGCAGCTTGTTCATGGTGGAGCCCATCTCTACTGCAGACACCAGTAGTAGGAAAAATCTCTTCTAGGCCCCTATTGCTGGAGCATCTCCGCTCCACAGAGAAATGCTCTGACAGCGGGGAAACCTCTGCCAGTGTCTTTCCCCACTGCCTCCTCTCTGCCTGAGCCTTTCGCTGACATACATAGCTACACACCTCAGTGTGGACATAGCCTGCTTTGCAGCGTAGCATATAGCTATACCTAGACTAGCACACCACTGCTAGAGGTTTGGAGCCTGTATTATAGGTTTTGGACACTCAAGACAGTAATATCATTCTGACAGCAACTTTTAAGAGTCTCTTTCTCAAAAACTAGATGTGGTGAAGTCTTTGTGGATTTGGCTATTTTATGCTAATACAATATACTGTTTGGGGGGTTGTACCAATGACTGTAATGTATTGTTATGCACACTGTGTGCTTCCATATAAAAGGGATTAAATAAATTGTGGTTTAAGGATTTAAGGTTGAGAAAAAGGGATTTGGTTATGTAAATTGACATCTAGGTGTCTTGGGCTCATTACAAAATCTATTTTGGATTTTTTTTATTGCCTTCATTCTTTGAAAATACTATACATAACAGTATTCTCTGCTAGGCAGGATTACAGAACAGTACCCCTACAGATTTATTAAACTAATTAGTTTAACAATTAAATAAAAAATAAATGTATGCTTCAGGAGTTTGGGCCAGCAGATTACATAAATAGAAAAAGAAAGGATTTGCAATGGATTTAGTTAACCCCTTGGCACAAATAATTGGATTTTTCTGACGTGAACTCCTTTGCTGATAATGGACATGCCAAAAAGCACCAAAGTGAAAGGATTAAGAATTAGATTAACATATAAAAGAATAAATTCAAGTATAAACATATATTTGGTCTTAAATCTGCTTTCTTCAAAAGAATATCAGAAGGCCTGGTTGGTAAGATCCATTTTGACTGTTTTGTCTCATTTTAGAAGATTAAATTCAAGGGCCTAGATGTACTTCAAATATTTCAGAAATGTAAGAGTGGATGGAATATGTTAATTGCCTTTATTAATAATGTTAATCACAGCAGAATTGTTAGTAGTAATGAATGTTGTTGTTTTTTTCCTGATCCCAGAAATTCCCCCACATGATTCTCATAGCTGCTCAAATTCTCAACAGGAGGAAAAACTAGAATTAGTCTAGGTATTGATTAGAATTTGAAGGTCAGAAATTACTGAATGGTTTCCCTTGGCAGCAACCACAACATACTAAAACCATAACATAGAGAGGCATCAATGAAAATCTTGGTGTTGAGAAGTGAGGTAGGTAAACTTCTATTATAGAAATCAAGTCAAGTAGGAAAGATATGAATGATTTTTCTTGAGGGATTATGGTTAACATTTTCATAAATAGTGATTTTGTGTGTCTGGGCTATTGAGTAGGAACTTGACACTGCCTTGACATGTGCCTGGATTTTCTGTAGGTACTCAGAACCAACTATTCTCATTCAAACCTCTGAAAATCCAGCTTTTGGTATCTCATGGTGGATACAAAAAAGCTACAATTCATGGATACGTTTGGAAATGTTTATCACACATGACCAAGTCTGATCAGCCTAACAAAAAAAAGAAACTATATTTAATACAAAAAATATTAAAAATCAAGAAAAGTAACAGGTATACAGGAAATAGCTAAGTACACACACCTGCATGCCCCGAGTAAAAAGATTGTCATTGTAGTCAGACAAGGCTAGCTGTCAGGAATTAATAATTCTCCTAACACACTGAGATACATTTTCCTTGTTATGCACTCACCTTAGTTCATCAGTAATGCTCTGAAATCAATGACACAGGACCCATCAAGAGTTGTCCTTAGTGACGAGAGCAAGAGTCATAAGCAGAGTCAGAATCCAAATTCCTGGGCTGATGGTCAAGATAGAGAACCAAAAATTGGGTAAGAATTAGATTACCTGAAGTCAGGGAAGGCATGAGCAAAATTAGGACTAAAACAAAGAACAGGAACAAAGCCAGTCATATGGGACAGGACTGGTCTTACAATAGAGACAACCTCAGCGGTTGCTGAGGACAGTAAATATTAAGGGGTGCCAGGGGCTGCCAGTGCTGGGACCAGCAAGGCAATTTTAAATTTCCCAACCTGCTACTCACAGGCAGGTAGAGCAAGGCAGGAAATCCTCTGTTCCCCACTCCCACAAAGCCACTCAACCCACGACCCTTGGCTGGCCTGCTCTCAGCTGCGCACCCCACCCCCACTATTCAGCCCAGCCCAGCCTGGCCCACCACTCGACTCACACCACTTGGCCGGCCTGCTACTTAGCCAGGCTTGGGCGGTGGCTACAAAGAGTGGGAGGGAGGGTGAGCATGTATCCATTGGCCAGCCTGCAGCTCAGCTGTCCGGCCTCATGTCCTGGCCCACCATCGGGGCTCACTCAACTCAGGCCACCACAGGGGGTGGAGGGGAATGTGCACCAAAATCACAGTTTGCATAGGGCGCCAAAAAACCTTGGTCCGGCCGTGGTAGGGGAGGGTCAAATACTTGCAGTGAGGCACACAGAGAATCCACAGACACATATGGAACAGCCAGCATGCCACTGCCATTGCTGGGTTTAAAAACAAACCACTTGACTGCTTTAGCCAATCACAGAATCATAGAATCATAGGGTTGGAAGGGACCCCACGAGGTCATCTAGTCCAACCCCCTGCCAAAAAAAGCAGGACCACTCCCATTAGATCATCCCAGTCAGTGTTTTGTCCAGCTGGGACTTGAACACCTCCAGAGATCAGGTGGTTCTGTTGCAGTCCAGCCACCCTCTTTGGTTGCCTGACAATTAAGCGGTGGGCTGAGCTGAGCTGGGGAGTGGGGGCAGCTGAGCATGGGCTGGCTATGGGGCACAAGCCAGGCTGAGGGCTGGCCAAGCATCCCATGGCCCCCCTCCCTCCCACTCTTCCTAGACCCTCGCCCCCAAGCCTTCCCCTACGAGCCCTCCCCATCACTTACCTTTTCCGGAGTGGTTGACAGAGGATTTCCCGCCTTGCTCTGCCCTGGGCTACTTGCCTGTACACAGCAGGGTGAGAAATTTAATATAGCCTCACTGGCCCCAGCCTAGCAGCCCCTGGTTCCCCTTAATGTTTGGTGCCCTAAGTGACCACCTAGGTCATCTCTATGGTAGGACTAGCCTTGTTGGGCAGGCACTACTGCAGGCCCTTCGACTTGACAACCCCTGCCTTGGCAGAGCAAGGAAGAAGTAGTGTTGCCCATTTCTTAACTATAGGCCAGATAATGACATTCTTACTTATATTCATTTGTGAAGCCCTGAGTGGATAAAAAATTGTGGATCCAAATCCAATCTGCATGCACTCAGTCTCAGGAATTATCCAATCCATAATCCACATGCAAGGTTTTATATGTATCCACATCTGCACCCAGGCTTGGGCTCATTCAGTTAGCATGCTGGCCTTTGATTGGCTCATTCCCCTCATGGACCTCACCCACTTTTCCCTTTTCTTGTTTGCAGTTCCTATGCCGAAATCTGTGATTGACAGCATAGTGCATGATCCTCAAACAAGAAAAGGAAAAAGTGGGCAGGGCCCATGTAAGGAATGAAGCAATCAAAGGCCAGCAGGCTGCCTTTGGGAGCTCAATCAAAGGCCAGCATGCTGACTGACTGACAGACAGTATGAAAGAATCTGATTGACTGGGAGACCACAACCAGAACTGAGTTGGGATTGACTGGAGTGCTTTGTATGTTCCCCTGCGTGCTGTTGGCCCAGATCATAGCAGCAGCTGCAGCAATCAATTGTACCCTGGGCAGATAAAAGTAGAAACTGCATCTGTGCTTCAGTCTGCAACAATGGGTCTGTGGATATCTGCACCTGCATTCGTGGATGTGGATACCCATAGATCTGAAGGGAATACCTGTGGATCTGCAGGGCTCCATTTAGTAGCATTTTACTACACTAGCTCTACCACTTAATTCACTGAGATCATTCAAGCTATATGATAGTACTCATAGCAAAAGGATGGAGAGTTTTATAGTTAAGGTACAGGTCTGTGACTCAGCAAATAGAGAGTCAGCTCTTGGCTCTGTAATAGACTCTTCCTGATCTTGTGCATGTCATCTGATCTCTCTGTTCCTCACTTCCATATCAGTAATATGGCAATAATGTTTCCTCAGAAGAGTGTTGACAAAATAAAAGGTCAGATTGTGATCTGATGTAAATCAGAGTAGTTCTCATATCATTCTTATGGACACCAGCTGAAGATCTGGCCCATCTTGAAGATTATGAGATGCTCAGATATCTTGGTGCTTGGCAACTCTCTTTTTAAAAACGCCTTTGGCATGTAACATTATTTTTCCCTGCAGGTTCTAGACTAGACTTGGCCAAACTGTGGCTTGTGAGCCGCATGCGGCTCTTTAAAGAAAAATTCCAGCTCCCAGGAAAGTGCAGGAGGGAAGGGCGGCATGGCGGGAGCCAGGGGTGAGAAATTTGCAATCATCAGGGACAGCAGAGAGGTGGCGGCATGGAGAGAGCTGGCAGCAGAGGAGCAGCCTTGTGAGAGTTGAGGGAAAAGCAATGTGGTCAGAGCCGGGGGAGGGGCAGCACTGGGAAAGCCCGCAGGGAAAAGCAACGCAGTAAAAGCCGGGAGGGGAGAAGCAGCACTCTGAGAGCTTGCAGGGAAAACGCAGCCTGGTCAGAGCGGGGAAGGGAGGGGAGGGGACACATTGAGAGAGCCCGCAGAGGAGGGGCGGCATGTGAGATCTTCACCAGCAGAAAAAAGCAGCCTGGTCAGAGCCGGGAGGGGAGGGGCAGCACTGTGAGAGCCTGCAGGAAAGATAAGCACCCAGAGCAAGTAACTGCCAGATTGTACAGTTCACCCCCACAATATTAATTCTACCCTCCTTGTCTGTGTGCATAACGATATAGTCTTTAATTACATCAGTGCATGATTTTTTAAATACTTTTCTTTCTTGATATTGTTTTCTGGGTAAATATTTTTAAAATTGGCAACATAAATTGATCAAGAGCAAGTCTACAATGAACTACAGATAAGTGATGATAATTAGCGATTTAAACCTGAAAAGCAATTGCAAATTAATTTTCTTTTTTTAAAAATCACCTGGCATTTCCAGATATTGTAATATAATACAAAATTATTTCTCTTGTATTTCTGTTTTGAGAATTAAATAAGAATAATCAGAAATGACTGAAAATTGATACAAGTGTTACATCCAAAACCACTGACTACTGTCAAAAGGTTATTAAAAAAAACCCCTCTATTTAAAGAATGTTACAAGTGCTTATTATGGATCATGGTTCATTTTCAGCATGCAAAATGATTTAGACTTAGGATAGACCACCACTGCACAAAACTGGCATTAGAAAAAAAAATTCCTTAAGTCCATTGGACAAGTGGGCCTGAGACATCAGTATGTCATCTGTTTGCAGAAGGAACTACTAGCACGTTTATTTTATAAGAAAATGTTAATTAATACAACTAAGTCAATTACCAAGATAATTTACCTTCATTGCAAAGTTCAATAGCAGCACTATAGTTCTACTGATTAAATAGCATTCAATATGTATTAATTCTTTCTTGTTGTATAGTCAAAATCTATTTCTATTTCAGTGCACTCTTCATGAATGACTCTATGGGTATCTGAGCCCATTAGACAAGAGTAATTGTTGTGAAGGGCTGAGGACAGAAAATTGTGTTGTAAACTTTCTGGAAAAAAAATCTCTCACCAATAACGATTTTACTTTGTATTATAAAAACCAAATATTGATATTTAGAATTTATACAGGGCCTGACCCCAAACTGAATAAACTCAATGGGATTTTTTTCCATAGTATCTTCTGTGCATGGACTCCTAAGCACTTACTGAAACAGGCTCTGATCTTGCATTTTATGTCCCCATAAATTCTCATTGATCTGTTGTGATTCTGAACAGTTGAAAAGGTGTCCCTGTATATATCTCTTCACAGGATTAAGATGAAAGCAGTATTTTCCCTCACTGTTACTCTCATTTTAAAATTAATTGTGTCTGAGTCCTCAGACCTTTTGTCTTCACTGTCCATGAGTATTTTAGTGAACAAGTTTACTGGCAGAAATATTGGCAGGGAAGCAGGGGCATGGTAGGTGCTGGGATGGGGTGGGAGGAAGAAGTGTGGCATGGTTGGGGAGAGCAGAGAAGCAGCAGCGTGGTAAGAGATGACAGGGAAGTGGCATGGGGGCTGGGGGAGAGAAGTGTGACATGGTCAGAGAAGCCATAGCGGGTTTAGATTTTCTTATAGACCCTAATGCAGCTTACTCATTGTTAAAATAAAATCATGTTTTACAAGTCCTAAACATGATGTGGAATACTAAGAAATGAAAATACAAAGGAGAAAAGTTTAAAACTGGAGGTGGATTACTTGCAATTTTTGGGACAACTCACTGCTATGAAGCATCATATTCCACAATGAAAGTCAAAACATTGTGCAGTACTTAGAGATCAGCATCTCAGAGCTTTTACCTGCTGCATTGACAAGTTACTGCCCAGATTTAAAAAAAAAAAAAAAAAAAAAAAAAAACACTTGCCACAAGCCTGTAGTGGTCTACATCTAGCAACAGCTAAATTTTTACTGTATAGGCCTAGTTTCATGGTAATCTTAAATAATTATTAGAATCTGACATTAGTGGATCAATATTTTCCCTATTTTTATGATAAAATTAAAGTGTGCAATGAATTTTAAGCTTAGTAATTTTGGAGTAGGTAAAAATATGTGGTTATATGTCTCAGTGCGGCTCTCGAAGGTTTAATAATCGACTTGTGTGGCTCTTGAGTTCTGTAAGTTTGGCCACCCCTGTTCTAGACCATATTTTTCTTTAAAAAAATTAAAATTAAAATTAAAATTTAAAAAAAAACCCACCCTGGCTTTATTTCTTAGAAGTATGCCACAATTTACAAAACATTGGTAACAAGCACTTTATTTAAAATTAATAAGCATACTTTTGCTAGTAAAGGTGGGTGCTTTTCTGGCAAGTACAAGGCTCCATAAGGCTATGTCTACACTTGGAGTTTAGTTCAAATTAATAAGGATTAATTTGAACTAAATTAGTGCATGGCTACACTGGCTTTCATTACTTTGGACTAAGGAAGTCCTTAGTTCGAAGTAATGAATGCTTACTTTTAAGTTATAAAACCCCTCTTAACTTTGAAGTAACGGTTAAATCAAACTTATTAGTTCGAAATAACTGAATGGAGTTGTGTTAATTTGAACTAACCGTTAGTTTCAAGTAACGCCATTTGACCTTCCTCCTTCCAAAGTGCCTTCCTCTTTCTATGTATGGGTGGGGGCATGGCCCTTTTCGGGTGCCATGTTGCCACACTTCCCATGATGCCCCCTTTCTCAATCAAACTAGCAAGTGCTGTCCATGGACATGCTAGTTTAATTTGGGTTTCTACTGGGGCCATGTTAGTATGAATTAACTTTGGTCAAATTAACTGTTATTAGTTAGAATTAATTAATCTGAACTAAGTTAAATCAAACTAATCTTCCTAAGTGTACAAATAGTCTATGAGAATTTTTCAATATTTGACTATCGTGGCTGTCAACACAAACTGCATCCCCTTTAAAGAAAGGTCACAGTTTTACATTCCTAGTTGTACCATATAGTCTTTATATTTCCAGACTGGTTTACAAATTTACATTGATATGTGGTAGGAAAACTACACACCAGTCTTGTAAGCAGAGAATAGGAGCAAGGGGAGCATGAGGGGCTCTGCAAGCCACCCTTTAACTGTAAAAGATCTGTGTGTGGTTCACAAGCCACAGTGTGGCCACCCCGTGGCAAGGGCATATAACTTATTTACACACTTTGTCCCAGAAGTCTAGCATTTTGTTCATTTGTTTAACATGTAGGCTATGTTCACACACAGAGGGCTTGTTTCGAAACAAGAGGTTTCGAAACAAGCTGTTTCAAAATAAATGGTTATTTCGAAACACCTTATTTCCAAAGGCAAAAAAGGTGTCTTGGGAATTAGGGAGCGAAATAGCACGTCCACAGTGTGGACGTGCTATTTTGCTTGGGGAGGGGACTGCAGGCACCCACGGGGTGAAGCGGAGCGGCGCCTCACCCCGCGGGTGTCTGCAGGGGGCTGCGCTGCTCTCTGCCGGTGCCTGCAGTCCCCCTCTTCTGGCCAGGGGACACCCCTCAGCACCCTGGCCAGGGTGCTGAGGGTTCCCTGGCCAGGGTGCTGAAGGGGCAAACCTTCCTCCCAGGGTGCTTAGCACCCTGGGAGGAAGGGTCAAATGCTGTTTCAAAACAGCCATTGTTTCGAAACAGCATGTCCCACTGGCGTTGTTTCAAAACGAGCTGTTTCAAAACAACGCTGTTTCGAAGGGAAACCAGGTTTAAGCCATTTCAAAGGAACAGCTGCCATTTCAAAACAAGGGGTTTGCTTGTTTCAAAATGGCCATGTGTCTGTGGCCATGGCAATTCGTATTTCGAAACAACCTCGTTGTTTCAAAATAAGAATGCTGTGTGAACACACCCGTAGAGAACAAAATATATAAATCGTTTAGAAAATAACAAACACCTTAACCGTAATGCTTCTCACTAGCTCACTTGCCACTGCCTATGTGAGTACAGAAGAGCTGGCAGGGTATCCTGCTTCATCAAACTCCCAGTTTCTGAGCTGCTTCTCCTTCTTATGAACTGGAGAAAAGATCAGCTCATCCTTTTCATAACTGTCCTAGCTCCTCCTGCCACATGAATGTCATTAAGGCAATCTCTCCCCTAACAAACTATTCTCAATAGAACCCAACCTTTTGGCTTGGTAGTCTTCTTTTTAAAGAGAAGATGGTCATGTTTCAATAACCCTCTGTATCTGGTCCTTTGTCAGCACCTGTCTGGAGCTGTAGTTCTACATGGAGGTCAAAAGACAATAGGAAAATAAAGACCAATCTTACCATGAAAATGAAGTTTGCAGCTTGGTAAAGACACATGAATAGAGTTCATTATCTCACACATAAACCATAAATTGTACAGATAAGTTTTCCAAATCATCACACATTCATCTTTTCTCCCTGAGTGATCTCTGTAATGGAACTTTGTCAAGGAGACAATTCACTTAGAACACATGGCTCCTTTAACACTTCTTTCTTGGCTAACTAAACACTCTCTTTATTATCCTCTAAAGCCCAAGTGTCATGTAGAATGTACTCTGTGCCTCCCCAGATCCTCCCAAGACGGACAAGTAATGAAAAACTAGCATTCCATTGCTGCAAACAAGTGGAAATTATCTCTTTGGAAGGGCGTGCAGTCTCCCCAGAGACTCAATAAAGCAACTTTGGCCAGCAGTGGGAAGACAGAATTGGGCTGAAGAGAGGTTTAAAAGAGGATAATAGCTCTGATAATCCTATCTTTGAGACTCCCTTTAAGAAAATGAGAAGTCAGAGCATGGAGTGGATCTAATTAGTGATTATTCTTGGACGTCTGTCCTGTGATAAGTCTGTAGACTCTTTATTAAGGGGTCTCAGAAGATACCCAGATCGCAAAGCTGTCCATGGTTCTACTGCTATATTCCCAGTCCTCAAAATCTGAGATGGGCCACAAACCTGCTATTCTAAGACAGAGACACCAGGCATTAAAATGAACTTTAATAGACCTCCCCCCCCCCGCCAAGTCATTAAAAGTCTCCCATAAATAAATCCAATCTTTATAGTTTCCAGTTACCTGCATTCCCTTTGATTTTTCTGTGACAACAAATGCGATCAGTAGTTTTTGACAAAGAAACCATTTACAGGTTCTGCTCTGTTTCTGCTCTCTTCCCCCCTAGCTTTGTGAGGAAAAATTTTCAAAATTCAAAGCATCTTTTTTAAAGGTTTCCATTTAAGCATTTCTTTAATGACAAATCAATTATACAGCTGTTACTTTGTGTAAGAACTCCCATTTAACTGAATGGGAGCAGCTACTGAACAGAGTTCTTAATTAGTGCTTAGATAAAACAATTTGGCTCTAGCATCTCATCTTCCATTGGTATTGCTGAGACCCCTCATATAATGTCATCAACCTAAGGGCTTTTGCTCAACAGTATTTCAATAACAACCATTCATTCAACATTTATCTGATTCTTATTATATTCTATTGCTGGAATTATTAACAAACATTTATAGAACATGGTGCTTTACAGAAATTAATAAATTACCATGATCCTTGATTCTGAGAGCTTTTAGTCTAAATGAGACATTCACTGAGTGTGTGGAAAGGCAGTGGGAAATGGTAAGGAAAGGAGACATCCATCAACTCTCCTAATTTGCTATGTACGCGTGTGTGCTTCCATGATGTGAAGTGTACCATGTGACAGGCCATTGTGATGTCAGACGTGACTCAACCAACTGCTTCCAAGGAGCTCCTCTGAGTTACCTCTGACATCACAATGACCTAGGAGTCTTGGCATGGCACAGATATATATCTTATTGTAGCTGCATACCTCATTATAATGCGTAAAGGCAAAATGGATGAGGACTTAAAAATTGGACAGTACAGCCAGTGAAACCCAGAGATGGTTCACTCTGGTGACACGGCTGCTCCTTTGGAACTTCTCAGAATTATAAAACTCTCAGCTATGCTTTCAGGTGTTCGCAGTATTTCATGCTGACTCCTTAGAAAATTGGGGTATATCTACACTTAGACTTGAATTCAAATTGATCACAATCATCGGAATTCAGTTAAGTGCATGGTCACACTCACTTTTCTCGATTTGAACTGAGGAACTCCTCAGTTTGAATTAATGAAAGCTGACTTCAAATTGGTCAAACCTCCTTTGACTTCAAAGTCAGGTCAATTTGAACCCAGTAGTTCAAATTGACCCAGTGTTGCCATGTCAATTCGAACTCACTAAGTTTGAACTGACAATGGCAGACCTTCCTCCTATGGTGCCAGACACCCTGGGAGGAAGACCAGCTCTACAGCACCTGTGGCCAGCAGTCCCAAAGGTGCCTCCACCACCCCTATCCAGATTGGGCTGGGGGGTGGCAATGGGGTTCCTGTCCCTTGGCTGGGGACAGGGACCCCAGCCCCTGCTCCAGCCCCGCTGGCTGGGGGCAGGGAAGGCACTCCTGCATGAGGTTCCTCCTGGCCTGGCCGCACGCAGAGAAGGCACCCCCACGTGCAGCTCTTGTCCAGCTGACTGTGCGCGGGGAGGCACCCTCATGCGTGGCTTCTGTCCAGCTGGCTGCGTGCTAGGAAGGCACCCCCACACACAGCTGCACCTTGCTGCATGTGCGTATCCAGCAGAGACACAGCTGCGCAGGGGGTGCCTTCCCCGCGTGCGGCCAGCTGGGCAGGAGCTGCGCACGGGAGTGCCTTCCTCGCAGCTGGGGCTCCTGACCTGCCAGGATCCCTTCTCCTCCTGCCCCCAGTGCGCTGTCAGTGCGGGACCAAGGTATTCTCCCAGCCCCGTGCTGACAGCATAGCCCGGGCGGGGAGAAAGTATTCCCCCAGCCTGCGCTGACAGCACAGGGGGGGAAGGATTCCCCCAGCCCGGTACAGACAGTGCAGCCAGGGCAGGGAAGAAGGGCTTCCCATGGCCACACTAAAAGCACTGGCCAGGGGTATCCCTTCTTCTCTGCCCCCACAGGGCTAGAGCTGGGCAGGGGATGCTTTTCCCTGTGCTGGGCTCAGAGTGCTGGAGCCTGGCAGGGGATTGGGTGGTGGCATGGCCCTTCTAGGGGACCATGTTGCCACACCTCCCACGGTGCCCCTCCTCCAATTCGAATTAGCAAGTCCAGTTCATAGACATGCTAATTCGAATTAGAGTTTCTTGTGCGGCCATGTCAGTTCGAATTGACTCAATTCGAACTAATAATTATTAGTTTGAATTGACTACTTTGAATTCAGTGATTCAAATTGACATGGTAAGTGTAGTCGCAGCCTTGTATGTGGCACTCGCTCAGGGAAGAAACCATGAAAATCTAAAAGTTTATTGAAGGATACATCTACCATGGAAAAGCTTTAGCTGACCATAGAACTTCTGCAAAAAATATTGTAACTGAAGAGCTATTAATTGATTAAAATAAATATTTCATAAATTCCCTTCTGATTTTCCCACATCATTTTTGATGGGTTACAGCTAGTGCCATCCTAATATGCTTTTGCTCCTTCTGTAGAGGCAGAGAAGTATGCTGCTTCCATATGTACTGTGGCAGCATAAAGGCTATTTGTGTCCCAGTTCCCAAATTCAAGTCTCCTATCCCTGAATCAATATAAAATGATGCATATAATTCTAAGACTGTTAATTTGTCACATTCCCCCTCATTGTCATGAAATCTGACAAACAAGTGTGTCTCAACTCACAAAAATACCCCCCCAAAATAGAAATTACTGACAATATTCATAACTGATATAATACATTTAAACAAAATAGAGCTCCCATCCTTTCTGTGTCTTAAAAATACCTATTCCTCAGAATCTGCAGTAATATCTGATATTACGGATGTGTTATCCTAGTCAAGTACAATCCTCATTTAGATGGTAACAGAAGACAACATCAGTTTCCTCAAGATTTGAAGGATTCAAAGGCTTTCAAGTCCCCATATTAATATATGTCTTTTATATCCTTGTCAGATTTTATGGTTTTGTTCCAGTCACATTGGGACTGCTATTTGTTAGGAATTCTGCCCCAAATATCTGAATAAGTGGATATCAATTTCCTCCTCTGATAAAACTTTAATGTTTCCTGATTCTCATATTCACTATTCTAGCACAGTGGTTCTCAACCATTCTAGATTACTATGCCTCTTTCAGGAGTCTGATTTGGCTTGTGTACACCAAGTTTCAGTTCATTTAAAAACTACTTGCTCTTAAAAATTAAACATAAAACCAGAAAAGTGCCACAGCAGAGTAGTAATGAAAATATGCTTACTTTCTCATTTTGTCTGTATGAAATTTTAGTTTGTACTAACTTTTCTAATAGTTTATATGTAACCATTGTAAACCTAGGCAATATCTAGATGAAGTGATGTACCCCCTGAAAGATCCCTGCATTACCGCGAGGGATATGTGTACTCCTGGTTGAGAATCTCACACAGAATTCTTCATAAGGATATTTGCATAATTTCTAATTTAAAAGGGATTGACAGTGTTGGCAAGTATTTGTAAATTTACTTATATTCAGTAAAAAATATGTACAATTTCAACCAGTGGTGTCGCTAATGTCTTGTACAGGGGGCACATGCCCTCAGTCCCAGTCCCAGTATCCTCAGTGCCCTACGGCAGCAGCAGTCCATCCAGCTCCATCCCTGGCTGGGGCTCTGGGTTGGGGCTGCTGGTGGCAGAAGCACGATCGAGGCCCTGGGACTGGATCAGAACCAAGTGCCAGATCGGGCTTAGGGTCTTTTTCTGGGGCAGTGTTGATCCTGATTTCAACGCTCTGTAAATTGGTAAATAAATAAAAATGTCCATAAAATTGGATAGAAATAAAGCATGCTATATTTTGACATTTATTGTCATCATTCAGAATCACTTTTTGTATTATAGAACTACATTGATCATGAGTTCAGCCTTTCTATATTGCACATGTCCAAAGAACCCAACTGATCAATTGTTTTAACTGTGGTTAAAGTGAAAGTATAATTCTAAATTCCTGTGTAGAGAATGTCATGAGTGTTAACACACTTTTGTGACCTTATTACATTGCTTATGGTATTTTTAGTGATGTCAGAAAAAAATTTACCATGTCAGTAAAAAAACAAACAAAAAAAAATCAACATCAGACCTTCATGTCAGTAAAAATTAAAATGCATGGATGGAAACCCAATAAAAAGAAAAATCCAAAAACAAATTACAAAGATAAAGGGCCTGATTCTCCATAGCCTTGCACATCATGTAGCCATTTATAGTACTTCAGAGTGAAACATTCTGGGGGGCAGGGGTGTCGCTGGGGGGGCAAGGGACCCGGGGCACTGGCCCAGGCCCCGCCCCCGGCCCGCAGGCCCCACCCCCGGTGGCTGGACCCCGGATGCCCCCAGAGATCTGGGGCACTGGCGCTGGGGGGGGGGGGCATGCAGCTTGCACCGGCATAAATGACTACACAAGATACAAGTTCCAAAAGGGTAGCTGTGTTAGTTTAGTGGAGTGAGACAAACAAGAAGTCTGGTGGCATTTGTAATGACTAACAACCTTATTTACTGCATGAGCTTTCATGGGAGAAAATGCCACTTTGTCAGACACTAGAAGATGGGGAACTGACAGAATGGGATGAAGTGGGATTTTTCTCCCATGAAAGCTCATGAGATAAATAAATTTGTTAGTCATTAATAGTGCCACTGGACTTCTTGTTTGTTTCACAAAGTACAAGAGAGTGGAAAAAAAAAGGCCCAAACAAAACACCTTTCTGAAAAAAAATCTAAGACATGAAGTAATTTTTTTTTGTCTTCACATGTCACTGGAAAAAGCAAGGAGTTGTGTGGCACTTTAACAGATTTATTTTTTGCGTGAGCTTTCACGGGAGAAAATCCCACTTCCTCAGATGCTTCGAAGATGGGTGAACTTGCAGAATGGAAAAAGCTCCATTCGCTGTTTGCTATCTGGTTACTCAATAGAAAATAAAGGACCATGCAGAACAGATCAGAATTTCTCCAACAAAACAAGCATTTCTTTGGCAAAAGGCAGTCCATTGAGCCCAAGAATGCTCATGAAAAGGAGTTGGGTACAATGAACTTCTGCTGAATCACAAGCACGGTTACAGGGAGAATTTGGAACTCCTCTCCTTGGGAAAATCCATATGGTACAATAGCCATGGAGTTGAGCATCCTGGAAACCCCAGCTCTTTGACATTGGTATTCTTGTTTCACCAGTGCAAGAATATTAATTTCACACCAGGCCCAAGGAGCATATTCTATTCAGAAACTCCATGGGGCAATGTTGCAAACATTTTTTCAGGATATCTAGTTTGTGAGATTTTTTTTTAATTGGTTTTGTTCCATTTTCAATCAAATTTCAAAATGCCAACATTTCTTGTGAATCAGAAATCTCAGGATTTGGCACACTCTGGGGCTGAGGTGAATAATTCCAATATAATTTTCACCTCACCACAACATACCAATAAAGCCTCATTATTATATTTCTATGTGATACATGTTTGTAGGGTTGAAGCCTTTAAACACCTATACCTACAATTAGCTTTACACACAAGTAGCCTAATATTGTTCAAAAGGACTGTCTTGTGATGTTACTGATGTATGCATGTCTGCAGAATCAGGACCAAAATACAGTAATATGGGTACCAACGACTATTTTTTTCTTAGTTCTTTAATTATTAAAGTCTGAAGCAATCCTTTACTGTTAGTCTCAAGCATTACTACTTTTTTATAACCCATCTCTTTCAGAGTTTCTCTCTGTTGCCATTTTATATGAACTCTTTTTCATAACTTAGTGTTTTCTGGTCCTTGTGCCCTTGTCCTTTCATCCCTGAAATCAATGAATCCTGTGAGTTTGAAGGAGCCTAGCAGGACATTACATTTATCCCCTATGTCATGTTTCTTCTTTTCATTTGTTTTATCCCAAATCATCACTCACAAATGAGTATCCAGTTCACCTTGAATATCTTCAGTGATAGTGATTCCACAATACCCTTTAGCAGCTTGTTTAATTGTCTCTCCCTTCTCATAGTTACAAAGTTTTTTTTGTTTTTTTTTTCATAATATTTAGCGTACATTTCCCTTGCAGCCAGTTTAAGCACATTACTCCTTCTTCTGTCCTGGTTGACTAATGAGAATAATTTCCCTTGTCCCTTTACATATTTGTAGACAGTCATCATGCTTCTTTTAAGTCGGCTTTTCTTTAGATTGAAATTGCCTTCTTCTCTCCTTAACCGTTTTTCTCCTAGGTCTTATTTTTCAAACCTTCTATCATTTTCCTGATTTTTTTAAGCGTGTGTCCCATTGCTTGAATGATAAAAGGAGCAGACAAAACCCTAGGAAAAGCACAGTGAAAGCTTTTGAAAACTAGAAAAATAAAAATTATGTTAATTTGCACTCAAAAAGAAAAGACAGTACAAAGAATAAAAACAAAACCCCCTGAAAACTGCCAGTGGAGGGGGCTGAGATGTGTGCACATGTGGGGTTTTGTGTATATGCGTGTCTGAATTTTCATGTCCTTTGGAAAATACTCTTGCTGCATATCAAGCGCTAAAGAGAAAGGAGGGAGATTTCAAACAAAACTGTAAACTCAAACAGTCCCCTGTCTATTAAAATAATTTGTCCTTGTCTCTGTGGTAGGTCTGTCTTGTTTTTTAAGTTGAAGTTTGATGCTCTCCCTTCGAACTTCTGCTAATCACAACAAAAAGACTATTAAAATACAGTGAAAAACACAGAAGTAGAAAAGGTAAGAGATGGGGGGGGAACAAACCTATAATGAATAAAAACACCTAATAAATTGGGGACATAAGTGTACAAGAGTCTGGAATGACTATTGAGCTATTTCAGCTGGAACACTTTAGTCAGATTTTAAATCTATTCAGAAACATCCCAAAATATAATTACTTGTCATTCTTATTCTAACTTTTATGTCACCTTCACAAATAGGATGACAGGCAATATAGGACAGTGGTTCCCAACCTGTGTTCTGAGAGCCAAAAGTGGCCCTCAGTTCCCCACCTGCTGCCTGCAGAATGGAGTCACTGCCTAAGGACCCAGGTGAAGTGTGTTTCCACAGGGCTAAAAGACTGAGGCAGGCTCCTTGATGCAGCCAAGGGATAGGTACTTAGCACTCCCATTCCCCTGACTTAGTAGGGGACACTGCAAAGTGCTTTATCTGGGTCCGTAGGTGATTGGGCCCTTGCTGGAGCCAGAGGGAAAGAAGGGAAGCACTGAACTTCCATTCCTTAGCTGCACATGGGAGTCACTGCCTTGGAACCCAGATAATGTGCACAGAGCTGCAGGATCCTTGAGGTTTCCCTGCTGCAGCCAGGGAGATAGGAGATCAGCAATCAGGGAGACAAACTGCTTTTTAGGCAGTTTGCTGGCAGAGACTGGTGGCCCTTCAGGGCCGTAAAAAAATTATATCTGTGATCCATGAGCCAAAAAGGTTAGGGACCACTGATACAGCATCATTGCTACTGGAAATACAGGGGCATATTAACTTGTTATACTATCCTCGTATTCTTCTTATCATTTGAGTCACAGCTGTGGTACACTGTCAATGCTCAATATCACTGGTAAATCTGACTCCTAAGAAGAGCCAGAGACTCTGTGCCATACAGCCATAATGGAAGCTCCTTGCTCACTAAAGTGAATGGAGCTGAGTAACTGCTTGTAACAGGGTTTGCACTCATGCTTTCAACTCTGCTCCTCTGCACCCACAAACAACACCCAGATTTCCATGTAATGCTCCTTACAGTGCTCTTTATTTGTAAGTGTTCCCTCCAACAGGTATATCCAGTTCCTGCTTAAATTCAGGGGCCTTTTAGTTCCGGCCCTTATACCAACCACCCCCTTTTCCAGTGGCTTTCACACTCGCTCTGGACTGGTCACTTGCCTCCTTTCCAGCAGCCTCATGCTCTTACTGCCCTTTCCTGAAGAGTTTCTCCTCCCCTCCCTCGCAAGCTTTTACCTGGGAGCCTCCTTAGGGCTTGGCTCAGGAAACACCCTAGCTGCTCCTCATCAGCCCCCCTATCCTGCAGGCTTTCCTAGCTGGTTTCACTCCATTGCCTATTAGGGCTCAAGCAGCAGGTAGGGTGAAGCCTGCACCCTACTACACTGCTGACCAATGTATGTAAGAAATTCATTAGCTGGCTTTTAATTATTAGAGACATGTATTCTCATGGCAAGTTTTTTTTTTTTTTTAAATAGAAATGCATAACCCACTAAAATCCTTTAAAATAATCAATTTGTTTTTAAGAAGAAAACCTAATCTGGGTTATTAATGAAAAGATCCAACTTCCAAAATGTAATTTCTGTTGCTATAGTTGTAAGTCATCTGTGTTCAAAAACATTTCTGTCACCTTATTACCTCACACAGTTTTCTGCTAACATGAGCCCTGAGATAGCAGGGCTGATCTGATAGGTTTTTGAGTATTCTTATTTTAAAATTTTAAACAGATACAGGCTTTGTTATTCTGTGTTAAGGAATATTAAAATGGTCATTTCCTTTTCCATTTGCAGTGGACACCGGAAAGCAGCATTTCTTGCTTTCATCTTCAGCCTTTGTTGTAAAAAAGTCTCCTTCCTTCCAGTTCCCTACGCATCACAGAGGCCCTGGTTACGCTCAGAGAGAGGAGGAATTTGCTGCAGGTCTTTTTCAGAACATCTTATCATGTGGCCTATGGAGTATGAGCTCTGCCTACTCCCCTGCTATCCTGGAGATACTGTCCACTGGGCAGTCCCTGAGTTTCTCCAGTACTTGTAGCTGTAATCTGGGTAACCCTAGCATGACATCACAAGGGTGAGGAATTCACACTGTTTTAACTCCTTTACACTGTTGTGCTAAAGCTTATTCTTATTCTTATTCTTAAGAACTGTTTACATGAAAATTTACTAGTTTGACAGGGTTCCTTCACACTGCTGGAGATTGAGGGTCTGGGGAAGAGGGTAGATAGAGTATGTGAACAAGGTGTTTCTACAACCCTGCACACTTCCCAGAGACAGTAGCAGTGTTAAATAGTCTGGCATGAAAGTGGCCATTGGCTACCAGCTGAGGAAATCACAGTAGTAAGAAATTAATCATCTTTGTCAGCTATTTGTAAACTATTTGCTAGGGACTAGATTCTCATTTATGTAAAGTCTCTGTACATTACTCTGGAACCATGAAGTGTCCTCAAAGTGAGCACAAGTTAGGTTTACTTTAAGACTCTTCTATTCCTGCAGTGGTATAAGTGGGGGCCACTGTTTAAGTGAGACTAAAGCCCTACATCTCTTTGCTATTCATCATCACTATTCATTATTTGTGCAATGTGCTTTGTCACCTAAGGACTGTTTTGCCACTCTGAATGCAGAATTAGAACATTTTCAACGGGATAATGGCAAAGGTGCACAGTTAATAAGGCAGGTCTGGATTGTCGCTCACTGTAAACTAAAGGTAGAGATTGGCACATTCAGTCTAAATTTAGAGATAAGCAATTGCATAACTGTTGTGACTAAAGAGAGCCTTTGATAGACAGATACTGGGACTGCTGCAGCGGGGCATGTGGGCACGTAGCGGAGAATATACATGCAATCTTAAATGTCTGTGCAGAAGCCCACACTTCCTGTTCTTTGCTTCCTCCTACTTTTGGGACTCACAGGAAGCATATGCCTAAAGATTCAGTTAGGTGTAAGGCAGCCTCCAATGGTTCAAGAAGTATGTCAGTCAAACTGCATAGCTGTTCTTGTGATGCCTTTTATGCGGCATAGCCCCCTTGCCCCCTGAACGTCACAGTACATAACCATGTGCCGCTTCATCAAAATGGATAATATTTACTAAAGGAAATAGTAAATGCAGTAGGTAGTTTTATCCTGGTGAATCTTACCTACATTTGTTGTGGTGGATTCTCCATCACTGATAATTTGTTAATCTAGTTTGTATGTTTTGTTTTTTAACATTTGCTTTAGAAAGTATTTTGAGGGAAATTCTATGGCCTGTGCTATACAGGAGGCCAGATTAATTCAGTGGTTCTCAGCCTTTTTCAGATTATGAGATACTTTGCAGCATATTGTGACCCTACAGGACACAGCAGCCCGTCTCCCACAAGCTGAATCCAGTCATTGTCCCAACTCTCTCCAACACACTTACTGTTATGTGGCAACACAGTAATGTGCCGTGACACAGTGGTTGAGAACCTCTGAATTTGCTTATCATAGTGGTCTTCTCTGGCCTTAGTACCTATGAATCTATTACAGACAATTGGTGGAGGGACGGAGGGGCTCTATCTGTTTCTTACCCCTGGCACTATCTGTATAGCTTGTTTTGTGTATAAGGTATTACTGTATTGAAGTGAAGTGTTAAGAATATTTGAATGAATGATTGTTCATCATAAAATGTGTGAAACTTTTGAGATTCACAAGAATTCTAGCAACTAGCAGCTGTCAGAACATTTCTGAACAAAAAGTGTGATTCCATGATTCAGTGATTTGAACTTAGTCTTTAAACCAGGAAAATATTAACCCGCTAGCTTTTTACTATCTGATAAGATCTGCAAACTATTATTATAAGTAAGTTATTTTTTGTTTTCCAAGTTATTAGAATCAAATCCATAAAGTAAATGCTTAAACTTAAAACTGCAAACCAGAAACTTAAACCTTCATTGCCACTTTTAGCGAAAACCATGTTATAAGACATAATGAATCTGACAATTTGTGAAACAAAAAGCTAGTAAAATAGTTCCAGAAAAAATGGATTAGCAGGCTCAAAATACATATAAAAATTATTTTTTTTTGTTTAAAGGAAGCTAATTCAGAATTTAATAATACCTAAAGAACTTGTAATTTTATCAATAGCAAAAACACTATATTTGAGATAGTTTTCACTAAGTCTGTGTAGTTGTTGAATAGATTTATATAAGAACTTAATGCTGTAATGACATAGGAAACAGCTTTTCCAGTGGAAACTGATACAAATGGTCAAGTACAAATTACAGCACTAGAGAGCTCATAAACTGTGATAGTTTTGGTGGCTCTTATTGGTTGTGTCCCTGCCTAAATCCCAGACTACTAAAAGCTTGTCTATAGGGGTACACTCAAGGAAATTAATCCAAATAAACTAAAGATATAACTTTAAAGTGGATTAATTAAACTATATTAAAACCCTGTATGGACATTCTTACTCAGAATTAAATAGGCTACAGGAAAGTAAACTTAATTGAATTAAGTCTACTTTAGCATTGCACAAGAGTGTCCACAAAGGAGTTTAATTCAATTTAATTATTCCCCTTTGAATTCACATCTTTAGTTAATTCAGATTATTTTTCTGAATATACCCATGTAGGCAAGCCCTTACTTTGCAACTGACTGTTTCATTGCTTTTACTTTAAAGATAATAAATCTATTTCTATAAAATATCAACTGTAATACGATTTTCCCAGTCAGCATGTTTTCATAAGTCCTACGATGTATTGATGAGTTCAAGAAGTTGCCTAAATTACTACAGCAAAATCTGAGTAACAATAAATCATTAAAAAAACAAACAAACAAGGAGTCCTCTGGCATTTTTTAAAGACTAGCAAATTTATTTCATGCATGAGCTTTCATGGGAGAAAATCCTACTTCATCGGACAAAGCTTCTGACAAAGTAAGATTTTCTCCCATGAAAGCTCATGCATGAAATAAATTTGCTGGTCTTCAGAAGTGCCACTGGACTCCTTGTTTGTTTTGCTGAAGTAGACTAACATGGCTACCTCTCTGGAACTTAACCAATTACTTAGTGATCATTGTGGATGAGTGATATTGAGTTGGAAGGGATAAGAATGTCCAGATTTTTTAAGGCATCAGATAACTTGGAAGGTATAAATAGCATATAAAGAGATGGCCATACCTGATCCATTAATATAATAATGGTGAAACAGACATTTTAAGTCAAATATCCAATACTAGCTTTCTTCAGATAATTAGTAGCTTCTTATCTCTTTAACCACAGGCCCTTCAGTTTATATTGCATTCTTGCTCAGCCATGCTAATGCTTCCAAGATTCCAGCTATAGATTATGGAGACAAGGAAGAATGAGGTGAAGGTGCTGATTCAGTCCATGGCAGCACAAGAGGTTACCAGAGTCCAGGGGGCAGCTAAGAAGGATTCTGTACAAATACATAAGAATGATCATTCTGGGTCAGAACACTTATCCATCTAGCCCACTGTCATGTTTTCCAGCAATGGTCGATGCCAGATACTTCAAAGGGAACAAACAGAACAGGCAATTAGCAAGTGATCTGGCCAGTCAGACATTCACAGCCTTTGGTGAATGGTAATGCCACTCTATTCTAGCTAATAGACATTGATGGAGTGGCTAACACCTCTGCTTAACATGCAGATGGTCCTGGGTTCAATTCCCAGGGGGTTGGACTGGATGATCTCATGAGGTCCCTTCCAGCCCTATGATTTGATTTGATATCCTCCATGAACATATCACACTTTCCTTGTCCCCTTTTATTATCTTGGCATTCACAATAACTTCGGGCAAGGGTTTTCACGTGTTTACTATTCATTGTGTGAAGAAATGCTTACTTTTGTTCATTTTAAACGTGCTATCCAGTAATTGCATTTGGTGACCTCTAGTTTTTGTTCTATGAGAAAGAGTAAACAACATTTCCTTATTTACTTTTTCCACATCAGCTGTGATTTTACAGACCTCTGTCCTATTAACCCTTTAATCATCACTTTATCTAGCAGAAAACTCCCATTTTATGACTGCTATTTTGTTGTCAGTCATCCAATTTTGTGAGATTTCTTGGTAGCTCTTCACAGTCTGCTTTGGATTTAACTATCACAAATAGTCTTGTATCACCAGCAACTTTTGCAACCTCACTGTTTATACCTTTCTCCAGATCATTCATGAATATGTTGAGTAGTACTGGTCCCATTATAGATGCCTGGGGGCACTGCTATTCACTGCTTTCTATTCTAAAAACTGGCTATTATTCCTTCCCTTTGTTTCCTATCTTTGAACCAGTTAGAAACTCAGGAGAAGACCTTCCTTCTTATCTCATGACCACTTATGGGCCTTTGACAAGGAAGCCTGTCAAATGCTTTTTGAAAATCTAAGAACACTATAGCAAGAGGGTCACCCTTGTCCATATGCTTGTTGACCTCCCCAAATTATTCTAGTACATTGGTGAGGCACTATTTCACTTTACAGAAACCATCTTGACTCTTCCCCAACAAATCATATGCATTTATGTGTCTGATAATTCTGTACTACAGTTTCAACAAATTTACATAGTACTGTAGTTAGGTTTAGCAAGATCACCTCTGGAGCTTATTTTTTTTTTAAATAATTGACACCATATTAGCTAGCTTCCAGTTATCTGGTACGGAAGCTAGTTGAAATGATAGGTTATGTACCAGTTGGTAGTTCTGCAGTGTCACATTTGAGTACAACAGGAAAAATCAACTGCTGATGAAACAGGCATCCAAGGTTTGAGCTTTTTTAGAGGACATAATGAACCATATGAAAGCCCTAACCATTGTGGTACATGGTCAAGAGAGGATATGATTCCTAAAGGCCAAATAACTGCCAAAGGAAATGACAGAAGATGAAATTGAGGATATCTCAAAATGTTTGAAAAAAATAGCCCAACATGAGGTGTGGCCTCCAAAACCAGTGGGCCAGTATCCATGTATCTTTCCTGTTTGGGAAGGCCCCCAAAGCCTACAAAACATTGCAGCAGAACTTTCCACACACAACTCTTAGTTAAAATCTGAGATCCTGGAAAAATCTAGATCAGTAGTTTTCAACCAGTATGCCATGGCACTCTGGTATGCCATGAGATCTGTCCAAGTGTGCCATGAAATTTTGTACAAAGGTAATGAAAATCAATGTAAAACAAGTAGTGTTTCATTCTAAACAGTATTCTAGCAAACCAAAATTACAACTTATAAAACTTATGAAAGTTAATCATCAAAATAAAAGTGAGGTATTGGTCTTTCAAGCCTAAAATTTGAACATTCTTAACCCAGGTGGCCAAAGGGCAAAATAGAGATGACATAGGTTTTTTTCTGGTGGATTTGAAATATTAATGCATTTGATCCTTCTTTAGTTTGTTATAAGCACTATGTTGCAAACCACTCTAGTAAGACCATAACCATAGTAAACATAAGTTAACGTGACATTTATGAGAAATCAATTAGCTGGTTTTCTCTGAATTAATCTTGGACTTATTTTCTGCTATTGGGAAGTTCCAGAAGTCTAGATGAGGGAAAATAAAGTACTGGGGACCAAAGTCTTGATCCAGAAGAGTTCTGTTTGTAGGTATTCAGTTTCATCCCACAGGCCTGGTTGCAACTCAGCTAATTGGTGAACCTGAGGCAAGGCCCATTTCCACTGAGTCCAGTCCTGTGGATGAAATGGAAATGGGTCCTCAAGTATGGACGTAATTGTCTCTTGCACAAGATTTTTTGGCAGGGCTAATACAGTGATCCTCCATCACAATATTAGAAAAGAAGTTGAGGTGAAAAGAATCCTGGTAGAGAGGGAAAACCAAAGCCCTAGGGCTGTACTTTATTGATTAACAGTGACTTATTATAGAGAATAATCTAACCATGGGAGCAAGAACTGAAACAGCTTCTAGTACCTCAAGGACATTGCAGAATATCATTAGACTTAACCCACAGCTGTTTGTTCAGGGGACATTTAGCGATGGATAAAACCCTAGATCAGGGGTCTGCAACCTATGGATCTGGAGTCACATGCGGCTCTTTGGCTGACCCCTTGTGGCTCCGGGCTCCACTCCTTCCTCTCCCTCCACCACCAGGGAACCTGTAAGCAGCCTGTGCCTGTCTCTGGGGCCCCACACACCCTGTCACCAAGGGACCCTGGAGGCAACCTACTCTGGGCTTCCCCTTGCCAGTGTGGGTGGGGCTGTTTCTGGTTTATGGCTCCACCATCTGCCACCACCAGGGGACCCTGTGGCAGGTGTCTTGGTCCAGTTTCTCCCACATAGAGGCAATACCCTTTTTAACTCTCAAAACATTTGGTTACTGAAGGAATTTTTAAAAATGACTCTTCATAGCTTTTGGGCTAGTTCAGACTAACTGTGGACTTATTAGTTCAAACTAACTGTGTGTTCTAGTTTGAACTAACACTTAGTTTGAACTAGAATGTGTGGTTAGTTTGAACTAATGATTTAGTCTGAACTTTTTAAGTTTGGACTCAGCCTTAATCTGGGTCTTGCCTGCACCTAGTTTGAACTAAAGTTCAAACTAAGCACAGAAGTCTGGGCTAGTTCTTGGTCCTACTAGTTTGGACTAAGCTTTGCCTAGTTTGAACTAAGTAATTTCTTAGTTCGGACTAGGCAAATCCTAGTATAGCCATGGGTAAATTAGTCCAGACTAAATGTCCATAGTCCGGACTAATTTGCCAATGTAAACCTAGCCTGAGAGATCACAGGATCCCCTTCTGTATCCAAAATGATGAAAGACCTGCAAACTTCAGCCTACCATTCATAGAATGATGGTCTCATCAAATGCTTTAATAGAATGTTGAAGAGTGTATACAGGAGTTCAGATGGGAAAAATTGGGACACTTTGTGAGGAAGAGAAATGATGAGCCCAGTGAGGTGAAGGAGGTGCCTTGCCATACTACTTTAGGCATCTCCTTCTTCAGTGTGCTGGCTTTTGTGTATCACATTCTAAGTTACCCATCTCTCACCATAGGGAGCTGCACTGTCTAACTCAACTTTTGTGGACCATGATGTTTTCCCTGTATTTTTTAGGTGCCTAAAAGTTGTTGCAATGATGAGCACTGCAAAACCTAAATCCCTTTGTGAACCAAGGTGTCAATCCATTCTACCAATCAGAGGCCTTGCTTTAAAAATACATGTGAAAATAAGAAGCTTTAAAGTCATCTTTTTCTGCTCCCAGTTTCATGCTTTCTTTCACTACTTGAACCTGTTTGTTCTTTTTTTTCATTAGAGAAAGCCTCATGTTTAAACCACACTTTCATCAGTAAGCCATTTAATGTGGCTCACTGTTTGCAACCCTTTTTCATTTAACAGAATGTACATGAGCCATGTGGTCATATCCAGAATTAAATGGTAAAATTCTTAGGTCAGGGATCGTAGCTTCAGTTTGTTTATTTTTCCAGGATTTTATAGATAGTGCTCTGCTCTATAAATATAAAATAATTATACAGAATTTCTGAATTTAGTCCTGCCATGTGTGATTAAGAAACACAAAAAGTACTTAGTGCATTCATATAACATCTGCTTTAAATTATTTGGTATATATGTAAAAAAGCAATTACAGTTCTGACTCCAACTAAATGCAGATTTTCAGCTTTAAAAAATCCCAGCCAGTCTTTGGCTACACTGCAAAAATGAACCCAAATCAGATAAATTTTTTGTGTGCTAGTCTCTAGAGGCTATTCTATTCTACATAGGCTTCCCCTGTATAGCTTTACTGGTTTAGGTATATACTGGCAAAGCCGCTTAATGGAGAGTCCATAGGCTGAGAAACAGAGTTTTTTCACGGGTATAGATAAACCACCTCCCCAGGCAATGTAAAGATCTTTTAGCTGGTATAAAAACATCTAAAGGGTTTATTTGTTCATTTCCAGGATGGCTAAATCAGTTAGTGGTGTAACTGTTTTCATACTCATAACAAACAACTATTCCAGCAAAACTTTGTTCTGAAGCCCTGGCTTGCTCTCTAGCACACACACAAAGTATAAAAGGAGTCCATTTAGGAAATTGCCAGGATGCCACTTAGCTTTTAAAGATTGTTTCTAACAAGCTAGGTTAGCCAATATCCAGAAGACTCCAATAGAATAAAGTATGTGTTAGCTCACTAGTTTTAAAGTTCAGTTCTATTCAGGTCAAGTTAATCTAAACAGTTCCAGAGGGAAAACCATATTAGTCTAGTTCAACAAAACAAGGAGTCCCATGGTACTTTTAAAGACTAACACATTTCTCCCATGAAAGCTCATGCAATAGATTTATTAGTCTTAAAGAGTGTCACAGGACTCCTTGTTTGTTTTGCTTAACTTGAACAGTATTTCTCAAATCAGTTGCTGAAATCTTAACTGACCAACAATGTATTAATTCACCCAGAAACACTACAATATACCATTAATATATCACCACTCAAATGCAGACATAACTAATAGTGTGTATACCACACACAAGCACAGTGCATTTTTGCAAGCAATTCTCACAGATGAGTTAAGACCCAGCAGTTACATGAAAGGACAAAGCAAATTACTAAGATTTCTTATTACTTATAGTAATGATGGTCAGTTCACAATCCTTTAGTGCCTAATACATTTATCATACTTCCAAGGGTGACTCTGCCTTTTGGGCACTTTACTTTTCTTTAACTATAATGGTCCAAAAGGAATATGTTTAGATTAAAAGCAATAGCTAAAAGATACTGTTTTCAATCTCTGTTAGCCCATTAACTTGGATTTATAAAGGAGTTAAAATCTAAACATGGTTGCTTGAGGTCCCACCAGAGAGTGTAGATTCTCCAAGAGAGCCTTGAATTATTTATGTTAAAAATAAATAAGAGAAAATACAATAATGAGAACAAGCTCACCACTTCTTATTCAGTTACACCTGGCACAGGGGAGGGTCTTCCACATAGCTGGACTGGGAATGAGTCACAGCCAGGATTACGCAGATTCTTGTTGGGTTCAGTCAACGGTCTTTAGCACGTGATGACTTCTGTCTATATATTCTCATTTCAGGGTTTGCTGGGAGGGGCTGCCCTTGGTTTCCTATTCGGCATGTGAGTGCTCAGATTTGAGCTTTGTTTCCCTGCTGCTTCCATCAGTAGATGGCATTAAAATGGTAGTGGTTGGTAGATGGTACTAGGTCTATCCAGTAGATGGCATTAAAATTCCTTTGATCTTTTTTCTTATGGAGGCATTTAAAAAAAAAAAAGTTTGATTCATTTCAAGGACTGTATTTCATTATTAGCCTCACTAATAATAGGGATTCTTCCTGTTGAGTAATTTCTCTTAATATTTCAAAGTTATGACTTGATTTATCTCTCTTCCTTTCTGTCACACAACTCCTATTACTTCTAAAGTGCAATAATTATTTACAATTAAAACCAACAAAATCCTTTATCATCTTTTAAATTTAGAGAACATACACCATGAATTCCTTACCGTACACATAATATGCACTCTTTATGTTATTTACAACTCACAGCAGACCAAGAGATATTTTGCACATATAGAAAGATTTATATCTGACTCGCAAGACAAACAGATGTATAGATTCTAATTTGGGGTAAGTGATGAACTATCCATGACATCTGAGATTTACCAGGAATACAATGTACTTTAGGATGAAAACATGTGGCATGGCTTTACTGCGGTAACACTTTGCAATATTTAAACTATAATCTTAAAGCCGCTTTTCGCTTAAGTTGCATCTTCCCCACTAAACTCTTAAGGCATTTACAGCGTCCAGTGGGTCATTATGTATTAGAATACAGATCAACAGATTTATTTATCACATGAGCTTTCGTGGGAGAATATCCCACTTCGTCAGATGCTTTGAAGAGGGAGAACTTACAGAATTGGATGAAAATAAATGCAGGGGAGTGTAAAACATGGGATCAGGTCATACTGCAACAGCAAATCAGAGCATTTGTAAGGATTCAGACTCTAGGAAACAGCACACAGAGGGAAGATGAAGTCAAATTACCTGTTAGAATGTGAAAGGAATCCATGGTCATGATTCACCCCTGCTTTCACAATCTAATTTGCATATTATTTGGATTTCAGCTGTTTCTCTTTGAAGTCTTCATGTCCCATTGATTTTCTTGATGACCATCATTAACAAATCATCAGTAGAGTGATTAGGAAGATGGAAGTGTTCAGCACCTGTTTTTTTTGTGTGTGTGTGTGGTGATTTCTGATGCCAGTTTTGTGTGCATTTATTCTTCTGCGTAGGGATTGTCCTGTTTGTCCAATGTATAAGACTTGGGGGCATTTGCAGCACATGATGGCATAAATCACATTAGTGGATGAGCAGGTGAAGGACCCTTGATGGAGTAGCTGGCTTGATTAGGTCCTATGATAGCGTCTTTTGTTCAGATATGTGGACAGAGTTGGCAGTATGGTTTGTTGCAGGGATATGTGCCTGCTTTAATGTTTCTGTTGTTAGGTCTGCAGTTGCGAGTGAGTATCTGTTTAAGGTTCAGGGGTTGTCTGTAGGTGAGGAGAGGTCTGTCTCCCAAGGCTAGAGGGGTCATCTTTTAAAATAGGCTGGTGCCACAAGACTCCTTGCTTTATTTGCTTTACAAGACTAACATGGCTGCCCCTTTGGAACTTGGCTAAAATACAGATGTGACTCTTGCTTGCTAATTTAGGTGAATAACAATATTCTTTAGCTACTTTAATTTCTGCTTTTCATGTAAGCAACTTTCAATCTCTGATCTGTGGGTCCTTGGATAAAATGTCTCACATGATAGGAACCATTTTCTGTACTTTTTAAGTATATCCTTTTTGTGATAAACTTAAGGGAATAACTTGTCTAATTTTTGAGGGCCAAAAGGAATCAGTAGGCATTAATCATCCAAGGCATATCTGTGCTATATATCCTTTGTATCAATAACTTAGCTATCTAGGCTCCCATTATTTAGAAACAATGTATCCAGGTGTTTTCTTTTGTTTGTTTGTTTGTTTTGTTGTGTTTTTTGGGGGATTTTTGAGAAAGATCCGAGGCCAAGCTTCTATGTTAGCTAGAACTGGACAGACACTTTCTGATTAAACTTATTTTGTCAGAAATTCCAGTTTATTGAAACCATAAGTCTTCATAGGAAAGAGTTAAATTTGATAATTTTTTTGACTCATAGATTTCTTGGAAAAGGTTTCATTTAAAAACAAATCCAGGTTTCCTGTTCAAAATGACTTTTCATTTTGAAATGAGAGATGATTATAGTTAAAAAATAAAAATGGTCAAAACCTACACAAAATACTTAAACTGACCCTGACCAGACTTGGGGAAGGGAGAAAGAGATTTTCAGTTCCTGAACTTTTTCAGCATTTCAAATTTTCATTCTGGTTAGGGACAGAACATTACTTCTGATATCTCAAACGTGTTTGTAGGACCGGAAAACATCTTCCTGAACATTTTGCCTGGCATTCCCTGGTAAACCTAGCTCTTGTGGATACTGCTTCAGTATTACAGACAGCCACACGATAAACTTAGTGCTTTATGCCTCTTGTGGATGGCACTATATTTCAATTTCTTCTTATAGGGTAAAATAATTAAAATCATCTAAATGAACTGGGAGTTTAAGTCTCACTGAAAATAAATGAGACTCTTAAGTGACTTAGGTATTTTGAATCTTCCTTCACATACTGAAAAGAAATTTATATTACCTGTACATCCAAAACTCTCAGGCTATGTCTACACCTAAAATCTTAGTTCAGACTCGGTTAGTCCAAACTAAGTAGTTCAAAATTTAGTTTGAACTATGTGCTTTTTTTAGTTCAAGATAACTTTTTAGTTCAAACTAAAAAAGCATGGTTAGTTCAAACTAAAAACTGTGCTTAGGTTGAACTATCTGCTATTCTAATTTATTAGCATGTCTACATTGGGCCAGTTCAAACTAAATGTGCAAATTTGTTCAAACTAAGCAGTTTTTTTTTTTTGGTCTATCTAGCCAAACTTAATAGTTCAAACTAAACTTTGCTTAGTTCTACTAATTTTTTTTTTTTTAGTTCGAACTAGGCAAAGCCTAATGTAGGCAGGGGTCACATTAGTTTGAATTTAGGCTCCTTAATTCAAACTAATTTCATAGCCTCAACGTCTTTAATCCCAAAGGGGTAGCCCTATTAATCTAGTCCAGCAAAACAAACAACGAGTCTGGTGGCACTTTTAAATACGAACAAATTTATTTATTGCATGAGCTTTCATGGGAGCCTGGCTCAAAATTAAAAGAAATATTCTGAATTACCTCAGGCTTTGAATCAGGTTTTAAGTATCAAATGAATATAGGATTGGGCAAAGGGGCTTGATAGAAAAAAAATGTAAGCACAAGATTAAAGTTAAGCACTAGAGTAGCTCCATGGAAATGGTTATCATAAAGTTAATTACCCAAGTAGGTACATTGCTGAAGGAAGATGAAGGTCAGGAAAATTTAGGGAGAAAAAAAGTTTAAGTCAGTCAGTTTTAAAACTTAAAAAAAAAATAAATCAGAACTGGAGGCTTTAAAGATAAAACATCAGTGAAGTAGTATTAGAGACTTTAAAAACGAAACAAAACAAACCCATTACATGACACACATTGAGCTATACTAATAATTTTTGTGACTAAAATTTGCTCAGAGGAGGCTTTGTGGAACATAGGACAAAAGATATTATAATCAATTACTTCATACATGATTTTTTCCTTTAGTTTTACAGCCAACAAGGAATGTCAAAAGTCAAACTGAAAATGAGTACTCATTTCAGAAAAAAATGTAAACTGACATTTGGACCTTTGGCATGGCATCAAAAAACGTAATCTGTTGCCTCCAGATTAAAGGAAATTCCTTCCCAGTGTTAAAGAATAAGTTAGAGTCTTGTTCAGTATCCCATCTGCTGAAGAAAAATAGTCCTCAGGGCTGAAGTGACACAGTGACAACAGAGACAGCAAAAGAGAATAAAATAACAGGGTACTCATCAAATGAAACAAAAGTCCTTAGGCTAAATGCATTTAAAATGACTGATTGAAGAGAGTGGTAGCAGTTGAAACCAAAATGCCACCTCCAAAGAATTAAGATTTCTTCCTTTTAAACTTTAATAAGTAGTGGGATCACCAGTCATGCACACTCAGGTTTGCTGACAAGAACATTTAAATCAAACTTGCTTTCTCTTGATCTAAAATCATACATTTTTTTTTCATCTAAGACAAAGCACACTGCATATATTTTGTAAAACAAACAAACAAAGTCTAGTTTCAATGACATTGAATGAAGGAGCAACTCAGTTCTACTTGTTAAAGCAGTTATTTTTAAAGGAATGTAATGCTCATTAAACATGTTAGCTTGGCAATGCCAGAGAATAGGTGAACAGACATCAGCAAAGTGAAGATTTCTGCCATTGTCCCACTGTGGCCAGGTGCTGACCTGGAGCGTTGTTCAGTCCTCATGTTGTTTTGATCTTTGGCCTCTGCGTTGCAATTGCCAGTTGGGGCCCCAATTACAGCCAACTGCATGACAGTGCTCTCCTGTGACTCACACACCTACCTGCCATGGCCTGCACTGAAAGATAAGACCTTTGTTTAATAAATACAGAGAAACAAGTTGAATGGAATGAGAGTTCTTCTGTTTAACTGTATAACACTCAGCCAATAGTCACACACATGAATACCAACAATAATGTGTCAATATTGTTATTAGGCTGCTGATCATTACTGAAGCAGGAATTTCTGCCTTTTGCTGGTTCTAGACTGTAATTATTTGTTTTCATTCCTCCCCCCTCATATCTTACTGCCTCAAACTGAGAACCAGAGTGTGAGATGCTCTCTGTCTCTCACCTCCAAGCCATCCTCATCTTTCTTTGAAGTGGCAGGAGCCTGATTTCTGCAGAAATTGAATTCAGTGGCTTCTTCATTATACAATTTAATTATTATTCACATGATTTAATGAAGACAGTCCTCATAAAAATGATTTATTATATTATTCTGTTGTGATTACAAAAGGTGTGGGTATTTTCTTGAGGCTGAAAATTTAAGATAAGTTTTAATATCGATTCCTTTAACTGAGCATGACGAATGCAGACAGTCTTTGTTTCAGTAGTGAAATGCTATTCCTTGATAATACCTTCTTCCTTAGCGCTTTACACAGCCTGTGATATTTTGCCATAATCATTTTATTACCAGCCTGTTATTTATAGCACAGTATTCTTGGAATAAAAAGGCAGTACAAGCCCCATAATTTCACACTTAACTCATGAGAAAAACACAATGAACACAAAAACTAATAAAAATATGGGCTGTGCTGTACAACTGGTTGGTGATCTTAATGAAAAACATTGATGAAAAGGTTTCTATAAAATAATTAATTAAATACATTAAGTAAGAAGTCACCAGAACAGCAACTATGTTTTGAGACCTGACTGAGAGGCCAAAGATTTAATGAGAATGGAAACTGGTTACTATAGGACTGAATAAGCCACACTTTTTAGTGGATTATGAGGGAAAGTGTCTGCTGCTGCTGTTTTGTAGGTAGCTACAACACTCAGAGTATATCTAGACTCACGGTGGCATCAGCTCAGAGTTCTGGGAGAGGTTCACAGACAGTCTGAACTCACTGTGCCACTCCTGGAAGTCAGCCTGGAAGTCCTGGGAGCCACAGGGGAAAGCTGACCACAAGGGATTTGTGATCAGCTTTTGCCAGTTGTGTACCAGTGGCTTACAGAGTCGCCGCCAGTTATGCAAGGAATTTCACATTCCTTGTGTAACTGGCGGTTGACTGCTGCTGAGAAGCCCACAAGTGTAGACTAGGGCTAATAGACTCAAAGACTGTCAATACAGTAACTTTCATTAGCTTCAAATTTAGTTTATAAAAAAGTAAGAGAAAGAGAGAGAGCAATTTATATCTGCATATCTACAGAACAAAGGCTGATTCAAATTTTTTGCAGAATTCATGACTTTTCTGTACAAACTGTGAAAAAAAAGGTCGTGCTACGGACTCACTTATACTAGTGTGAATTGAGAATAATAATTGAACTCAGTATATTAATGGAATGAAAGTTGGGCCCCAAATATCCAGGAAGGATATGTTTCTGAGAAATGTAAACTAATCAAGCTGTTAGGATCGCTTTCACAGAAGTATAATAAAGAGAGAGGGTAAAAGAAAAGACATAGGAAATCAACCTTATGACTAGATTAGTGGTCCAGTTTAATGGCTGTGGAGTCCAAACAAAAGATTTAAGAGACATTATTGATTTAGCCAAACAACTAAGCAGTCACCTCCAGTTATTTGTATTATTTTGTAATTAGAAAGGGATGTAGGCACAAGGTCCAGCAAAATCAGCTCCACAAAGCCAGAAACATCTATAATAGCAGGTGACAGTAGAAGAGAAAATATTTTTTCTTTTACCTAACTAGAGTGCTTGAGATATTGCAAATGAGCAAACCATAAAGCAGCTATGTGTGAACAGAGGTAGAACAAGAAGAGAATACAGGAGCATACAGGTGTCATAGAAGGGCTCCAACTGTAACATTGTTGAGGCTATTCCTCTTGCACTTAGAAGATTACATTGTAGAACTACTCATGAAGATTATCTGCACTCATTTTCAGTGTTCTTTGGTCCATTTTGCCTATATACAATACCTGTGACAAAGCATTAAGCTCTCAAAGGAGCCTCAATGCTGTTTCTCTTTTGGGGCCATTTCAAATGTTTGCATGTAACTATTTTAAAATACACTTTGATATGTGGGAGATGGCCTCCCTAGACACTGCAACCACCAGGTCCCACTGTCCAGAAAGAGAACCAAGGAAACCAAACTGCCAGTCCTTGGTTCTAACCTCCAGAGCAGTGGTTGTGACACACTTGGCAAGCATATCATGACCTTAAAGGACACACCAGCCCATCCACCCCAGCAAAATCCAACCATCTCTCTGGCTTTCTGTGACACACTTAGCACTGTGTGGCAACACAGTCATGGGTCCCAAGTTCCAAAGGGGCAGCTGTGTTAGTCTAGTTCAGTAAAACAAATAAGGAAACCTGCGGAACTTAAAGACTAACAAATGTATTTATTGCATGAGCTTTCATTGGAGAAAATCCCGCTTTGTCAGATGCTTTGAAGATTGGGGAACTTACAGAATAGGAGGAAATAAATGCAGGGAGGTGCAAGTCACAGGAACAGGTCACACATTGGTTGAGAACCACTGCACTGGAATTATAACAGATTAAGAGATAAGAAAAGCAGAATATGTATTCCAAAGGGGATTATAGAAGCAGTTTCTTTCATAAAATGTTCATGCTCCAAACTCTGACTTGCCCTCATTCCCTTGAAACATAATTTTCACACCTTGCTCAGTGCAGAGCAGCTAATTCAGCCATAGGAGGGAAATTGTTGCTGTGATGAAAGACTTAATAAGGCAAACTCACCCGGGAGAAGGTTTCCCTGTTCTTTTTTAGCTCTGAAAAATAATTATTGAGGTATACATCTTAAGATAGTGGATGGGAGATGGGGTGCCATTCTTCACCTAATGGAAAAAATATCTTATAGGCAGCATATAGTCATCTTGCAGAATTAACTGATATAAGAGAACCTATGGCTAATTAAAGAAATTACAAGATAATGTTATGATCAACACTAAGAGTTACACGTAGGCAGGTGATTATAGGATTAAATTAAATCATGTTCTTCAGCAAATAAGTGATCTCTCACATCGGTCAGGAAAGGATCTTTCTATGTCCACCATTACACAGTTTACTAGGTGCATTACCAACTTTCTGCTGTTGTTCATATTGGGGTTCTGTTATGTTGGAGAGGGTTGTCTTCTGCTACAACAGTAAGTACAGACTAATACCCACATCAGGATGCAGCATCTGATGAAAAATTAGGTACACAAAAATCTATGTTCTTAAAAGAACATAAGGATGTGTTTTTCTTCTAGCCACACAAGGTTTATTAGAATATTTTCTGATAGTTCCTGAGTTATTTATCTAAATGAATAGAAGTACAACTAACAATATTACATTATTCTCCAGTTTCACTGAGCACAGGTTGTTGGAGGAATGCTAAAAACTCCTTTAATTAAAGCCTAAATTATAGGCTGCTTTAAAGAGATAATGATTTTTCAGCAAAGAGGGAATAAGCTATCTAAAACTGTATCAGTATAAAGAGGTCTCATGATGTGTATCTTGATTGTATTTGTATGGAACTCTTTAAAAGCTAGGATCAGTATCACAGTACCATGAGTGAATAAAAGGAGATGTATTGACAATAGAAAAGAATTAAAGGATTAAGTTAAAATGGTAGATAAAAAGATTAACTCATTTATAGAGGTCACTAGGGAATTGACTGCTGCCTAAAGTGGCACAAAGTCTTATGTACTGAGAGGGACTTTTCACCTTTCAATTGCAAAGAACTTGCTACCCATAATGAATAACTATAGTAGAATTACTAATGGAACTCAGTCTTTGCTTCGGGGATGTTCTCTTCAAGAAGTGACTCAAATTGTTCAATGGGAGTTAGACTAAAAAGAACAAAAAGTCAAGAGCATTTACTTAGACAATCCACTGTGATACAAATAACAAGATTATGGCTATATCTATACTGCCAAATTAGTCCAGACTAAAGAATCTTAGTCTGAACTAATTTGGCCCATGGCCACACTAAGTTTTAGCTTGTCCGAACCAAGAAATTTCTCAGTATGGACTAGGCAAAGCTTAGTCCAAACTGATAAGACTTGGTGCTTAGTTCAGACTTCAGTACTTAGTTTGAACTAAGTATGGACAAGACTTGACGTAATGGCTAATTCAAAATTAAAAAGTTCAAATTAAGCCAGCCATTCATTTGAACTACCCATGCATCCTAGTTCAAACTAAAAAGTTAGTTTGAACTAGGACAAATGGCTACTTCAAACTAAAAAGCCACGGTTAGTCAGCTAGTTCGGACTAACCTCAGACTTTTTTAGTTCAGACTAGCAATCTCTACACTGGTAAATCAGTCTGGACTAAGGAGGCTTAATCTGGACTAATTTAGCCCTTGGCTACACTAGGCTTTGACTATTTTCAACTAAGAAATTTATTAGTTTGTATTAGGGAAAGCTTAGTCCTAATTAGTTAGTACCAACGATTAGTTTGGACTAGCCGCCTTAGTTTGAATTTTAGTTTGAACTAAGTATAGGCAAGACCCGAACTAAGGTTTAGCTCAATCTTAAGAAGTTCAAACTAAGCCATTAGTTTGACCTAGAACAGATGGTTAGTTCGAACTGAAAAGTTCCTGGTTAGTTCGAACTAACCCAAGGTTAGTTCAAACTAACCTCAAACTCCTTAGTTAGGACTAGCAAATCCAAACTAATTTTGGTAGATGTAGACATAGCCTATTAGAGCTCAAGTAGTTTTTAAAGGTCAGATAACAATTCTAATTGGTACGTGTCCCAGCTTAAGTAATTATACACATATTAAAGTTCTCTCTAGTGTTGGGGAAAAAAAGTCATAAATACAGTACCAATAATCTCCTATTCCAATAGAGCTTTAACAGAACATAACAACAGCCATGGAGGGCCAGACCAAAGGTCCACCTAAATCAGCATCTTCTCTTCCAGCTCCGTTGCTTCAGAAGGAATGAACAGAACAGGATGATTTTCAAGTGATCCATCCCCGGTTCTCCAACTGCAGATTCTGGCAGACAGATAAGGAAGGACACCCTGAGCACCAGATTGCATCCCTGTCCATCATAGCTAATAGACATTGGTGTATCTAATTCTTTTTTGAACCCAGTTATACTTTTGACCTTTACAACCTCCCCATGAAAAAAAGTTTGCCAGGTTGACTTAGGGATGTGTAGAGAAGTACTTTTTATGTTTCTTTCAAATCTACTGCCCATTAATTTTATTGGTTAGCCATTGGTTCATGTGATGTGCCACAGTATTGTCCCCACCTACTGACAGTGCCTTTTAAGCATCCTGTTTATTTTCAGGTGAAGATGCTGTTGATATACAGCATATGCCAACAAGGTCATGTGAGTAATTTTGCTTAGTTTATGTTGTATATAAGGAAACACTCAAGGGGTAAGAACTATTTGTGTAGATCATCAGTGACATCCAGTGGCTAGTAAAGTATTCACAAGCGTGTAGTGCCAGTCCAGAATCCTAATGTAATGGAGTAGTGTCAACTGAAGAGGATACAAAGTGCCAAAGACTTGCACCTCTAATTTTGATCTCTCACATTGTCTGTAATGAAGAGGAGGCTATAATTTGACAACAGTTTTGCTTTTTTTCCTCCCCAAAGAGTTCAGTTCTGACAAGCATTGATTGTCTACAACATAACCAGAAGTACTAAAGGGCTTGAGGTAAGGAGACTATTACTTCTTCTGAGGAAAATATCCAAGAAGGAAGGACACTGTCCTTGTAAAGTTCAGATTTCAGCCACTTCACAACTTTGAAACTCAACTTTCTATTGTGCAATCTCATCACAGAATGCCAACAATGCAGTTGACATGGTTAACATTTCCAGTTATGCTCTGTGGTACCTAAGTTTTTTATGCACTTCACATGTCTTGTTGTGGGCAAAAGCAACCACATATCTTCCATTCATCACACAACCCTTAAAAAAAATAAAAGAAGTGGAAAGACCTCTAAGTCAACCAAATTGTATCCTTAACCATCTAGATTTTTTTCCTGTTAAATTATCTGTGGAATTTTACCTTGCTTAATTGAAAAATGAGTTATTTTACTGTCACTATTTGTCTGCTCCTGGTAGTATTGTGGCTTCCTGGCACCTATATGTTGCCTTCTTATAGCTACATGTTATATACTTGTATGGAAATCCATGGCCTGCTCTTATTGAATTTGATGGTTTTTTTATAGCCATGGATCCCTGCTGTCTCTGATGACTGCTTGTATTCAGCAATGGCCTTTAAAGAGTCCTCTTGCTCATCTAACACACATTCACAGTTATAAATCTGTCCGTCTCTAGTGGCTACACAGAGCACAAAGGTTTGTGTGCCTTTGAGATATGCAGGCTGGCTTCTTTAGATGCTTCCTCTGGCTTCTCTAGAGGCTCGTGCTTTTATATTCAGAGGTTTTGAACTGAATCCTGGTCAATGACCGATGCAAGGGCATTGTGTTATACATGAACAAGGAGGAAGATGATATATTTCACAGAATAGGCAACTGTGGCATCATTGTCTATCTACTTTCATTCCTAACCATATGTCCTCTTATGTTTTCAGTACTCATGGACATCTTCATACATCTGTTTCCCCACAAACAGGAATGATGTGGAGACCTACCTTTTGTACCACAAATCCACTGTCTTTGGTCATTTTCACAACTCTTCCCTGTGCACACAAGGTCAGATCTAAATCTGAAATGTTAGATGGCATCTTAAAACTTAATATTTTACACATGTATTCATTGAGAACAGATTTACAGGACACTAGAGGCCAGAATCATCCTTCTTCCTTTTCTTTTTTGGAAAACCAACATTATATTTGCTTTTCTCCTGTCCTTTGCTATTTTCTTGATCTGTGACTTAAAAAAAAACAAATAAAAGGTTGGTAGAACATTTAGTTCATTAGTTAATGCCCTTAATACTTTTGTATTTCTACCTCTATGACTCTACCAAAAGGTACAGCAGCTCAGAAAAAAATGTTATAAATTTCCACTTCAGTGCACATAAAAATAATTAATATTAGTTAATAAGTTTATCTATTTTTCTGATTAGCCATCAAAGATAAAAGCATCAAAACATGAACAATTTACATTTTCAGCCATTATCATGGCTGTTCTAATAAAAGCAAATAGTCAAAATATAATTGATTTAATTTTTGGCCAATGAAACCCTTATTCTCAGTATTGTTTTAAGATGTGAAAAATTATTTCTGTAAAAGCAGCACAACAAATACTGAATGGTCTCGCATACAAAAATAAAACAGATGATTTTTCTTTAAGTGTCATATGCAGACTATCCTGAAAAAAAGCATTTACACAAATTATAGCAGATATGCACACAGAATACAGGGAAAGTAAATTTCCAGAGGATAGATTTAGTACTGCATATAGAAACTTCACCTTAACTAAACAGCAAATCAGATTTTTAAAGAAAAAAACATTTGTTGTTTGTCTGTCTGGTCAGGGTGAGTTAGTTTTAAGTTTATCCCAAATTTTTCCAAAATGCTCTTAAGCAAATGAATAATGCAGGTTTCATAAAGCTGAAGAATATTACCTAGCATATTTTTGTTTAAAAAAAAAAAAAAAAGATATCTTCCCAATTTCCTAATGAAGTCAATGGGAACTAATGGGCACTCAGCACCTTTGATATTCAAAACACTTCTTTGAGTGCCTAAATGCATCTATAGGAGCCTAACTTTAGTCACATATTTCTGACAGCTTGGGTTTTCATTAAATGTAGCAGCCACAAATTCTTAATAAATCATGTTTGCAGAAGTAAAAGTGAAATGTATTGGTATGTGTCAATGCAAAGAGACAGCATTATTTTTTACGTTCTGCTTCCTGTGCTGCACAATGAAATTATTTAGATAAGTCTCCCTTTGCATTGTTCAGATTCCCACCACGCAAGTCATCTTTGCTCAGTCCTGCCTAGTGCTGATTAGGGGGACTCTCTTGCCAACCTTGCTTTCACCTCTGTATGTGAACAAAGCAGCAAAATGAAATGAACAAGATAGGTATTTCAGCTTCTTGGCTGATGGGTTTTCATGGTGACTGGTATGTAAACACACTAATTGTTACAGCATTTGTGTAAACTTGACTTTGGGGCCTAATGCTGCCCCCCCCGAAGAATATTGTCATTGACTCCAGTAGAAGCAGGATTGAACCCATAGCGTTATAGGTTAAGGTGTTAATACTGAAATCACTTCAATTCCTTAATTCTGCATATACAGCCTATTTTAAAAATGGAAATCTGATAGATTTGGAGCTCTTTGTGTGCAATGAAATTATTTATTTAAGAAGTGAGATGAAAAAGAAACTGATATTCTAAGATGCTAATTTAAAGTATCTACCAGAAGAGTAAAATTTGAAAGAATCACAGAAAAATACTTGTTTTCCCCAATTTATTACAGTACCATGTTATTTACAGTATTGAAAGATAGTTTACTTTTAGTAGTAGTAACTAGTTCATCAGGCCAAAAGTAGGTCTGCATAAAAACTGAACTGTAAATGGTAACAACAAACATATTGCCTCAGCTTTTTAAAACACTAAGGATCACAACTTGGATTATATTCAGATATTGAAATCAAAGCGAGTCATATATAAAATCATCTATAAAGCAAAACAGTCTGGAGGAAAAAGAATGCACATGGATCATTAAAAACAGACATACATTTTTAAATTCTTGCTCTTGGGCATTTGTATTTTTTCACTCAAGTTCTCTTAAGTATCTGCTGCGAATTGGTTCTAAAACTAAATAGCACCACCAACACACACACACAAAAAAGACAAACAAAATTTGTCATGTAAAATAGATGACAAACTTCAAACCACAATCGAAAAGTGTCTCAAAAGGCTTCCTGAGGATAAAGGAACCAGACAAGGGAACCACAAAGATAGTTTACAAAGATGTCTGTTCTTCAATCACTTTTGCTCCAGTAAAGTGGAAATTTGGTCCTTTTGCCAAATGTAAAATACCTATCAGCCTAACAAAAGCAAGACAAAATTCCCTTTTGTATCTTTTTTCCCCTTTTCTTTCCTTTTTAATAGATGAAATAAGGGGATTTTTTTGCTACAACAAAAGCAGTTCAAAACATTTACGTACTTAGATGAAGTTCTCTTAAAAATGGTGCATCAATGATAAAAAGTAGTTTCTTTCAGCAGCAGATAATGTGCAACCCTGACTTTATAATTAATGTCTTTCACTTTAGTCATAACTTACCTAGTAATGAAGAGCATTGATGTAGTCTGTTCTAAAATTTTCTAAAGCATTATGAAAAGTTCACAATAAGTTTGTATTCAGCTTCTGCTCTCAGGGCAGTATAGAATATTTTGCCATAGTAAATTACATAGATTTATAAATTTTAAGGCAAATTGTGATCATTTAGTCTGATGTCCTGCACAGCACAAGCCATAGATGTCACCCCCAGATTCCTACATCTATAGCAAAACATTTCAAATAAAAACAAAGGACTAGTTTCTACCACCCTTACTCAAGTTGATTAGCAGAGTGCTTTGCATGTGGTCCCACAAACTTCAAGAAATCACAAGGGAGCGTAAGAAGCTACTAAGTGAACATGGTTCACAACATTAATCCAGTTTTAATGAACTCCATTCATTAGTCCCAGTAGCAGTGAGGATGGCATAATCAGCTGTCAATAAATTCTCATGAGGAAGACAAACTCTAATATGTCTCCTTTGCAAGACCACACTGTCAAGACATACATCTTCTTCAATCCACATTTCAATTTAAACTGTAATTTGATAACCCATTATCAGTGTCCAAAATGTAACATGCCATTTATTGCAAAGTAAAGCTGGGGCAAAATACAATTTTCCTCCGGACTGGGGAATGAGCATACTCTTGTTTGACTGAATATTTCTCCATTATGAAAAAAAAAAAAAAAGTATGTTTTTACTGAAGGAGAATATCAAACTAGAGCTAATGATATTGATCCAGTGGTTTGTACCCGCCTTCAAAATGATGTTATGTTGTCCTCTCTCACTGAGGATGTCTTTCTGGTGCAGAGGACTCCAATTATTAAAAAAAGTCTGGGACTAGTAATGGGGGATTTGACCATTAGAAACATAGTTTGCTGAGTTTGTGATAACCAGGAGAACCACAAAGTGACCTGTCTGCCTGGTGCAAAGCTTGCAGATCTCTTGTGATATCTAAACTAATTATGTTTACCACTGGGGAGAAGCCAGTGGTCATGGTACATGAAGGTACCAATGACATAGGGGAGGATAGGAGAGAAAACCTGGAGGTCAGATTTAGTGTCCTATATAAGATACTGAAGTCCAAGGCCTCTATGGTAGCATTTTCTGAAATGCTTCCAGTTCCGCACACAGGACAGGCAGAGCTGGAGGGTCTCACTGCATTGATGAGATGATGGTATAGGGAAGAGGCATTTAGATTTATTAAGAACATGGGAATCTTCTGAAAGAGAGAGAACCTAGAGAGGAAACACAGACTCTTTGTAAGCCAAAATAGAATCAGATTGCTGACACATAAAATGAAAAAGGTCATGGAACAGTTTTTAAACGAAAAGCTGGAGCACGTGTTTCGAACAGAGACATCCATTAGCAGACAATCTACTTATGGAGATTCTCTACATCCTAGAGAAGAGAAGAGGATAAAATGTGAGTAGAAGCAATGTTCCCTTTAAGCTGTGTGGCTGCACGACCATGCAACCCCCAGTGCTGCCCGTTGCACAGTCAGTCAGCTGCTACAGTCTTGTGGCCAGCTGAGAGCATCTCTGAGCTGGGAGTTTTTAAAACTCCCACTCAGAGTAAGCTCTCACTGAGCATGAGCAGACTTTCTGTGCATGCTCTTTCAGAGCTCCTCCAGCTGGAGGAGCAGCCAGGGGGCAAGCTATGCTGCTCCAGCAGCCACGTAAGGGGGGCCTTAACCGCCCCCCACTTCCAACTCCTGGGGGGGCCCATGGACCATCGGGGTTGGAGGCTGCTCTGCCCACCTGCCTGCCCAGCCTCATTGAAGTGGAGCAGAGCAGCCACCCCAGCCTACCTCCAGCTGGCCGTGCATCCCTGGGGGTGGACAGGGCCAGTACTTCAGCTGCAGCGTGCAGGGTCAGGGCCCTGGAGCAGCCCACACCAAAGAGTTTGGGTTGCTTCATCTCCAGCCTTCCCGCCCCCCCCCCCAGTCCTGAATGGGCCTGATCAATGGCCTGGAGGGCCGGGGATGAAGTGGCCCAAACTCTTTGGAGCAGGCCGCTCCAGGGCCACAACCCCGCATGCTGCAGCTCAACGCTGGCCCTTTCTGCCTCTTGGGGAGGTGTGACCAGGGGTAGGCTGGGCTGGCTGGTCAGTGCTTGCTGCCAGGAGATCAGGAGGGCAGTGGAGCTTGTGGCCCTGGTGATCTACAGCCCCCCAACTCCTCTGTGGTGGGGAAGCGGAGGGGACCAGGATGGGGCCACTGGGGGGCAGGATTGGGCCCGCAGGGGCATGCAGCGAGCAACATATGTTGTTCAGCTGCATTTGGGCCTTAGAGGGAACATTTGGTAGAAGCTGATGAGAAACAGTTAAATGTAAAAGAATCCTATTCAATTACATTACGTAATGGCAGACAAAAAGTGACAATTTCATTGTGTTTATATGCAAATGCTTATGGCTCTGGGCCCCTCCCTTGCCACTGAGGGACTCTGTGGGTGGCCTGCACCAGGCTCTGGGCTCCCCACTACCACCAAGGGATCATTCGGGGGGCCTGTTCCAGGCTCCCTTCCCTCACCAGGAGACCTTGTGGATGGCACACTGGCCCATTGTGGCTCTCAAAACACTTGGCTGTTGACGGAATTTTTAAAATGGCTCATCTTTTGAATTGCCAACCCCTGAGGGACAGAATAAATCATACTGGGGGAGGAAGGAGTGGGGCACTACATAAGAAAGCAAGCATAAAAATGAAATGAAATAATATTTATAAATGAACCAGATTGTGCCAGATAATCTCTATGGACAGTAAGTCATAGGGCTCTATTACTGAACACCTTACTAAAATGATGATAGTGATTGTGAAATGTACAGAGAGCTTAGAGAGGTTATAAAATTAAAAATTCAGTAATAACAGGAGTTTTAATTATCCCCATATTGATTGTGTACATGTCACTTCAGGATGGGGTGCAGAGATGAAGTTGCTTGACACCTGAAATGATTGCTTCTTGAAGCAGCTAGTCTTGGAACCTACAAGAGGAGGGACAATTCTTGATATAGTTCTAAGTGAAGCACAGTATCAGGTCCAAGAAGTGAATTTAGCTTAATCATTTGTTAATAGTGACTGCAACATAATAAAATTTAACATACCTGGGGTGAGGGGCAGATCACCGAAGCAGCTCACCACAGTAGAATTTAATTTCAGAAGGGGGAACTATGCAAAAATGAGGATGCCCATTGAACAAAAATGAGACAATATAGTGCCAAAAATGAAATTCCTGCAAGCTGCATGGAACCTTTTTAAAGACATGATACTAGAAGCTCATTTTAAGGTATATCCCAAATTTAAAAAAAAAAAAATAGTAAAAGGACCAAAAGTAGTACCACCATGGCTAAATAAGAGGCAAAAAGCCATCCTTTAAAAAGTGGTAGTTAGATCCTACTGAGTTAAAGCTTATTGAGGAAAATAGAAAGGACCATAAACTCTGCCAAGTGAGCTGTAAAAACATAATTAGAAAGTCCAAAAAAGAATGTGAATAACAGTTACCTAAGGACTCAAAAAGTAACAGGAAAAACAATTTTAAGTACATCAAAAGCAGGAAGTCTGCTAAGCAACTAGTGGAGCTACTGGACAATTGAGATACTCAAAGAGCATTCAAAGAAGGTAAGACAGTTACGAAGAAACTAAATGAGTTCTTTGTATTGGTGTTCACAGCTGAGGATGTGAGATATATTCCCAAACCTGAACCATTCTTTTTCACTAATAAAATTAAGTAGCTGTCCCAGATTGAGTTAGAGGTTTTGGAACAAACCAATTAGTCAGTCACAAGTCACCATGATTAGATGGTATCCACCCAAGAGTTCTGAAAGAACTCAAATGTGAAATTACAGAGCTGCTAACTATGGGTACATCTACACTGGAGTCTTAGGTCAATTTAAGGAAGATTATGTCATCCTACAGACCCCCGCAGCCACACTGGGCTTTTATTAAGTAGACTTAAGTGCTTCCTTAAGCTGACTTAATAACACCACCTCTTAAGATCTACTTAAAACTGAAGCTGAAGGCAGCGGGATGGCGGCAGGAGTGCGGAACCCAGCCTCTGCTCCAGGCTGGACCTCCCCACCCCCAGGGCAGAACAATTGGCCCAAGGGCGGGGTGGGCCAGCCCAGAGGCCGGGCTCTGCTCTCATGCCCTTCCCCTCTGCTGGCTTTTCTGCCCTGGAAGCAGGGAAGACAGGGCAGGAGAGCAGAGTCTGCGCCCCTGGCCAACCCATCTGACCTCTGGGGGTGGAGTGGCTGGCTTAATGGAGGGTGGGAGCACAATGCCCTGCCTCTGGGCTGGCCCACCCCAGCCCCTGTGCAGGGAGTGTGAGGAACTCCTCACAGACCAAGTGAGCCTGGTTCCCACAACCCCTGGTGCGGGCCTTGATTCCCCTCCACTGTAGTAGTTAGCGAGCTCTCACTCATGAGCAGCTGAATCTAGCCAAGCTGAAGCTCACCCCTTCTGGCTCCAAACTTGCCTGCCAGCAAGAGCTGTTCAGCTGCTACCACTTACTAGGAAACATCTCAGCTGCCATTCCCCTACCCCAGAAATTTAAACAGCAATCCAATGTTTAAAACATGTAAACAGCTGATTACCATTGAAACAGTTAAACAGTTAACCTTTTACATTTCTAGTCCAAAACTGTGAAGAGTTACAAAGGTATCTCACAAAACTGGGTGACTGGGCAACAAAATAACAAATGAGATTCAGTGTTGTTAAATGAAATGTAATACAAAAGTAATGAAACACAATCCCAACTGGGGCTTAATTAGCTCTTACCACTCATGAAAGAGATCTTGAAGTCATTGTGGATAGTTCTCTGACATGTATCTTCTTCAATCTACACGTAATGTGCAGTGCAGTAGCAGTCATAAAAGTTAACAGAATGTTGGAAACCATTAGGAAAGAAATGGATAAGATTGAAAA
>ML681966.1:10571139-10583601 GCA_007922195.1 Podocnemis expansa
AAAAGAGAAGCTTACTCACCTTTTGCAGTAACTGGTTCTTTGAGATGTATGTTCCCATGGGATGATCCACTGTAGATATTGCAGTGCTTTTGTGTCTAGAGTCAGAGATCTTCAGTAACAATACCTGCCAAACCACACCTACTCACCTTTCTCGTTTTATGAAGTGCACAGGAAATACAAATAATGCTGTATGAACTTTCTCCTCTTATTCCCTTCTCTACCACAGAGTTTATATGTAAGCAGTGAAGTAGAGGGAGGAGGGCGGGAAGAGCAGCGTGCATGGGGACACGCATCTGGAAGAACCTCAGTTGCTGTACAAGTTGAGTGCCTCTCTTCTTCTTTGAGCTATGTCCCAAGGGCTACTCCACTTTAGGTAACTACAAAGTAGGACCTCAGTGGAAAGACTGGGACTTCAGAGCATCCAGTAAATCTGAGGACAGGATAATATGTCCAAGAAAAATGTCTGTGGAGGAGTCTTGCATTACTATGTAGAGTTGGGCAAATGCGTCTGAGAATAACCACATAGCTGCTTTACATATGTTAGTTTTTGGAACATTGTTTAGGAATGCAATGGAAGTAGATGGAGCATGCATGGAGTGTGTCTTTATTGAGTAAGGTATTTGTTCATTGTGCATTTTATAGGAGAGGTGGAGATTCATTTTGAAAGGCATTGTTTTGATATAGTTTTGCCCTTGGACTTCTCAGTGATGGATATGTAATCCTTCTGCCAGGGTGGGCTGGCAAGACAAGGGCCGGGTTCTATACATAGAAGTTTCCCAATAATGTAGCATCACAAACTGGCTTGAGCCCCCACCCAAATTTCTGGGAATCCTGCACTGTTTCCTGAGCACCCCAAAGGGGTAAGGCTTCCCCACTCGCATACAGGAGACTGAGTGTAGTAAACAGAACTTTTAATAGTAGCAAAACAGAGTGTAAAAGGCCAAATAACAGAAATCAGTACTGATCTAGCTAGTCAGTACAGAGCAAAAGTTCCCAACAATCCACACCGCATAACAGAACATACAAAACTTAAAGGCAAAACCGGCACTGATCTGTGGAATCAGTACTAACTACCCTCCCAACCAACCCTAGGGTACATAGGGAATGTCTTTCACGCCAGCTGTCCGCCGATACCATCTACTGGTCACTCACCCCATCCTATAGAACTGTTCCTTGGCTCCTCCCACTGGCCCTGCCCTCTGTTCACTCACACCGCTCAGCTTGCCGCTGGCCACTCTCACCATCCGCCATCTCCACCCAGTGTCTGCCAGCTTCAGCTGCTCTCTCCACCTGCTTCTCCTCTTCAGTAATTTCAGCTCAGAGAGAGGGAGTTCCTTCTCACCTCAGAGAGTCTGCCTTTCTCCTTCACAGCAGCTCTTCAATATCAAGTAGCATGCAAACACCTGCTGTCCTTAACATAACAAAGGGCCTCAAATAAGCCCTAGCCAGAAGTATCATTTGACAGGGAGGCTGAGGTGAGTTAGGAATGCATCCAGCATTTTGCTCCAAAAGGATCTAATGTGAAACCCCACCCCTTTCTTCTCTTTTTCAGGCTGAAATGCAGTCACCTTTTTTTCAAGCCTCTTTTTAAATAAGTGTAGTGTTTACCCTTTAACTAATCCAGACAGATTTGAAACAGAGAGTAGCAATTTACAAAAAGACAGTATTTTGTATTTCCCTTCAGTAGAATTACAGTTATTGACAGATTTGTGAGTAGATTAACCCCAAATATCATTACCCACTATGCCCCGCACCAAGTATGCAAATACAAGACCCATGCAGATTAGTAGCTCACTTCAGCAGCTGTTAGGCACAGCTCCTAAGCCTTCCTTACAGATATGAATAGGTGTCTTGATTTTCTGAAGTGTCTTGTTCTATCAAGGTAAAAAGATAGTGCACTTTAGACAGCAATAATGTGAAGAGTGGTATCTCATGATGGTTAATGTGGTTTAGGAAAAACAGGTGAGGTGAATGGGTTGGTTCAGATGAAAGGATGTTGTGACAGGAAAAATTGGATGGCATATGACTTTGCCTTTATGAAATAAAACATACAGTAGATGAGCCATGAGGGCTAAGATTTCTCCTACATTCTAGGGCAAGGTGATTGCACTAAGGAAGGCAGCTTTCTTGGGTAGTGATCATGTAGCTATTGGCTAAAAAGAGATATCTCAAAGATCATAGAACTAGATTTGGGTGCCAGAAAAGAGTGGGGGCATTTACCTGTGGGAAGAGATTTTGAGTGCCTTCATGAAATGTTTGACAAGAGGGTGTGTGAATATGAGTATCCATTGATAGGAAAGTGAAAGATGATCGTGGTAGCCAAATGTACCCTGACTGAGCTATTAGTTACTCCATTTTGTTTGATTAGTAAGAGATAGTTCAGAGTGAATGGCAATGGAACATAGGTTGCTTGTATGCATGTAACAGGGCCCCTTACCTTCCTGAGGGGGAGGGGCAGCCTGCTAGGGTCTCCAGCCCCTTTCGAGGGCAAGACCTCCAAGTGTCTAGTTCCTTGCGCTGGGCAAGGTCGCACAGCCATCAGCCCTGCATAGGGCAGGACTACCAAGTCTCTGGCCCCTTGACTGGGCAAAGTCACGCAGCCCTCCGCCCTCTGTTGGGCCAGGCTCCAAGTCTTTAGCCTCTTGGAGGGATACAATCACAAAGTCACAATTAATGTCTTTTAGAATATCTCAGACCTGACAGTATTACCCTGAGGTTTGCAGACCACAGGAGTGCTCAGGGCAGGGGAAAGAGATCAGGGGAGGCATGGGGTCACTCCACTCTACTGTATCCCAGCTCAGGTCCCCAAAAGGGTCCAAGGTTTTGGTGTAGGGGGTCAGCAGGGTCCTGGCCACAACACACCAAACTTGGAGGTAGCCCATGGGGCCTGAGGCTTTGGTGTAGGGGTCAGTGGGGTCCTGGCCACAACACACTGCCCCCAAGATGTGGCTCCCCACCGAGGGTTGAGTCCCACACTCTCCTGGGTCATCCCTGGTCACCGGTGTTAAGAGTACCTCATCTGCTAACTCCTCAGAGTAGTCAGCCAGGGGTTGATTGTAAAAGCCCTCCATCTCGTCAGGCGGTGGTAAGCAAGGAGTCCTTCAGGTTCTTCCACCAGAGGTAACTCCTCCAAGTCACAGGAGGTAGGTGGAGGCGTGGAGTCCTCAGCAGCCAGGGGTAGCACCTCCAAGTCACAGGAGACAGGCAGAGGCTTGGGGTCCTGAGCAGCCAGAGGTAACTCCTCCAAGTCACACAAGGCGGGTCAAGGTTCAGGGTTCCCAAAAGGCACTGACTCAGGACCACTCACCAGCCCCCTTACTAGCAGCTCCTCCTGCAGGCATGGGGCAGCCCAGGGCTCAGGCAGTGGTCCCCAGTCACTGGCCATGGGCAGCCCCCACCAGACCACTGGGTCCAGGTCCAGGTCCAGGTCCAGGGGCCCCACAGGCCAGCCCAGGGTCAGTAGAGAGAAAAGCTGCATCCTTCCCCTTTACTGGTCTGGCTTGAACTGAGCTAGCTGCCTCCCTTTATATACTTCCTGCCCCGCCCCTTCACTTCTGGTCTAATTGACAGCCCTCTCCTGGCTCTGCCCCCTGCCATCATGCAGATTTTTCTGGGCTCTCTCTGAGGGGGGCTGTGCCTTCCTGCTACAATGCATTTTAGGTTTCACTAGTGTTGAAATCTATTGTGTCTGTGAGTGTATGCGAGCCTGGTGGTGTCACATTTACTATGTAGTAAGATATGATTTATTTAATCAGAGCAGTTTACTTCTGGATCCCAAAACCAAGAAGGAACTATGCCTTCAGATAGCGTGCCTGTGGATTGGGGTGATGAGCATAGTCATTGTCCTGTAATAGAAGGCAGAATGTCAGAAGAAGAATGATGGGTCAACACAGTGACATTCAGAGTTGGTAGGTGTACCATACTTGTTAAGGTCAGCTTGGTATGTGTGATTGATCCTCTTGAATCCTGTGCAAGATTTAGAAGAGAAAGGGCAAAGCAGGGGAAACAGAGAACAATGTTCCATTCCAGATCATAGGGAAGGTGTCCCCCACAATGATGCCCTTTCCAGTCCAGTTCTGGGGCAAAATTTAGAACAAGGAATGTTTCCTTGCTTGGCAAAAAACGACTACAGCAGGATGTCTGCATTGGCAAAAAATGGGTCACAGTACTCTGGAGTCCAGTTCCCTTCATTTACTCATCAGAATGACCTGCTTAATGTGTCCACCATGATGTTTTGGTGTCCATGGAGGTATGCTGCTGAGATGGGAATGTTGTTGTGGGTACTTTGTGTGACCCGGGCCTCCTGGAATAACCTTCTGGTTGTGCCAAAATCAGGGCAAGCTGCAAAACCAGGGGCCAAACCCCCAGACCACTGACGGGTGGTACTTAAATCAGTCTCCCAGTCAGTGACAAAACATGCTTTTGACTAACCACTCCAGTCATCTCCAAGCATAATAAAATAGAAACAGCCCCCTTATTGCACATCAGATCCTACGGTCCCCTCTAGTCACTGGGTCTCTTTAAGGAACAGGTTCTCCTGACCCCAAAGGGCCAGCCACGTCACCCAGAACAATATAGGCTTGGATCTTACCCAAAATATCATGCTGCCAGCCAATCCTTTAGTAACTACAACTAAAGGTTTAATATAAAAAGAAAACAAGCTACATATGAGAGATGTTAAAGGGTCAAAATGAATCATATACATATAAATGATTTAGAGTCCATAGAAAACAAATTCTTGAAGATCCTGTAGTTTGCAGATTAGTCCCACTCCTCTGGTGTGCACCCAGCAGCAGCAGCAGCTGAGTGGGTCTCAGTCCTTTGTTCAGTCCCGGAAGAATAGTTCCAGAGGCAGATGTTGGTTGCGGATAGACCGGAGACTAGAGACTAAAGACAAAACGGAGACTGGGCGATGGCCTTTTATCTCAGAGTCCTTGCCAGATCAATATGGAGATGGGCCACATGGTCAGTCTAGATAACTGGTCAAACAGGTTTCCTCTTGGGCCCACTGTAGCTGGGAGTCCCCTCAATGGGGACTCAATATGGGCCATCAATATGACAATAGTTTGCACACACCCAGTCTGGGATTGCTTTAGCTCAAACAACTTGGAACACACATAAAAACAAATAGATTTCTAATCTCCAATACAGGCATGCTACCTACATACAAATCATATAATCATTCCTAGCAAATTACAGCTACCAAACATGACATATCCCATATGGATCATTGTAAATATGAAACATCAATATGAAAAATAATCATAAACAGTCCCCTAGACCCAGACAGTGTCACACTTTGTACTGAGGGTAGTTGTCACCCAAAACAAAGCATAGGATTCTGTGAGCAAGATAATTGGTGATGTGAAATTAAGCATCTTGTAGGTCGAGGGATGAGAACCAGTCCCCTGTTCCACTTCTGGTATAATAGTGGAAAGTGGTCCATCTTGAATTGTTGTAGTTTGACAAACTTCTTTAGGTTGCACAAGTCTAGGATGGGAACCCATCTTCCAGGTTTCTTTCTGAACCCGGAAATATTGAGAATAAAATTCCTGCCTTCCATGTCTTATGGAGACTCGTTCTATGGCTCCCAGTTGCAGAAGGTTATTTGCTTCATCTCTGAAAATGGTCTCATGAGAGAGGTCCCTGAAGAAGGAGAGAGAGAGGGAGAGGAAGAGGGGATGGCATAGTGAAGAAGGGGATGGAATAACCTTCCTTGATAATTTCCAGGACCCTTTTTTTCTGGAGTGATGAGCAGCCACAATGTTAAGGATGGAGTTATTCATTACCAAAACTGATCTGTTTATGATACTATGAGTAGTGGCAGCTGTTCCCCAGGGTTTGCAGCTTTATAACTGCTTTGATTTGCTGTTACAGTGTGACCTGTTCCCATGACTTTCACTTCCCTGCATTTATTTCCTCCCATTCTATAAGGCTATGTCCACACACACATCATAATATCAATTCAAGTTGAATCAATTTAAGCTGAATCAATATAAAAGTCATTATATGGATTCAAGCTAAATTGATTTAACAGGTCCAGACCAAAAAAATATATATATATATATATATATCCAAGTAGCATGTCCTGACACAGGACTTGCTAGTTTGACTTAGGAGAGGGACAACCTGGGAGGTGTGGCAACATGGCCCCCTGGCAGGACCATGTTGCCACCCAATCCTCTGCCTGGCTTTCCCTAGGAGAGCCAGTGGCAGGGATCCCTCTGTGCCCAGCATTCCCTGCTACTGCCTGGACAGTGGGGCCAGGGATCACTGGGCTTCAGGCATCACCCAGCATTTTCTGGGTGGCAGGGGCATGGAGTCCTGCACATCCAGCTCTCCCCGCAGCTGCCCAGGGTACAGGAAGAAGAGATCCCAGCACGCCTGCCTCCTGCCCACTGACTGGGCTGCCGGGGAAGGGACGCCGCACGCCTGGCACTCCCACTGCTAGCCGGGCAGCAGAGAGAAGAATCTCCTTCCCATGTGGCTGCAGCACGCTTGCTGGTGCAGGGAAAGGGAGCCCTTCATACTCTGCATCCCCCACTGCTTGCCTGGCGGTAAGGGAAGGAGTCCTGCATGCCCGGCTCTCCCCACAGCTGCCCGGGGTACAGAAAGAAGAGATCCTGGCATGCCCGCCTCCTGCGCACTGGCCTGGCTGCCAAGGAAGGGACGCCTCACGCCTGGCACTCCCACTGCTACCTGGACAGTGGAGAGAAGACCCTCCCCCTCCCCCCCGTGGCTGCAGCACACTTGCCAGTGCAGGGGCAAGGGACCCCTGAGCTGGCTAGTAGGTCTGCAAGGAATACTCCCCTGGCTCTCAGCCTGCTCTCTGGGCTGCAGGGTAGACAGCTTTTGAAGCACACCGCTCCAAAACCCAGGCACGCAGGTCCCATCTCTCCCGCAGCTTGGCGAGTGGGCTGAGAGTCGGAGGAGCATTCCCCACAGCCCCACTAGCAGTCCTGGGGGTCCCTTCCCCCAGCACCAGCTAGCATGCTGCAGCTGTGCGGGGGGGGGTCTTCTCTCTGCCACCCAACTAGCGGTGGGAGTGCCGAGTGTGTGGCATGCCTTCCCTGCCAGCCCAGCCAGTGTGAGGGAGCCGGGCATGCAAGGATCTCTTCTACCCATGTGCCCAGCAGCTGTGGGGAGAGCCTAGCGTGCAGGACTCTATTCCCCCACTGCCCAGGAAGCAGCAGGGAATGCCAGGCACACGGGGCTCCATTTGTCCACGTGCCCAGCAGCTGCAGGGAAAGCTGGGCGCCCAGGTCTCCCTTTTCCCGCCGCTTGGCAGCTGTCAGGAGAGCCAGGTGTGCAGGACTCTATTCCCCCACCACCCAGCAAGTGGCGGGGGATGCCAGGCACCCAGCAATCCCTGCCCCCTCCGCCCTGCAAGCAGTGGGTGATGCCTGGCATGCAGGGAATCCTTTTTCCTGTGAGTGGGGCTCCCTCTCCCCACACACCCAGCTTGCATGGGTTGATGCCAGGCATGCGAAGATCCCTGCCCCTGCCGGGCACACGGGGCTTCCTTTCCCCAGTGCCCTGGCCAGAGTCCTGATATCCTCCCTGGTGGGGGTGCTGGGTGCTTGAAAACTGTTATTATGTCCCCTCTCAGTCTCCTCTTTTCCAGACTAAACAAACCGAATTCTTTTGAGCTTCCCTCATAAGTCAAGTATTTCAGACGTTTAATCATTCTTGTTGTTCTTCTCTGGATTTTTTCCTAATTCTCCACATCTTTCCTGAAACGAGGAACCCAGATTTGGCCACAGTACTCCATTTGAGGCCTAGTCAGCATGGAGCAGAGCTGAAGAATTAGCTCTTATGTCTTACTTACAGAACTCCTGCTAATACATCCCAGAATGGTGCTTGCTTTTTTTGCAGCACTGTTAAGGTGTTGACTCATATTTAGCTTGTGGTCTGCTATGACATCCAAATCCCTTTCTTCAGTACTCCTTCCTAGGAAGTCATTTCCTATTTTGTGTGTCCACAATTCATTGTACTTTCCTAAGTGGATTTCTTTGCACTTGTCTTAATTGAATTTCATCCTATCAATCTCAGACCATTGCACCAATTTCTCCAAATCATTTTGAATTATGATCCTATCCTCCAAGGTACTTGCAATCCCTCCCATCTTGGTATCATCCACAAACTTTACAAGTGTACTTTCTTTATGTCATCATCTAAATCACTGATGAAAGTATTGATGTGCTGGAGAGGTTTCAGATCAGGACTATAGTTCTTGGCAAGTGGAGTTCTGTTTTTTCCTTCCCTTCCCTTTTGGGCCTGTCCTGTCATACATGATTTCTGGGTACCCACCTGGCACTGTCAATCTGTTTCTTCACTTCTCCAGGAGGGTATTGTCATTTTAAGAATGTTTAATGGAGATCCTATAGGTGTTTGAAACACATCTTAAATATTAGATTGTGAACCATTAAGTACTTTATATAATATGTGCAATAAAACTGTGAGTGAACCATTAGCTGAAATAGGTTTGCACATAATATGTGGCCAACTGTAAAGCTACTGATATCAATGGGAGACTGTTACATGTTAGCTCTGTGTTCTTGAGGAATCAAAGCATAGTATCCAGCCTGTTCCTTCCCCCACACACACATCCCCCAACCTCTGCTTGAACTGAAACCCAAAAACAGTAGGAAATGGGAGACATCCTTATCTACCCATATCCAAAAGCCATCAGCACAGTTAATGGAGCTTCATTTGCATTGACTATGGAGAGCCAGGCTCCAAAGCAAGAACTGCACTGAACCCTGGGATTGAAGAAGCAGGAACCACACTGAACTCTGGGATTGAAGAAGCAGTGAAGCATTGCCTGATGAGGGATCTCACACCAACCCGAACAAACTCAGCAATTATCAGACCATTCTAGTCACAGTCATGATAATTGATACCCAAAATACCGAGTCTCTCTGATTGTATTGTGAGCTTCTCTGAACCATAACACCCAGCCAGGAATGTGTATTGGCCACCTAAACAAGTCCTTATATAAAACCTTTACCCATATCCAACAGTACAGTACTGTGTGTCCTGTGCAACTCCTGATTGAGAACTGTGTGGCCTGTCTAAGTCCTGATTGGATCCTGTCTGAATCCTGTGTGAGTCTGGATTGAGTCCTGAGTCCTGATGCTTGGATCTAAAGCTGTGTCATTTCCACTGGGATTTGGCTTTTCTTCTTCTTTGCTGATTGCTCTGTGAGCTTTGTTTCCATCCAGCCTTTGACCCTGATCTGCACAACCTAGAAACCTTTCTGCTACACAGAGTGGTGAGACCCCCTCCCCCAACTTCTCTCTCTCTCTCTCGCTCTCCCAACCTCTCTCCCTGGCTATGTTCACACAGGGAGGGCTTGTTTCAAAACAAGAGGTTTCGAAACAAGCTGTTTCGAAATAATTCTTTATTTCGAAACACCTTATTTCGAGGACAAAAAACTTTGTCCTCGAAATAAGGCAGCGAAATAGCATGTCCACAGTGTGGACATGCTATTTCGACAGGGGAGGGGATTGCAGGCACCCGAGGGGTAAAGCGCGGCTGGGCACTTTACCCCACCGGTGCCTCCAGGGGCTGCAGACACCCTCCAGGTGAGGCGCCGCAGGGCGCCTCACCCGGGGGGGGCTTTAAACCCCCCGCTGCCCCCAAACCTGGGGGCACGGCCCCGGCACACGGCTGGAGCCCGCGGCTGCCAGGGCCGGAGGGAGCCCCACCCCTGGGATCCCCGGCGGCGCTGATGCACCTGGCAGGGGCGGGGCCTGTTTCGACAGCAAACCAGGTTTAAGCTATGTCGATAGAACCACGGCCATTTCGAAACAAGCTGTTTGCTTGTTTCAAAATGGCCGTGCGTCGTGTGGCCATGGCACTTCTTATTTCGAAACAACCTCTGTTGTTTCGAAATAAGAAGTGTGTGTGTGGCCATACCCCCTCTTTGTTAATTATGACTCTCTCTAGGCCTGATACAGTAGAATCTAGGTAATATTGTAGCTGGGTGTTTTTCTTTCCTTGTATGTTTATCAATGCTGTAATTGGGTATTTTGGGGTATTCTTCTTTCCTTTTGTAATCATTATTATTATTAGTGCAAGTTTTAGATACCTAGCAATAAAATGCCTTTTGTTATCAAGCCAGTTTCCAGACTCTTCTAAGACATCATTCCCCCTCCTTTGTGGTCTTGGTTTCTTTATATCGCTTTCCAGCCACGCTTCTATTACCTGGCCAAAGATCCCTGTGATCCAGGGGCATATAAGGGTAGCAGCTGAGAAGTGCTGTGTGACCCAGCCTACTGAGTTCAGGGACACATAAGGAGTCAGCTGAGAGTGCTGATAGACCCGGTCTGCTCAGACGCACCTATGTAGAAACACAAGTGACACAAACAGCACACTAATAGAATTACCATCTTCCCCAAAGAGAAAGTAACCCTAATAAATGAGCATACCCCCGAGCTGGTGAGCAAAGTTGGTAACAAGCCTTTCAATTGATTCAGTGGATTGTGGATCAGACCTTCTTAAAATAAACTTTAAAAATAATTCAAAAATAATTTTAAAAGGCAGTCTCTGCATAAATTTATGAATACAGAAAGAATAATATTTAATTAATAAATAATTTTCTGTGAAGATACATCTGTGAAAAGAGTAACTAATTAATTGAACTTAACTATCCTTTCAATGAACTTAACTATCCTTTCCATTTCTGAGTTTATAATTATTGTTCATATTTTGTTATGTCTGATCGGTAAGACTGCTGAAAAGAAGTGAAATCATTCAATTCAAGTAAACAACAAAATAGCACGGAGCTCATGTGCTCAGCAGGAAGTCTTTTTTAAAAAGTACTACATGAGAAAATGAATACGTTGTTGCTAAGTTACCTTTGTGCCATTTAGTGCTGTAATTATTTGATGTTTAAAGGAAAAACATTGACATTTCCCTCTTTGCCCAAGCCATATGGAGAAGAGGCTTTTAGAATCCACTTAAGAAAGACAGACTTTCACAATGGATACTTTTCTGTTCTCCAAGTACAGGAATCAACATACAGTGGGAGAATCAGGAAATCATAGCATTTTAAAAACAAAATCTATCATGCCAGTCAGAGAACCAGCTATAATGTTATTGACCAGTTGTTTTTTTGGGTTTTTTTTAAAGCTCATGCAATTCCTAATGGTCTTTTTAAATACAGTGTTTCCATTTTTAAAAAATCAATTAAGAGATGCACAGGAGTGGAATTACCTGTCACCCACTTTAATCTCTATGTTAAAATGTTATTCCTTTCTGGTAGGTTAACAGAACAGATGGCATGGGAGAATGGGCTCATATTTCAATTTCAATCATGGTCAAATTCAGAGGTCCTAGTTGGGCGGATATGAATTTTGAAATATTTACAGTTGAAATAAGGTAAAATATAAACCACTAGTGAGGGCAAAAGCAATGTCATTCTGAATAAAGATCGATTTAAGCACATACGTTATCTGCAAACAGAATAAAATCTAAACCAATTTATTAAACACACACACACACACACACATCTGGTGCTTCAAAAAGGACAATTTTACAAAACTGAAAAAAATGTGAAAAATGAGGTGGGAGAAAGAATTTAAACAAAGACGTGAACAACAACTTAGCATTGTTTAAGACTATTTTAGTAGATGCCCAAAATCCACAATGATGAAAAAAGACCTTATTGGTTAAAAAAATAAATGAACATGGGTTAGAAAGAAACTGAACACAGGTATAAAAATAAATAAATAAAATATGTGTTAAAAAAAAACAGAAGCTGATATACATTGAATGAGATACAATGAATATACATTGGAGGTTAGGAGGTGAACAAAATTGATAGGAGAAGCAAAGATATACAAGGAAAAAGCTATGGCCAGTTATGTTAAGGACGATGAGAATATTATTAAGGAGAGTTTAAGAATATTAAAAACAAAAATAATTCTAGAAATGGCACTGGTCCATTCCTAAATGGAAATGTCTATAATAATATAGAAAAGGCAGACGTATTCAATAAATATTTTTATTCTGTGTTTGAGGTAAAACAGATGATGTAGTCAGATCATATGAAAATGATGGAACACTTATCATTTGAATAAGAACTCAGGAGACTGTTGAAAGGCAGCTGCTAGAATTAGACATTTTAAATCAGCAAGTCTGGATAACGTCCCTCTAAGAGTTTTAAAAGAGCTAAACAAGGTTTAGAGAAGAGTCACAAGAATGACAAAAGGATTAGAAAGTACAGCTAGTCCTCACTTAGTGACCCACTCGTTTAGTGACCCCTCGGAGTTATGACCAGCTCTCTGACGAGTTGGTATTAGGGCAATGTAAGAGAACTCGCATCAACTCTCTCAGATTCATCTCGTTCCTGCAGTCAGAACTAGCGTTTTTCGTCTATGTATTTTTACTTTATTGTGCACCCCAAAGTACAAGATGTCGGCGAAAAGGAAGATCATGACTTCACCCGGAGAAAGC
>ML681966.1:10595464-10621830 GCA_007922195.1 Podocnemis expansa
TCCCTGGCCAGGGTGCTGAGGATCCAGTGTTGTTTCGGAACACTTTGTTCCGAAACAACACGTTCACACGCCTTATTTCGAAACAAGGTTTTCGAAACAAGTTTGTTTTGACCCCAAATGGGGTTTAACTTGTTTCGAAACAACTGTGCGTCGTGTGAACAGCTGAAACCTTATTTCAAAACAACCTCTGTTGTTTCAAAATAAGGAGGCTGTGTGAACACAGCCCAAGGTACTATAGGCCCTTGTGAATAACGAGGACTGTTTCATCGATATCAGCACTAGTTGGATGAGAAAGATGCATAATGCTTTTATCTATCTTCAGGAACACAGGGCTGTACATGAAGCTATAAGCAGGGACCTTCTGCCTAGATGAAAAGATTGCAAGAAGGGTTGTTGATATGCCCATAATGATCCTGGGAGACACAGCCTGCTCGCTGTCATGGCTCATGAAATCTTTTATAGGCAAACTGGATAGCAGTAATAGGCACATCAGTAATAGGCCAAGTAGCTACCAAATGCCTGTTGAATGTACATTTGATAGGTTAAAGGCCTGTTACAGATACCTTTATGGGAGAGTGAACTTAAAAGAGGACAATATTTCTGTGTTTATAGCCACCTGCTGTGTGCTACATAATCTCTGAGATGCTAAGGGTGAGAAGTTTGTCCCTAGGTCTATCCCTGAGGAGGATCACTGGGCAGCTGGATGTTAGGGGTATGGGGGGGGCAAGAGGGGTGCCATTCAGATAAGGGAGGCAGTGAGGCTGTATTTCAGGGGTCAGGAAACCTTTGCTGGACCCTGCAACAGCCCCACCCCCCCCCACCTTCAGCAGGTGCCAGGGGCATAGCCAGCAGGGGTCAGGAGCCAGGAGCTCACACAGTAGCTGCTTTTCCCTGCTGGTCCCATCCCCCAGCTGGGGAGCAGGGCCAGCAAGAAGAGGCAGGCATGCCTGGTACCACAGGGCTGGGAGCCCTGCATGCTGCTGTGAATATATATGTTTGCAAGCTTTCCTTCATGCTGGGAGTTGCCAACCCTTGATGACAATGAAAACCCTTTGACAATGAGAACTCATGAATTTACATTTTAAACATCACTTTGACATTCTCCTGCTTTTCAGCTTCAAATGTGTATTGGTAGAAGTGTATGTCTTGTAAACACATAAATAAACAGTGTTTATTTGTCTGAAACTGTTATTTTATTATTGAATACCAAACAGTGCTCAATACAAACAAATCCTAGAGAGGAGACATTGGGAGTGTTAGTTATTTCAGCTGTGTGTACATTCAGCTGTCATTCTTGTAGCTGTCTGAACGCTTACAATGAAGACTGTAGTGTGCAGTGCATGACTTTTGTAAGAGTATGATTTGGGAGTTAGTGGACAGCAGGGAAAAAAGTTCTGCTGCATCTGCAGGGGGCGGAGGCGGGTAAGCCTTTATCAGCTGTCTTCAATGACGCTATTGTCTTTGCTGATTTTCCTTCCTTTCCTCTCTGTCCAGCCTCTTTTTTTCTGACATTTTCCTTATCTGTGGGAGGTGGTCCACGAACATGGGGGCCTTGGCTACAAAGGTCACATCTGAACAAGAACAAGAAACAATGAACAAAGGCATTGTCAGTGCCGTAGCAGTATACATGTATCACTTTGAAACACACCTATTCCCACTGTTCCCTTGAATAGAGCATAGCTCCTTGATAAGCCTGGAAATGATGAGTCTACGAAGGGGTGGTGGTGGAAATCACTCAAATAGTTTGAGGTTCAGGGTTCTGGGTGGTTGCTCACTTGGGTCATAAATGCAGGTACACCGTGAAAAGCATTTTTAATTTATGACACCATTCTCCACAGGCAGGGGCAATAGAAGCTGATATCTCACTCCTTTGACTCAGCAGGGATGCTAGAATGCATATCCTCCATGCAAGCAGCTCCAAAATGGGAACCTATGCTGCAGGGTAGTACTCTGCTTTGGCCGCTGCTCCTGTGCTTTTCAATTGACATGGGAAAATGTTCAACTACAGGGGAACAAACACAGATGTTGAGGAATCCGTGGCAGAGAATTGAGGAATACCTCCACAAAAGTTTTCTTGTGCTCACGCTGGAGGATAGCCATGAAATTTCTGCATGCATTAACATGCTTCTCAGCAGTGCTGCCTACATGTGAAAGGAATGAGGAAGGCATATGCAAACACAGCTACTCCAATGTATTTCTATCGCTTACAATAACTGTATGTTGAGACAAGCAGAGGCACCTCATGGCTCCTGTACAGAAGCAGCATCAACTTCCAAATGCTTACCAGAACTCTCCTCTCTCACATCCTTAATCCCAGAACTGAAGGACTGGAACTGGACAGATCTTTCCTGAGTGGAGAATAGCTCCCGACTCCCAACCTCAGCTGACTTGCTTCCTGACTCTGGGTCATCCTTCACCTCCACTTCCTTGTCAATGACCTTTTTGTCATCATTATTGTGGCACTGGAGCACAAAGATGTCTATGGGAGGCTGGGGAGGTGGATGTAGGATCCCCACTGAGGATGGCTTCCAGTTCATGTAAAACCAGCAGGTCATTAACTCTGTGCCAGAGCGAGAGTTTATCTTTCTTGCTTTGTGGTAGCTCTGTGGCCGCTCCCTGACTTGAACTCTGCACTGCACGATGTCTTCCTCATAGCCTTTCTCCGCCATGGCATGAGAAACTTGGCTGTAAGTATCAAAGTTTCTTCAGCCAGAAAAGAGCTGGGACTGCACAGCAGACTTTCCTTAAATCCCGATCAGCGTCAGCAGCTCTGCTGTGCTTTAGATGGGAGAGCATTTGCTGCATGCAGCCACCATACTAACCTGGGATGATAAGATGTGAACTTTTCAAGCTGACCAAGCAGGAAGTGAAACCAAAAGATTTCAAAACTTCCTGCAACTTTGAAAAGGGAGGGGCTGGTGGCTGCAGAGCATCAGAGTACAAACAGATGTCCAGAGTGGTCAGAATTAGCATTCTGGGCCATTTCTGGAGGTTGTTTAATATGACATAAATGTCCACCAGTGTCTCCACTGAATCTTTTGTGACAAAACGGTGGTGAAAAAGACTATGCTTCTCACCTAGACGGTATTATTTTAATCAACGAAACAGGGCAGTTTGTTGATAAAATGGTCATTCTGGTGTGCAAGCCAGGAGTCTTTGTGAACAAAATATGACTTTGTTGGCACAACATTTTAGTGTAAACAAGGCCTTAGTCTCAATCACTTACAAAGAACTGCAACAGAAAAACAACTCCCAACACTCAATAATTACTGAAGTTTGAGGTGGCTCTGGCGCAATCCAGCACTGACTTTTCAATTGGCCAGTTCTTCCAGATGAGACTGGGATTCCCAAAATCTGTGTCCAAAAAGAGATCCGAACGGCTATGTTCACACACAAGTGCTTGTTTCGAAACAAGCCTGTTTCGAAATAAAACCTTATTTTGAAACACCTTATTCTGAAATAACAAAAAAGTGTTTTCGCAATGAGGGAATCGAAATAGCATGTCCATTGTGACATGCTATTTTGCAATAGGAGAGGGGAGGGGGAGAGAGGCCCTGTGCTGGGCCAGGGAAGCCCTGCCTCCAGGATTCCCCTGCCCCCTGCAGCTCCAGCCAGGGGCAAAGGGTGGCTCCCCCTGTCCCCCTGCCGCCTCTGCAGGGGGGCAGGGAGGCTCCGCCCGCCCCCCTGCAGGTCCGGCCTCGGGCAGGGGGACTTCCCCCATGCCCCCCCATGTGGCCCCTGCCGGGTGCAGGGGGCTTTCTCCGCCCCCCCATGTGGCTCCTGCCGGGCGCGGGGGTGCTTCCTCCCCCCCTCGTGCGGCTTCTGCCCAGCACGGGGAGGCTTCCAGGGGCCATGCGGGGGGGCACGGGGGAAGCCCCCCATGTCAGAGGAAGCCCCACCGCGCCAGGCAGGAGCCGCGCTGGGGGGGCAAAGGAAACCCGGGGGTGGGGCACCCCGGGCTTGTGGGCAGCCCCAACCAGCTTACCCCCTTTCCCCTTGCCGGGGGTAGGCGTGGCGAAGGTAGCTGAGGCTCCCATGCCCCCCTGCTCCCAGCAAGGGGAAGCGGGAGGAAGCCAGCTGGGGCACCCTCTGACTCCCTGCACCCCACTCAGCACCCTGGCCAGGATGCTGATCCCTGGCCAGAGTGCTGGGGGGGACCTTCCCCCCAGGGTGCTATGCACCCTGGGAGGACGGTCCTTGTTATTTCAAAACAAGGGTTGTTTCAAAATAACATGTCCAAACAGCTTATTTCAAAACCACTGGTTTCGAAATAACCCTCCTTTCGACAGCAAAGTGTGTTTAAGCTGTTTCGAAAGGAGGGCTCTTGTTTCGAAATGAGGAGCTGCCTCCTTTCGAAACAAGAAAACGTCGTTTGGACATAGGGACTTTTATTTCGAAACAACCAGTGTTGTTTCGAAATAAAAGCCCTGTGTGAACACACCCAAAGGCTGTGTTCACACAGCCCTCTTATTTCGAAACAACAGAGGTTGTTTCAAAATAAGATTTAGGCTGTTCACACGACACACGGTTGTTTCGAAACAAGTTAAACCCCATAACTGTGTTCACACACAGGGGGTTATTTCGATATGGTTGTTTTGAAACAACTTGTATCGAAATAACACCTTATTTTGAAATAACTTAATTTGAATTAACAGTTTGTTCATTCGAATTAAGGAAAGAAGCTCAAATTGAAATAGCAGGTTCAGGCAACAGTTATTTCAAAACAAGTCACTGTTGTTTCGAAACAACATGTTTGCACAGCATGGTTTCGAATCAATCATTTCGAAACAACGTTGTTTCATCCCCACATGGGGTTTAACTTGTTTCGAAACAACGCCGTTGTTTCGAAACAACGGGACCCGTTGTTTCGAAATAACCGTGCGTCGTGTGATCAGCCTAAATCTTATTTCGAAACAACCTCTGTTGTTTCGAAATAAGAGGGCTGTGTGAACACAGCCCATGTGGGGACAAAACAACGTTGTTTCGAAATGATTGTTTCGAAACAACGCCGTGCGAACATGTTGTTTCGAAACAACAGTGACTTGTTTCGAAATAACTGTTGCCTGAACCTGCTATTTCAAACACTGCATAACACAATAACTATTGTGATTAACAACAGCGGGGCGTAGGACCTGCCAGCAGCAAGGACAGGGTGGAACATGCATTCCGCTGGTTTCTTCTACTTTTAGAGGTGCTGGAATGCTGGGCCCTCAAATTTTTGGGCCTCAGAACTACATTTGGGGGTGTTCCCCCTTACTTTAACCCCTGCATCCCCAATATTCCTCAAGCCCACAATACCCACTCTAAAACTTTACACTCTGCCCCGAATACCCAACCCCAGCTCCCAATGTCCATTCTCCTGTCCCCAATATTCCCCCAGTCCCCAATACCCAACCCCAAAATCCACATCCTGCCCCCAATACCTAACCCATCGCCCAATATCCACCCCTAAAATCCACCCTTCAGCCCCCAATATCCACCCCCTCACCTCTGGCCACTGCTTGCTCCCAGAGCAGAGGAGGGGCTGTGCCTGGAGCTGAGCGGTGCTGCTGGAGCCCAGCAGTGGCAGCGGGTGTGTGCTGTCTGGTCACATACGAGCTGGGAGATGGGAAAATGGTCACAGTGCCTTGTGAGGCAGCCCTGGGTGCTGAGGGAGCCAGGAAGAAGGAAGAACTAGCCCAGGCCTGGATAATTAAAGCCTCCTGGATAAGACAGCGAGGTGTGGACCTGGCTGGCAGCTGAGGTTGTCTCCATTCTGCTCAGGGTGATGGCGCGGGGAGGAGGGGTCATAGCAACTGAGCTCACTCCAGGGACCGTGCCACTGTGAAACTCCACCTGCTTTCCCCTCCCTTCACTGATGTGTCTGCCTGCATCTTGCAGGTGGGGGGGGACACAATCACAGGCGTCAGGTTAAAGTGAGGCGGAACACATGAGAATGCTGCATTCTGCCTCATCTTTCTATTTTTAAGGGCCCCAGGATGCTGACCCCCTACAATTTATGGGCCCCAGAATGGTGGTCTGGTGCATTCTGGCTTACTTTAACCTCTGTACACCACAGATACACCGGCCTGGAGAAAGGTTTACCAATTTTGGCTGCAAACAAGTATAAAAATTAATTAGCAACAAGTATAAAATTAATATCAAGTAGTATCTGGCCTTTTTACTGGTCTATTAAAATCTCCCAAAACGTCTCTCCCAGTGCAATTTTAGACACAGCTAGGTGGACAGAATAATTCTTTCATTAATCTAGCTACCAACTCCCAGAGAGATGAAGTTACTGCAGTAATGGACAAAAAAGTCATTATAGTTAGCATCTACACTACAGAGTTACAGGGCCATAACTACAGCTGTACCTTTATAGCATTTGTAACATAGACATACCTTATATGTTTCAGTGTTTTTCTCAGTTAGGAATCTAGCTTCTTCCATCTGAAGATGTCAAAGTACTTGACAATCATGAAGTTTAACTTAAAGATTCTTGTGAGGGAAAGAAGTGTTAATATCCTTGTTTTTCAGTTGGAGAAACTGAATCATAGAGAGATTAAGTATTTCTACCAAAGTTGCAAATGAATAAGTAGCAGCGCTGGAAGGAGAAAGCAGAACTTCAGACTCTCAATCTTTTGTTATAACCAATAGCTCAGAACAGGAGACGCAAGATGCTTTTTTTCTCTTTCCTTTTTTATTTCAGCAAAATATTTTATTTTAATAAGGGGGCATGTCCTTCCTGAACTAGACAAAAAAGAGGTCTCAGGCACTCACAGCCTACAGTCCACAGGATAAAGGTGTAATAAAGTTTGGTTTGTGGAAAGTAGCCCTGCACTGACAGTACAGCCGTGTGAACACTGCAGGAGAATCTGCTGTGGCTGTCAATGTGAAGATTTGCTATATCTGTTCAGCACTTACATACTCAGTAATGGGAGCTACAGAAAGATGAAAGATAGGCAGATAGTTGCAGACAGAGAAATGACTGTATAAATGGTACCTCTACGCTCAGTGTAGTCTTTCCCTGCCTACATTTAACTCACGTCTGCATAATTTACTAGCAAAGCAATATTTTTACCACTTTTAATGGTACAGAAGTAACACAGCTATGCAAGAAAGACATGGATTGAGTCCAGTCTTGTGTAGTACCAATAAGCTACAATACCAATCCTGCAAACATTTAAACACGTGCTTAACTTCATATATGTAACGCATCTCATTGATTCAATAGGAAAATAGCTGTACATAAAGCTAAGTTTTTAATTATTTTCGGTATCAGGATTCTCACTGAAATCTCTTATTTATTGATGCAGATATAAGAAGCAAGAAGAGCACAGCTAGACTTCCAGACATTGGGTTGCAATTCTGGCACTTAGAAAAACCAGTTTTTCAATTGTAAACACTCAATGTACAATCACTGTGTTATGCTGCCATCTCTATGCCAACAGTTCTCAAATTTACATCTCTACTCTAGACACTTATCCCTCTGTCCAAATTAAAATCTTGGCCTGTCTCTCTGACATAAACTCATGGATGTCTAGTCATCAGCTCAAGCTAAACATGGCTAAAACAAAGCTCTTGCTCTTGCCTTCCTCTCCATCAAAATATCCTCTTTGCTACTCTTTTCTCAATTACTGAGGACAACACCTCCATCCTGCCTGTCACTGAAACCTGTAACTTGAGCATCACCATCAACTTCCATCTCTCTCCAAATTCTCATATTCAGTGTAGGGCAAAATCTTGCACATTCTCTCCACATATAACATATGTAAGATAAGTCCTTTGTAGTTAACCACCTAGCTAACTCTCACATCTTGATTATTGTAACATTTTTCTTTGTCACCTTGACAAATGTAGTCTAGTCTCATTCATATCCAATCACAATGCTACTGCAAAGCTCATTCTCATAGCCTCTCCTTTCAATACATCCTTTGCATCTTTCCACAGACTCCCTCTTCACTATTACATCAAACATAAGCTGCTCATTTTCACTTTCAAGGCCCGTAACAGTTTATCTCCATACTACCTATTTATGAACTCTACAATGTCTTACAATCACTTTCTTGACTAAAATCGTTCTTTAAGTATAAATATATGGCCCAATTCTCGCCTTGCATGAGCGCACCCACCTCCCTATAGGCGCTGTGCATGTATCACAGAGGAGAATTTGGCTCAGGAGCGTCGCTGCACCGGGGAAGGACCCAGGGCACCAGCCCAGGCCCTGACCCCCACCTGCAGGCCACGTGCCTGGCCACAGGACATGCCCCCAGCCAGGGACAGGGCCGGGAGCGGCTGTGGGCGAGAACAGCTGCAGAGGCCGCAGGCAACTGGGCCCTGGATCTCTGGCCCCATCAGGCTGGAGACTGGGAGAGGCGGGGCCCTGCGGGACCCAGAGCACTGTGCCCAGCGCTAGCAACACCCCTGATTTGGCAATAATTTATTTTGAAACAGTCCAAAAACTAACAGATATGCTGATTGTTGAAAGTTTCTTCTCTTGAAGTCACAGATGGAAACATATCCCTCCTCTTCATTTTGGTTCCTGGCTATACAGCACAAAAGTTAAGTATATGAATTAAAATAAAGTTAAAGATAAACACACTACCATAAAGAATGTCAGCTACTTGGTCGATTCAGTCAAAGAAAGCAGTAGTGTTTTATCCTTAGTGAAGTCCTCCCTTACATAATAAAACAGTTTTCTTATTTCCTAGGTCTCTCATCAGTAAATGTTTCATTGTTAGTTGGCAGTAGATACGTACTCAATATTTGACAGCCGCTGAGGAATAAAGACATACCCTTGAAACACAAACAGTGTGTTGGCATGTAAAGACCCATCACAGATTAAAACCAAAAAAAAAAAAAAATCCTTGTGTGTATTTAATCATTCTGCTTACAATGTTATTGAATCAAAGTCAAGTTCATCAATTTCTATCACCTTGTGTTCATTGACTCCCATACCACAATAAAGGGGATGTTGTCTACCTGTTTAAAGCCCCACTGAAGAATATGTTCACATATTTTTACTCATTTATCTCTGTCACATGTAATTACCACAGCGGACATTTCTTGCTTCTGCATATTCCCCTCTTCCTTTCTTTCCTTCTCACAGGAAGGGAGTGAGTTTCTTTATCCCAGCCACCCCTGGCTGTTACCATCTGCAGGAAGATCAAAAGGAGGGTCATAGCCATCTAATAACAAGAGATGGAACAGTGTTGTAGGTGAACACTCTATTAGCCTCCTTTTTCATTTTATTCAGGTCAGTGCTCAGGGACTTTCAGATGTCTTTGAACAAATGGATGTAAAATGAAAGACAAGCTACAAAGAAATAAGTTTCTTTTCTTATGCAGACAGGCTGATGGGCTAAACCATCCTATGGTTATAATAGCCTTTTCCCTGGGCAGTTCATGGAGTATCTTTTCTCAGTAATCCTCACCCCTCAAAACAAAGCACAAAAATCAGCTTTTGTCCTGAGACATGCAGCTACTGAAAATGCCCAGAAGAAGTAAAGTGAAGACTTGTGGAAGATGAAGTGGATATTTGTTACAGAGAAGAAACCAGCTGTAGCATCCTGTGATACTGTATCTCTAAAATTAGAGAAGTGCAATCACTACACAGTCTCACACATTGTAAGGGGCTTCTCACATGACGCAGGAACCCTCAGGGTATGTATGCTCAGAGTCTACAGAGAGTTCTGGTTTAAACTTTATATCTCTGGTTTCCTGAAGTACCCTGTGCAGAATTCTCACACAACAGACACTTTTGGATGCTTGACTGTGCCAGAAAGTATGACATTAGTTTTCCATGATAGTTGCACTACAGAGAACATGAGGGGACCAAATTCTTTGACAGTGTAAGTGGGCCTTCCTCTCTTGATTTTGGTGGTGCTGCAATCATTTACACCATTGGACTAGAATCTTGAATTCAGGTTGAACGATACCTGGAATTGAGCATTTGTATTACTTCATGTCAAAAGCACGTTTACCACATTGCTGCAACATTGATCATAGATTTCACTGAGGCCTCAGAGTATGAATTTTGTACAGGCAACTCCATTCCGTAATAATATGGCTAGAAAAACAGCAGAAGCAGAAGCCAGTTAGTTTCCATTGTGGGGACTGTTGTGAAATACTGACCTTTAAGTCACTGATTGTGTATTTGTAATATTTCTCTGGCAATCTGTTTTTCACTATCCATGATCCAGGGCCCCTTGACTTCAGATTCTACCTGTCCCTGATCTCAAGAGGTATATACAGTGATGGAAAAGAATGTAACAAAGAAAAATTGTGTGAATATTTGGAGACTTAAAACTGACTCAATTCATGTTGCAAATGAAGGTTTGAGTTTATTTTTCCAGTTTTTTCCGCTCATAGTCTTACTTTTTTTCCCCAAAACACTGGGTAAATTAAGGTGAATTTTTTTCCAAGAATATTCCTGAATTAGACTTTTAATGGATGCAAAAAGATGGTTCCACTTGCAATGTACATAAGAATTGTTCAGGGTGCACAATGTAACTGATTCTAAATATTCAGATCTTTACATAGAATTTTAAACACATAATTCCTATTAAATGCATTAGGAGACACACTGCTAAATCTTGAATACAGCTTGGAAATTTCATCACCAGAATTTCTTGTACATGTCTAAAACTTACAAATACTACTGACATCTGGAAATCAAAGCAGTTGTATTGATAAAACATATTAACTTTTATAAAGTAAATAAAGCTTACTTTAAAACAACTATGACAGTCTCCGGGACCTTTTATATTTTCCGTTATTGAACTACCAATTAGCCAGTCTACGGACCAGATTTTGTGCACCTTATGTACATGAATAGCCCCAAAGAACTACAGAACTTTCATGGGTTAATTGTACGGGCTGATATCAATGTACAACAAGCTATTAAACTGAATGTTATTCCTGATTTTCACTAATGAGCAAAATTTGGGATTACTTATGCAAGTAAGAAATGCAGAACAGTAGCTCATGTCAACACAAAGGCTTCTTGTTCCAATATTCTCAATTTTCATTATATTTAAGGGAAAATGGAAATGAGTAATGATTGAAGCCCAGAGTCCCAGCAGGTGTACATTGGCACAGCTTGACAGACTTCAGTGGAATTACATTGATTTATACCAGCTGAGGATCTGACTTTTCTCCTTAGTAGTTAGATGAAGTGATTTCCAGTTTTTTCCATAAAGTTTATTTTGTTTGTATGCAGGATTCTGTGAAGGGTCTGTATTATCAAGTAGCAGTAGAAGGAAAATTTGTTTTCATATACCCTCTTCTTTGGCAGCACACCACCTAAACTACTATGGTGCCTCAAAATTAAAAACAGCAGTAACGTCAACTGCCACAGCTGAAGAACAATATCATATAGTAATATGGCTAAAAACCATTTGCTTCAGCAGTATGCAGCTCACTTTACTATCATTCTTACACATCCTAATTAAATCCATATTTTGATGTCTTTCATGAATGGTGAATTTATTCAAAGAGGAAGAGAGATACATAGTGTGCCAGTCTCTATCTTGATATCTGCAGTATTCGCTAAAGAATATCTTTTAAACTGTGCATTGAAAACTCCATCACCCTCTTTTTACCTCTCTGTACAATATGAACATAAACAAGTGGGATGACTAAGCAGGAACAAAACTCAGTAACAGGTAGAAAGATCTGCACAGCAGGAGAATATGTTTGCAAACACAAACAGAACATGAGCAAAAAGTGCTACACACTCCTCCGGCCTGGGGATAGAGCCAAAGTTCAGAGCCTAGGTAGGGAGCCCTACTTTCATCCAACTATTCTCCTCCTGTTCTGTCTCCAGCAGCCTTTTAATAACTCTTTCCTTCACATAGAGATCAGGAAAGAGAAAGCTGATATTTACTGTGTGGGGTTCCAAGTAGTGTGCTTTTATGCATGCACCCTCCCTGCAGCCCAAAATCCATGGCACTAGGATACACAGAAGCAGCCACAAGCACTTTCCAACTACAGCAGAAAAAAAAATCAGGGCATGTCTTCACTGACCGCAGCAAATCTGCAGCATCAGTTCAGTCTTTCCAGATCAATTGAGCAGTCAGTGAAGACTTGCTCAATCGATCAGGAAGTCAACCCAGTAAGTCCACTCTGTGAAAAAGAGTAGAGCTGAGTTGACAGGAGGCCATTTTCCATAGACTCGGTGCAATAGAGACACCACAGTGAGTAAGCATTAGAAAGTTGAAGAGAGATGTGCAAGTTATTTTGTGTAGCTTGCATATCTCCCTTTGACTGCTGCTGAAAACTTTGGTAAGCGTAGACCAGACCTCAGTCAAATGTGTTGCCACTGACCAAAGACACACTCTGAAGGAACAGGGCATCAGAGCCAATTTCTGGACCCTGTGAATAATATTCTTCATGACTAGCACCAGGACTGGATTTACATGTTGCATGATATCAGGTATATCTTGAATGTCCCCCCACACCTCAAGCTGACCTTTATTTTTTTTTTCTATATGGGGAGAGGCGGAGGAGAAGAGAGAGCCTGGCCAGATAAGCTCTGCACAAGTAAGGGTGGGGAAAGAGGGTCTGGGGTGATGAGCTCAGTCAGGTCTGAGTGGGGGCAATATGCTCATTGCTAGCAGATCCGTCAGGCTTCTGACGTGGCCCGGGAGCAAGGGCTCAGGGGGAAGAGGAGGAGCAGGGCAGCAGGGCTTTAGGAGGGAGGTGGAGAAGCAGGAGCAGGGTCAGATTTCCACAACTTATGCAGAGCCCCAAATTGGCTGGGGCTCCTGGGTACATATGTGGAAAAATGCCACTGTTTAGGTGCCCCTAGACTTTAGTAACTCTACTATGCCTAACTGGAAATTCAGCTCTGCCTGGAACACATGTAAGTGATGCAATGATCACAATAAAAGGAGTTCGTATTGCAAGGAATCTATTGTTCATTTTCTGGCTAGGCACTCATTTTCCATCATGGAATCATTTTTCATTTGAAGAAAGTTTTTCTTCTAATCAGATACAGTTTAGTATTCTTCATACTGGTTGCTCCAAGCCTTACCCTGTTAAGCTTGCCAAAAATAGATGTCCATCTGAAATTTCTTTGGAGAAGCCAGGACTATACAAATATAGGTTTACTTCATTGAATCAGTTTGGTTTCCATAAAGTCATCTGCATATGCTTCCGTATACTTCCTGGGGGCTTTATTTTTCATGAGATCCATCACTGGAGCAGAAAGGATTTGGAAAAGAAAACCAAAAACCAGACAGAAATCACCACTAGGAATCATGGACATTGCTGGTGCTGGGCCCACAGGGCCTGCAGGGCTTGAGCCCTGAATCACCCTGGTTCTGCCCTGGATCCAGCACTGGCCGCCTACTGCTGGCCTGCAGCTGCAGGAGCTGTATCTGGGCTGAGGCCACCTGCCAGGCGTGGCCAGCACTGCAGCAGCAGGCGATGGATCTGTTTCTGGGCTGCATACTGCTTGCTGGCAGAGGCTGAAGCCAGCGCAGGCCAGCTGCCACTTTTCAGCAGGGGCCAGAGCCAGCTCTAGGCCGCTTGCCGGGAGCAGCAGGTGCTGGAGCTGGCTCTAGGCAACCTGCTGCTTGCTGACAGAGGAAGAGGCTGGCTCTGGCTCTGGCCTGCTTTCAGGCAGTGGCTGGGACTGGATCAGGCCCCCGGAGCCGGTTGGGGCCTGGGCCTGGGCTGCCACCCCTTTCTTAGGGCCAGCAGTGTTCCTGCTAGCGATTATCAATCAATCAATCAAATTATCAAAGTCTCAGAAGTATTTATTTCTGTAGTATCACACCATAGACTACAACAAGGACAAAGAGGTTAAAAAGGCCATTCCCTTGAAGAAATCCATCATATTGTATCTCCTCACAACCAGTATAAAACAGGTACATTTCTGGTTAGCCCATTCTCACTAAAGACCAAGATTACAATAATGGATCTTAAGATGTTTGACTCCAGATAGTTGAATAAACAATAACCATCATTACAGCAAGTCTGTCATTGGAATAGACCACAATCACCACAGCATAACTCTGGGGTGGTCAAAGAATCCAGAAATTTTGGTGGTGAAAAGTGGCTGGGGTACCATATACATAGCTGCATCTCATAAGAGGGATCCATATAGAGAAATGCACTTAAGAGAAGTATTTGTATTTCAAATAATTATATGCACTAGTATAAGGAACCTGAAGGAAATAACATTATTGTGGGCCAAACTATGTGTTTTCTTTAGTTTTTCTCAAGTCCAGCCTCAGCAAATTTCAAAATATCCCTTAAATCCTAATGAAGTAAATAAGCTAGACTGGAGAAAGGACTTTGCAATTTGGGTATACGTATACAGCACTTAAAAAGACAATTAAAAATAACTCAAGGAAAGAAAACAGTAACTAAACACAAAGAGAAATACACTAGCATATTTGCCTTTCTTTTAATGCTGATAAAACTGAATCCTGCATTAATATCATGTTGTTATTGTCTGTTTTTTGTATTACTCTGAGAAATTAAGTGAATAAAATTACAAAGCTCAAAATTTAAGGTAAATTCTAACTATATACATATTGTAGGACAAATTCTCATTTTGTATAAACTAGCATAGCTTCATGGATTTAAATTCCCTTGGATTTTTCTATAAATGAAAGGTCAAACTGACATAAAGCCATCAGGGGTGAAATGGGGTAGAAGAGGCATAAGGGAACAGATCCTCAGCAGGTGTAAATGGTCAAACTCTCATTGTCATTGACTTCAATGTAGCTATGACAACTTACACCAGCTGAAAATCTGTTCCTTTTCTGGGGTTATTCCCCCAAAGGAGATCATGTGAGCTTGACTTTTCATTTATGAAAAAGTCAAGGAGAATTTAAAAGACAACATATTTCAGCTACAATTCTAGAGAATAACTCAAAGCATCTCTTGGTAGGAACTCATCCTCTTATCAAATTTAATAGGCTTTTAGGGAAGTTTCAATACAACCCTACTAATTTATGCCTCAGTTCAGCAAAACAACCAAAAATTACCTGACTTCAAGCATGTAAATAGTTCAGTTGAAGTCACTGGAATTACTTAAGGATATGTCTATTATAAACACGTAAGAAACTTGCTGAACTGGGGCCTGTGTTCCTTTAAGTGGGCTATCTTAATCTAGTCAAACAGAATGTATAGTTCTATTGCAACATTCAAAATATTTACTTAAACTCATTTGTTTGTTTGTTCTAAGTGGGAGAACTAGAGAGTTATTTAATGTTACCCTTTTTTACCTTTTGCTGTTTATTTTTGTTTCTTGCTAAAAAGGAAGTTGGGATCAATCCCTTGTCAATCAATATGATGACAAGATGCACTGTGCTAGTACAAGACAATTAGATGGAGGTAGCGTATGAAAAGCAAAAATATCACACACATTGTTTTGTGTTTAATATATAAAATTTAAAATAATCACTGCTACCATGAGATATGTTTTATGTAACCATATTGTATCAGAACTTTCTTGATGTGAGAATCGGACAGTAAACCTAAGGCATTATGATTACATTTCTGTGCTGTAATTTAGAGGACCAGATGTCTCATTTTTGTACACACAAATGTTGAAACAGTTGATAGAGACGAACACCCTTTGGGGGTAATTTTTTTAAACAAAGTCTGTATCCCTTGAAATAATCAACTGACATCTGGACAATGACTGCAAAATAAGTACTGGCCCTTCAGACAAACTAGTCATGTGATTACATTACCTTAACAGGCTTTCTTGGAAAACAGCCATATGAAGAAGCACATTACTCTCAACTATTTTAGTAGCACAAAATAAACAAATAAGAATAGAGAGGCATACATCAATATACAAAGGAATAAGCAGGCCAATCACAAAACAAATGAGTCTTTCCACTTGAATTAAAATGTGCTGTTGTTGGAATAATTATTACTTATGCAGGGTATTAGCACGACACTAATTTAACCATAAATTCTTTTATTAAATCCAAAGGCCAAATGGTATTTACACAATTGCTCTAAACATGCTTAAAAAGCCTAAATAATAAACAATTTCATACATCCAAAACAGTAACAAAACATGTATAAAATTAGATCAGGCCGCTTACAAATGGATGAAGAGCAGCAATGCTTAAACCCATATTGGTCACGCAACGTTCCCTCTAAGGTTTGGCGGCTTGTGTGCAAAATTTTCAACCCGTGTGCAGAACTTTTTCTGAATAAGTATAGAACAATGAAAAATTAAGTTATTTAAAATTGTTTTATTAATACTTTGAATGTATTCTATGCTTATGTGACATTGTGTCATCAATTCTTCAGTGTTGTTTGTCTGCCTTTGTCAGTTTTCCAAAATGAATAAGGACATAAAAAAAGTTAAAGGGAAAGCAGCTAATTTGCCTCGTTTTTCATTTTGCACAGCAGCCCATTTTACAATTTAAAAAAATTTGTCCGAAATTGTTTCTAGCCAGTTCAAACGTGTCCCTTTGTTTGTTTTACTTAATTGGTCGCTGTTAGTAACTTTAATCATGATACACTTTATTTTCCTTCATTTTATTAGTGGTTGCTATATATTCCTCCCCCAATTTAGCTCTTCCCTAAGAAGCAACAGGCCAAAAGTTAAAAAATCCAACACAGGACTTGAACCCATGACCCTGACATTATAAGACTAGGGCGCTACCAACTGAGCTACAAAAATACTATCAATAGTAAAACAAAACAAAACTGCAAAAAAATGAAAAGGCAAGCATCTAGGACTAAATGATAATTATGTACTCCACTGCCACTTGATATTTTTTCCCCTCCCTATAAACTGCTCTTAGTTAGTTAGTTTGTTTTTTAAACATTCTACTTACCAGAAATGAAAAGCTGATCCTCAGCGGCGCTAAGGCCCGCCCCCCCCCCAGCTGCTCCCCCATCTGATCCTTGGCCATGGCTGCCCCCTCTTCCAGTCCTCAGCAACTTTGCCAGCCTGAACTCCCAGCCCTGGGCCAAACCTCAGCCGCTCTGCTGGCATGGCCCTGCCAGGCTCCTGCCCCACTCCCCCCAATCCTCAGCTGCTTTCCGGGCCTGGCCCTGCCTGGCTCCAGCCCCTCCCAGCTGCTCTGCTGGCCTGGCCCGGCCCCAGCCCCCACTGATACTTAACTGCTTTTGCTGGCCTTGCCCTGCCCAGCCCCAGCACCCCCACCCCAGCTGATCCTTGGCCGCTTTTCCTCCCCCACCTGGCCGATCCATGGCTGCTTTGCTGGCCTCGTTCTGCCCGTCCCCGGCACCCCTCCCCACTGCGCAGCTGGCCTGGTCCCAGCCCTGCTCCATCCCCCACCCCGGCAGATCCTTGGCCGCTTTTTGGGCCTGGCCCTCCCTGGCCCTGGGCCCACTCCCCCCCCTCCGCCTGGCCGATCCTTGGCCGCTTTGCCGGCCTTGCCCTGCTTGGCCCCGCCTCCCGCCGCTACTCAGCTGGTCCAGCCCATCCCAGCCCTGCTCCCCCCCACCCCTGCCGATCCTCTGCCACTTTGTCTGCCTTGCCCTGGCCCCTCTGCCTTCCCCCAGCTGATGCTCTGCTGACCTGCCCAGCCAATCCTGGGCTGTGCTGCTGGCTTGGCCCTCCCTGTGCGCGGGAATGGGACAGCCTTGCGCGGGGAGGTTTTTTTTAGGTGCGCGGCCACGCAGCCACGCACCTTAGAGGGAACATAGTTGGTCAGTCAGATATTAGAAAATAATCCTTTATGAAGTGACTTTTTATGCCCTTTAGCAAACAAATGATCTCTCTGCCTGTTACTGACCAGCTAAAAATCAGTTTGAACAGTTCACACCTATTTCTAGTCTTAATTCAGGTACGATTCACAACTTTCTTCCCCCTTTTTCCCCCTCCTTCTTACTGGCCAACAGTTTTTACTTCACACCTGGGTTCACATAGGCCCTAATTTTTAAAATAACACTAGAATGTGGAGTGGGAAGTTTCATGTTAACGCTTTTGAAGACAGATATTCTTTGTCTTATTAAACAAAGTCTGCAGTCACCACTATAGGTCAGAAATCTTCCTTTAGAATTTCACCTTATTTCTTTAGGTAGTCTTTGAATCACAGATTCTCTTTACTTCATTCTTTCTGACCTTATAATTCATTACTTTCAATGCCTTCTTTTACAACACATATATTTCCTAAGCCAGCTTCATATTTATTCTACAGCAGTATTACACCTGCAAGATAAAAGAGTGGGAGAGCATAGAAAAGCGAATCCAGATTGTTGCTGATGTGACATATTCCTTCCAGAGCTGGGATATTTTGAACCAAGTGACAAAAGTCCATTATTTTCAGGGCAGTTCATTAAAATGTATGAAGGTATTGCCAGCCTTAGAAAGGTGCCACTGATGATAAAGTCAGTAAATTACAGAGAAGGGCACACCGGACATCCTACATCAGGTGTAAAATACCTATATGGTATTATAAATTGGACGAAGAATGAGTTGGCAGAAGCTCAAGTTTCTTAGGTCACCTGTCATCATAACAGCAAATGCGGGATCTAGGACAGAGATGAATGTGTTTAAGAGAGTCTTTTATGGATTCAGCAATTGTCTTCAGCAACATAATGTCAGAGTCCTCATGTATCCCTAAATGGATCTGGATTAGTAGCATAAAAATAATCTACAAGGGCTACAGGTCATGAAATTCTTTGAAAAATTAAATCAGGTGGCCAGAGACTAGCGCTGTGCAGAAATGGATCCTCTGACAGTCTGATGCTCAAGAATCTGTATTTATGGTCAAAAGGTGTGAGAATTTGTAGAATTTCTTTTGCATTGTCTTGGGAAAGTGCTGTTGTAAACTTTGGGTAGACTATAATTTATTTCACCACCTCTCTCTTAGGGTTTATAACTTCTTGAGAAAAACACACGGAGATCTGGCATTTAGTCATTGCATTGTGCATGGTTTGTGCATGGTCATCCGCCTCACAATCAAGTCCAAAAAGAACAAAAGGAATTAATTTTTAAATATTAACTTAACAAAATTTTATAATAAATAATAGTTTAATTTCTACCATATAACAAAGCTACTTCATAATCCATGTATGTTATTTTTCACAGTTATGTATAAATGTAAACAAAAGAAAAATTAAATCTAAGCAGATCATTATCTACGGAAAAACTGAGAAATAACTCTACCCTCTCCCAAGAGCATAAGCTGAGTTCACACGTCTCAGTCAGAGTTTTTCTTCCTCTTCTAAAGTAAAAGCACTGCAGTAATACATCCTCATCTCTTGTTTGCAGAAATCACTATTTGGAACCCATGCAGACTGGTTTGCCTCCTCTGCTGAAAGCACTCCATTTGCTTGTCAGCTTAAACCTACCAATCAGTATGAAGCATAGAAATGAATTACCTTGTTACAAGAAAAATACAAAATAGAGACAAGCCAAACAGAGAGAACACTTTCCTCATCATCACTTTTTCTATTTATTTATTTATTTATTTATTTAATTTGGTCCCCAAAGGGGATGTTTTCAGAGTGGTTAAGACAATTTAACTAAAACAGTGTGGCTGGAATCAAAGAACATTCAAGATGTACAATTAAAATGAGAGAAGTTGGTTTTACTTTCCAATTTCCTCATTCCGTAACTAACCATCTCAGGGCCTCCCTGTGCTGGAAAATTAACAGCAATAGCCTGATGCAAGATGCTTCACAATTAAGGAAAATCAGCCAGCTTTCTGGTCTTGTGCCTGAGTTTCTCTCAACTCATGCAGGATACATGTCCTTTTGCAAAGCTGCTGGCCTGATTGCCATGAGTCCAACTACAGGGAACTTACTGAGAGGCCCAAAACTACCACACGCAATTCCAGAGACTTCTGGAGACAGAAAACTAACTGTATCTACCTAGCAATCATGACCCAGACACAACTCATCGCCATCTCCTTTTCCTCTTTAGACCTCTTAACGCAGGGGTTCCCCACCACTGTGTCAGGACACATTACTGTGTCATCACACAGCAGTAAGTGTGTCATGGAGAGCCAGGGATGTCTGTATTTGACATGGACAGAGTGGGCTATTGTGTCCTATAGAGTTGCAATATGCTGCCAAGTGTGTCACAGCCCACAAAAGATTGAGAACCACTGTGCTAAACCAATGTTTCTCATCCAGTGTTCCATGGAACAGCAGTGCTCCATGGACATAGTGAAGGTATTCCGTTATCCCTCCCCATCATGGGGGTGGGGATGAGTGCAGAGGCGGGAAGGAGCAACATAGCAAGCTGATGTGCTCCTGGGAGATTTAAAATCCCCCAGCTGCAGCAGAGCTTCTACGTGTACATTGGCATCCACCACCAACTTGCTCCTTTGCTGTGTCTGGAGCATTTTAAATTTCTGGCTACTATTACTGCCATGATCTGATTAGCTCTCAGTGACGGTGGCAGGAAACATAAAAGGCCTCAGCCATAGCAAAGCTTCCACCCCTCACTTCCTCCAGCCAATTGTCTTAATTCCCAATTATTTTCAGTTTTAAGTTGTGGGCATAATCATTATGCATGTATTTAATTTTTTTTAGAAATGAATGTGTGTTATATTTGTAAAACTGTATTTAGTTCAGTTTCTTGAGTCATTTTTGTAGGAATGAGTAACATACAGATATTACGAACAGGGGTTGAAGTAAGCTGGAATGCACCAGAACACTGTTCCAGGGCCCACCATTTTTAGAGTACAGCGTTCTGGGCCCCCCAAAAATAAAATAACGGGGCAGAACATAGCATTCCAGTGTGTACTGCCTTAATACCTCTGCTCAATGTCTCTCACACAGCCAGCAGCCACAGCCCCTACCTGGACAGAAGACACAGTCTTCTGGCCAGCAGGGAGCTTCCCCCAGGCTGGGCCTGGGAGTTTTTAAATCTCCCACCCTGAGCCTGCTATGAGCATGCTGAGAGCAGGCTCAGGGCAGGAGCCTCAGCATGTGGAATGGCCACTCCTCTCTGGTGGCCAGGTGAGGGAGCCCTGGGTGGAGGGGTTGGGGATGGCCAGCCACTGGGGAAAGGGACTGGGTGAGCCAGGGGCTAAAAGAGCTGCAGCCCTGGGCCCTGGCTTGAAGGGAGGGCCCTGGACTGTAACCCCTGAAGCCCCTGCTTATCTGTCCCTACTAGCCCAGCACTCCTGCCCCACCACCATGCCAGCTAGTCTGCCCTCGGTGGTGAGGCTGGCTTGTGCTTGGGCCACAGCCACTGTGCTCTGTGTGTCAGGCTGGCTAGCACAAACAGCAGATGCTGCTTTGGCCCTCCAGGCCCTGCAGTGCTGTTCGACTGCACCAGGGCCCCAGAGTACTGAGAAGTGATTGCAAATGCCTACCTGGGTTGGGGCCCACACATGCATAAAAGGGGCCCAGACAGTATGGGAAGGGGGCCCAGAGATTAGAAGGGTTCTGAGGCCCACTGAATTATACTTTCACCACTGATTTACAAACGTTATAGCCTGTATATATCTGAACAAGCAAGGCATCTTTTGGCACTTTTAAAGACTAATAAATTTATTTATCACATGAGCTTTCATGGGAGAAAATCGCAAGACTCCTTGTTTGTTTTGCTAGACGAGACTAACACGGCTACCCCTTTAGAACTTTGTACACATCTAAGTTCCAAATGGGATGCCATGTTAGTCTCATTCAGTAAAGGAAACAAGGAGTCCTGTGGCACTTAAAGACTAAAAAATTAATTTATTGCATGAATTTTTATATGAGAAAATCCCGCTTTGTCAGACATAAGTTTCCCCATCTTCAAAGCATTTGACAAAGCGGGATTTTCTCCCATGAAAGCTCATGTAGTAAATCAATTTGTTAGTCTTTCAGTGCCACAGGACTCCTTGTTTCTATAGAGCTGGCTTTTCAAGAAAGTTTGTATCATATGTTCCACATAAAGTGATTAATACCAGTAGGTGTTCCTCTGTCTACTAAAGGTTGAGGAACACTGCACTAGACCTCACAAGATTTGACTTCATTAACTTAGAATTCTTTGCAGTTTCAGGCACCTGAATAGATTGAGAATCTAAATAAATCAGATTTTTGACAGGTATTACACTCATTGTACCAGAACTGTAAATAAAATTATTCTGGGTGGATAGCAGTGTTCTAGTGATGCATCAAAAAAGCATGAAGATTTCAATTTTGATACACACTGCAGTCCAGAAAATGCTCCAGAACTGACAATGTATTCATTGCGTACTTTTGTGAAACTGTAAATCTTTCAGTAGGAAAAAAAACCCCACATCACAGCTGCCTAAGTGCAGCTTTAGTTATCCTCAGTAACTTTATATTTTTGGTTGCATTTGCAGCTGGCCAGCCTTTATATAATTTTTCATCCACAAAACTCTGCCTATATCTTTTAACCCATAATTATATTATGCTTACAGCTTGGGGTATTTCTGTCTCTTATTGCCAGATTGCAGAAGCCAGTGCTAATGCTTTGATTTATGCCTTTGGTGCAAGTGCAGATTTTTCAAGTGTCTGTTGCACGTATATAAGAGAATGTAGGGCCTAGTCCCACTATCTATATCTATATCTATATCTATATATTCAACATTGTGTGTGCCTGCGTTCATGTGTGCATATATACGCACATCATGTATATAAGTTTTTTAAAACCCTGAAATGAAATAAATATATAACTTAACCAAATAGCCATGCATATAGGCTAAGGGAAAACCATAATATGAAGGCAGAAAATCAGCAGCTGTCAAATTAGTTTTGCTGTCATCACTTTCAGGACAGATTCATGGCTGAATATCCCTTATGTTGAACATATTCTAAAATAATTGCCACACTATTTTTTGGTTATACATTTTTCTCTGTTGCTATTCTTCCCCCATATTCACCCGATTTCAACTTTTTCTTTGTGTTTTTATATGTCTGTTTTTGTACTGATTGTTCTCCTTTCTCCATTTTCCCTGTTCTTGTTAATTCAAACCCTCTGACTCCACCTCGCAATTTACCCCAGGGCTACCTGCTTGCTGATGGATGGGGGCATCCATTGGTGCTATTTGAGACTAAGACGAATGCAACAGCAGCAGATAAAAAAAGATTGGGCTGATAGGCATCTGGGCCTGTTATTCTGTACATACATGCTTTAGATATCAGAGTCTGTGAAGGAGAGTGGGAGGTGGGTGTCTTTCAAGAAACCACCTGCTACTTTTGCCTGCAGTTGTGGTAGCCTATTCACGGTGAATAGGATGGATGGATCTCTGCTTCTTCACTGTATTCCACCCAAAATCCTAAACTAGGCTGGCACCCCCTCATATTAAACAGTAGTTTTGATTCCAAGTCATCAGCAATCATAGGCATAGCAGAGAAACCAGAGTTCTAGACAAGGGGTTCTCAACCCCTGTGTCGGGACACATTACTCTGTCCACACACAGTGGTAAGTGTGTCATGGACAGCTGGGGAGATGGCTGGATTAATCCTGAAGGAGTGGGCTGGTGTGGCCTGTAGGGTCGCATCCCACCACTAAGTGAGTTGTGACCCAAAAGAGGTTGCGCACCACTGTCTTAAAGGGATATTTTCCTATTACCAGTGGTTAAAGCATAATTTGATAGGACCTGGCACACTCCTAATCTCTGGGCCCCCTTCATGCATGTGCAGGCCCCAGCACAGCTAGGCATTTGTAGCCACGTCTCAGTACCACAAGCATCCATTATCACTCCATAAAAATATTTATAATTTAACATGGTGTTTATGTCTATAGCAATTATTGTCGCAAACATTGCATAATACAATAAGTATTGTGATTAACAACAGTGGGGTATAGGACCTGCCAGCAGCCAGGACAAGGTGGAATATGTGTTCCAGTGGATTCTTCTATTTTTAAGAGCCCTGAAATGCTGGCCTCCAAAATTTGTGGGCCATGGAACTGCATTTGGAGGTGTTCCCCCTTACTTTATCCCCTGCATATTCTTCCAGCTCCCAAGACCTACCCCCAAAATTCACATCCTGCCCCTAATACCCAACCCCAGCCCCAATATCCACTCCGCTATCCCCAATATTCCTCTAGTCCCTAATACCAACCCCCAAAATCCACACCCTGCCTCCAATATCTAGCCCCCAAATCCACCCTTCGGCCCCCAATATCCAACCCCTCGCTCCTGGCCACCACTCACCATAGAGTGGAGGAGGGGCTATGTGTCACTTACTGCCCTGTGCCAGGAGCCAAGCGGCACTGCTGGAGTCTGGCAGTGCTTGGTTGGGCAGCAGCAGCAATGGGTGTGTGTGCTGCATGTGGTGAACCCTGTCCTGCTGCCCCTGGCAGGGGCATGGGGGGGTTGCAGCACCTTGTGAGGCCATTGAGGGTGTTCAGGGAGCCAGGAAAAAAGAAGGACCAGCCAGGCTGGGATAATTAAAGCCTCCCAGGCAAGACAGCAAGGTGTGGAGCACCCTGGCAGCTGAGGTTGCTTCTGCCCTGCTCACGCAGATGGCGCGTGTAGGAGAAGTCTGTAAAGGGGAAACATGGCCGCCTCCAGCACAGGCAACATGGCCACTGGGATAGGAAGTATAAAAGTAGGTCCAAGGAGCTCAGTTCAGCCCTGGCTGCTGATGAGGAAGGATAGCTGTCTCCCAGCTGCTCAGCCCCAGTCATCCTTCAGGTTGAAGGAGCAAATGCCTACCCATTGGTCTCCACCCCAGTACCAGGACAGCTGGCTTGAGCCTGCCATGGCAGATGTCCCTGAAGAGGGGCCAGGAGGACTGCTGGAGTAGGATTCCCACATTTTCCCCTGAAGGCCCAGGTTTCCAAGACCCAGCCCTGACACCACCTTCCTGTGATATGAAGGAACTGCTGCTTGCCGTGAAGGAATACAGCCTTTCAGCAGGGCAGGACCTGGAGGAGCTGCCCCTTGCAGAGGACCAAGTGTTGCTCCATGAGTTACACCCACCCAAGGAGATGGAGGTCCCAGTGGAGTTGCCTGACTTACCCCTGTTGGATGAAATGGAGGGCTTCTGCTCCTTGCCCCTAAGCAACTACCTGGAGGACTCCACTGAAGGGGCTGAACAGGTCCTACTGGGAGAGGGGGAAGACAGTGGCCCAGGGGAGTTGTGCCTCAGGCACCCAGGCCTGAGCCCCATAGTGGGGTCAGCGTGTTGCAGCTGGATCCCCGCTGACCCCATGGTTGAATCCTCAGCCACTGTCAGGGCCCTGGGCCGGGAGACAGTGCAGTCTGGTGGGCCTGTCCCCCTACTGCTAGATGGCATTACCTGCAGGGTCATGTACCCCCAAAACTGAAAAAACTGTCTGATACCTAGCGTTTTTACCCTCTAACCTGAGGACTTGTGGTTTGTGTACTCTATGTAAAAGGGTTCCGGACTATTAATGGAATGCCTTACCGCAGGACAATAGACTACTTGTTTGCACGTAGGTTTCCGCCCTTTCCTGTCTCTGGCAGGGACCAAAGACTAGAGACTTGTTTGAACCACCTGTCCTAGGTGGTTAGTCCGCACCCGGAAGGGAGCAGGCGGACTCTCACAGAGTTGCTGCAAGCTCTGTCCAGTGAGTGTGGAACTGCAAAGCTCGGCCTTCTTTACCTCCCCCTTCACTGTTGTGTCTGCCCACACTACGTGGGTGGGGGTAGAAGCACAATCACAGATGGCAGGTTAAAGTAATGGGGAACTCACCAGAATGATGCGTTGTGCCTCATTTTTCTTTAACCCCTTTGGGGTCTTAAAGAGTGTGGCTCTTTAAATCTTTGCCCTGTGGGGGAGGGACTGATTGGTCTGGAAGGAGGGTGTGGAGCTGATGGGGAAGGGGGCTGCAGGAGAGAGCCAGAGAGAAGCAGCAGAGAGAGAGGCCCTGCCTGAAGCCAGCTAGGACAGAGCAGTTGATCTGGGAGCCCAAGACAGTACATTCAGGAGGACACTGTGCTGGGGAGCGTCGTCCAAGAACAGAGCTGGACCCATGTGACTGGCCACCCGGAGCTGTGGGGCCATGAGTACAGGACCTGGGACTTGGCCTGGGACTAAGGGGGAGGCTGTAGTTAGTTAAGTGGGGAGGGTGTCGCTCTGTAGTCACAGCGAGTGGCAGAAGAGACATCAGAGGGTTTTGCTGGGAAAGTTGTGGGTGCCACAGACAACCAGGAGCTGCTGGACTGAACACTGGACTGGAACTGTGCTGGGACTCCTGAACTCAGGGTGCAGACACAGAGCTCACTGTCTGCCTTCAGCCTGCTGCACTGCTGGGCCTGCAGTGCCCTGTGTTAGCTGTTACTCTGGCTGTGTTCGCACACACAGGGTTATTTCGAAACAAGTTGTGTCGAAACAACTTGTTTCGAAACAACACCTTATTTCGAAATATCTTATTTCGAATTAACAAAATGTTAATTCGAAATAAGAAAAAAAGCGGGAAACGAAATAGCAAGTTCACTGTGTGAACATGCTATTTCGTTACCCCTGGGGGTGAGCCGCTGCTGGCTCACCCTG
>ML681966.1:10622230-10657110 GCA_007922195.1 Podocnemis expansa
TGTTCCGAAACAACATGTTCACACGTGTTGTTTCGACCCCAAATGGGATTTAACTTGTTTCAAAACAATGCCCTTGTTTCGAAACAATGGGTTCCCGTTGTTTTGAAACAACGGTGCTTCGTGTGAACATGTTTTTTTTGTTTCGAAACAACGAGGTTGTTTCGAAACAAAAGTGCTGTGTGAACACAGCCTAAAAGTTAGATTGGACTGAAAATAAGCCTATTTCCAGAGTGGATCATTGTCGCGTTGGCATTCATGTGGGGTCTGAAGTATTTCGTTCTTTACAAATGGCTTTTTACTTGCGTAAAACCGTTACACCCAAGAGAATTTAAAAAGGAGTCTACCAATTCAGACTAGGCCCCATAAATTTTATGAAGAGGTTCATCAATCAGTTTGTGTTTTGAATATGCCTGTTGAGACTTCAACAGCTTTCTTGATTACTTACAGATTCTTTTTGTTCCTTCTCATCATTACTCAAGGAAAAATATGATGTTAAAGTTTAACAATCATACACCATGAGTTGTAAAAGGATCCTACTATTAATCAAACATTAGTCCTGCTCCTGAATGTGAGGGCTCACTTACCTTAATACCTGGTCTCTGATGTATTATTTGACCTGGAAGTAATACTCTGGTGGTGGGTCATACAGTGACAGATTGACAGGACCTGACAGGTTAGGGGATGGAGCCAATGGCAGCTACCTGGCTGGGAAAGCTGGGTACGAGGAAGAATGGAGTCTCTCTGTCACGCATACTTCTGTGCACCGAAACTCTTGAATTCTATACAGCACTTTACCCCCAAAGCTATACAGTGTCAACCATCTTTTATTTCTCTTTGTTCATGGACCTTGCTGTGTCACACTGCCCGAGAGTATGTTATGACCATGTGTCGTCAGTTAATGGCAGATGTGACTTTGATCTTGTTCCTGATGGGTCTTTTTGTCCTTTACTTTTGAGAGGTGATTCTTCCCGCTTTTGCAGGGTCTATCTGCATTGTTCTTCATCCATTAAGGTCATGCCAGCAGTTTGTCCTCAGGCCAGGCTGGAGTTGGAGACTGAGTCCATCACACACATCCTTCATTTACATATCCAAACTAAGTTCACACATCTAAACAAAGTTGCAGCAAAACTTAGGCTGGGCAATACAAACTGAAGAAAGCAATTCAAAATGGAGGTTTAGTTACAATATGGAGTTACATCAGACTTTGGTTATGATGTTAAAGAATGAGTGAATGAAAGAACATGGTATTTTCACCAATGAATAATAGAAATTATTTCAGACAGAAATACTGGTTGGAAGCAATTCTGAGGTATAAATTCATCATTTGTGGTACAAATGCCATGCCCAAATATGGACTGAAAAAAATGAATTGGGCTATATCCACACTGCCATATAGGAGAGTGTGAAATGCCTTATGAACCCACCACAACAGCTACAGAATGGTGCCCTGCCAATGCCATACATGAGAAAGTGAGATGATTTCTTATTTGGTAAATTAACTGCTTTCAGTTCCCTGTACATTATTTCTTTTACATTAAGAAAAACTGATAGTTAAGATAAATCACTGGGTTATGTGTCATTGGTCATAATAAGAATCCAGAAAATTGGATATCAGCCATTAAACACTGTGCTGTCATTAATTATTTGTTAAATCACCCAGTTTGATTAGGTCCCTCTGGTGCTGGACTCAGTGGAAATGCAGAGTAAGGGAGCTGCCACCCAGAGGAATTCATATTCATAAGGCCTTATCTTCATGAAAAAGTTGTATCAATTTAATTTAAATCAGTTTTTTAACAGATTTATTTAAACAGGTGCAACACCGTTATTCTTCATCTCTGCCGTGCACACTATTTCTGTGGTTTAAGAGGAGCCTGTTTTTGGTTTAGCTTAAATAGATCTCTAATTGACTTAAACTTAATGAGTGGTGTGCCCCAGGGGTCAGTCCTGGGGCCAGTTGTGTTCAATATTTTCATTAATGATCTAGACGATGGGATTTATTGCACACTCAGTAAGTTTGCGGATGACACCAAGCTGGAGAGAACGATAGACACGCTGGAGGGCAGGGAGAAGATTCAAGAAGACCTTGACGACTTGGAGCAGTGGGCCTATAGAAATCTCATGAGGTTCAACAAGGACAAGCGCAAAGTCCTGCACTTGGGACGGAAAAACCCCATGCACTGCTACAGGCCAGGGAGTGATCACTTAGTAGTAGCACTGTAGAAAAAGACCTGGGGGTCCTGGTGGATGGGAAGCTGGATATGAGTCAACAGTGTGCTTTTGCTGTCAAAAAGGCCAATGGCATACTGGGCCGCATCAGAAGCAGCATTGCCAGCAGATCGAGGGATGTGGTTATTCCCCTCTGTTTGGCACTGGTGAGGCCACATCTGGAATACTGTGTGCAGTTTTGGGCTCCCCACTACAAAAAGGATGTGGACAAATTAGAAAGAGTCTATCAGAGGGCAACAAAAATGATCTAGGGGCTGGAGCACAAGCCCCATGAAGAAAGACTGAAGGAACTAGGCTTATTTAGCCTGCAGAAGAGAAGACTGAGGGGGGATTTGATAGCAACCTTCAGCTACCTAAAGGGATGTTCCAAGGAGGATGGAGCTTAGCTGTTGTCAGTAGTAACAGAGGATAGAACAAGGAGCAATGGTTTCAAGTTGCAGCTGGGGAGGTCGAGGCTGGATATTAGGAAAAGCTTTCTTACTAGAAGGGTGGTGAAGCATTGGAATGGGCTACCTAGGGAGGTGGTGGAATCTCCATCTTTTAAGGCCTCATTAAATAAAACTCTGGCTGGGATAATTTAGTGGGAATGGTCCTGCTTTTTTTGGCAGGGTCATGAGGTCCCTTCCAGCCCTATGGTTCTATGATTCTATGATAAATAAAAATAACCTTGTCAGAACCAAAATAAGAATGTCCATGCAAGGGCTTGTATCAGTATAACTAAATTAGTTTAAATGATCATTTTAAGGGTTCCCAGACTAACACTGCCAACACAAGGAGTACTGCCAGTATAGTTATAACAATGTAATTGTAGGATTATGATTACACTGGTAAAGTGCCCGTGTAGACAAGCTCTAAGTTAAACTTTTTCATGTCGACGAGATGTAGCTGGTGCATTTAACAAACATAATGGGAGCTGGAGGACAAGAGTAGAGGTGACATTATTGAGAGGAGAGGATCACATTATTATGCTGAATCACTGTATGTATTATTTGTAGGTGTAACCCTTCTCCCAGCTGGAGCTGGCTCAATGTTGAGGGGTTTCTCTAACTACAGAAAACAGAACCAGATTCAACTGCTACCCAGTAATCTGGGAAAAGTAAAAAATCATGCCTGGCAGCCTCTAACACGCATACTTTCCTTCTCGCAAGCATTGAGTCTATGTAGAACAAAATAAAATGTATTAAAAGGGAAAATGGACCCAATATTAGTTGGGAAAACACCACAACCACAGTTCAAAAGCATGTGACTGTAGGGCATTGGGCAATGTCCTTTGTCTCAGTTTCTCACCTTGTGATGTGGAGTCCCATTGCTTAACTAATCTGAAGCTCACGTACAGTTCTGATGTGGAGGATTTCTGAGTAGAAAGTTTATTTAAATCAACTCTCTATAGTCATGTGTTCCCTTGTTCACCAATAGATGGTGTCAAAAAGCTCCTTCTCTATGAAGCTTCTGTCCTTTCACCTTCTCACCAATGGAGGGTAGTAGTGAACAGCAGAGCTTCCAACCAAAAAGCTGACACATTCAACAAGAGTTGTTGGATATTTAGGGATATGTTTACCACTGAGCTGAAGCTTGGCTTTCCTGTATGAGATACAAAGCGGACATATAAATCTGAGCATCCATGGTAATTAGAACTAGCTAGAGTTACTAGTATCCAGTATGACCTATGCCTCTCTTTATGAACAATTGATGCCAAAGAAAACAAGGACAACAGAAAAAAATACAGCGCATAACTGCAAAGCCTCAGCCATTTGGTACTTATAAACATATTAAGATATCTAAATACGTACCTAGCAAAAATGAGTAATTTTCTCACCAGCTGGGTACCGGTATAAACAGTTTAACAGAAAACAAATAAATAAATAAAAATGATCAATGTCTATATTAAAACCCTTGTGGTTCACTAAAACTAAAATTTGTCTCTACCCACTCACTCTACTCACTCCAGAAAGCTTGGGAAAGCTTTGCCACATGTCCTGAAGTTCAACATATTCAGGGTCTCTCACACTAAAACGAAGTAAATATCAGAGTCAAAGATATTGAAAACAGTCCTTCCCTTAGAAATCAGAGGTGATTAGCTAGAGTGCTACTGTTAATCTCAACTGTTGTCTTGCAACATGAGGAAAGATATCATCTCTGAGGATACGTACACACTGCTGCTGGGAATGAGCCTCCCATCCCCCAAAAAACCAGACTCATGCTAGCAAGACCTGAGCTAGTGTGCTAAAATAAGTGTGTGAACATTGCAGCTCTGGTGACAGCTTGGGCTCAGAAGCCCAACTGACCTCCTAAGCTAAAGAGCCCCCACTCACCTGGACCCCAAACAGTAGCATCCACATTGCTTGTGATGTTCCCCTCACATCACACTGCCATCTTGAGTTTGCTAGCTCAAGCCCCACCATCAGAAGCCTGTCTATCCCAGCTGGAAGGTAGTTTAAGTAGATACTTAGTAGTAGGAACTATGGTCTGCCCTTCTTCCTATTTAATTCAAGATGAGTTTGGTGATTGACTTTAACGGGAGCTGGAGTGGGCCTTAAATTGGGCTAACAGTAAAGTAGCATTAGATTAGAATTGTATTCTTTGATTTATATTTGAGAGAAAGAGGAAAATGACTCACTCTTAAGGAAAAAGAATGATTCAAAAATTTGTTTGTCTTCCTGTGCAATATATAATGTAACCACTCCTTCTTTTTCTTTATTTGTAGGAAACCTGTTTTCTTTATATTTTTGTTTCAAAAAAATCATGTTCCACTGGAAACAGTTTCTCTCAGTCAATCACCATCATCAGCAGGTAATCATATTCCATCAGCACAACAATATTTTGAGTTAATTTTTGAAAATTACTAGTGTTATCCTGGATTTCAATAACAGCCAATGGGGGAGGGGGGCGAATCTTCATTTTGTGGGTTATTTGCATTCAATTTCCAAAAAGACAGCACTTAAAAAAGGGGGAGGGCAGAGGATGAAGTGTTTCTAACTCTGAGAAATGTCATATAATTAAGCCTCCAGCTGCATATATTTTTAATACCACAGACAACATAGTAATTGACATACGTGATTCTGAATCACACTTCAGATTTTAAATTATTTCACTCCACTGAAATGTGTTTAAGTGCACTACCCAGACACTTTCAGTAATTCAGCTTTTAATGACTATCCTTCACTTCAGTGCTACCTTTGATGTTAAAGTAGTCTAAGAAATAATGTAATTTTCCCACAAGCTGGTTGGGTTATAGTCAGATGTTTCTTAAATATTTCATGTAAGAACTCTCTCTGACCCCAACCGCTGCAAAGAATGTGAGAAGATTTTACTTATAACAATTTTATATCTTGCAGTTCATTGAATCCACTCAGATGATCAGGACCTCAAAACCCACATTGATTGCTGAACCTGAAGTAAGATCAAAGGAACAAAGCAAGGAGCTATGGTGAATGTAGAAATACAAGATATAGCAAGCATAATTAATGTTCCAAAGATCACACTACATTAGATTTTAATAGGTGCAATCATAGTACCATGTATCACAACAGATAACTTTAAGAAGTACTCTGATTTAGGCTATGTCTACACTAGCGCTTATGTTGGTCAAATTTTTGTTGGTCAGGGTGTGAAAAAAATACCCCCTGGCTGAGAAGTTGCATGGACAGAAGCTCCAGAGTGAACAGTCTATGTCAGTGTAAGATGCTGTCCTGCCACCATAGCTACTGCCGCTCATTGGGTGGTTTAATTATGCCAGTGGGAGAGCTCTCTCCCAGCGGCATAAAGCAGCTGCATCAGAGACCCTATATTAGAATAGCTGCAATAGTACAACTGTGCTGCAAGGTCTCTGTGTTCATAGACCACTGAACCAATAGAAGACAAATATTATTAACCAGATAATATACAATTCACTGTTAGCAGTTGGTAACTGGATGCTTCTGCCTTAATCATAGTCTCTCTGTAAATATCTGAGCTCTGTATACAACTATATTACATAAAAAGAATATCAAAAGGCATTATTAGAATAATCAAACCCATTCACTCAACTTATTTTCATTATATCCAGTGACCATGTAAGAGGGTGACTTTCTATTGAGATAGAGACCCTGAGACTAAGCCAACTCTGATTATAGCATAAACTGCACCTGCAAGGAATTAGGTGATTTTTGTATGAAAGGAGCCAAGTCTAAGTGCTGACTTGGCCTAGGTGACAGAAATCAGTTGCAAGGACCAAGAAGGTTCCTGCAGAACTTTAAATCAGAACTAGAGTCAGAGCAGGAAAGGAAGTGAAGCTTGGAGCTTAAAGGAAAACTCTTCAGCCAAGGAGAACTGGAGAGCCCCTGACTGAGAGAGAAAAGAGACGGGGAGTTCCAGAGAAGTAAGGAAAGTAGGAAGTGGAATGAGAAAAACTGCAACACTGGTGAAAGAGTTGACCTAGCTGTACAATATAGGCCCATGGACCAGACCTGAAAACGAAAGGTAATACACTGGGTTTCTTCCCCTACAGGCCCCAAATAAGGGGCATACAACCCTTCAGCCATAGTTACTGACTCCAGCAAAGAGGCAGCAGGCTGACCTAAGGACTAACAGAGGAGGAACCCCACAGAGGGCACAAATTTTGGGGATTTTTTTAGTTTGGAGAAGTGTTACCCTGGAAGTAATGGACTAAACTCTTAAAATAGTACCAGAGTGACCATCAGCAGGAGGCAATAGCCCCTCAAGAGAACTGCAGTGCTATGCTTAGCCATGGAGAGACACCTAAAAGTGAGTGAATTTGGTTTCAGCCCACTATTGGCAAGGATAAAAGTATAGAAGGGTTCTGAGAGTTTCCTGCCTAACTTTATTTAACACATACACACAGAATGTAATTTTCAATGATGGTCCAAAATGTTCCAGCATAAATGCTACATCTAATAGACAGTGTCTTGAACCACTGCTATAATAACTTCTTCTTTTTTTCATTAGGAGGTTCAGGGAGCAGAAGGAATCTCTGGCAGCACACAGACTAATCACAATCCTCTGTAGAGCCTCCACATGCTTTAAATTCACCTTGCAGTCAGGGCACACTTTAAAAATGAAGTTTACTTTTGCAAACTGCTGAATAGTGTAGTTGTCATAAAAACATTTGCTGCCTTTTGTTAACATTCTCAAGCAATGAGGACACCGGTAATTGTTGTGAGGGTTCCACTGACAAATGCAGAATTGTTATCTTTTGAAAAGACTGGTTCAATATGAGAAACAGGTTCATATAGAATCTGGACAATTATTTTACAGAAAAGAACTATGTAGCTCTCTTATCTCATTTCTGTAACTGTCATCTCTTCTTTCAGGCCCCCAGTCCTGTTTAGAAGTCTGTAATAGTCAGAAAATTCCATTATATAACCAACTTTTCTATTTCTATTAACAATAACTGACTAAAATAGATTTGCTTTTGAAAATTTCATGGCTTGTTACCTGATATTCTTTAATTGAAAGCACTTGAGATCATTTTACTGATTTGTCCATACAGACTTTATTTGGTTGTGGACTGGGATGCACAATCTTCTGCAAGCTTCAGGCTACATTTTAATTACTCACTGGTAGTAGGGACAATCTGGACAAAATATACTTTATTTAATGTATTTATTAATGTCTTTTGTGTGTTTATTTGTAGATGGTTTTCTAAGGCACATTTAATGCTCCCCAGGTACATACTCAACTAACTGTTCCCCCCATTATTCCTGCTAAAAGCCAGGAAAACACATGACTCTCTCCCCTTAGGCAAAGAGATAGACCTGGCATAAATAAACAGGATTTGCAACCTACTTCAAAGGTCAACTAACTGAAGGTCACAAACTGAACCCAAAGTTTCCCAAACACCACCCGAAGTTCAGAAAGCAAAGTGATTGAAATTCAATAAGAGAAAATGTCATGTGTCCTGCTCCACTGTCAAACATGGAATTGCTTCCGTGGAAGAAACCAGTCCAGTATATGCCCCATCAGTTTTTTCTGCAAAGTAAACAGAAATTTCTACTGTTAAATAATCAATTCAGTATATATTTATTTTTTCTACACCAGTAGCACCTAGGTTCCTAGTAATGATGGACCAGGATCTCATTATGTTAGGCACTATAGAAACAAAGTACAAAAAACCAACATCTGTTCCAGATAGCTTATCGTCAAGACAAGAGACAGATTAATACAGAGGGATGGGGAGTACAAGAAAACAATGAGATAATATCAGTCAGTGTAATAGAGAATGGTCTCAGCATGATAGCAAATTAATATTTGCCAAGTTTTTTGTAGGCATCACAGCAAAGGAGATTTTTCAGGACTTTGAAGGATAATGATGGGGAAGAATCCTAAAGAATGCGGGGCAGCATGGGAGAAACTACAAAGCATATGGTTTGAAAACTTAATAAGTGGGCAACAGAGGCTGGTAGCATGGCCTAATTGGAGACATTTTGATAATGTATGAAAAAATTATAGGTAGGGTGGGGATAATCTATAAAGGGCCTGGAAAGTGAAGACAAGCAAATTATATTTGATATGATCAAAAAGAGGAGCCAGTAGAGGGTTTTAAAGATAGGGTTCATGACAAAATGTTGGGTTACAAAAATAATCTTTGCAATAGCATTCCAAATGGATATAAGCAGGAAAAGATTTCACTTGGCCAAGCCAGAGAAAAAGATGTTGAAGTAACTGAGACCGAGGATGGCAATAATCTTTATGAAAGCTAGCCATATGGATAACTGTGAAAGGTGTTACTATAGAGATGTTATGCAGAAAGAATCTGCAAGATTTATACATAGCCTGGATGCCTGGACCTAGTGAAAGAGCCAAGTCAAAGATGATGATGGAGTTACAAGCCCAAGTGACAAGGAGAATGGTGATATTTTTCAAAGTGATTAAGAAAAGAGGTAGGCAGGAGCGCTTGTGAGAAACAAAATAATAGGTCTGTTTTAGCTTAGTTGAGTTTGAACTGATGGTTAGATTGCTGTATCTGAGAGGAGAAAGACTGAATTAACCAAGCTTCCAACAACCTGGAATATTTGGAGCTTTGCTGGTAAGAGAAACAAGGAGAGCTCTGTCCCTCCTTTACAGTTGTTCCATAGAACTTTAAAATATTTTTGTTGCATCTATTCATGTCAATCCAAACGTGACTTCAGCACTGTAAACACCACTGTTTATGCTTCATCTGACAAGAGCCGCCAGAACGCCAAGATGATTTATGAGAATATTTCAGATAGACAAACATTTAGGAGTCATTGTATCAGTGACCAAAGACAAGGCTGGTGGTGGAGATATTGTGTTTGTTTGTTTGGTGTGACCTACAAAACCAGCAATACAGTAATCCATTGACTGTGCAGTTTTCTCCCACAGAGTTCCTCTACCTGAGGTGAGCCCAGACTTCAAATGAGAGGTATTATTCATCTGATCATTAGAAGGGTGTAGTTTTCTATTTCCAGGCTTAGATTAATCATAGAAGTCTAACTATATTCCAGGCTTAGACTAATCACAGAAGTATAGGACTGAGTCTAGTCAAGTCCCTTGTGGTCAGGGTAGGTCTATGTATTATTTAGCCCATCCCTGACTGTTATTTGTCTAAGCCACTTTTAAAAATCTTTAATGATGGAGATTCCACATCTTCCTGGGCAATTTATTCCTGTGCTTTAATTAAAGCATTGGACATGAAGAAAAGTGTATCTACATATAGACAATGCAAAAACCCACAGAGGATGACCATTGTGGTGGCCATGAGAGCCTAAGAAATGTAGAAAAAATGGTTAAACACATTACTGCTCTTCAAGATGCAATGTAGTTGTGTATTCTATGTGAGTATGTGTGTCCTATCCACAGAAGACAGAGAATTTAGCCTTACACTATCCATTAGAGCAGCACTCACACCAAGTGGCCATAGCCCCTCCCCTTGTTGTAGAAGGGCAGTACCATTCTGATCCCTCCATTCCTGAATTGTTCACTGCCACAGATAATCCGAGATCAGCAGAGGAAGATGTTCAAGGAAAAAAACATGTGGATGATAGACTTATTTCAGCCACATTTGAAGAGTTAAAAAACAAAACCCACAGCCTGGCATATTGGACTACCTGGGTGCATGCAGCCATGGGGCCTAGCACCTCAGGCATACTCAGGTGGTGTCTGATGATTGGGACTGATGCCCCAAATATAAGCATCATATCACCTGGAATCATTTAATGAGAAGAAACATTCTTGAATTCATAGAGTCTAACAGGGCCTCAGTGAACTCGATTCTTTGAATTGTAATCAAAATCGACTTCCTCCTGTGTAGAATGAAATTCAGTTCACACTATGCTTACTCAATCATCTGGAAATGACAGAGGAGGTCCTCTCTGGAGTTGCCCCTCAGTAATCATCCAGATCCAGGAAGATAAGAATTGCCCCCGTCCTGAGATTTGCAGTCATCACAGCTATGCATTTGGTAAAGATCAGGGCACATGGAAAACAAGCTGAATTGCAGCACCCTGATGAAAAACCACAGAAACCTCTTGTAACTAGGGAGAATTGTTACATGAGGTTCAGAATGGATCTCATCTCCATGTTACCTACAACAATCAGGAAATATCAGGAGTAGAATCCTGTCCCCAGTGTGGCAGGAGGACCTTCTCTATGGCCTCCATGGTCAATAGAGAATAAACCTCTCAAGGATCAGTGTTTCATGAGAGGAGTCCCTGAAGAAGGACAGCATAAGGAGTGCAGAGGGTTGGGGGGGGGTGGAGAGGAAGTAGATGTCATAGCTTGATTTGACTGTGCTTAGAATCAGTTATTTGTTCTGATCATGTCCCAAACACCATAAAAGTGGGTCTGCCTGCTGCTGAACAAGAGGGATGAGGAAGGAGAGGATACCACTGGATTGGTGTGCAAGGCAAATGAGTAAAAAATGGACACTTGTTGGAAGTCACGGATGGTGGGGTGCCAAGCCAAGCCCAGCCTTTACTTCATAGGCCATGCCGAGGCAGCATAAGCTGTGATACCAAAGGGCTTGAAGGCTCTGCAAAATGACCAGAAGCTGTCCAAAGTACAATGGAGGTTGAGTCAGTAAACATCATTTCACCAGAGAATTCCTGAAGCAGTGAAGAGTCCAGGATTGAGAGGCAAAGTCAATTTCAGCCACTTGCTATGCCATTGACATGGACAGTATTGGAGCTCTTGTCAATGTCATTGACAGCAGACTCAATAGATGCACCATCATCAGAACCAGTTGATGGTAGAGGTCTTCTCAGCTCTTGGAATGGTACCACAGAGAGATTGGGCAGACCTGCTCCATGACATGGGCTACAGGGTTTACAAGGCCAGTCAGTATTCCTCTTAGAAGAGAAGGAAGCGGAGATTTCTGAGCCCTAGAATGCTCGTGATTCATTTTATGAGACCTTCTCCTTGCACACTAGACGACGGTGAATGACCACTCTTCCTCCTGAGTGAAACACTGGAGTATGAACATAGAGGGTGTGTTCACACAGCAGTCTTACTTCAAAACAACAGAGGTTGTTTTGAAATAAGAAATGCCATGTTCACACGATGTTCCATTGCTTCGAAACAACTTAAACCCCATTTGGTTACAAAACAACGTTGTTTTGTAACGAGTTGTTTCGAAACAATCCCATTGGAACATGTTGTTTTGAAACAACGGTTGTTTTGAAACAACCGTCTGACCTTCCAGGGTACTCAGCACCCCAGGGAACAGGAAGTTCCTGCTTGGGCGTGCCTGGCTGGCAACATGGCCGCTGACATGGCCCAGTGAGGCAGCCATGTTGCCACACCTCCCATGGTGCCCTGCCCCTGAATCAGAATAGCAAGCCCACAGTGTGAACATGCTATTTTAATTCCTGCTTTTTTCCTTATTTTGAAATAACTTTTTGTTATTTCAAAGTAAGGTATTTCAAAATAAGGCATTATTTCGATACAAGTTATTTCGAAACAACTTGTATCAAAATAACCCCATGTGTGAACATAGCCAGCGTGGCATTATTTTCCCAAGACCAAAGGTAACCATCAGTTAGATGAGGTCTTCAGTTCCAAAGTGGGCCTTATGGCCTGTCCCCAGAAATGCTGCTTCAACTTTAAGTCTCTCACCACTTGGCTCCTCTTTGTGACTTACTTACAGACATTACCTTGCTCTTTGGGGTGTCCCCACTAAATAACAAGCCATACTTGAGCCCTAGTGAGAGCATCACACAGTGCAACCAATGGCTTTAGCTAACACTAAACCTACACTTCACAAAACATGGGGTACTACCAGTACTGTATACCACAAAAAGTTCTCAAAAACTGAGATGAAAATGTGAAGTGAAGACAATACAGAGCTCCAACTCAAAGACATGAGTGGTGAGAACTGAGGGGGATGAAGATAATGGCCTATTTATAGGGCCGTGGAATGACTATGGCTATGTCCACACACAAGTGCTTGTTTCAAAACAAGCCTTTTCAAAATAAGGCCTTATTTCAAAACAAGTTATTTTGAAATAAAAAAAGTTAATTCAAAATAAGGAAAAAAGAGGGAATTGAAATAGCATGTCCACTGTGACATGCTATTTCGAAATAGGAGAGGGGAGGAGGAGGGAGGCCCTGTGCTGGGCCAGGGACGTCCCGCCCCTGGGCTTCCCCTCCCCCCCCGCAGCTCCTGCCAGGGGCGGAGGGGCTTCTCCTGCCCCCCGCGGCTCCTGCCGGGGGCAGGGGGGGTTTATCCTGCCCCCCGTGACTCCTGCAGGGGGAGGGGAAGCCCAGGGGGAGGGCGCCCTGGGCTTGGGGGCAGCCCCAGCTGGCTTCCCCCCATTCCCCTTGTGGGGAGTAGGGGGGCAAAGGAGGCTGAGGCTCCCGTTCCCCCCTGCTCCCAGCAAGGGGAAGCGGGGGGAAAGCTGGCTGGGGCACCCTCCAACCCCCTGCACCCCACTCAGCACCCTGGCCTGGGTGCTGATCCCTGGCCAGGGTGCTGGGGAGGGTGGGACCTTCTCCCCTGGGCACTATGCACCCTGGGGGGAAGGTCCTTGTTATTTCGAAACAACCTTTGTTTCAAAATAACATGTCCAAACGGCTTATTTTGAAACAACTGGTTTCGAAATAACCCTCCTTTCGAAAGCAAAGTGGTTTAAGCTGTTTCAAAAGGAGGGCTCTTGTTTTGAAACAAGGAGCTCCCTTCTTTCAAAACAAGTAAACATTGTGTGGGCATAGGGACTTTAATTTTGAAACAACAGTGTTGTTTCAAAATAAAAGCCCTGTGTGGACATAAACTATGACTGCAGGGCCATTTCTATGAATACTATGGGGAATATTTCTCCTTGTTCAGGGGACTCATATACCCACATAGAATACATGACTGCATCTATTCAGAGATTAATTATTTGCATAGTCCTACACACATTTAAAACCAGGTCATATATGAAGTCATAGATTTATAGATTTTTAAGGTCAGAAGGGATCTATATGATCATTCAGTTTGACCTTGTGTATAATGCAGACCAATGAAGTCAGAATTCAGTCAGCCCAACCAGAAACTCCCAGGTGGGCTGGAATAAATTGTGGATCACTGCTGTTCTGAAGTGCATGAAAGTCTACCCTTAAGTTCTGATGCAACTGGCATAGAGACTTAAACTATTCAACCCTATCAAGGCTAATACTGAAATGAAGATTCTTCTGGATACAAATGGGCTTCTAACAGTCTTGCAGTGACCTACCAGCCAGCTCTAAATTGTACAGACTAATCAAGAGCCCAAGCCAAGATGAAGTCCTGAATTAGAATAATTTTATTACCCATGCCTTCTTTGTTAAGCACCTGAGTTGCCTAACATCTTCTTAGTTCTGCTCTATAGTTTTCTGTCAGGAGATATTTATTTCCACAGCCTTGCTTCTTTCTCTCTCTCATTTGTAAAACCTAATCCAAACTGCTAACTCTGCCAAATAACTTTAGAAAAGTGAGAAACTACTACTTAATTAGATAGTACATAAGTCTGCATCCTCCCAATAGAACTATCTCTACAGGGCCTGAGAACTGTAACTCACTTCATACCTTGCTGATGGAGAGAAATCTGAATTCATAGCCCACCCAACACCTGATCCAGCAAGTTCAACAAATGGCGCAAAGTAGAATGAATAAGTGAAATATACTGTGTTGAAAAAAGAAGTTTTCTATGTTCAAGGCACTTTCTTCATGGGTTAAAGTGGGCCGGAACACTATTCCAGGGCCCAGCATTTTTAGTGGCTCAGCGTTCCAGGCCCCCTAAAAATAGAAAATGAAGCCAGAATGGTACATTCTGGGGCCCACCATTTAAAAATAGCGGGCCCCAGAACACAGTGTGCTGGTTCCATTTTCTATATTTAGGGGCCCAAACACTGGACCCCTAAAAATAGCAGGCCCTAGAACGGCGTTCTGCAGCATTTCAGAAGGGGGAGAGTGGAGTGGGTGTGCCCGGCTCCCTAGTGCATGCACAGACAGCACTTGGAGGCAGAAGCCTTCAAGCACAGCCCACAGGCTGCATTGTCTCCTGGCCCAGTGTGTGGCTGCCAGTAAGTACTGGGGTGGCTTGGCCCACACTGGAGGGGGGCAGTATTGGGGGTCCCTGAGTTGGGGGTGGGTATCGGGGGCAGGGGGTGGATTTTGGGGGTGGGTTTCGGGGGCAGGGGGTGGATTTTAGGGGTAGGGGAAATTATATTGGGGGCAGTTGCTGAGGTGCAGGAGGGGGCCCTGGACATGTGGGAGGGGGGCCCACCTGATTAGGAGGGTTCTAGGGCCTGCCAAATTTAGTTTAACCCCTGACTTTCTTCCTTTTGGACATTTTTCTGGCACACATGTTTAAGCTATTTGACTATGAGTGGTGCTACTGTAATTTATACAGAAAAAAGCAGAACATAGACCTGAGAGAACAAACACAGTAGTCACCAATAAGACCAAGGGGAATAGAGATCAAAATTTTGGACAGTACTTGTTTCCTGAAAACTAAGTGACTTGGTAGATTGTTTCCATCTCTGACATCTGTGATTCTACAGTTGGTGGCCCCTGTCACTATCAATAAAAGGAGAAATTAGCCATCAGTTCCAGATTGGTGGAGAGTGTGAGGGTACCGCATAGATCCTGTAGTCTATGACTTCAGTTTGCATTTGTCATAGGTAGAGGTACCAGGAAGCAATTAGTATCAGACTTTAAAGCAAGAGATGAGTGTTCAACAGAGCTTGATCCATGACATCTAACTGACTTTATCTCACTGAAATAATAGGCACTGCTGACTTCCAAGTCGCTGGTAAAAGGAAAAGATGAGTTTAAAGAACCTTGAGTATAAGTAGGACATACAACACCTTGTACGTGCTGAATTTGTAGAGCTCCACCAGGCAGTAGGAAGGCTATTACAACTTTATTGTTTCAGCATATAAGTCTATTATACTCTGCAAATGAATACACTGACATTTTGCTGTACTGGTTGAAAAGATTAACAGTTCACAAAGCAAAGTGCCAAGTGTGGCAAATTAAATATATTTAAAATGTGCACGTTTAAAATTCTATACTTCTTGCACTATAAACTTACATATAGTACAACTTAAAAGGTCACAGTGGCTCAGTTCATAATTCACTGGCCTTTCAGCTTCCTAGATGGAGTTTGAGTCTGATACATTTCAGTAGGCTATAATCGGGTGTGTTTTTTCTAGGCCACTTAGAAATGCTGTAGATAGTCTAATAAAAACAGATCCTGAAATATACTAGTGTCACAGTAAATGTGCCTGGATTATCTTTACAATATTATTAAAAGAATCTTTTGGGTGAACCGCAAAAAGTTTGAAAGTTCAGTCAGGCAAGAGACTGACTAATTGAGCTGTATGGTGAATTTGAACCAGCCAGTGCTTTGGAAGAGCCCTCATCACATGACCTCACATACTTATGGTTTTGTTTTAGGGAACCCTATCTTTCTCCATTGGCATGGGCAAAACTACTCCCACACAAAAGTGCAGAGGCTGTGAGAAATTGAAGGTGAAAGTAAATTGGGTGAACAGGAGGATGGGGATTGCTGGGAGTCCTCACTTGTAATATTATAAAATGCTAAGAACAACTGCTTGCATTTTAAGAGTGTAGCAATTTCACCTAGGACCCTCCTGCTGTTCAGGTCCATCATTCCAGAAAGCAGATACAGACACTACATTTGTCTTCCACCAGTGCTTTTCCTATTGCTCTGACATACAAGTAACAATACATGAAAAATGTGGAAATGGCAGAGGAACTAAATAATTTCTTTGTTTTGATCTTCACTGAGAAGGTTGGTGGAGACTGGATGTCTGATATAGAGGAGGGCAATAGGAATGAGATAGGGTCAGAAGATAAAATATGGAAAAAGCAAGCTAAAATTACTTGGACAAGTCAGATGTCTTCAAGTCACAAGGGACTGATAATATGCACCCTAGAGTACTCAAGGAGATGATACAGTAGATATCTGAGCCATTAGCTCTTATCTTTGAAAAATCATGGAAAACGGGTGAGGTCCCAGAGTACTGAAGAGGGCAAATACGGTGCCCATCTACAAAAAATGAAATAAAAGCAATCCAGGGAATTATAGACCGGTCTGTGTAACCTCTGTACCAGTGAAAATAACGGAACAGCTAATTAAGGATTCAAATTGCAAACATCTAGAAGAGAATAGGTGTTCAGGGCTAGTCAGCATGGATTTGTCAAAAACAAATCATGTCAAAACAACTTGATGGCTTTCTATGATGTGGTAACAAGCCCTGTGGATAGAGGGAAAGCAGTAGATGTGGTATATCTAGACCAGGCGTAGCCAAAATGCGGCTCACGAGCCGCATGTGGCTCTTGAAGAGAAAAGTGCGGCTCGCATGGTGTTCCCTCCTGTGGGCCCCAGAAGAGCCAGAATTCAGAGGTTGGGTACCCCTGGGCAGCTTTTGAAGTGTCTCACTGCATCCCTCTGGCCTCCTCCCTTCCTCCCAGGGTCCTGCCGCTGACCGTGCTGCACTGTCTCCCCACCCCAGCCTCAAGATGGAGCCTGCCGCATTTGAGAGTCATGTGGCAGACAGAGCCCTGCAGGGCTGTTCCTGTGCCTAGGTAGGGTCACCAGCCCCCGACCTGTGATGGAGGGGAGAGCAGCTGGCCGGCTTGCTCCATCCCCCAGGGACCCCAGTCATACCCCTGGGACTGGGAGATAGCCCTGACCGAGGCCACACCGCTGGTGGGGACGTGACCATCGCCCTGCCCCTGAGCTACCTTTCTTTTTTCTTCCTTCCTTCTCTTTCTTTTTATTCCATCTCTTTCTCCATTCTTTCTCTGCCTCCCATCCCTTCTTTCTTCCTTTCTCATCCTCCAATCCTTTTTTCTTTTCTTACTTTTTCCTTTCCTCTTTCTCTCTTTTTCTTACTGTTTCCTTTCTTTCTTCCTTCTCTTGTTTTATTTTTCTTCCTTCCATACATATTTCTCTTTTTTCCTTCTTTCTCTTCCTTCTTTCTTGTTTTCTTTTTTCTTTCTCTTCCTTCTATCTCTTTCTTTTTCTCCTTTCTCTTTCTTTTCCCTCCTTGTCTTTTCTTTCTTTTTCTTTCTTTGTATTCCTTCTCTTTCTTTCCTTCTGTTTTTCATTTTTTTTCTTCCTTCTCTTTACTTTCTTCTCTTCTTTTCTCTTCGGCTATGTCCATACATCGTTATTTCGAAATAAGTTAATTTTAATTAAGAAAATGTTAATTCAAATTAAGGGAAAAGCTCAAAGCAAAATAGCATGTCCAAACACAGGACTTGCTATTTCACTTTAGGAGAGGGGCATCATGGGAGATGTGGCAAAATAGCCCCCTCCCTGGGCCATGCCCCCACCCAACATAGGCTAAAAGGAAGGCACCTTGGGAAGGAGAAGGGCAAAAGTGTTATTTCAAAATAATGGTTATTTCTAAATAACATGCCCAAACAGCATTATTTCTAAATAACATGCCCAAATACCATGCCCAAACAGCATTATTTCAAAATAACCATTTCAAAATAACAGCCATTTCTATTTAAAGAAGGTTTAAACTATTTCAAAATGACAGCTCTTATTTTGAAATGATGGAGCCCGTCATTTCAAAATAAAAATACATCGTGTGGACTAATCTCTTTTATTTCGAAATAACTAGTGTTATTTCGAAATAAAAGAGACACGTGGACATACCCTTCCTTCCATTTTCTTATTTTCTTTCTTTTTCTCTTTTCTCTCTTTCTCTTCCTTCCTTGTTTCCCTCCTTCTCTTTCTTTAAAAAAAACTTTAAAATATTTAATGTTAATTAAAACCTTTAAAAATTCAATTAAACCCAAGTAATTATTTTATTTACAATCACTTGAATTCTATTAATTATTTTTTAATTTAATTTTAATTAAATGAACTGATGGCACTTCAGAATTTTTAAAACTGTTGTATGAAAATGTTTCAGTGATGTGGTTGTTGGGCCAATATTGTATTCCTCATGCTGCCCTTGTGGTGATTTGAGTTTAAGACCCTGAGGTTAAGGGGACCATGCTGGGAAAGCAGGCACTGGTGGCTGAGGAGCTGTCAGAGGGAGGGAGAAGGGATTGTGGTCTAGCCTGAGTGAGAAAAGCAGAAGCCAGGGCCTCAGTGTGGCTCTTGTGGGCTTAATAATCAACATGGGTGTCTCTTGAGCTCCATAAATTTGGCCACCCTGATCTAGAATTTTGTAAGGTGTTTAATATAGTCTCACATCATTTTCTTATTAATAAACTAGGGAAATACAAACTAGCTGGAGCTACTACACAATGGGTGAAAAACTGGTTGGATAACCACTGCCAGAGGGTAGTTATCAATGGTTCACATTCAGGTTGGAAGGACATAATGAGTGGGGTGCGTCAGGGATCTGTCCTGCATCCAGTTTTGTTCAATATTTTTGCCAATGATTTATAGAAGATGGTATAGATAGCAAATTTATAAAGTTTGCAGATGATACCAAGCTGGGAGCAGTTGCGAGTTCTTTGAAGGATAGGATCACAAATCAAAATGATTTTCACAAACTGGTGATATGGTCTGAGATAAATAGAATTAAATTCAATAAAGATAAGTACCAAGTACTCCACTTAGGGTTGAGCAACCCATTCCACATATACAAAATGAGCAATGATTGCCTAGAATGGGATCTGGGTGTAATAGTGGATCACAGGCTTACTATGAGTCAATGGTGTAATATTGATGCAAAAATGCAAATACCATTCTGGGAGGTATTAACAGGAATATTGTGAGTAAGATACAAGAAGTGATTCCTCTACTCTACTCTGCATTGATTAGGCCTCAACTTCAGTGCTGTGTCTGGTTTTGGGCGCCTCATTTCAAAATGGATGTGGAGAAACTGGGGAAAGTCCAGAGAAGTGAAACAAAAATGATTAGAGATCTGGAACATTTGACCTATGAAAGAAGATTGAAGAATCTGGGTTTGTTCAGTCTAGAAAAAAAGGAGACTGAGAGGGAATATGATAACAGTTTCCAAATACCGAAAAGGTTGTTAGGAGGAAGAAGGAGAAAAATTATTTTCTTTAATCACAGATGATAGGACAAGAAGCAACAGGCTCAAATTACAGCAAAAGAGGTTCAGCCTAGATATTAGGAAAATATTCCTACCTTTCAGTGTGATTTTAAACACTGGAATATGTTTCCTCAGTAGGCTGTGGAATCTCATACATTGGAGGTTTTTAAGAGCAGGTTAGACAAACACCTGTCAGGGATGGTTTAATGGAGGTACTCGGTCCTGCCATAAGTGCAGAGAACTGGACTCGATGACCTGTCATGGTCCCTTCCAGTTTCTATGATTCTATGACATAATTCTCTACCAGTTCCTATTCTGCCTAGTTACAAATTTAGCAGCCCTCCATACCTCACTAGTCAGCCACAAGACAAGTCAAGGTGAACTCAGCAGCTTCCCCTTATGCTGACTAGTTGCAGTCTCCCTGCCCTTCTTTCAAGTGAAATTTTAAGGGGCCTTCCTTAACAAGCTCTGCAGCTAGTCCTTGCTAGCTCACCTGGGCCAGGTTTACACAGCCTGTGCTGATCAGTTGACGGGGTGAAACAGTCAGCTAGTCCCAGCATCCTCTCATAAAAAGATACACAAATATTTATGCAAAGAGGGAGAAATTATCATCAGGTGTAAACTAATATCACCAAACTCTGCCAGTTCATGCCAGGTTAGGATCTAGCCCCAGAAAATGTATGGCAAAAGGTGATTGCCCACTTAGTATTTAACTTGAATTCTAGAATAAAATAATATATCAGCATGGCAAGACTTGCTAAAATAACTATAAATGTGCACTTCACACATAGACTGCTAAATATCTCTGTATCCTATGCATCCCACTAAAACATACAAGACCATATATGTGGCTTGATTTAAAAAGGAACCTCAGCCTTTGCGTATGTATGTTGGGACCAATGTGTTTAATTTTAAGGAAGAGGCAGTGGACTGATTCTGTCAAATGATTGTGCAGGGATTAGTGTTTGAAAACTTGGCACTCAAGTGTTTACACTTACAGACTTGTGGACACAGTGTCTTCGGTCCTCATTACAGCTGTGGTATTGGTCCTACTGCTTCCCTGCCCTAGAATGTGTGCCTCTTCCACTGCTGCAAGAGAGTGGCATCCCTGAGGACATCTGGGGCATTCCACATGGCAGCTATAGCTGTGAGCAAAGGTTAAAGTGAGACTGTACTAAAGTTTCTTGAATCTCAGAGAAAGCTCAGGTTTGGTGATAATCCCTAATTTTTACATTTCCCTCCCTAGCTGAGTGAATATATTTTTCTAAATAGTGGTGGAGTCTTCTCTGTTCCACTCCCACAAAGCCCAAGCATGGAGCTACTGTAGTCAGCAGGTCTGCAACCATCTTTGCAGTGCTGGTGTCAGTGATTACTGTTTAATCCAGATTATACAGCCGATACTTCATAGCAGAAGGATTGGACCAGGGGCCAGCAACCTGAAAGATGAGAAGAGCCATTTTGAAAAATCCCTTCAGTAATGAAGTGTTTTGAGAGCTGCAATACAGTGTAGCCTCCTGGTGGTGAGAGCTGGGCAAGGGTGCCTGCCACAGGGTCACCTGCTGGGAGCTTGAAGCAGGCCACCTGCAAGGTCCTTGATGGTGGGGGCCAGGGGGCCTGGCATCAGGAACAGGCCACCTGCAGGAGTCTCTAGTGGGTGTGGTGGAGGGTGGGGGGGGCCTGGAGGCACAAGGTGGCAGCCAAGGAGTCACATGAAGCTTACGAGCCACAGGTTGCAGATCCCGGAACTAGACTAGGCACTTTTTATCTGTTCTTTTTAATGCTCCCCCCACACACCCCAACTCTTGTGTGTATATTTTTTTGATTATATAAACTCTGCTCCTTCATGGTTGATGACACAGCCACCAGATCAATTAAGGCAGTTATTAACAACCCTTCTTTTGAACTATGCAGGGCCAGCCTCTCTGCTTCATAGCTTTCCTTTTCCCAATAGGAAGCTTTCAACTTTACTTTCTATTCAAAAGTCTGAATCAAGAGAATTCAATAACTTATTTTAACTGAAAGACTAATGAGGCTTAGATGTCAGCAATGATCTATTGAAAGTGGCTGATGGAAGGGTTGATGTAGTGGATATAAAGGATAAAGGAGATTAAAGAAACTCTCATGTTTTAATTTGAGACACGTTCCCAAAGAACATTAAGTACACACCTTGACATTTTTTAGTTCTGCTTCACCCACCATTGTCACATACCTAACAAGCACATTGATAGCCAAGATGTACAGGAGATGGTTTGTGTACTGATTGAAATTCCTTATCCTTGCTTTGCAAATTTTACTCAGTCCAAAACAAAGATTTTCACAAAAGTAAGAACTGTGCCAGTGTTGCCATTTTTACCTTTGAGAAAATCAGTGACACTACTCACAATGCATGAAGTTAAGGCCATGCATAAATTTTTGCAGGATCAAGACCTTAACATCTATAGAATACTATTAATTTCATCCCAAGTTCCCAGTGCAGCGTGCTAGCACCAACACTGCATTCTCTATGGGTATGTCTACATTTAGAGCAGAATTCGAATTGAATCAATTCAAATTCTATTAAGTGCATGGCCATACCCACTTTCATCAATTTGAACTGAGGCACTCCTCAGCTGACTTCAAATTGGTCAAACCTCATTTGACATTGAAGTCAGGGTCAATTCAAACCCGGTAGTTCGAATTGACCCAGTGTGGCCATGTCAATTCAAACTCACTGAGCTCAAATTGACAAGGGATGAGCTTCCTTCCAGGGTGCCATGCATCCTGGGAGGAAGACCAGCCTTTCAGCACCTGGGGCCAGCAGCCCCAAAGGTGCTTTCACCCCCCCAGCCACACCAGGCTGCAGTAAGCAATGGGGTTCCTGTCCCCTGGCTGGGGCCAAGGACCCTAGCCCCTGCTCCAGCCTGGCTGGCCGTCTGTGTCCAGCAGGGATGGAGCCACCAGCGGGGTGCGTTCCCTGTGGATGCCCAACACTGCAGAAGGGCTGCCAGCTGTGAAGGGGCCACACGCCACAGTGTCTTGCCAGCACTCAGCTCCCTGAGGAGAAGCCGCACACCCTGGTATCTTGCTGGTGTGCCCCCCCCCCCCTTGCAGGGGAAACTTCCCCTGCCAGGCTCCAGCACTCTGAGCCTGGCATGAGGTAAAGCATCCCCTCCTCAGCTCTAGCCACACTGGAGCTGGGCGGAGGATGCTTTTCCCTGTGCCCAGCTCAGAGTGCCAGAGCCTGACAGGGGACTGGCTGTAGCAGTGGCCACCTTGCCACACAGCCCATTGGTGCACTCCCTCCAATTCGAATTGGCCAGTCCAGTCCATGGACACGCCACTTCAAATTAGAGTTTCTGATGTGGCCATGTCAATACAAATTTACTGACTAATATGAATTCAGTAATTTGAATTGAAATGCTAATTGTAGACATACCCTATTATATGCAATGATTCTCGCTGAATATTTTATGCACCGCTTTTTATAATTCATAACTAGGAATAATGTGATAAAATTCAGGAAATTAAAATTTAGACTGAATATCAGAAATATTGAGTTCTAAACTTGTTATCATTATTCATTTATTATTGTTTTGTTGAGACACATTCCCAAAGAACAGTAAGTATAGAAAGCGTTAAGTATGGGTGTACTGGACAGAGCAGAGAAAAGACACAGCCCCTTCCCCAAAGACATTTCAGTCTAACTGTAAATGTACACTAGGTATCTAACCTTTAAACTGACATAGAAACTCTGCTGAAATCAAACAGCTACATAAATGTACAGCAGTCAAGGATCTGACTCAACATTTATACATAAGATCAGACCAAAGCACTTGGGAGGAATAAAGAATTAGGTTTGTTTACAGTACAGGGACTGCAGCAGCACCAAGGCCAGTCAAGAGGGCTGAGAACAGGGGAGTTTGGAGAGCGAGATTTAGGTAGAGTGTGTGTGGTTCTTGTATCATTGGGAACCTTGATGGTGCTTTGTTTGTTGGGGGGCGGGTTATTTATTATATACACAAACCAAAAGTAGGTGAGATACTATGGCAGATACAGAGCCAGCAGTGGTAGACACTTAAGTCAGGGAAGAAACACTGAAGATGAAATGTGCAAGCTGCAGGATGTATATGATCTTGGAGGGGGTATCTCAAAAGCGCTTCATATCTATGAAATGCTTGACTCATAGAGCTGATAGAGGAGAAAATTTGAGGGTTAGAGATGCAGATGGCAACCCTGACTGAGTTTATAATGGGATTTAAGCAGTTGATGGTGTATACAAATGGAGGGAGGGTGCCTGCAGTAAAAACCCTGTACCTGCAGATGGAAGTCAGACTGACAAACTCTGAGGGGAGAATGCTGGGAGAGGAAAATGGCCAGCAGAAGCATGTGCTTGTGAGAAGCTGGTAGAGGAAAAGACGAGGAGTCATGTGGCACTTTAAGACTAACAGATTTATTTTTCGCATGAGCTTTCATGGGAGAAAATCCCACTTCATCAGATGCTTCAAAGATGGGTGAACTTACAGAATGGAATGAAAATAAATGCAACGGGGTGTAAAACATAGGATCAGGTCATACAGTAAGAGCAAATCAGAGCAGTTGTTAGGTTCAAACAATGGGAAGCCTGAAGTCAAATTACCTTTTGTAATGGAAAAGGAACCCATAGTCTTAAGTCCTGCTTTCACAGAATTTAGCTTGCATATTAATTTGAGTTCAGCTGTTTCTCACTGAAGTCTTGATGTGTAGCCACATCTCTGATGACAGTCGTTAAGAAATCATTTATCAGGTGATTAGAAAGATGGAAGTGCTCAGCAACTGGTTTCTTTATTTTGTGATTTTTGATATCAGCTCTGTGTTCATTTATTCTTTTGCAACAAACCACGCCGCCAAGTCTGCCCACATATCTGCACAATAGATACCATCATAGGTCCTAATCAAGCCTGCTACTCCATCAAAGGCTATTAATGTGGTCTATGCCATCATGTGCAAGAAATGCCCCAACACCTTTTACATTGGACAAACAAAACGATCGCTGCGCAAAAGACCTGGTTCTTTTCCCATTACAAAGGGTAATTTGACTTCAGGCTTCCCATGGTTTGAACTTAACAACTGCTCTGAATCGCTGTTACGGTATGACCTGATCCTATATTTTACAACCCCTTGCATTTATTTTCATTCCATTCTGTAAGTTCACCCATCTTCGAAGCATCTGATGAAGTGGGATTTTCTCCCATAAAAGCTCATGAGAAAAATAAATCTGTTAGTCTTAAAGTGCCACATGACTCCTTGTTTTTGTTTTTTGTTTTTTGTTTTTTTGTTTTTTTCTGGACTAGACTAACAGTGGCTGTCCCTTTGAAAAGAGGAAAAGATGGGCTACTGAAGGAGAAATAAGAGTTCAGAAAGAGGTTTACAATGTTAGCAAATAAAGAAGGAGCAGAGTAAGTGGTTACCAAAGGTGGAAGCATGAGGAAACAGAGAAGAACAGCTAATTCTATACAAAGACAAGATAAGACAACGGAGATACCACCAAATAAAAGCACTAGGAGGATTCAGAAGTGGGTGCAGAGAATTTCAAAGAAAAACTGTAGAACTGATGATTTGCAGCAAGAAAGAGGATAGATTGGAGATCACACTTCCTCCAGGAAAAGGCAGGTCTATGTGATTGGTGACTCCCTGCTGAGAAGGACAGAGAACCGGATATGATCCAGAGAACAGAAAGGTGTGCTGCTTGTTGGGCACTAAGAGAAGGGATGTCGATCTGAGGCTGAAGAGGATTCTAATGGGAGTGGGAAAGAATCCTCTGATTGTCCTTCATGTGGGTACAAACAATATAGGTAGATTCTTGCTGGAACATATCAAAGGAAACTATGCTAATCTGGATAGGATTCTCAAAGAACAGAGGCTCAAGTGATCTTCAGTGGGATTCTTCCTGTCTTGAGGTAGACAATAAAGTTATGTGACATTCCTGATGATAAACAGATGGCTCAGGTAGTGGTTCTATAAAGAGGGTTTAGGGATGTATAGTCACTGGGAGACATTCATGGAAAGAAGACTATTCTCTTGGGATGGGCTACACCAGAATAGGGAGGGAAACAGACTTCTGGGAAGGAGGTTAACACAACTGATCAAGAGAGCTTTAAACTAGTGAGTTGTGGGAGATGGTTGGGAGATGCCCAGATAATCTCTGTGACTGTTATCAACATTGATAGGAAAGTAAATGAAATAAGAAAGGGCATAGAGATGGGGAGCAGAATGGAGGTTGGAAGGAAGGCCAGTTTAAATACCTGTCTAATGAGAGATATTGGCACTAAAAAGATGGTGACAAATCAGGTAAGAAATGTGGGTGAAGCCAAGCAACACAGATTTAAATGTTTATATACTAATGTGAGAAGTCTGGGTAACAAAATGGATGAACTGGAGCTACTGGTAGAGGAAGTGAAGCCAGATATGATAAGGATAACAGAAACAAGGTGGAATAGTAGTCACAACCGGTGTACAGGTATTGAAGGCTATGTGCTTTTTAGGAAAGACAGATATAAAGGCAAGGTGGGGGAGTGGCATTATAGATCAATAATGTGGTAGACTATAAAGAAATTCAAAGTGATGGAATTAACAAGACGGAGTTTGTCTGGGTAAAAATCACCTTAGGGAAAAAAGGCTACTAGGCTGTGTTCACACACAGGCATTATTTCAATACAAGTTGTGTCGAAACAACTTGTATTGAAATAATGCCTTATTTTGAAATAACTTAATTTGAATTAACAGTTTGTTAATTCGAATTAAGGAAAAAAGCTCAAAGCGAAATAGCAGTTTCAGGCAACAGTTATTTTGAAACAAGTCTCTGTTGTTTCGAAACAACACGTTCAGACTGCATTGTTTCGAAACAAAGTTGTTTCACCCCCAAATGGGGTTTAAGTTGTTTCGAAACAATGCCGTTGTTTTGAAACAACGGGTGCCATTGTTTCGAAACAACCGTGCATCGTGTGAACAGAGTATTTCTTATTTCGAAACAACCTCTGTTGTTTTGAAATAAGAGTGCTGTATGAACACAGCCCTAGAGTTTCTTCTGGGATAGTGCTTGGGGTATGTTACAGACCACCGGGATCTTATTTAGACATGGATAGTGACCTCGTTAAGGCCTTTAACAAAGTAAATACTGCCGGGAAGTAGTGTGATTATGGGGGAATTTAACTTGCCAGATATAGACAGAAGAACATCTGCTAGTAGTAATAAAAGTGTCCAGATTTTCCTGGATATGTTAGCTAATGAATTCTTTCAACAAACTGTTACCAAACCAATGAGAGAGGTGCCATACTAGATTTGGTATTGGTGAGAAATGAGGACCTCTTAGAGGAAATGGTTGTAGGGGGCAACCTAGGTTGTAATGACCATGAGCTAACTCAGTTCAAACTAAAAAGAAGGAAAAACAAAAATAGATCTGAGACTAAGGTCTTTAACTTTAAAAGGGCTAATTTTAGGAAATCAAGGGAATTAGTTAAAGAAGTGTACTGGACTAAAGAACTCACGGCTGCAAAGGTGGAAGAAGCTTGGAATCGCTTTAAGTCAAAGTTGCAGGTACTATCTGAAGCCTACATTCCAAGGCAGGAGAAAAAATTCATAGGCAAGAGTTGTAGATAAAGCTGGATGAGTAAGCATCTCAGATAGGTGATTAGGTGGAAGCACAAAGCCTATAAGGAATGGAAGATGTGAGGGATCAGTAAGGAAAGCTACATCTCGGAAGTCAGAACATGCAGAGATAAAGTGAGAAAAGTGAAAAGAAAAGCAGAGGTGGACCTGGCAAAGGGAATTATGACCAATAGTAAAAGGTTCATTAGCCATATAAATAGGAAGAAAGCAAAAAAGGAAGAAGTGGGACAGCTAAAAACTGAGGATGGGGTAAAGGTCAAGGATAGGCACAACCAAATATCTAAATACTTACTTTGTCTCTGTTATTGATGAGGGTCATGATGAGCTTGGGGATACACGACAGGACTCCATCATTTCGAAATAATGACCGTTGTTTCGAAAGCAGTAAACCTCGCCCACTATGGAAATAGCTGTCGTTTCGAAACAGCTGTTTGGACATGGACAGAATATGGTCTGGGGAATGACATCGGGACAAGGTTCTGGGCGTGCCACCGGAACGTTGCTGTATATTCTGACATCGCCCAGGCCCTGGCACAGGAGGGCTTTGAGCGCACCACCGAGCAGGTGCGCTTGAAAGTCAAGGACCTGTGCCAGGACTATGCTCAGGCTGCGGATGCCAGGCTCCTCCATAGGGCAGCAGCTGCCACCAGCTGCCCTTTTTTTGAGGAGCTGGACACGTTCCTCACCCAGGATCCCAGTGGCCCACCCCTCACAATGTCAGGGACTCCGGTGAGCATCACACCATCCCCAGAGCCGGAGCAGACTGCCTTGGAGCACAAGGAGCCCCTCAGTGTGGGCAAGACCAGCCGGCCCAGCACAGCTCCACTTGCGAGCCCAGAGCTCATTCCGGAAGGGGAACTCCAGCCCACCAGCCCTGAGGAGGAAGCAGAGGAGGAGGAGACAGCCGCCAAGGAGGGGACATTGCACCAGACATCAGGTGTCCCAGTCGTTGAGTGCCCCCCCCCCAAGGCAGGGAGGCCCAGGAGTGCCAGCACTGGGTCCTGAGGGGGACATGGCCCTGGGACGGTGGGGCTCAGTCCCGGGTGGGCTGCACAGGCTCGCCCATGGATGTAGATCACAAAGAAGCATGTGGAGACAGGGTACCATGCCCAAGCAGGATGGGGGTCCCTCAACACGGGGGGGGCAATAGGCAGATGTGGCAGCATGCCGAGCAGAGAGCCTGCAGCCAGAACTGCTGTCACATGGCCCCGGGAAACTGCCCAGGCCACATGCTGCCAAGGACAGCTCAGAATTGTGGGCCATGAGGCCATGTGCCCCGAATGCAGTGTACACAGCACACAATTGGGAATCCTCTTGGCAGTCAGGGTAGGGGTTTGCAGCTCACAGGCTGCACACACCAGGGCTGGTAGGCTGATACTTAACTGTTCTCCCTTCTGCCCTGCAGATCGTCTGCCCACACGCTGGCCTTCTGCTCTGGGCCTGCTGACCACCGTAAGGCCCAGGAGAAGAGCTCGCCTGACCCAAGATGACATCCTTGCCAGCATGCTGGAGCTCAGCCAGCAGGCCGAAGAGTTGTCCCGGGCCTGTCATGTCAAGCAGGCCAGGCATCAGGATGCCACTGTCCGGCAGCTCTAGCATGCCGCCGACCCTGACGACTGTGTCATGGCGGCCCTGGAGCGGCAAGCAGCAGCAATGGAGTGCCATGCGATGGCACTGGAATGGCAGGCGACCGTCCTTGACCGCCAGGCGACAGCCCTGGAGAGTCTGCACACCATGGTCCGGTGCATTGGGGCACACCTTGCTCCCAGCAGGAGACTGATCCTGCCTCTCCCAGGGACCCAACTGCCCCTTGCCACCAGCGCCCCCGGACCCAGGGTGGCTTTGGAGAAAACTGTGGGATTGCAGGCCCTGCCCCAGGGGTGGTTCCCCCCGAATATGCCCCCCCAGTTGTCCCCAAACCACCACCTCACATGTCCTGTCCCAGTTCTGTGCCCCCATCCCAGATGCCCTGTCCCAGTTCTGTGCCCCCAGTTGTGCCCCCACTCGACCCTTCCTATCTCCCCAGTTCTGCCTTCCCCAACCCGCTTGTTTGTTTAAATAAAAACAGTTCACACAGATTCACAGTTTGTTGCGTGTTTTATTGGGTTGGGGTCAGGGTGTGGGTGGGTTGGGTGGGGGCTGGCTGGGGCAGAATGGGGGAGCAGGTGGTGTGGTGGTGTTTGAATGGCAATGTGGGTGCCATCAAGTATCCCCCCACACTTTGGAAAGCCCAGGGCAGCGAGACCAGCAATGATGTCCTGCAGTGCTCCCAGGGTGACGAAGCAAGGCAGCAGGACCATGCTGATGGCGTGGGTGACCTGCAGCAGCACTTCCCTGACATCTTCCAGATAGCGATGGCCATGCTCTTGTCCATGGGGATGCCTGCCCTCATTACCGTGTCCCTTCGGGGCAGGACTGGGGTGAGCTCAGCAATGAGGTGAGTGAAGGTCTCCCTGCTAACCTGGAGATTCCTCCTCCAGCACTTGTTGCTCCAGGGTCACTGGAGAACCCACTCCCACCAGTCTGTGCTTGTGCCCAGATGGGCTGTGGCACACAAGGGGGATGGGGAGCTGTGAGGGCCACTGAGACGACGGTCCAGGGCAGCTCTGGGGTCATCTGGCTCAGAGAAAGTGTGTCCCACAGCAGGGCAGCACCCTGCAGGCTAGCAGTGGGTCTACCAAGTGCTTGAGGATGGTATGGGAGCTGGGGAGCATCCCTAGCCATCTTTCCTGCAACCTCTCAGGCGTCACAATGGACAGGGAGGGGAGGCCAGTTCATGCTTTTAGGTGATTAGCTGGCAACCTGGTTGTCAAAATGGCCACCAACATGGCCCAGTGAACCAGCCATGCTGCCACACCTCCCAGGCTGCCCCCTCCTAAAATCTAAATAGCATGTGCACACACAGAGCATGCTATTTCACTTGGAGGGGCTTGCCTTATTTCAAATTAAGTTTTTTTAAATTTGAAATGACTTATTTTGGAATAAAGCTTCCCGTGTGGACATAGCCGTAGATACAAACTGTCCATCAGGAAATTTAGGCTTGAAATTAAATAAAGGTTTCTAACCATCAGAGGAATAAAGTTCTGGAATAGCCTTCCAAGACTTGCTGTGGGGCCAAAAAACATAACAGCCTTCAAAGCTAAACTCAATACATTTATGGAGGTGATGGTATGATACAACAGCTTAGTTTGACAATAGAATGAGTTCTGACTACTAGTGGCGGATATTCCAATGGCCTGAGAAGGGAGGTTGGGTAGGGTTAATTCTGAGTTATTATAGAGAAGTCTTTCTTGGGTGACTGGCTGGTGAGATTGCCCACATGCTCAGAGTTTAACTGATCACCATATTTGGGGTCAGGAGGGAATTTTCCCCTGGGGCATATTGGCTAGAGCTCTGGGGTGGCTCACTTGCTGTTAGATTCTCTGTATCTTAAAATCTTCAAATCATAATTTGAAGACTTTAATAACTAAGTCAAAGGATAGAGGTTTATTGCAGGAGTGGGTGGGTGAGGTTTTCTGTCCTGCATTATGCAGGGGTTCAGACTAGGAGATCCTATTGGTCCCTTCTGACCTTAGAGTCTATGAGTCATGACTACAGAGGCACAGCTGTAGCGCAGCAACATAGAGAGAGAGAATGTGAAGCCCCGGGACTTGGGGCTGCAGGGGTGCTGCAAGGAATGGGGTGGCATGGGGCACCTGGGGGAGCATAAATGTGGCTTGACCCTGAGGGACCAGCAAACCCTAGACACCCTCACTATACCATTCTTATAATGATATAACTATGCTTGTATAATCCTGTTATACAGATGCTGCTTGCATTTCTGTAGAAACTCCACCTCCCTGAGTGATGGTAACTAGATAAATAGAAGTATTCTTCCGGCAGCCTAGTTGCACCTATACCCAAGGTATTAGGTGGTCATAGCTACAGCACTCAGGGATGCAGGTTATTCACACCCCTATAAACCACAGCTATGTTGACTTACATGTTAAGTGTAGATCAGACTTATGGAAGCTGTAGCTGAAGAAGAACTGGGTCAGATAGGTAAGGAAATCAGAATCCCAAGGAAAGGCACAGAAAGCTTAGTGGGAGTTGTGTGTTTACACAATGTCAGCAAGAGAGGAATAAGATGTAGCTTTGTTAATGCTGGTAATCACAGTAGTGAAACTGGTACCCAGATTAAATGATACAAGTACCACAAGTCAGTTACAGTAAATAGACATATAAGAGAACTAAACAAAAGGGGTAAATAAAATGGAGACTGAGATAAAACCAAAAATGATGATTACATCATGGTCTTTCTTGATGAAGTAGCAAGTGGCTCCAGCAGAGTCCTCATAGGTAACTGCAGGCAAAGGTTGCTTTGGGGGTACAACAGTTAGATAACTTTATTCTCAACAGTGATAAGCAAAATAAGCGGGATGGTTAATAGGATAATGGCTAGATCCTGAAAGATTATTTTGCAGAACTGTGTTTTGGGCTATATTCCGTCATCTTGGAAACTCTCCAACTCATTGAAAGCTTGGTTCTCTAGAACAGTGCTTGTAGCCTCTATGGGAAAGACCTAAGCCAAACAACTCATATTGCTTGGATGGGAGAGAAGCCTGGCTCAGCTACTTGGATGGCTTGTCATCCAAAAAGTGGGTACCATTTCAGAGACAAGAGACCTCAGATGAATTTGAAAAGATTCAGTCTAACTTTTTAGAAACCTTTCATTAATTCCTAGCAGATGGGAAATTAAATATTGCTCTCCTTCCACATTTCTGCCTCCCTTTCTTCCTTTCCTTTCCTATTACTTTATATGTTTTCTTCTATCTTTTTTTATTAAAAAAATCAAGAAAATATAAACAAAAAGTGATAGGCAAAACTCATGCAGTTTGTTCTAACAAAGAATAAAAACATCTGGAGGGCTAATCCCAAGCCTATCAAAATTATGCAGACCTTATCAGAGACACAAAAGTGAGCTGGAAATCTCACAAAAAAAAAACATTTCATCACAACATTCCTAACATATCCTTTCAATTTCTGAGCCAAAAATTTTCATAGTAATGGTTCAACCATGGCCAACATAAAAAAAAATAAATAAATAAAAAATAAAAAACCAACCACATGTTTAATGAGAGTACAGAATATGGCTAAAAGAATAATATTGAAAAAATGTAGGTATTATGGACTACTCTACATTACCCCAGGTTGAGTAGAAAGACCTCTCACTTCAAAGGCCTTGTCCTTTTCCTCTAAATAATTTGTTAGCAAAGATAGATACATTTTTAATTTACTTTCTTTGAAGAAAGTGTATTTCACAGAGATACTACTTAATTAACAATTTATTCACTGATAGTCTAACTCTCTAGACATAATAGAGTCATCTCTTTCACTTTGAATGGGTCACCTTTGAAGTTAACGCTTCCAATTTTTTCAAGAACTTTGATTTTTCTAAAAGTTATTTTAAAATGTTCTACTTGTTTCTTAATTGTTCTGCATACTGGGATTCATTTTAAAAGGTTCTGTATAAAGCAAAATCATTCTTATTGGTTTTACTGTGAATGAAGGAGTTTTTTTGTTTTTTTTTCTTTAATAGACAGACATGAATAAGGTGTGAAGTTCTAATATCTCGCAAGTACTCATAGGAAATTGTGTGTTAAATTAATTTGAGAGGGAGGAAATTAATTTTAGAGGGAGGGAAAAAGGTTAAAGGCAGTCTAAAACATATTTACTAGTAAGTATTATTATTGTTGTTGTTGTTGTCATTGTTGTTAAAGTTTGGAACTTATTATCAGAAAAAGAAAACTTTGAGAAGAATTGAAGTCCAGCTTGATTAAGAAAAATCATTCACTGAGAAATTTCTGAATGAATAACTCTATTTGGGATCCAAAGGTGTAGCCATGTCAATCTAGTTCAGCAGAACAAACCAGAAGTCCTGTGGTTCTTTTAAGGACTAACAAATTTATTTATTGCATGAGCTTTCATAGGAGAAAAATGCCACTTCGTCAAAGCTCATGCAATGAATACATTTATTAGTTTTTAAAAGTGCCACAGGACTCCTTTCTATTCAAGATGTTACTATAGGAACTGATTGCACACAAGTTCATTCTTGTTAACCAAAGATATATAGAAGTTTCTGGTTTTAGATCATGAACAAAAAGTTAAGCATATTCATGGGATCTTTTCATATTAATTAACATATTTGTAGAAGAGTAGTGACTAGAGGTCTAACCGAGAGCATGGCCTCACTGAAGGCTCTGTAAAAGCTCATAAGATAGAGTTCTTATTCCAAAGAGCCTATAATACGAATAGATAAGTCAGAGAAAGGCATGGAGGAAAAGATAGGTAATTGTCACAGAGCAGATCAGTAGTGATGAGGACCCTGCTTCCTGTTTCCCTGTTCACAACTTTATCTATTGGACCAGTGTTTCTTAGAGGCAGGGAGGGGGTTGTTTGTTTGTTTTTCTGGTAAGTGTGAAGAACTACCTGGAGAGAAAGCAAAGAAAACCCTCTAAATTGTCATTCAGTGTAGAGGTGGTCAAAATTCAGGGATTTTGATCTGCAGGGGATTTTGTTATTTATGAATTTGCATTTGTTCTGATTCAGGATGAAAGCAAATTTACTGAAATTTCCTGGTGACCAGAAAATTTCTTTTCAGGAACACCAAAAATATGGTGTTCCTGAAATGAAGTGTGAAATTGACATTCTTGTCAATGTCCTGGCAGCTATTCACTGAGTAACAGCTGTGAAATTGGAAAGAATGTCAGTTTTACTTAGCTGCTCCAAGGCTGGGAGTTTGCATGGCCTGGGAGCTCCAGCTGAAGCTGGGGTTCTCAGGGTTGCTGGACTTCCCAATCTAGACAGGTCTGTGAGAGGCTGGGAGCCCTCTCCGGGGCCCAGGAACTGCTAGGCTTCTTGCTGAAGAGCACTGACAATCCCACTGTAGCTGGAGCACTCATTGGTTATGTCTACACTATAAAAGCTAAGTCAACTTTATTAAGTCGACTTTAAATGGGTCCCCTGGCTTAAGTCAACTTTATAAAGTTGACTTTACAGTTAAGTCGACTTTATTAAATCGACTTTAAGGTCCACATTGCCTTAAGTTGACTTAATAAAGTCAACTTAACTGTAAAGTCGACTTTATAAGTGGAAGTTATAAAGTCGACTTTACCTGATGCTAAAGTCGACTTTATTGCCCTGCAATGTTGACAGAGATTTGTTTAAGACGACTTATGGGCCCTTAAGTTGACTTAAACACACAGTGTGGACATACCTATTGTTGCTGCTGTGCAACAAGAAGACTCAAGTCAGGGCTCTGGGGGCTCAGGAAGGCAGGTTCCTGGCTGGAGCTGCAGACTTTAGAATACAGGAAGGTCTCCAAGGGTATGGCCACACAGAGGTTGTTTCGAAATAAGAAGTGCCATGGCCACACGACGCACGGCCATTTCGAAACAAGAAAACAGCTTGTTTCGAAATGGCCGTGCTCCTTCCGAAATAGCTTAAACCTTGTTGTGTTTCGAAACAGGGTTGTTTTGAAACCAGAGGTTTCGAAACAGCCCTGTTCGGACATGTTGTTT
>ML681966.1:10657510-10729808 GCA_007922195.1 Podocnemis expansa
TCCTGGTGGGTGCCTGCAGCCCCTGCAGGCACCGGCGGGGTAAAGCGCCCAGCCGTGCTTTACCTCGCTGGTGCCTGCAATCCCCTCCCCAGGCGGAATAGCATGTCCACACTGTGGACATGCTATTTCGCTGCCTTATTTCGAGGACAAAGTTTTTTGTCCTCAAAATAAGTTGTTTCGAAATAATATGTTATTTCAAAACAGCTTGTTTCGAAACGTCTTGTTTCGAAACAAGCATACCCTGTGTGAACGTAGCCTAATAGAAACCTGCCTGTGTTTCCTTGAGAGATTATTCAAATGTTCAATAGATTCAGTGAAATGCTGTGGTTCAACAAATCAGCATTCTACCTGGCGTTCATATTTCATGGTAGGGAGTAGGGAAGGTGATCCTACCTGTACTATACTTTTGTTATGGTAAAGTCTGTCTGGGAACAACTAACAACTGTAGTCAGTTCATATCTGGTACAGGAACATGACATTTCTCCAAGGGAAATAATCTGTGTGGATCATAAAAAGATCATAAAGATTTAATAAAGCTTAATATAACTTTCCAATAATTTGAAATAATGTGACTGCAGATTATTTCCCCTGCAGCCTTTTTCTGTTCTTAGCTTGCTGGCTTTATACCAGCTTAGCCTGTCCCTTACAAGCTCGGCAATTAGCCGTTCAGTCCCTGGCTATTTCCCCAGGTGCAGCTTGTCAGGCTAACAACCCCTTTTATGGGGTGTATATCCCATCACAGGGGCCCAGTTTTCTTCCTAATAAATTCATTGGTCAAAATCTTATTGCCTTCAAGGGTAGAGAATTTGGGTCTAAACCTATAACTGTCCCAGAAATTTCAGTTCAACTACTCCAGATTTTCACCAGTGTAAACAAGAGAACAAGTATTGGTTCTGCTTCTTCACACAAGTAATGGTGCTCAGACCTACACTTGCAGTAGTTGGACTGCTGCAGTCTCCCATCTGGCCTTTTTCACACTGACTTTTAACCATGAAAGGAAATAACTTGTACCACCACCAAGTCTCTTGATTTAAAAATCCATCATTAAACATCCTCAGGCATTTTCTTATTGGGCGCAATGTGTACTTTTAGACTTGATGGGAGTTTAAGGGATGATTACACCAGAGGGCTATTTGGCTTTTGAGTTCAGCTGAATTTTGGAATTGCTCTCTTGTACACACAAAGGGACTGCCACTGAACTGATACAAATGGACCAGATAGAAGAGGAAAATGGTGGAAATTGCATGGAAATAGGAAGAGCTTTCCGAAGAACAAGATCAATAGGAGACTTCCTGTTATGATGCAGCTTGTGAAACATGGTTACCATTATCCTGAATTGCTTCATTATGTGTGGCTTTATGCCACTTAAAATCTAAAGTCATAAGGCTACATATCTTGTCTGAGAATAGTTGTATGATAAAATGACCATAGGCTTTCCAGATCAAGTTCAGAATTCATAAAAGCTGACATTTAAATCAGCTTTTGAATATAATGTCACAAGTGGAGATCCCATCTTTTACCCAATTTTCTTACAGAAGAATAATATTTCAAATCCAAGTTGTACATACTTTTTAACTGTAGTTGTAACTCTGAAGGAAATGGAAATGAGTTGCTTTATTAGCTGGAGCTTAAAAACATCTTAACTTTAAGAAAAAAGGCTATTTATTCATCTACGTGACACTGCAAATGCTTTGGATTAAAGTACTTTCATTACAAAAGTGGCGAGAAGGTAAAATACAATTAGGCTCAGCTAGATCATTTTAATGTTTGATTATAACCAACCAAACTGGGACAGATCTTCATGCTGGCACTAAGCTGCTAGTGATAAGAGAGTTACATATCCTTTGTACAATAAAATGTGAAATTTACATGTAAAGTGATATGTTCTCTTGATGCACTCATATAACTCCCATTAGATTTCATGGGGAAATATATGTGCCCATCAAGAGGAAAATATACCGTATTAAATTCCCAAATATCATGTCAGTTCTTGATGTCTCATATTACACAATCCTCTCCCTGAAGAGTGGAAAACTAATAATAACACTTAGCTGAGATATAGTGCTTTTCATCTGTACATCTCAACGGATTTTAAGAAGAAGAGTATCATTAACTCCATGTAACTGATGGGAAAATTGATAGATAGATACATACAGGGTTGACTTGACTTGATCTACTTCACAGAGCAAGTCAATGGCAGAACTAGAGATAAAATCAGATACCAAAAATGCTTAGGAGAGTTGGATACCTATTTCCCCCTAGCCACACTGAAAATTCCATCTTTTCCCCTTGGCTCCCACTTCTCTATCCACTGGACCAGGCTGCCTCCCCAACTATTCATTTATAGAACCAATAGTATAAGAAATAGTGTAAGGCTGATGCAGTGAATTATTAGTTCTTCAGTCTGACCAGTTTGAAGAAAAAAAAAATTAACCTGGGGGTGAAGGGAACAGATGTCTACTTTCAGCAGTAGTTTAAATCTGGGATAACAGAATTGACTTCAGTCAAGTTATTCTATATTCTGCTATTAACTGGGATTAGTATCTAGCCCAGATATTAGGGTAAAGAGGAAAATTGTGGTCAGAGGTTAAAGCAAAGGAGAGTACAATTACTGACAATTTTTTTGTGGCATGATGGTAAAAACTGTACATTTCACATTTGTGTCATTGTGTATATGGCATCGCACACAGGGCTCTGTCCATAAGTTGTCAATAACATTGTATGGTTTTTCTGTTCAGCTGTGCTTGGCGTTTCAGTTATCTCCGGCACACAGTCTATTAGGACTGCTTCCGAATCAACTCTCCTTAATGCCAAAGAAAAACATTAAGTAATCATTAGCCTCATACACTTTTATTTTCTTATACTTTTATTTTATTATCTTATTGGTTTATCTGTTAACCTCAAGAATGCTTAAAATTGTCCTGTTTAAAAAGAGAGTCCACTGACTTTTATTTTTAAGCTGTCATATTTTATTATGGCTTTCACTTTTTATAGTACTTTCATTTGTCATGTGAAATAAAGTAGTTACGTATTACAAGATGGTAGCTCCAATAGATTCCAATCAGTGCCCACTGTACCAATGCTATCTGTGGCACTTCCTTGTGGTGTCCAAAACCATCTGCCACCATGTTATCTCCTGCTTTCATGAGAGAAAGATTTACTGGTGTTAAACTTTACTAGTTTCTACCAGTCACAGGTAGCCCCCTCCCCCCCAACTCCTCATGGATCTGCCAGAACTTACTTTGTCTTGCAAGTTAGCAATTGGTGTATTCTGGCCCCCAAACACTCTTTGAAGAGCATTCCTCTGTAGCATCCAGCCCCTGTCACTGGACACACAATTAACAAGTTGCATCTCCAAATGGATAGTGCACAAAAACTAGTAAGTTACACACCAGCATCATGTCCTTTATAACAACACAGCACTGTCACCAGTTTTATAGTGACAACAAATCCAAGTCTTCCTGGCAGGCGGTCAGCGCTGCAAAACCCACCCGCCAGGGATGTCTTCCTGGTGGGTGGCCAGCTGGGCTGGAGCAGGGGCTGAGGTCCCTCTGCCCAGCTGGGGGACAGGAACCCCATTGCTCCCCCCTGCCCGACGTGGCTGGGGGGATGAAGGCACCTTTGGGGCTGCTGGCCCCAGGTGCTGAAGGGCTGGTCTTTCTCCCAGGGTGCATGGCACCTTGGGAGGAAGGTCAACCCTTGTGAATTCGAACTAACTTTAGTTTGAATTCATATGTCTACATGTTAGCCCGGGAAGCAAATTGATTGATTTACTAATTTCCGGACTGTCCAGCAGTCTAAAGTTTAATTTGAGAATTCTAAGGGGCAACTAGGGAAGGGACTGTTTTTCACCTAAATGGACAAATACAGACACCCCAGGGTAAATGTCCCGAGTGGGGAATACGGCTACAGCCCACCGATCAGGCACAGACCGTAAGCAATGAAGGACGCGGAGCCAATAATTTCTCAAAGGCAAAAATCAAATTTATTGTAATATCTACTCAGAAAACTAACAGGGAACTTATATTTGCTTCTCAGTAGCTTAACAGTACCATAACACATTAAAACTATTCGATACAATTATAACATAGACACAACACTTAGGTACACAAAAGAACATTCAGCAAGTGGGGATCAGGCACTTGCTGGATGGAGAGATCTCAGCTCTTAATATTACTCCTTTAGATCTTAATCTGGGTTTCTTGTCTCACTCTTTCTAAGTAGTTTACTTATAATCATAAAGTTACATTGTAAGGCTTTGGCTTCCTGGCAGTACTAAAGTAATCTAAAAGATCTTAAGGCTTTCTGCTAGTGCCCCCTCCTTGGAACCCTTTTTCCTTACCCCAGAGATGGAAGAAACAAAGTATCTTTTCCTTTGTTCTGGCAGTTGCAGGCTGGGGCTGGCTTCCTCTGTAAGGCTCCGCTCAGCTCTGATCTGGTTGCCGTGGAGACTGGAACTTAGGCGCGGCTTGGAATGTTCCAAGGCTTGCAGGTGTGGTTGCTAGGAGACCGGAGTTACAAAGTAGCTCACAAGCTATCGGCAGGACTGAGTTATCTGCTTACTTGTCAGTTTTATTGGAAGCTCTTCTGAGACTAGATCCTCAGACCCAGCTCAAGGACTGAATCCTGAGTCACCGTTCAGAGATCCAACCCTGTGCCTTTCAGAGACAGAGTCCAACGACCCAGCTCCCAGGCTCCCACTAGAGACGTTGTCACTCTCTCTAGGGGTGAGTGTGAGTGAGGCTCCTTAGTGCAGCAGGAACATAGCCAGAGGCCAGTGGAACCCAGTAAGGAGTGGGAGAGATCTCCGAAGCTCTGCTCCGTGCAGCACCTTTTATTCGCTCTTCTGCCAATCCCATCTTCTCCTTGACCAATCTCAAAGGTGTGATTTCATCTCCATCCAATTGGAAAAAGGGTGATTTCACCTGCCACCTGACCAAAAATCAATACTTTTGATGGGTCTTTTGACAGGGGGTGGACACCTTAGAATCCTTGATGGGAGGGGGACTGAGTGAGTTCAAAAGTTCAGAATCTTCCTCTATTTTGACCTACTTTTCATATCTGTTGAATAGAGATATACCTGAACCTATGATCTCTCCATTTCACTTGCTGAATGCCCTTTGAATACCAGCTTTGTCTTAAACAGTAATAATTGATGATTTATAAATTCTGTACTCCTGATTATTGCATATTATGCTGTTTTTCCAGCTTTAACATAAAACTTCTGCTAGATTGCCTTACACTATTTCCTACCCATATTATTTATTTATTTATTTGTTTGTTTGTTTATTTTTCTGTGATACTAAAGAGATGGCAAAAATCTCAGGCTACATACACAGCACCAATTCGAACTTGAGGGTTTGAATTGATGATCACTTCAAAGTTGGGGGGGGTTGTAACTTTGAAGGGACCTCTCCTCCATTCAACCTGAGGGAAGCCTGATGTCGAATTGGCCCAGTGCTGTGTAGACAGGTATATTTTTAAATTCAACCTAATGTTTATTAGGTAGAACTTAAGTGTGTGTGTAGTCATACCCACTGTGATCTATTAAAAGTTTGGTTGACACTCTCTTCATCAGCAATGCTAGTGGCAGTTAAACAAAATTAATGATAGAAATTGTTTCACAATTAATTTTTGTACCATCATACAAGTTGCATTGAATTTCTTTGCTACAGAGGCATCAGCACTTACAAATGAACCACTGGCCAGTCCTGAACTATAGCAGACTCTGTAAAAACACATCAGTTTTGTCTTCCAAAAGCAGCAGGGAAAATGGCAGCATTGCATACTATGGCATGCTATCAGATTGTTCAGTTTTGCTGGAACTTCTGATTTCTAGGGTTTTTAACCCATTGATTAATATAGTTAATACTACTTTTGTACATCTCTCCCATAGTGCCCTCACCATCAGCATGCTCAAAGCACCATGCTTGGCTTCATAATTCATCTAATGAAAACACAGCCAAGAACTCTGATATAAAACTGGCCCCTAAACCAGCACACAAATAAATTGAGGGTATCCTATAAGGTCAGAGAAGGGGAAAAGGAAAACATCTCTTGAAATATTGAAAAGCCCTCAGACAACTGCCTCCCGGTATTGAAATAATGGTTTTGCCTTCAATTCATATCAGTTTTCTGTGAAAAGATGTTCATTATCCTTAACTTATCTAGTAACTCAGGATGATCAAATCCCCTATGGCCATACCATGCCCTTTTGAAAAAAGTGCTCAAGCCAAAAATGTCAATGAACATCTGTGTGCTAAGAAATCTGCCAGTCTTCTGCTGAATAGTGGTCTTCAGATTATGCAGGTTTGGAATGGCAAATTTGGCTGTAAGGGATGGTTTGCAGATCCTTTTCTCTGTTGAATAAAGCTATGGGTCAAGGAGCTTTCATGTCAATCAGGGATACACATACACATACTCTTCTTCAAAAAGCTTGCAGTTCACACAGCCCTTCCCATCACAATGACACAGCTTCCAGCCTGTGGCAACCCCTGTGAGAGTCTGAGGCCCAATTGGCACCAAAGGCACGGATTGAAATAGAATGTCCCCAGATCTCATACAATCCCAGTAATGAGCCTGACTGTGGTGTAAATAATATGCCCACATGTACAGCACATACCACATCATACTGTATAGATATGTGCATTTTGACCTGAATCCTGCAAACACTTATACATGAGTAAATTCACTATGAGAAAAATCAGATTAAGCTGCCGAAAAAGGAGATGATGCTCCTACTGCAAAGCAGCTATAAATCCAGTGGAGGTTTCTAGTCCCTTGATAGGGCAATTGTCCACAGGCAAAAGGACTGCTCTCCTGGTGGGCTGCCCTGGTAAGACAGGCTGCAAGAACAGTGGGAGCATAAAGGTTGCTTAACACTAATATAATTCACCTTTTAAGCTGATCTGACTGCAGCTGAGATGCAGCCCAAGATCTGGTCTTAAATGTCTTCTGACTTGAAGTTTATAATTTTTATATCCAGTCTACTGTTAGGCCCTAATTTTCAATGATTGAGACTAAACTAATATTCTACACTTTTGAAGCCAAGAATAACAATACTGGAGTCTTTGCAATTCATCATACCAATGAACTAAATGTAATTAATGGTGAGAATGAATCAAAAGAGACACAGCCCAATAGCTCAAGTCACCAATATATCAATAACTCTATTTAGTGAAAGGGTACAGAAGTGAAATTACAGGCTTCAGAAGCCTGGGAATTCATGGACTTCATCAGGAACAGAGATAAAATGCTGTGAATAAAGAAATAAGAAAGTTTTGAAGGAAAAGCTAATGGGTAGACATTATTTATAAGGCAAAATGTGACAAGGTGAAAAGCCAGCAAGGAATTCCAATATCATAAACAATGTAACAGGTGTACCAGATTCAAAATTCAGTTGCACTAAGCAAAGATTTATTATGCAGTGGCAACCAGGATTGCTATAAGATCACAATTTTACATGGTACGAGATCAAATCCCCATTCTCATTTCAATAATTGTCAAAAAGAAGGATTGAAGTTGTGCCATTTAGCATTTTAATTGCTGGCTTTGTTTTGAGTGTGGATTAATTTTATGCCATATTATGTTCTTGTAATAATTTTGTCCTAAGAATGAAGCATCAGAAACTGAAGAATGAACTGTCCCAAGTAAAATATTCTGCAAATTAGAATAACGCACCATACTACCTTAACCTTCTCTCTATTCTGTGATTGGACTGAATGGTCATTGCACTGCTCCCTCATTAACAATCTGACTAAACAGTATCTGAACTGATGTCATGGGCACAGAATCAAGCTACAGAATAATGAATGGTTAAAGCATTGTAGTGTAGTATACCACTATATTTAAGGGGATATATTAACTATTGAAACTCAATATCCTCTAATTCAGTGACTTCAATTTTTTCTAAATCAAAAAGAAATAGTCTTATGACACTGGGACAATGGTACCAGCTTAACCCATTCTCATTAAGCTGTTGTAAAATTGTATTGCTATACAAAAGCCTTAGAGCAAGTTAAATACTAAGTCTTAATTTGGATAATAAACATGTCATTACAGTGACAGGGCTTAAAGTTTACCTGACAATGAATTTCATATAAAATGTTTATAAGCCGATTTAAATTCTAATAACCTGACAGCCTTATCATATCCATACAATAGTGAACTGATAGCAGTGCTATAAATTTGCCATACAAGGCCAGTCTCTTGGTCTTCTCTTTTATGTAGTCTTTACCCACAATAGCACTTTCACAAAATTATCTTAAAGATGTAAGGACAGTATAAACAGGTGTAATAGAATAGCAAGAATTGAACCATGTTTTAAAAATAAAAACATTACTTTTTAGTATGTTTACTGATTACTTCAAACAAGTGTTTTCCTTTGATTTTAGAACCAAATTGTACTTGCTGGATACCAGAAGAACCAGAGAATCAGTAATAATTCTGAGCTTTTCATTGTTGGGCTTAGCACAAGTAGGGATAATTAATATTCTTTAGTAGTATTGTAGGCAGAGCACAGAGTAATGCCTACAGTCAATGTTAAGAATTGGTGTTAGTTCTCCTTTGAGCCAGGGGTTGGACTAGATATTCGTGAGGTTTCTTCCAACCCTAATAGTCTATGATTCTAATGTTGGGTATTGCTTTATGTTTTTAGGGCTTTCTTAGAAAACTGTAACTTTGTGAATATGTCCTCATTTTTTGTTAAATCAGACATGGTCAAGATCTGCAAAGAATTGAATATTTTTGTTAATTTGTGATTAGAAATAGCAAGCCATTCCTAAGAAATGGTTGTTTGAAAGTAATGTTGCCTCCCCCACCCCCGCTTTTTATTTATTTATTTTTTAAATCTTGCAGCCATTTCTTTAGTAAGTACTAGTGCTTATGACAAAAAAGGTTTAGGTGATCAGATCTGGCAGACAGATACTCACTGGGTCAGGGGAGTGCTTTTAGATGTTTTAGAAAGGTTTGAATGTTCACTTCTTTACTTATCAAAAGGAGAACAAATTGCATATACTCACTGAGTTCAATCATTTTCTTATCAACTAAAACTTTCAATATCCAGTAGTAAGGTAAAGAGCTTTGCACAAGCATTCCCATTTCATTCTAAGGAGTCTCAAGACAAAAGGAAGCAGAAGAGTGAGGCCTCAGAAGTGTTTGCAAAGGGTGAAACTGGTGAGGTAAATTTAACGTGAAACATTTTCAATAACATAAGAAAGTCTCTCATAAAATACATTTTGGATCCAATGTCAGGTATAAATTTAAAATATGTGGGGTGTAATTTTCCATATTGAGGTATTTCAAGGAAGGAATATGTGCCTAAATAAAAAAATCTAATATGTGCATAAATAAATAAATAAATAACTGTGCCTAAATAAATATTTCTAACCTGAACTTCTCTTTAAACAACTTCTATTATTTCACCACAGTACAACCTTACCATAGTGGCCTAGCCTTAATGTATTTGTGCCCCTCAATAGGCTATAGATATTGCCTCCTCACCCCAGTAGTGCAGTCAAACACAGAGGCCAAGAAGAGCTACAATCAAAGCCACACAGTCAGTGAAAGAGTCATTGGCATCCTAAAGATATGGAGGAGGTCTCTTCATGGATCCAATGAGACCCTGCAGTACAGCCCAAGAAAGGACAATAGGCTGTTCCTGGAATGCTGTATCCTGCATAAGCTAGCACTATAACATGAAATCTCTCTCCCTGATAGGCTAGCAAGAGATGAAAAGGAGGAGGAGGAGAAGGAGGAGGGAGATGATGATAAGATGGTGGTGGTCGATGAAGAGGCACACAGATGGTCCCCAGGGACATGGTCCCATACCATCTTTTGAAGTTGCCCAAGCTCAAAAGTCCAGGATCCAGTTCTTTGAGAAGTTACATAGCAAGCATCTGATGACTAAAATAGTCAGTAATAAGAAATTAGAACAGACTCATAAATGTGCATTCAAAACAGTGTGTTAAAACATAAGTTTCAGGAGGGAATGAAGGGAGGAGCATGAAAGAAAGAAAGAAAGAAAGAAAGAAAGAAAGAAAGAAAGAAAGAAAGATCATAATACAAACCAGGACCACCCCTGACCTAGGAAAAGACCCAGGGCTTGGGTGCTGGAACTTGGGACTCAAGCCCTGTAAGCGCAACTCCAGCGACACCTCTGATACAAACTATTCTCAGAAGTCAAAAGGTGCCCAAGATTCACATTTTTATCGTAAATCTAAAGGTGGCCATATGCCAAACATCCTCATCACATAAATCATTTGCCTTATATGTACACCATTAGATGTCTATCAATAGGATTGCGCAACAGGGAAATTCCAAAGGAGTAGCCGTGCTAGTCTACTTCAGTAAAACAAACAAGGAGACCTCTGGCACTTTCAAAGACTAACAAATTTATTTATCACACTAACTTTCATGAGAGAAAAATCCCTTTTCATTCAGATGCCTGAAGATGGGGAGCTTACCCCTAGGGCTGTGAAACTGGGAGGGGAAATAAAGCACAACTCATCTTCTCCTAATGTTTAGGGGGGTAGTGGATCATGGAGGTCATCACTTCATGACTCAAGACTCTCAGAGTGGTCTGGAGTTAGCTTGGGGTGCTGGAGGCAGAGAAGATTCTTGTCTGGAAAAGGTGTTATTGGGAAGGTTGAGGGGTAATATGATTTCACTCTACAAATACAGTAGAGAGATAAATATGAGGGAGAAAAATTATCTGAGTACAGCAACAATGTGGACACAAGAACAAATGGATATAAACTGTCCATCAGGAAATTTAGGCTTGAAATTAGATAAAGGTTTCTAACCATCAGAGGAGTAAAGTTCTGGAATTGCCCTCCAAGGGCAGCTGTGGGGGGCAAAAAACCACAACTGCCTTCAGCAATGAGCTTGATAAGGGGATGGTGTGATGGGATGGCCTATTTTGGAAACTCACTGATCTTTGATCATTGACTCTTGGTGGTTGATATGCCAGTGGCCTAAGAAGGGAGGGTAGATAATGTGGGTTCTGAGTTATTAGAGAGAATACTTTCTTGGGTGATTGGCTGGTGAGACACCTGTTCAGGGTTTAACTGATTGCTATATTTGGGTCAGGAAGGAATCTTCCCCCAGGGGAGATTGGCTAGGGCTCTGTTGGTGTTTTTTTGTCTGCCTTCTGTATTGTGGGGCATGGCTCACCTGCTGGTGCCTTCTCTGTATCTTAAAGTCTTTAAATCATGATCTGAGGACGTTAATAACTCAATCAAAGGTTACAGGTTTATTGCAGGAGTGAGTGGGTGAGGTTTTGTGGCCTGCATTGTGGAAGAAGTCAGAGTAGGTGATCACACTGGTCCCTTCTGACCTTAGAGTCTATGGCTATGTCTGTACTAGAAAAAGCTAGGTTGAATTTGTTAATTCAAACTAATAAATTCAGCTTTCATTTAAACTAATCTCAACCTTATTAAGTCAAATTAACAAAGTGGACTAAGTCAACTTAAATTTAAGTCAAATTAGTCCACTTTGTTAATTCAACCTCACTGTCCTTAATTCGAATTTAAATTAGCAAAGTCGACTTAAGCAAACACATTTTTATTAGGACACTTTCTTAAGCCGACTTAACCAACTTTGGTAAGATCACTTAAGAGAAGGGTGGACTCACTAAGTTGACTTAATAAAGTCAACTTTACGTAGTCTTTATTAAGTGGAATTAACAAAGTTGACTCAGCTTTTGTGGTATAAACATAGACTTTGAGAGCTACAGAAGGTGTTGACAAACATAGAGACCCTAAATATTAAACATATAAAATAATTTCTCTTTGATCTTCTGGAATAGTAATTTTCCCCACTATGTTTAACATTCTATACATGTCCCTAAGAGGCTATGTCTACACACAAGGTTTTATTTCAAAATAAGTCATTCTGAAATGACTTATTTTTGAAATAAAACCTTTATTCAAAACCACTTATTTCGAACTAAAAAAAAAAATTAGTTCGAAATGAGGGAAACCCTGAAAGTGAAGTAGCAGGTCCTATGTGTGGACTTGCTATTTCACTTCAGTAGAGGGGCATCCTGGGAGGTGTGGCAACATGGCCCCTTGAGGGCCATGTTGCCACCAACCAGGGCGGAAGAGGGGAGAGGGCTTGCCAGGAGCTTGGGGGTGCTGTGGCACCACCAGGCTCCCCCGCCCAGGTCAGAGGAGCTTCAAGGGGCATGGGGTGGATGCAGCAGCGGTGGTTTACCCCACACCCAGGCAGGGGCATCACTAGCACTGGGCACCCAATGCATGTGCCCCAAATCCCAGTGCCAGTGCCCTGGGTCTGGGGGGTCCCCCCGGTCTCCGGCCCAATTGGGCTGGAGATCCAGGGCCCAGCCACCCACGGCCGTGGCAGCCCCATCCCCAGCCAGGGATATGGGGCTCAGCTGCCTGCAGCAGTGGCAGCCACTCCAGCCCCGCCCCTGGCCGGGGATGCGGGGCCCTGCCACCCATGGCAGCTTCGGGCCCAGATGCCCGCGGCAGCTTCTGGCCCAGTCCCTGGCCAGGGGGCGTGGCCTTTGGCCAGGGGGCGGGGGCTGCAGGGCAGGGGTGGAGCCTGTGGGCCATGCCCCAGGTCCCTCCCCAGAGCAGCAACACCCCTGTGCTCAGGTCCCCAGGGCCGCAGCCTTGGAGTGGTGAGCCGCTGCTACGGTGGCTCACCCTGCCATGGTCTGAGGGGCTGCACCCCTTGAGGGCAGTGGGGGTGCCGGGGCACCCAGTTTTTCCCCACCACCAGGGCTGCTGGTGAGCTGGGCACAGGGTGAGCCGCCCTGGCTGCGGCCACCCCACCGGGGACTGCAACACCCCAGCTGGTGGAGGGGTGAGCCGTGGGGCTCTCTGCCACTGCAGCCGCTGAGCCCAAAGGTCTGGGGAGCTGGTGGGACCTGGCTCCCCGTGGCTGCAGCTGCTCAGCCCCCAGGTCACTGGGGAATAGCGTCGGGACCGGCTCCCCGCAGCTGCAGCCCCGGCAGCGGGGGAAAGCTGGGACCCCGGCACCCCGCTGTTGGGCTTGCCACCATCCCCGGCGGTGGGGAGAGCCGGGTGCCCCAGTACCCCGCTGCGGGGCTCCCCACCGGGTTTGGGGGCAGCCCCCCATAGCCTGCAGTGGGTCTCCCCTCAGCACCCTGGCCAGGGTGTTGAGGAGGTGGCCCATGCTCCCAGGGTGCTAAGCACCTTGGGAGGAATGTCAAAACATGTTGTTTCGGAACTGTATTTGTTCCGAAACAACATGTCCAAATGGCCTTATTTCAAAACAGCCATTTCAAAATAATGGCCATTTCAAAAGCAAAGTGGCTTAAGCTATTTCAAAAGGATGTTTCTTATTTTGAAATGACAGGTGCCATCATTTTGAAATACAAAATCGTCGTGTGGACCAAATCTTTTTTATTTCGAAATAACACAGGTTATTTCGAAATAAAACAGACATGTGGACATACCCAGGCAGTATAAAAATGGTCAGATTCCAATACTGTATTTTATTATCTGAATAAGCTTTTGTGATCATGTTAAAAAGAGATTCCTGACACACATGCAAACCAGGGAACAATTTTGTACCTTACTTTGAATATTTTATTTTGCAACCTGATCATTCTTCTAATATTTTTTCCAGGTGTTTTACCTATTTTAAAAGTACTTTCAGAAGGATGACCAGATAGCAAATGTGAAAAAGCAGAACAGGTGTTGGTGGTAATAAGCACCTATATCAGACAAAGCCTGAATATCAGAACAGTACTTATAAAATCAGGACATCTGGTCAGCCTGAAAGTCTTTCAGTGATTTGGAACCCTTAAGTTGTACACATAGGGCCTGATCCACAGTCCAGCAAAGTCAGTTGTCATGCCCCCTTTTGCTCAGTAAGCCCTTGACATTCCTTCAGCTTTTCCAGGTAACATGAAGGAAGGATGATTAGAAGCAGCTGTGCCAGCTCTGTGCTTCCTAGTGATCACACTGTCTCAGCAAAATGCCTAAGAAGCTAGTTAGCTGGCTTTAATGCTGGTTTGGGCCATCAGAGAAGTGCAAAGCAGTTTTATTAGGATTCCAAAGCTGACCTTTTATATATTCTACAGTTTAAATGATTAATTTTATTAGCTATGTCTATACTTACAAAATTAATTTGAAGTAGTTAATTTGAGATAACTGCTTCAAATTTAAATCAAAATTATTATCTTGAATTAGCACTACTTTGAAGTTATTATTTTGAATTAGGAGTCCACTGAAGACTCTCTAATTCAAAATAAAGTGGGCTTTATTAATTCAAGGTAGAGAGTCTTCATTAGACTCTCTAATTCGAAATAGGGGAAGGCAGGCAAAAGAATGGGGAAATTAATTCAAATTAAGCCTATTCCTTGCTTAAAATGGCTTAATTTGAACTAATAACTTTAAAGTAAGCAATACTTCAAACTAAAAGGCGGTTTTATTATATCAAATTAGTGGTTCCTTATTTTGAATTAAGAAACTGCTTAATTAGATGTAATAAAATGCCTCCTTGGCCAGGGAAGAAGTTATTTTGAAGTAAGCCTCCTTAATTTGAAATAACTTGTAAGTATAGACATATTTATTGACATTAACATTGGTTAGTGGTATAAATGTTTTACAAGAAATGAAATCTTGTCACAATAACGCTATTTTCAGCCTGCTATATTTTGGCCAGAGTATATCTAAAATTAACAGCACAGTTTCACACGGGGATGTTTCAAGATTGTAATTTCATGGTCCTTCTTGAGAATGAAAAACTGATTGTTTGTAATCATTTATGCACTATGTGGGGAAGAGGAGGATTTAAAGTAGTATTATAAATGTAACATTTTCAGATTACTATCTACAAAACCCATTATAAAGTGGATTAGAACAAGAAATTTTACCCTTCTTCCCAGTTTACATAAAACAGCTGCAAATTCTCTTTGTTGACTTCATCTTTCATTTTGATGTGCTTTCTTTTGATTCCTTGGAAGAAATATATTTATAATTTCTACAAGAACTGCCTCAGAAGTAAGTGGTATCCAAATATTGTTCTGTAGAGATAAAATTGTACAATGTCAGTGGTATTTGGCTGTGGATTGATGATGCATTGCACTAGGATACAGAGACATCATTCCTATAAAACTTGTAACATTGTGGTTTAGGGAATATTTAACCTTTAATACAAATCATTTTTATTTTCCCAATGGAATTCAAAGCACTTTCTTCTTTTATATTGCATTTCACTTTTTTCCCCTCCTTGCCTGTACTCCAACTGCTGTAATTTTTGGCTTTGGCAAGGTGGAGAGGGAAAAGAAGCATAGGGATGTTGATTGCATAGCACAAGAAGCTGAGAAAAGTAATATAAAGAACACCAAAACCACCAACTGCAATCTAAGGTAGAGTTTTAGTGTAAATGAGTATGAAATTGGGTTTTCAATAGAGTGGAACTCTTAGGAACTTTGAACTAGTAAAATTCTTCTTATATTGGAACTATTATATTGCTCAGTCTAGAAACTAAATTAAAAGAATGTTGAGATTGAGATTTAAATTCACAAAAGAACAAGAAAGGAAGTGCAGCATTCTTAGCAATCTTCTTTTTGGTCTCTTGTTTTTCTTCAACCTCTTTCTTTCTTCTCTTCCCATGGCTCTTTGCAGTATAAAAAAATCTTTCAGCACTGCTTGGCTACTCCCTACATTAAATGCACAGCAGGAGTGCTGTTATGCACAATTAGCCACTCATGCCTCAGTTCAGCAAAGCGTCTAAGCATGTGCTTCATTGCAGTTGACTAGATTTAATTCCATTCTTAAATACTTTGTTGAATTGGAATAGGACTTAAGCACATGCTTAGTGATTTGCTGATTCAGGCTCCAATCTTTAAATGATCTCAGAACAGATAGGCCCCTGAGTCCTAAAATCAATAGGACTCTGCACGGGCCCAAATCACCCCCATCAAAGACTTTATTTCAGAGCTCGGGCTTTACACAGTAGATTATCCTGTATAATTGTGCAAGATGTAAGGTAAAGATCATCAACCCCTCACTTGTATGTATATAAATCAATAAATAGATTAAATATATAGGATCTTTTATACAAAATCAGGTAATTGTGATTAGAGTTCTCCTTATTTTGGTGTCCAGAGTTAAATGAATGGGATGATACTGTTATGTACCTCTAAAGAAATAACAGAAATATAGCACATACCAATATATGAATATTTAAGTAACAGATAAAATCCAGAGAAAGTTTTCCTGAATCAACTGCAGTTATCATCAGATGACACACGTACATTAGAACATAAGAATACTGGTCTGACAAATGGTCCATCTAGCCTAATATCCTGTCTTCCAACACTGGCCAATGCTAGATGCTTTACAAGGAATTAATAGAACTGCTAACCATCAAGCAATCCATGCTGTTGACCATTCCCAAACCCTGGCAAACCACAATCTTTGACTACCCTGGCTAATAAACATTGATGAATCAATACTCCATGAATTTGCCTAGTTCTTTTTCTAATCCCATTATAGTCTTAGCCTTCAAAACATCTTTTGGCATAGGTTGACTGTGCACTATATGAATCAAATGCTTCCTTTTGTTCATTTTAAACCTGATGCCTATTAATTTCATTTTGTGAACCCTCATTTTTCTGTTTTGAAAAGGAGTAAATAACACTTCCTTGTTGACTTCCTCTACAGTAGTCATGATTTTATAGACCTCTATCATAGCTAGCCTTAATCATCACTTTTCCAAACTGAAAAGTCTCAGTTTTATTAATCTCTCCTCACATGGAAGCTGTTCCATACTCCTAATAATTTTAGCTGCCCTTTTCTGTACCATTTTTTAATTCTAGTACTTTTTTTTTTTTGAGATTGGGTAACCAGATCTGCATGTAGTATTCAAGACACGGAGATAACATAGATTTATAGAAAGGTAATGTGGTATTTCCTGTCTTATTATCTATTCCTTTCCTAATGATTCCCAACATTTTGTTAGCTTTTTTGATTACCACTGCACATTAAGTGGATATTTTTAGAGAAGTAGCAAAATTACTCCAAGTTCTCTTTCTTGAGGGGTAACAGATAATTTAGAGCCAATCATTTTATATATATATATATAGCTGGGAATATGTTTTTCAATGTGTATTACATTGCCTAAGTTTCATCCAACATTTGGTTACTTAGCCACACAGTTTTGTGAGATCCCTTTGTAACTCTTCACAGTCTGCCATGGAATTAACCATCTTGGGTAGTTTGGGATCATCAGCAAATGTCATCACTTCACATGTTTACCCCTTTTTCCAGATCATTGATGAATATTGTGAGATAGCGGGGCCAGTTGGCAGCTGGTATGTCTTCCTATTTGAATGCTGAGAGATGGGTGGGCACAAGCACACCCACTACTAAGGCCATGCCCCCAGCCTACAAGGAGGAGTCATTGGACACTGATTCAAAAAAGCACTTGGGACAGCTAATGTAGTAAGAGGGATGGTATGGAAGGTCAAAAGTTCAAAAGGAGAGAATCAGAAGGGGAGAACCTTGGAAAGCACCCACAGTTCCCAGAAGGCATACAGGGAGCAAGGAGACATTGCCCAAAGGAACTCTGCCCTGATGTGTGAACCAACAAGGAAACAGAAATACCCGTCAATTGCAGAGAACCTCCCCACCCAACCTCCTCTCCTTGGTTTTATAGATAGTCATTTTGGCGAGGGCCAGGAGGAGGTTGACAAGAAGGTCTCACAACTAGCAAGAGGGTCTTAGAAGGGAGATATATAAGCCCCAGAATGCTCTGGGCCTTGTTCCCTGCAGAGTCTTACTGCAGATCAATTAGAAGCACCTGAGACAAATTAAGGCCCACCTAGAGTCTTGATAAAAACCGTTACTCCAGTCAGACGGTACTGGGGAATAAGGAGAGCTAACAGCAGTGTTCAAGGAGCATTGTAGTCAAGAAGAGGAATCAGACCAGAGCCATGGGAAAGGTAAAATTGAACAGAGAGGGGGAAATAGCCCAGAGAAAAGAAGCATAGTCACTAGCTGTGCCAGCAGTACATAGGGACCATCCATAGCCATTCAGATGGACCCTGGGCTGGGGCCTGGAGTAGAAGGTGGGCCCAGGCCTCTTCCCCTTCCCCCTCACTGTGTATACAGGGGCACCAGCTGCCCAGAGACAGGGGCTAAAGGGGGTGCCCTGACCCCCCACTTGAGAGCAAAGCAGAGGACTCACCATAGCAGAGCAGACAATTTGTTACAATATGTTCAGCAGAAATTGTTCTACTATTTACCTCTCTCCATTCTGAACACTGACCATTTATTCCTATCCTTCATTGCCTAACAAAATTTTAAAGAGCTATTGATCCAGAAGAGGATCTTCCTTCTTATCCTATGAGTGCCTACTTTGCTTAAGAGCCTTTGGAAAGCCACCTTGTCAAAGGCTTTCTGAAAATCTAAGTACAGTATATCCACTGGATCACCATTGTCCATGTGCTTACTGAAACTCTCAGAACATTCTAGCAGACTGATGACGCTTGATTTTCCTTTTCTGAAACCATATTTGCTCTTCTGCAACAAATCCTATTCATCTATGTGTCTGATAATTCTGTGCTCTGCAATACTTTCAACCAATTTTCCAGTTATTGACATATGGCCTGTAGTTGCCAGAATTGTCTCTGGAATTTTTTTTTAAATTGGCATCACATTAGCTATCCTTCAATCATCTGGTGCCAGAAGCTGATTTAAATGCCATGTTACATACCAATTAGAGTTCTGCAATTCCACATTTAAGTTCCTTCAGAACTCTTGGGTGGCTACCAGATGGTCTTTGTCCTGATGACTTATTACTGTTTAACTTCTCGATTTGTTTCAGAACCTACACTAATGATACCTCATCCTGGGAAAGTTCCTCAGATTTCTCTAAAAAGGATGGCTTAGATTTGCAAATCTCCATCAAATACTCAGCCCTGAGGACTGATGCAGATAATTCATTTAGTTCCTCTACAATAGCCTTATCATCCTTGACTGCCCCTTTAACATCTTAATCGTCCAGTGATCTCACTAGTTGTTTTCCACAATTCTTGCTTCTGATTTACTAAAAATGTTTTTGATTGTTACTTTTTGAGTCCTCGGTTAGCTATTCTTAAAATTCTTTTTTGATCTTCCTAATTATGTTTTTACACTTTACTTACAGAATTTATGCTCCTTTTTATTTTCATCAGTGAATTTCAACTTCCAGTTTTTAATGGATGGCTTTTTCTGCTTCCTTTACTTCATTATCTATCCAAAGTGCCACTTTTGTATCCTCTTACTATATTTCTTTCCCATTTTTTTTAAAATTTGGGATATACATTTAAATTCAGCCTCTGTTACCATGTCTGTAAAATGGTTCCATGCAGCTTGCAGAGATTTCACCTTTTGACACTGGGGCTTTCAAATTCTGTTTAATTTGCACTGTAATTTTTGTGTAGCTCCCCTTTCTGTAACTGAATGCAACCATGGTGGACTGTTTTGGGGTTTTCTGCCTCAGTTATAATTTTATTATGTTGTGGTAACTATTAGCAGAAGGTTCAGCTAAATTCAGCTCTTGGAACAAAAACTGTACTCCATTGAGGACTAACTCTAGAATTGCCTCATCTCTTGTGGGTACCAGAGCTATCGGATGCAAAAAGCAATCATTTAAGGTGTCAAGGAACTTTATTCCTGAATCCTATCCTGAGGCAACATGTGCCCAGTTTATATTGAAATAGTTGAAATCCTCCACTGTTGTGAAGTTTGTTTGTTTGTATAACCTCTCTAATCTACCTGAGCATTTCACAGTTATTTTCATCATTCTGGTCAGGTAGTCACTGGTATAACCCTACTGCTATATTTGTATTATCCAGTTATGGAATTAGTATCCATAAAGATTCTATGACATCATTTGGTTCATTTCAGGTTTTTATCCATTTCCAAAGGGATAGCCATGTTAGTCTAGTCCAGTAAAAAAACAACAAGCAGTTGTGTGGCACTTTAAGACTAACAGATTTATTTTTTGCATGAGCTTTTGGGGGAGAAGATCCCACTTCCTCAGATGCTTCGAAGATGGGTGAACTTACAGAAAGGAATGAAACTAAATGCAAGGGGGTGTAAAACGTAGGATCAGGTCATAAAGTAACAGCAAATCAGAGCAGCTTACAGGCTCAAAGAATGGGACGCCAGAAGTCAAATTACCCTTTGTAATGGGAAAAGAACCCATAATCTCGATTGAGTCCCAGGGACATCAAGACTCCAAAGAGAAACAGCTGAACTCGAATTAATATGCAAGCTAAATTCTGTGAAAGCAGGACTCAATCAAGACTATGGGTTCTTTTCCCATTACAAAGGGTAATTTGACTTCAGGCTTCCCATTCTTTGAGCCTGTAAGCTGCTCTGATTTGCTGTTACTTTATGACCTGATCCTATGTTTTACACCCCCTTGCATTTAGTTTTATTCCTTTCTGTAAGTTCACCCATCTTCGAAGCATCTGAGGAAGTGGGATCTTCTCCCACGAAAGCTCATGCAAAAAATAAATCTGTTAGTCTTAAAGTGCCACACAACTGCTTGTTGTTTTTTTATCCATTTGACTCTGTGCTTTAGTGCCACTCCCCCACCAGTATGACCTATTCTATATTTCTGATATTTTGTACCCAAAATTACTGCGTCTCAGATTAAGGGTTTCCCATTACATTTCCCCTCCCCCACCCCTTAATAAATGACAAGACAGAATACAGCTATGGAGAATAAAAAGGCTATATAAGCTCCTAATCTACAAAACAAACTTGGAAGAGAGAAAAAATATGTAATTTTCCATACATTTTCTTTCCCATAATGGATGGCAAAAATTGAACGCAGCATTGCTTAGGGATCAGACCTCAGACCACCACAACTGATGCAGTTTAGGACTTGCAGCATGTGTTTTGGTTTGTTTGTTTTCTTTTTCCTTTTCTTTCCACTTAAGTTAAGACTCGATCTGCAAGACTGTCATAGCACCTCACTCTTTTTCCAGGAAATGACTTCCAAACCTGAACTAGTAAAAATTACTGGAGATTACAGCTTTCACATCTATACTGTTGATTATATCAGGAGCCTTTCTGAGAAACAGCGAGGTTCTCTCCAGGCTAGTGGATGTTCTTATACTTAAAGCACTTTTAAGACAACAGTTGGCTCTGCCCAAAACTTCCTGTGGACCCTTGAATAAGTCACCTAATCTCTCTGTGCCTTAGTTCCTGTTCTGTAAAATAAAAATGATAGTATTTCCTTTCCACCACCTGTCTTATCTACTTAGATTTAAAGTAGAGATGAATGTTTTGTTTTGTTTTTTTTCCCCCCAGAAAATAGTAAGTTTGTTTTTAAAAGGCATTTTTGGAGCATCAGACTATTCACAATTTGGTAAATAGCTTCTTCTAAAAAACAACAAAAGAAAACAGAAAACTAAAATTTCAGAACTGCCAAAATGAACTGCTTTGACTTTTTTTTCAAATCAGTTTTTAAACAAAATGTCAATTTGAAATAGCATTTTCTAAATGAAATGTTGATTTGAAGCAGCATTTTGTTTTGAAAATGTCATTTCAACTTAATATTTCATGTTGAAATGTTATTTTTAAATCAACATTCAAAACATTTTCCTTGATCCAACTTGTTTGTTTGTTTCATCAGTAAAAATGGAAATAAAATCAGTTTTGGTTCCAAACTAACCTATTTTATTTTTTAATATGGCAAGAAAAATAACAAATTATTTGCTGAGCTCTAATTATAAGATTGTTGCAGCATAGATTGTCTCTCATTGTGAATTTCACACACTCTTAGAACAATTGAACCCTGATGCTGGTTGGGGTGCCTCAGGGTATGTCCACACGTCTTTTTTATTTTGAAATAACACTGGTTATTTCACAATGAAAAAGATTAGGTGCACATGATGTTTTCTTATTTTGAAATGACGAGCTCCACCCCACCGGGGACTGCAGCCCCCCAAGCCACAAGCGGGGTGAGCGCCCATGGCTGCAGCCACCCTGCCAGGGGCTGAAGCCCTCCGAGCCAGGCGCAGGGTGAGCCGCAGGGCTCCCCGCCGCTGCAGTGGCTGAGCCCAGGGGCCTGGGGAGCCAGTGGCACCCGGCTCCCCGCAGCTGCTGGTGTGCCGCAGGCCCCCTACCCCGCTGCCCCCAGCAGGAGTGGGGACCCAAGGAAGGAAGATCCCTCCCCTGTGGGCTGTTTTCCCCTGCCTGGCTCTCCAGGGGAAAGCCAGGCAGGGGATTGGGTGGCAACATGGCCCGCCAGGGGCCATGTTGCCACACCTCCCAGGGTGCCCCTCTCTAGCAATTGAAATAGCATGTCCATATGCAGGGCATGCTATTTTGATTGGAGGGGCTTTACTTATTTCAAATTAATTTTTTTAATTCAAAATAAGTCATTTCGCTTTAGGGGTTTTATTTTGAAATAAGTCATTTTGAAATGACTTATTTTGAAATAAAACTTTGTGTGTAGACATAGCCTCAGTGCTACCATAATGCAGATAATTATAATGATGACTAGGAAACTAATTTTTAATTTCTTATATGTTAGGCATCCCCTAGTTTGCATATTACTCATGGAAAGGAGCAATTGTCAGTTCTTAGGGAGAGAAGAAATATTAAACACAAAGCAGTATAAATCTTGCAAGGAGAAATGGTTATTTATATTATTGATTTACTTTTGGTAATTTTATTTACATGTTTAGTTGAAACTAAGTGAAAAAAAATCAAAGAATGCATCATTTGAGGAGAGCTGTCAGTTCTGTAGATATATGTGAAAGAACTGCAAATCTCAGATGCCCACTTTGTAAATCTCATGTACAAATCTCTGGTCTCCTCAATCCAAGGATTTAAGAAGTCCCTTGCAGAAAATACCTTAATGACCTGAAGAGAAGACTTATTGGATGCAATCTACATTTATTATATGTTTCATTAGATTTACTGAGATATTGAGTATTGATGCCTTCAAGGATTTTATAAGTTATCTGCCTTTTTGTGCTTCCTGATGAAGAATATATGAGCTTTGCAACCCATTTCACATCTCAAGGCATGAAAATATTTCCATAATGATATTTGGGCTTAGACCAGAAAGCAGATGGAAAGCTGCATCTATACAATCTGTTTTTTTCCAAATGATCTTCAGTGGGGACCCCATGTAGAACATATTGCAATAATTTAATCCAGAGGTCGCCAAGGCATGAATAACTGGCAGGTTCATGTCTCAGAGAAATAATTGCTGATATCTTACTAAATGATGTTGTAAAAGATGCTTTGGTCACCAGTGCTACCAGAAATGACAAGAGCAATCAGAGAACCAAAAGGATTTTAAATTGCAAACTTACTTTTCAGAGGAGGATCTTATCTTCTCAATAATGAGTGAGTCACTTTACTACAATCATCTTTGACTTGTATGTTACAGAAAACTAACCAAATACATTGCTAGATCCATCTGGGGGAGCTCTCAGAAATGCCTTTCTACAAGTTTCTTTATTTTAATCAGTTACATAAATCCCTCACTTGAAGAACAATCACAGCTATCTCTCCTTTTTAAAAAAAATACTTTAAAATGGTTTTCAACATTTGGGACTTGATTTTCAAACCTACAAACTTAACAATAGAGCAGTGGCAGCTTTAGGGGTAGACAACGCAGGAGGCTGCCTAGGGTCCGAGCAATAAGGGGCCCCATCCTCAATTTGGTGGACAGAAATGAAAATATAGAAATATATAGAAATTGTTCCCATCTAGCAGAGCTAGTTGGGCTGGAAGCCTAATACTTTTCAGTCTTGGCTCATCAAGGCAAACTATCATTAAGATCTGTGCTTTGTCTGAATTGCAGATTTCACCATTATCTGTCCATCAACTTCACTTGCGACATGCTAAAAAAAACCAGGAGTAAGCTCTTTGTGACACCAATATAAAGTACAATTGCAGGAAATTTTCCAAAGGTTTCATCTTTTAGTTCTTCAGTGTGGCCATTTATTCTGCCATTTTTTAATCCCACTTGTGAAATTTTGCCTTTTTCTTTTCTTTTTTACATGCTCTTCTTTTGCCTTTTCCTTTGTGACAATTTTTTTTTTTTTTTTTTTTTTTTGGCTTTGGTTAGCTCGGTTTACCATGAAGGTCCATATAGGCTGCTACATATAAACACAGTGCTGCCTTCAAGCAATCATTACAGCTGTGTGTGATGTTTGTGCTGTATGTCTTTCTTTTGGTAAGTAATTTTTTAACTTCTTTTGTACTTACTATTTAATATGTTTGGGGGGGCAGAGTCTTATAAACTTGAGTACTTCAGAGAATTTCATTGAAATTTAGTGGTTTTCATTCACAGCTACACACTAGAAGCCTTCTTTTCACTTATTTTTGCTTATTATAATTATTTGTTTTAAAGTTCCAGTGCATGTAAACCCAGGCCCGTCTGTAAAATTTGTAAGATTTGACTGCCAAAATTTTAAATGTGGCATTTTAGTTATTTTTGAGCCATCATTATTTTTACCACTTTTTATTTGTTATTTAATGCATATACTTTTTTAAAAAAAAATTAAATGTTCATTTTAACTTTGTAGTTAAGCATTAGCTCATTTATGTTAAGTAAAAGATGATCAACTTACAAGCTTCATAATAGAAAGATCTTTAAAAATATCATACTGAAGAATAATTCACTAGTTCTAGAGGGATCGTGATGTTAGTCTGGTCCAGCAAAACAAACAAGGAGTTCTGGGTACGAGGGGCATGGTTAGGGCTGCAGGGGGGACTGGGGCCACAAGGAGAGCAGCAGTGGGGGCCTTTAGGAGACCCCGATGACAGGCCTTCACCTAGGGCCCTCAATTGCCTAAAGCCGCCTCTGCAATAGAGTTGACAAGAAAATGACTTCCTGTGACAAGTTCTGTGGGTTTGTGAAGCAAACAGAAAGAAAAGAGGGGGAAAAATATTGCTTGAAGAGAATTCAAGAAAAATTCTGTTTGGGGAGAACTGAAATAGATTTTTTTAGCTTGCCCGTTGCTTGCTTGGGGTACTCTTATGAATTTCACTTTTTTACTTCAAAGAGAAAAAATAAACTGATAAGAGTCTTCCAGGCAGGCAGCTAGGGAGCCATTATTCCAAAACCCCTGATGGAAAATCTTTTCTATTTTGGAAAATTAATTTATTAATTTCAATTTTCAAAAAAAGAGGATTTCCCATCAAAAAAATTATTCTGATAGAAAATTCCCAGACAACTCTACTGAAAAGTGTAATTGTGTGTATGTACAAATCTGACTTACATGGGTGCAACTCCTGATGTACAAAGACCGATCCTGAATTCTGCATACCTGTACACACCCAACCATTCCACCAGCCATATGTATTGGATGTAATATGTATACAAGTCAGGTACATTGCAATGCGTGCAAGGTATTGAAAATATAGGCTTTAAGTTTGCATTTTTCTAGCCTAAACCTATGGTTAAATCTTCACTGTTAGCACAGTGGCAATTGAGTTAGTGGGATCAACTGAGCAACTAAAGAAGACCCACTCAATGGATCCTAGTTACATTCTCTGGCTGATGCCAGTAATCCACCTCCCGAGAAGGAAGTAAGCTTGCTTTGATGGGAGAGCATCTCCCATTGATAAAGTGCTGTGAAGAAGCGGTGGTACTGCAATGTAAGTACACTGATGACAGTTATGCAAACTATGTTATGCAGCTTTCATATCTCCCATCAACCACTGGCAGCAATGTAAACCAGGCCTGAAACAATTAGAAAACATCCCAGAGTTACAGTTTTCTTTTGCTATAATACTTGTTGCAGATCTATAAGTAAACGAACACTGCAGCTCATCAAAGGAGAATAGAAATTGCTGCCTCCTAGGACAGTATATCACATGCTTATAGAAGAAAAGTGGGGAGAGATATAAGTTCATCTAGCTGATGCTGCCTAGTCTTGTGAAGGAAATGCAATTTTTCTATATGTGCTGAAAACAAAATGAGTATGAGGTAATGCCATAATAAATAATTGCTTAAAGCACTTTGGTATTATGGAAGTTGAAATTAAAAAAAAAATAGTCTGTAAAAGTAAAAGCATGGTGAAGAGTAGCTCTTAAAGTAATTGAGAATTTTTCACTGGACAGTGGTTTTCTACAGTACATTACGTTAAATCCAAGTGTGGAGTATCCTCTAGCTGATGTCTGAAGATCAAAGCCACCATTAGACTTTTTTTTAAAACTGCTGATAGCATGTCAGGTATTATAAAAGTAATTAAGGGTGTTTTGTTACAAATAACCCAAAAGCTTTTAAACACATTTTTAGTCCAAAAAATTAAATTTCAGATGGTCTTGTTGAAAAATCAAACATCGATTTTAATGAGTGCTATTAAAGATTCATCATTGTTATTCTCAGGATTTAGTCTCTCTTCTCTCTGGAAACAAAATTTAAAGCTGAAGTGTAAAGGAAACAAGCTACTGCGTACTGGATAAGAACTCTTTGATCACAGAGACAAACTAGAAAGTGGCTTATTAATGATCACTGCTCAGCGCTCTCTCTGACCTCAGTGTGGAGAGCTTTCTTAGGGTAAAACAAAATTACATATTTTAACTCTTGATGGAGAGTGCTGTGTCAGTTATCTCGCACGTCTCTGATCATGGAATTGATTGTGCAGGGGTGCAGCAATCTACACATCTACACTGAGTTACAGAAGAGGGTTGTACTAAGTCTGAATGTTGTGAAGTACAGCTTTATAGCTGCAGGCTGTACTTTAGGAATGGAAGAAGTTTGGTTGTCATTGCATACTAAATAGTATCTTAGGCTATGTCTACACTGCCAAATTAGTCTGGATGCATTTAGCCCTTGACTACGCCAGGCTTTCTTCAAGCTAAGCGCTGGTAATACGCAAACTAATGTTAGTTCAAACTTTAAAAGTGTGAACTAAGCCAGGGGTCAGCAACCTTTGCCAACCCCTGTGCCAGCCCTGCCCACTGCACCCTCAGTGAGTGCTGGGGGTGGGCCAAAAGGAGGAGGGGCCAGGCCTCTGGTTCAGGGGTGGGGAAAGCTCCCACCCCTGCTGGCGGGTAGCCTCCAGGTCCCAGCTGGGGCCACCTATCCTCCCGCAGCCTCCGGGTTCAGCTGGAGGCACTTCTCACCTCTGCTGGCTGGTGGCTTCTGGCTCTGCAGTCAAAGTCAGAAGTGGGAGGGCAGACCTGCCCCACTCCCCTCTAGCCCTGCCCAGCAGGGGATGTGGCCAGCAGGGGGCTGGGAGCCACACACTGAGGTGCCTGCCAACCTGGAGACACAGCACGTGGCTTGTGCTGCCCAGCCGCAGAGCGCTGGGGGTGCGGGGCCAGTGGATAAGCCTGAGCAGTGCCACGTGCTGGTCAGGTTTGGCTCCCATGCCATTTTGGGTATGGGTGCCGGGGGTTGCCGACCCCTGAACTAAGCCATTAGTTCAAACTAGCAGTGTGTTCTAATTCAAAATAAAACTTTAGCCTTAGACTATGTCTTTGTCAACAATTTTAGTTTGGACTTGCTAGTCCAAACTGAAGAAGTCCAAGGTTAGTCTGAACTAACCTCGGGCTAGTTTGAACTAACCGTGGTTTTTTAGTTCAAAGTAGATTGCACGACTAGTTTCAACTAATGACTAAGTTTGAACTTTTTAAGTTATAACTAACCATTATTTTGGGTATTTCATGTGCTTAGTTCAAACTAGGCAAGTAACTTCGAACCAACATTGGTACTTATTAGTTCGGACTAAGCTTTGCAGAGTCCAAACTAAGAAATTTCTTAGTTCAGACTAGGGAAAGCCTAGTATAGCTAAGGCCCAAATTAGTCTGGACTAAGCTTTCTTAGTCTAGACTAATTTGGCAGTGTAGACATAGCCTGAGAGGACAGAGAAGGGACTCTCTGAAGTTCTGTACATGGAGGGTGTAAACCAGAATATATTGTGTGGAATACCTTGCATAGAGTTCCTTACCTTAGAAAGTCTGTTGCAGCAAAATGAGGAAGAATATACTAAGACCCAGTGAAGGCCATGAGATGAGGTTGCTTTTATAGTTCTTTCCCTTCTTTTAACATCTTTGGGATTGCTTATTTAAGTAATCAGCAAGGAATCACTGTATTAGACCACATAAAAAACTGGAACAAAAAGAAGCCTACTTTTGGGTAAGGCTAATGGGCACACCAATACCCATAGAATCAGACTTTGAATCCTCAATCATATGTTCCAAATTTTCCAATTCATAGTAAGAAAAACACACGGAAGATAAATCTTCAGGCCATAAACTAATGAGGATGAGTCTCCGAAACCTGAGGGAGGGTGGAGGGCAATCGGTACCCAGATGACCAAAATCTGAGTAACCTCCTCACCAGAAGTGCTCAGTTGCTGCTTACTGATCAGGGTTTTTTTGTTTGTTTGTTTTTCCCAGAAATGCTGCCCAGTGTTGTACATCTGCTCCTCCTCCAGCTGTCCGCCTTTTGTACTCCTTAGAACTTGGGTGTGGTGAGGCACTGTGAAGTTCCAATTTAGGATTGCAGTGACATGATGGATATCTACCAGTGGTACTTTGGAAGATCCTTCTGAGTCTGCCATCCGCAGGAGTAATAGTGTTGCAGCAGAATTCCAATGGCAGTGAGTTTTCAAAGATTGAGAGCAAGGAAGATAATGAAACAGCCCCTTTTCTGCCTCCAGTGCTCCAGATATTCCCATGTCAAAGGAATGACCATTGTACAGAGAGAATTAGTAACATTTTTTATAGCAGTAAAAGAGAAGTGGAGCACTGAGGTTGAGCCTTTTTTCTCTGATTCACAACACTGCCTGCTTTCCACTTCCTATACACTGAGGTATTTCTTATTTGACAGTAAACTTTCTGTAAAAAAATGCTAAGAATAAGCTTTTTAATGCCTTGCTTCACTCTGTACTCTTACTTTCTCTTTTCTCTCTTGCTCTCTTTTTCCCCCTCTCTAATTTTGACTTTGGCAGTGCTTCTCCTTATTGCTCTCCTTATGCAAAGATGGAAGAGGCTGCAGTTGTTTGAATGTTAAAGGCATAAGCAGGCCAAAGATACTTTCTTGCAAGCAGCACATTGGCTATGTCTACACGACACTTTTATTTCGAAATAACACTCGTTATTTCAAAATAAAAGAAATTTAGTCTACACGACATTTTCATATTTCAAAAGGACAGATTCTGTCCTTTCGAAATAAGAATCGTTGTTTCAAAATAGTTAAACCTGGATGTTTTCGAAATGGCTGTTATTTCGAAATGGTCATTTCGAAATAATGCCATTTGGACATGTTGTTTTGGAACAAATGGATTCCGAAACAACGTGATTTGAAATTCCTCCCAGGGTGCTTAGCACCCTGGGAGGAAGAGCCACCCCCTCAGCACCCTGGCCAGGGTGATGAGGGGGGACAAGCCGCAGGGCACGGGGGGCTGCCCCCAAGACCAGCTAGGAGCCCCGCAGAGGGGTGCCGATGCCCCGCTCTCCCCGCCGCTGGGGCTGCTCAGAAGCCCTGCGGCAGGGTGCAGCGGCTCCCCGCTCTGCCCGCTGCCGGGGCTGCTCCCAAACCCCACCGTGGGGTCCGGGGGCGCCCGGCTCTCCCTGCCGCCAGGGCTGGTGGCAAACCCCGCGGCAGGGTGCCGGGGCCCCGGCTTTTCCCCGCCGCGGGGGCTGCAGCCACGGGGAGCCGGGTCCCACCGGCCCCTCCGGCCCTGGGCTCTGTGGGGGCAGCGGCTGCAAGCCCCGCGGCTCACCCTGCCACCAGCTCGGGGGCCTGCAGCCACAGGCGGGGTGGCCGCAGCCCAGCCAGCTCACCCCGCACCCTGTTGCGGGGGCTGCAGCCCCCAGTGGGGTGGCCACAACCAGGGCGGCACATGCCACGCCCTGCTCGGGGCGCTGCAGCCACCCTGCCCCGGCTGCAGCCCCCGAGCTGGTGGCGGGTGAGCCGTGGGGCTCACAGCCGCTGCCCCCGCTGAGCCCAGGGCCGGAGGGGCTGGTGGGACCCGGCTCCCCGTGGCTGCAGCCCCCGCGGCAGGGAAAAGCCGGGGCCCTGGCACCCTGCCGTGGGGTTTGCCACCAGCCCTGGCGGCAGGGAGAGCCGGGCACCCCCGGACCCCACGGTGGGTTTTGGGAGCAGCCCTGGCAGCGGGCAGAGCGGGGAGCCCCTGCACCCTGCCGCAGGGCTTCTGAGCAGCCCCAGCGGCGGGGAGAGCGGGGCATCGGCACCCCTCTGCGGGGCCCGTAGCTGGTCTTGGGGGCAGCCCCCCGTGCCCTGCGGCTTGTCTCCCCTCAGCACCCTGGCCAGGGTGCTGAGGGGGTGGCCTTTCCTCCCAGGGTGCTAAGCACCCTGGGAGGAATTTCAAATCATGTTGTTTTTTCGAAATAAAGGTTTTATTTCGAAATAAGTCATTTCAGAATGACTTATTTTGAAATAAAACCTTGTGTGTAGACATAGCCAACAGGACACACCAGACCACCCCTACAGGTCAAATCCAGTCATTTCCCTGGCCCCCTGTGACACACTTATTGTTGTGTGGCAACATAGTAATGCATCCCAGCACAGTGGTTGAGCACCACTATCCTAGAGGAAGACTGTAACTGCACTGATGAAGATATAAATATAACCATGAAGATACTAACTCAGCCATATTCACACTAGAGAATTGCTCACCATCCTACATGCTTTTGACTTGCCTGATGTGCAAAGCTTCTCTCTTACTGAACAGTAAAGCAGAACTGTAGGCCAGTGATTCTCAACCTTTTCAGTAACAGGGCACACTTCAATGAGACAATTCTATGGCACACCCACTTTTTTCAGCTGAATTGATTGCTCATAAACAATGCATTTACTTACATTTACTATGGTTATGGTCTTTTGCTAGAGAAGTTTGCAACATAGGACATACAACAGGCTGAAAAAGGATCAAATGCATTAATGTGTCAAATCCACTAGAAAAATAAAAAATACACACCTTCTCAATTTTGCCCTTTGGTCACCTGCATGTAGCATGTTCACACTTCGGAATTGAAAGACTGACACCTCGCTTTTAATTTGATGATTAATTTTCACAAGATTTATGAGCTGTAATTTTGGTTGGATAGAATTTTTTTTATGATAAATCTGGTTGTTTTAGATTGATTTTCATTACCTTCATACAAAATTTCGTGGCACACCTGGAGAGTTCTCATGGCATACCAGTGTACAACCATGGCACACTGGTTGAAAACCATTGCTCTACACTAATGGTTAATTAAAAATCAGATATCAGGCAACAACATTGTTAGGAATCCATGTGCCCAAACTTTTACATGATTGTTAAATCTGCAGTGCTTTAAAATAATTTGTTTCTTTGTTTTCTTTCATCTCTCTCTCTTTCTGTCTTTTTCTACTTCTTTGTTGTTTCCTCTATTTTCCCAGTAACTTAATCTCCCTTTCACCCACACAGAGATTACATGGCAGAGAAAGAGTGTTTATTGATAACATGATGACAGTCTGACCAGATCATATGACATATACTCCTTTAAATTTATTTTACTTTGATTCTGTAAGTTCCTCATCTTCAAGCATCAGATGAAGTAGGATTCTCTCACATGAAAGCTCATGTGATATGCATATTTGTTACTCTTTAAAAGTACCGCCAGACTCATTATTCATTTTGTTGAACTACGCTAACATGGCTATCCCTTTGGTTACTGATAAAATATCTTCATCTTCTGTGTATTAGGAAGAAACAGATGATTGTTGTAAAGGCCCTAATGGCCTCAGTTTCAGGGGTTCTGAGTACTCAGAAGCTTCAGTGAAGTTAGTGGGAGCTGCAGATGTTCAACACCTTTGCAAAATCAGGCTCTAAGGCTATGCCTACATTAGGAAAACTTAGTTCAAATTTGTTAATTCAAACTAATAAGTTTGAGTTTAGTTCAAACTAAACAAACTTATTAGTTGAAATTCACAACATAGACTAATTCAAACTAACATTAGTTCAAATCACTCCACGTTTGTTAATTCAAACTAATTACCCTTAGTTCAAATGCATTTAGTGTGAATGAAGGGTTAATCCTTGCCTACATCATCCTTATTTCAAACTAATAATCGAACTAAGGGCTTAGTGTCAACTAAACAACAGGTCTTACTAGTTCGAACTAAGCTTTCATTAGTTTGAATTAAGGAATTCCTTGGTTCAGAGTAATGAAAGCCTAGTGTAAACAGGGACTAAGTTAGTTTGAATTAAGCCTCCTTAATTCAAACTAACTTACAAGTACAGACATACCCTGAGTGTATTGGGTAGAGAGGTACCTGAGTGAAAGACAGTGTGGATACTGATTTAATTGGTGGCTTCTTGAATTTTAGCAGTAATAGTAGTAGAAAATATATATTATGGTAGTAACTAAGGCCTAGATTGTCTAGGGAAGTTAGGCACCTAACTCCCCTGACTTTTGAAGAGATGGACCTGACAGCCCAAGAATAAGGGGCAGTTCAGGAGAAATTGCAAAACTAGTTAAGAGAGAAGCTGAACAAAGAGTGGTAATGGCTGGGAACAGTGGCAGAATGAAGGCAGGGGTTGATGTCACAAAAGGTTACTATATCAGGTAGGGAGGACAGAATCAAGTTATGAAGAGCCTTAATATGTAAAGACAAAATGCGTGTATTTGATATAAGGGTGAAGGGGTCTAGTGGAGGGACTCAAAGAAGGGATTAATGTGGTCATACGAGCAAACCAAGATGATGATCTTAGCAGCAGTATTTTGAACAGTCTTGAGAGGAGCATGATTGCAACAGTGATGCTTCAGTGATTGATTTGGAGAGATTTGCACTGGAGCGCCTTGACAGTAAGTTAATGATGTTTGTTTGGGGTTTAAATATTGTTGAGATGTGAAACAGGAAAAGAATAAATGGAAAACAGACTTGTTAAGATACAAACTTTAAATAGCATAGGAAGAAAAATCTGACATGCTGCACAGACTGGAGTCACAACAAAAAAACCAAAACAATCTGGGATGCAACTGAAGCCTAGTCAGGCAGATCACACTCTAATTTTTTTGAAGAGAGCAACAGAGTATTGGGTTTTTTTTTTCCTTTTTTAAAAAGAAAAATTTCTTAACACTAGCTAATTCGGTCACACTCCAGATAGCTGCTGTTGATAACCACTATTTCAAAGCTTTTCCCATATGTCCATTATGTGGGGGAGAGGAAATCATGAAGTCAAGAAAGACTCAGTTCCAATAAGAGGCTTAAGAGCAAAAGGGCAAAATGATAAGTCTCTGAATACATTCATGTACAAATATATATACACTCACTTATTCTTATTATTTATATTACCGTAGTTCCTAGGAATCCAAGTCATGAACAAGAACCCCACTGTTCTAGAACATATCGAAAAACCATGGGGTGGGTGGGCAGGTCCTACCTCAAGAAGTTTTTTGAATACTCATAAATTGATTGTTTCATGGAAGCAGACAAATGGACACAAAAATTTGTAAGTTATTATTTGTTTCTTGATGCCAGTGGAAAAATTTTGGACACAAAGCTGACATACTTTTAAAACCATTTGGCAAGGAATTTCCTTTGTTATATCTTGCTTGGCATCAAATCTGCCCCAGAAATCTTAAAAAGAAAAAAAGAGTGAAATTCCGCCAGGGCTGAAGGGAGTAGATGTTCAGAAGGATAACACTGTAGTTTATGGCAAGTCAGATAAAAATCATAATATAGGCTAAAATAATTTCCAAAGGCAATTATGGCTTCTGCACTAAAATTAAAGAAGATAAAAACATGCAGCTGTAACCTCTATGCCTTATTAAAGGAGCTATCTCTTTAAGGGATCTCTTGAGGCTGATTATGTTGCCTGGCAGATTTGGCTGTGCAGGTCCAGAAACTTCTGGAAATTAAGTGGGTGGTTGCATTGTTAATCCACAAGGTGCTATGTGAGTACCAGCCACAGAGTTGCAATGAGAAGAGCCCATGTGCTCAGTGTATGACTAGGAGAAGTTGAGTCAGGACTAGAAGCAACAAGTTCTCTCTCTGATGTGGAACATTTTGCAGCAGAGTTTTCTCATATGCATATGTGACTGATTGCTGGTTAACCAGTAAGCTAACTGGATGGTGCTGGTTCCGGAAGAGAAAGAAAAGCCTTCATGGATTTCTATCTAAGATCCCTGCAACCAAAGAAGAGGATTGCTGCTTCTTGCAACTCAAGCCTTTGGACTTGAACAGAGACTGTAACTGAGATGTGGGTGAACTCCACCTAAATTTTGGAACTCTCAGGTTTCTTTCTGTTCTGTTTAAATTCATTTTGTTTTCTTATGATAAGATTTATCATGTTAGTGGTTAATAAAGTTCATATGTTTGTTCTTAGGTACTATTTTAAAGTGGGGACAGTAACTGAACAATTTTTGCTGTGAGTCCCTTAGGGTATGTCTACACTCAAAATTGAGTTTGAATTGATGACAATCAATTTGAATTCAATTAAGTGCATGGCCATACTCGCTTTCATCAATTCAAACTGTGCCAGGCCAGATGAAAGCTGACTTCAAAGTGCTCAAATCTCCTTTGACTTTGAAGTTGTGGTCAATTCAAACCCATTAGTTCAAACTGACCCAGCGTGGCCATGTCAATTCGACCTCACTGTGAGTTCAAATTGACATGGGTTGACCTTCCCAGGGTGCATGGCACCCTGGAAGGAAGACCTGCCCTCCAGAACCTGGGGCCAGCAGCCCCAAAAGTGTTCCACCACCACCCAACCAGATCTGGCTGGGGAGTATTGGGATTCCTGTCCCCTGTGGACAGGGATCCAGTGTGGGACTGGAGCCGTGCTCCCTCCAGTTGGGGAAGGGAGCCCTGGGCATGGGGATGGGATGCCCAGGTGCAGGGTGAAAGGATCCCCATGTGTGCTGCAGCCCTCGCTGGCCGCATGTAGGGACAAAAACCCCCACATGTGGCTGCATCCCCGCTGGCCATGCACGGGGAAAGGGACCCCCATGTGCAGCCAATACAGCTGCAGCCATGCGTGGGGGTCCCCGTCCCTGTCCCCGTGCATGGCCAGCAGGGCTCCAGCCGCGTGTGGGGTTCCTTCTCCCTGCTCTCACTGTACTGTCAGCGCAGGCAGGGGGAATTCCCCCAGCTGGGTGCTGACAGAGCAACAGGGCCAGGGGAGAAGGGATTTTCCTGGCTCTGTGCTGACAGCACAGTGAGGGCAGGGGAGAAGGGATTCCCCTGGCCACACTCTGACAGTGCAGGGCTGAGGAATCCTTTCTCCCCCACTCCTGCTGCAGTGTGTGTGGGGGAGTGCCCAGGGAAAACATCCCCTGCCAAGCTCCTGCCTTCTTAGCCTATCATAAGGGAAGGCATCCCCTGACCAGCTCTAGCCACAGTGGGGCTGGAGCTGGGCAGGGGATGCTTTTCCCTGTGCCAGGCCAGAGTGCTGGAGTCCAGCAGGGGACTGGGTGGTGGCATGGCCTATTTTGGGGGCTATGTTGCCACACCTCGCCTGGTGCCCCTTCTCCAATTCAAACTGGCAAGCCCAGTTCATGGACATGCTAGTTTGAATTGGAGTTTCTAGTGTGGCCATGTCAATTGAAATTGACTGAATTTGAACTAATAATTATTAGTTCAAATTGACTGTTCAAATTCAGTCAATTTGAATTAACACTCTAAGTGTAGACATAGCCTTACAGTCTGAATCCTGGGTCTTCAGCTGCTTCTCTTTGGAAGCTGTTTGGGTTTCATTTTTTTGTTTTGTTTTGTTTTTTGAGGCACTGGAGAAGGTCAATTAAATTAATTCTAGCCCACCTCAAGGTCACATAGCAACAAACCCAACTGCAGTTCTTATGGCATGTGATTACTAAAAAACAGAGAAGAAAGACGACTAGAAGTGTATCAAAACTGTAGCTGAATACCGCTACCTATGTATGTATCATAAGTAATCAGGTTCTTTAGTACAGTAAAATTTCATAACAATTTCATGCCTAACCTATGCTCAAAAGTCAAACTTTTTATGGGTTGTTGTGGCTGCCTCTTCTTTATGAACTACAAGTATGACTTTCAACTCATTTATATCTATTCATACTTGCTCTTATCGAGCTAGCCTGAACATGAAGAGTGGGTGCCCCCATGCCTCAGTGGGTCACAGCTGAAGATACCAAGTTCAGTACAAACTGCTGAGAAATCGAGCAGACCCACCCCAGATTGGGAGTTAATCTTTTGTAAGATATATCATGGGAGAAATAGATGTAACCTTTTGTCTCACTATACTAGTTACAAGTAATCAGAAAAGCAGTCTCCCCAAACCTTGTTTTTCCACACAGAAACAAGACTTTATGATGAGGGATTATTCAAAATCAATTCCATCAAGCAATTCCTTCTAATCCCAAGAATCAGCAATATAACCAAGCCAATATATAATTCACATTTTACCTGATAATCACGCAGTTGCCAGTCTTTTAGTAGTGAATATGTAATGGATAATCATCCTGATGACAGTCCTTTAGTATTGAATAAGTAATGGTTTATTCTTAGGGAAAAAGAAATAAGAGAGTTAAAATGGTCAAAGAATAACATATGTACAATTACAGCAAAGTTTTTGAGTCAGGTTTTAGCAGTGGTGAAATAAAATGCTTATTTGCAAAGTCTCTGGAAATTACCTTTCGGGGGGTCAAAAGTCTTCACTTATAACTTCCTCAATAAAAAAGGCAAGTCAGAAAAATGAAGAAGAAAATGAAGACAAGATGGAGATGGTGGAGCTGTCTTATACACGTTCTCCCATGTAGGTGGAGGTATGGGCATAGCCACTGGCAGGTCCAGGTAGGCACATGTCCACCTGGTTAGCTAGTAGACCTGTCCACCCCTACATGCTGTCTGGCAGCAATCCAAGCTTGGCTACCACAGTCACAGACTGGCCAGAAGCAGGCAGCTACAGCTGCAAACAGGGGTGCTGCGGTGGACAGATGGGTGGGGTGGACTGCTCTCTGCCCACAGCTCCAGCCCTGGGCAGCCACTGCAGCCTTTATGTAGCATGGCTTGGACTGTTTTTCCCCCTTACTCCTCCTTCCAATGCTCCAGTTGCCAGGCAACTGGAGTTTTGGCAGGAAGTGTCTAGTTGCATGACCAGAAGTAGACCTGGTTGGACTCACCTTGGAGAGCCAGGGGCCTGGCCAGAAAAAGGGAGCTAGCTATGCCCCTGGGTGGACGCCTTCAGTCTCATTGTCTAGAAGATCAAAAGCCTGAAATAGGGTCCATGGTTACGTGAGCAAGTAAACCAGGAGTCCTTTGCACTGAAAGACTAACATATTTATTTATCCCATGAGCTTTCATGGGAGAAAATCCCATTTCATCAGATCATTTGAAGATGGGTATACTTACAAAAGGGAGGAAAATAAATTCAAGGAAGCAAGCGTAAGGCATAGGCCACACCATAATAGCAAATCAAAGCAGTTGTTAAGATTCAAACACTGGGGAACAGCATATAGCAGAAGACGAAGTCAAATCACCTGTTGTAATGAGAAAAAAATCCAAAGTCCTTATTTAGCCCTGAAGAAACACTGTCAAATTTACAAAAGAATTCCAATTCAGCAGTTTCTCTTTAAAGTCTTGAGTTGTTATTCAATTGTCTGAGTACAGCTATTAGACCATCATCAATAGAGTGATCAGGAAGACTGAAGTTTTCACCTACTAGTTTTTCAATATTGTGATTTCTGATGTCAGAGTTGTGCCTATTTATTCTTTTTCACAGAGACTGTCCTGTTTGTCCAATATATAAGGCAGAAGGTTACTTCCTACACTTAACTACATAAATCGCATGGGTGGATGAGCAGGCGAATGAGCCTTTCCTGGATCCCTCTACTACAAGATGATCCCTCACTCTCTCTCAAGCCTTAGGAGACAGAACTCTCCTCCTTTGCAGACAGCCCCACCCCAGCCTTAAGCAGTTACTCACCAACAACTACAGACCTAAACAACAGAACCATTAAAGCAGGCACATATCCCTGCAGCAAACCACACTGCCAACCTTGTCCACATATCTGCACAAAAGACACTATTAGATGATCTAATCAAACCAGCTACTCCATCAAAGGCTCATTCACCTGCTCATCTACCAATGTAACTTATGCCATCATATGCCAGAAATGCCCCTCTGCCTTATATAGTGGACAAACAGGACAGTCTCTGTGCAAAAGAATAAATTACAACAAGTGATTTGGCCTCATCTTCCTCTACCTGTTGTTGCCTGCTAACAGCTTTGGTTTGCTGCTACAGTATGACCTGATCCCATGACTTACACCTCCCTTCATTTATTTCCTCCCATTCTGTAAGTTCCCCCATCTTCAAAGCGTCTGACGAAGTGGGATATTTCTCCCACAAAAGCTCATGCAATAATTAAATTTGTTAGTCTTTTAAGTGCCACAGGACTCCTTGTTTGTTTTACTAGGTAAAATAGACATTGAAGCCAGGCATCCCTTTGTAAATGCACTAGGTAAGTGAATGGTCCTTTTAAGGACGCTTAGCTCACACAATAGAGCACAGAAGAAGGCCCAACCAGCCCAATCCAGCTGATAGACCTCCCTGTCAATGTTTTACGTAGACAATAATTGCTGACTCAACAATGCAAGCAAGAAGTCCAAGGTTAGTCCAAACCTTGGACTAGTTTGAACTAACTGTAGCAGGAGCAGGTGGGGCAGCGCCGACGAACCCCAAGGGCAGCAGCGGGTGGGGGGGCCCCCCGGGCTTGGGGGCACCCTGCGGGGGCTGCAGCCCCCTGACCGGGCTGCAGGGCAGGCAGCTCCCCTGCACACCAGGCAGGGGAGGCAGACCCCTGGGGGTGCCCTAGCCGGCTTCCCCCCACTTCCCCTTGCTGGGGGTAGGGGAGGCAAAGGGGGCTGAGGCACCCATTTCCTCCTGCTCCCGGTAAGGGGAAGCAGGGGGGAAGCCGGCTGGGGCACCCTCCGACCACCTGCACTCCACTCAGCACCCTAGCCAGGGTGCTGATCCCTGGCCAGGGTGCTGAGTGGGGGTGGGACCTCCCCCCAGGGTGCTATGCACCCTGGGAGGAAGGTCACTGTTATTTCGAAACCATCCTTGTTTCGAAATAACATGTCCAAACGGCGTTATTTCGAAACAACTGGTTTTGAAATAACCCTCCTTTTGAAAGCAAAGTGGTTTAAGCTGTTTCGAAAGGAGGGCTCTTGTTTTGAAACGAGGAGCTCCCTCCTTTCGAAACAAGAAAACATTGTGTGGACATAGGGACTTTTATTTTGGAACAACCAGTGTTGTTTCGAAATAAAAGCCCTGTGTGGACATACCCTCAGTCTTTAAGTGCCACAAGACTCCTTGCTTTTTTTGCTTTACTAGACTAACACGGCTGCCTCTTTGGATCATAGGATCGGGTCACACTGTATGAGCAAATCAAAGCTCTTGTTAAGATTCAAACACAGGGGAACAGCATATAGAGGAAGATGAGGTCCAATCACCTGTTGTAATGAGTCATTACAAGTGGTCACTACTAAGAATGGAGCCAGTATGTGGGGTGCCAGTACATAGCCAATATTTAGAACTTCAAATACAAAATGATAGATGCATCTAAAAAACATAATCATACTTAGCGAATCATAACTTTTCCATTGACCTGTTACATGGCTTATTTTGCATATATTTAGTTGCAGTTCTTTAGCAGTGGTAGCAACAATGTTATATATGGTTGCATTTCAGTCATAAAATATCAGTGGCTATAGCTGCAATTGCAAATGCAGTGGCAGCATGGGTTAGCCATGCCAAGTATGTACCCAAAGGGTTCACACAAGTTTATACTGTGCCAAGCCAAATCATACTACCATGGCTCTCCTGCTCATTATAATCATGCTAGGTTTTATCAATTGTATAGTGTAGACACATCCACAGACAGTGAGGTAATTTTACTGAGAGCATTTATGTACAACATCTAGCAATAATTTATTTCCTTCCTTCCTAGGACTCCCAACTGATTGATAATTTCTCTTCCCCCTTTTTCCTTAAGGTCAATAGCTGCTAAGTACCAAACGTTCAGGAACAATCACTCCTGATCTCTTTTGCATTACTGATTCAGTGGCAACCTCTAGGATTCTGTTAGAACCTCCTCCATGTCTTATTTACAGCATGTTTTTGATTGTTTGCCCTCTGATGTTACTAGTTAACCTTCTGTTAGCTCCTGCGAAGCTGCCACCAGCTACAGACTGTCTGTAGGCTGTATTCCTGGAGTCTGTCATTACTCTCCTCTTGTCCCAAAAATCAACTTTTTCTGATAGTGTTCAATCAAAAAGAAAGCAGTTCACTCCAGCTTATCTGTAGCAACCACTGGATGATCCCAGTAAGACAAACTATAGATATTTTTTTCCTTTCAAATATTTATCTGACCATGTATACACAAAAATAGGCGTATAAATGATTCATGATTCTAATATAATTTCAAGTTTCACTTTCATCATATGGGATTAATGGGTGTAACATAAATGTTATGGGGATGGCTGAAGAGGGTACTAGGTGACAAGGTGATATAAAAGAAAAAACACTTGATTACCATCACATTGCCTGGCAGATAAATGAAAGAGTGTGTTGTCTATAGAGTGAAGAATACATAGCCACTTCCAAACTCCTCCAGCAGAGCTCTGGCACAAAGGCAATTAATCTGATGACAGCAAAATAGAAAAGTGGCCAAAACCTGGCAATAACTACTGCACAGGTAAATGCAATTACTTCTGTGAATTTTCTGATCTTCCACAGACTGAAAAAAAACCAGGATTTTCAATCCTGAGTGAATGCAAGTAACCAAATATGACATTTTTCTTGTAAAATACGGAACTGAAAAAGGTATTAAATACTGTAGAATTGCCTAGTCCTTATTACCTCTTCCAACCTTCTGTTCTACCTTAAAGTGCTCCTACCTCATGAAAGAAGAGAAGCAGAAATGGTTCCTTCAGGCACTCCTCCTGTCTATAAAAGGTTAGGGAATAGAAATACCACTGTGTGACCCATCACAAAGCATGAACAGACAGTGAATTCTAAATACGGTTAAGAGCCAAGAAACATGCAAGAAAACAATTACCTATTCTATCCAAATTCTTGTATCACACCCAGCACTGTCGTATCTCACTGTTCACTGTGAATAACCCATAGGAAGAAATAAAGTTCTCATGAAGTATTCAGCAGATAATGTCAAATAAGGAACACAGTCTTAAAAATCCTGATCTACTCAAATAATGTTTGCAGACAGAAACAAGAGTTAAATTCAACAGCTAAAGTGTTCACAACAAACTATCTGACCAGCTCTTTGCAAACACTTCTTGCTCTAAGCATTCTTGTCAGTTGCCAGAGTTACTCATTAGACAAAGCACCAGTCAAAACCTGCTATTTTTAGGCTGTTTCTCCAGCTTTCTTTGAGTGCATTTTTGCTAATATATCTGGCAGTGCTAAAGAGGTGCAAAATTTGGATGCATTTTAAGAATAAGCAAATATTCTGGGAAGAGCTGTAAACCTCAGATTGGAATATTTTTAGGTAAATGTTTTATTGTAAACTCAAGAGCGCCTGTCATAGTTCACTGACAGGTTTGGAACGAGTTTGCAAGAAGTTAAAATTAAAAAAAAAAATCCTGAAATGAGGAATGGGGATGAGGAATCAAATTTCTTCAGCAAACCCTTCACTTTTATTCTTTATTGTTACAACGATGCTGAACTAAGCAAAGAGCAAAAGAATGCAACACTGGTTCCCAGAAAACCAATACAAGCATCACAATACTATATGTGCTCAATAAACAATCAGTATGATATAATACCATTGTAAACACTTTTAAAATAAATCACAACTTCCCAATCCCTTTTTCTACTTTCATCTGGTAACTTTAGCTGCAGAATCTTCTAGACCTGCAACATAATTTGTAGAATGTATTCACTTTGTAACTCAAAATAGCGATGATTTATGTCATTTCCAACCACTACAATAAATTCAGATTGAATACTTTCTATCTTTTGTAACTGGGCTGCATTACTCACACCCATTGAAAACAAAATGGGGTCTGGAATAGGACTACAGCTGATGACACAATGCTCTATTTGCTGAGCATTTGGGTTCCAGGGCCTGATGATGCCCCCAGGCTCCACCGGGGTCCAGGTCCATCTACGGAAAGCCTGTGTTGGGGATTGGTACCATTCTCCGGTGCCAAAGCAGACCCTGCTGGTGATGGTGGCATTGGCATCAGTACCAGCTTGTTCATGGAGGCCCTCCATTCCTTGGAGGAGAGGGCCAGCTTGCCCTTCAATTGGGTTGGTCTCTTCAGTCTAGGAACCAGTATCTGGAGTAGTGCCTTTGCAGCAGTGAAGGCTTTCGGGATTGGTTGCATTGAGAGGCACTCTGGTCCCTTCTCACGGAATGTAGTAGCCGGAAGTGAGGCGCTGGGTCAGATGTTGATTGTGGCTTTTTGCTAGCCAGAGAGCAGTACTGGGTAGTTTCCAGTGCCAACTCAGCACACAGTACAGGTGAGTCCTTAGGCATGATGGATGTACCAGGTGCTGGTAACGAAGCCCGTTCTTGGGCAATATTGCATAGCCTTTGCTCGCAGGCTCTGTGTGTCCTCTTTTTAAAGGACTTGCATATGGAGCATTTTTCCACCAGGTGTGATTCACCTAGGGATAGGAGGCACTTCTTGTGAGGATTGTCGATCAGAAATGCTTTGCAGCAAGTTGCATGGGGCTTGAATTCCGGCATGAGGGGAAAATCGCAAGGATCGGTTTTAATGAAAATAAAGACAAGCACTTGCCAAGCAGCAAGGGCAGGCTGTTCCAGTACCATTGCTGAGGGCAGAAAGAAGGAACTGGGAGGGTCAGGGTCAGGGTCACATATATAGCCGTGGTCGTGGCACGGAGGGCATGTTGGCCACTGACCCTGAGCTGACAGGCTAGAGCAAAAAGACTTTCTGGATCCTCTGTGCTGCAGCACATGGACACCTGTAAATGAATGTATGTGAGCAGTCCATCTCGAAGAAGGACGGTTACATCAGTAATCCACCATTCCATAGCTCTTCCCAGTTCCCTTAACTGTACAAATCCTGTGGCACCAGAACGCAGGATTCACCTTGGTAGTGTTGGCCTACCCCTCTCTTCCAGTAAGGCTTATGGTGAGGGATTTATGACTCCAAACTAACGTTAATAGAGGTGCAGACTGTATTACCTTGTTAATATTTACAAGCTGAGGTACAAATCATGAGTATTATGCCCAGGGGCATCGCTGCCCCAGGGAATGACCCGGGGCACATGCCCAGGCCCTGCCCCCTGCCCGCAGGCCCTGCCCCCGGCCAGGGACAGGCCAGGGAGCAGCAGCCATGGCTGCAGGGTCGCCCAGCGTTTGAAGGGGCTGAAAGCAGCTGCCGCTGCCACGGGTGGCTGGGCCCCAAATCCCCGGCTGGGGACATGGCTGGGAGTGGCAGCCGCAGCTGCAGGCAGCTGGGCCCCGGATCTCCGGCCCGATCTGCCCAGAGATTGGGAGAGGCAGGGCCCCTCCAGGACCCTGGGCACTGGCACTGGCATTCAGGGCACAGGCTCCATATGCCAGGCACCAGCGACGCCCCTGATTATGCCTAGGAGACAAAGCCTCAGTGATAATGGAAGATCTATGATCAGATATTTTGGACACACACCAGTATACTTTAGGGAGGCCTAGAAGCTCTGGGAGGCCTGGCTCAGGCCCCAGTTCCAGGTATTTCCCTAACACCCCGCCTTATACCCCCCTCAAATTTCCTAACAACCCCTTCCCCAGTTGTCAGCTAGCAACATAGTGTTATACCAATTTAGTCATTGGTTGGAAATGACTGGACTGAACTGAACTCACTAAGAAGTAAGGAAGTCAAACAAACAGTCTAGTGGCAATTTGCAAATTTAAGGAGGTTCAGATTGCATATCAGATTGCTTCTCAATTGGGGGGAACAGGACAGATGTTTGCTTGATATTATGGCTCTCCCTTACAAGAAGTATCTGATTAGCAATCAGCTCTATTTTTTAACAATTATTGGGCTGGTCAAATAGTGCTTATCTTTCTTAGTCAGGCTCTGTACAGAGTCTTTTGTTATTCTAAGTGACCTGCATACCTAAAATCACAGATAACCAGGTAGATCGAGTGCTAGTGCTTAGACCTGGAGTGTGGGAAAATAACCATATTTTGTGGAGACTAGAGACTTCCAGCCTGCATCAGTTTAAGTTCCCCCACTGAGACCTAAAATCACAGAAGTCAAATCACACAAAGTGTTGAGAAAGAAACTATATCCACAACAAAGGAGACTGAGTGAAGTCATGAAGAATGACAGGACCAAAAGATGGAGGAACAAGCAAGGTGCTGCTACTGCCTTTGTCCCCCTTTTCCCTGGAAGGTGAAATCTTATGAAAGTACCTCTGAACTGAGGGTCTCCCTCCAGTATGGACAAGGAACACAACAAGGTGAGTGAGGTATGGAGAAGGGAGAGGAACACATTAAAGGAACATTTGTTTGGTAAACAAACATGGAGTCTAGTAGCACTTTTAAAGACTAATGTATTTATTTTCTTACTGTGTTTAAGTGACTTTGCTCCAGAATGCAAGATTTGTGGCTGGGAAAATTATATAAATATTTCCCACTAGGCCAAGATTTTAAAAATGCTTCATTTGCCAAGGTCATTATCTCACATCATCACTACCTTGAGAGGTCATTATTGTGGATGCTTTCTGTAATAAAAAAAAAAAAATTATGTTCTAATTATTTTTTACATAAGAGCATTAGAATAGCAATACTGGATCTGACCAATGGCCATTTAGTGCAGTTCCAAACAGGTAGCAGTGTTAGTCTAGTTCAGCAAAACAAGCAAGGAGTCCTCTGGCACTTAAATACTAACAAATTTATTTATCGCATCAGCTTTCATAGGAGAAAATCCAACTTCATCAGACACCTGTTTTCTGACAGTGGCCAATTCCAGGTGCTTCCAAGGGAATAAACTGAAAAGGCAGTCATGGTACTATCCATTTCTTGAAATCTAGTCCCACCTTCTGGCAAAAGCAAACTGGGAACATTTCAGAGCATGGTGTTGTATCCATCCCTGCCCATCCCAGTTAACACCATTGATGGACCTATTCTCTTCAAACTTATCTAATTCTTTTTTTAACCCATTTTATAGTCTTGGTTTTCACAACATCCTTGGGCAAACAGTTAAACAGGTTGACTGTGTGTTGTGGGAAGAAATACTTTTCCTTTTGTTCATTTTAAACCTACTGCCTATTAATTTCATTGGGAGACACTTAATTCTTGTGTTACATGAAATATTTGTAACCCTTCTGCCACGGCGAGTTGGCAGAACTAGGGCTGGGGTCTATGTCTAGGGGTTTCCAAATAATGTTAAAGCACCAACCAGCTTGAGCCCCCACCCACTCTCCTGTGAAATCATGCACTATTCTCTGGGCACCCCAAAAGAGTAAGGCTTCCCCACTCACAAGCACAAGTCTGAGTGTAGTATACAGAACTTTTAATACTAATAAAAACAGAATGTAAAAGACCCAGTAACAAAAATCAGCACTGATCTGGAGGACAACTGCAAAACAGGTGCCCAATATGATCCCCCACAGTATAACAGCACCTGTGAACTCAATAGCAAAACCAGCACCAATATGGAGAATCAGTGCTAAACAAGCTCCTCAGCAAACCCTACGATGCATAGTGAGTGTCTTTCACGCCATTTGTCCACTGATGCCAACCACTGGTCACTCACTCCATCCACTAGCACTGTCCCTTGGCTCCATCCACTGTCTGCCAGCTCTGCTTACTGGTCACTCATGCCGCCCAGCTAGCTGCTGGCCACTCTCACCATCTGCCAGCTCTGCCCACCAGTCACTCGCACCACCCAGCTCACTGCTGGCTGCTCTCACCATTCACTGGCTCCACCCCCTCTCCACGAGCTTCACCCACCGGTCACTCATGCCACCCAGCTCACCACTCGCCAGTCTCACCATCCGCTGGCTCCACGCACTGGTCACTCCATCTGCTGCTCCTCTTCAGTGATTTTGGCTCAGAGGGGGGATTTCCTCTCCCTAGTGATTTCAGCTTTTAAACCTTAAGTAACTGTAAACAGCTACTTCCATTAAAATAACAAAGACAAGCCTCAAAGGAGCCCAGCCAGATCTATCATTTGAGAGTAGGGCCATGGGGTGAGGCAAAATGCCTCAAGCATCACTCCAAAAGGAGCTATGCAAACCCCACCCATCTCACTCTTTTTTTCAGGCTGAAATAGGCTGTGGCCTCTCTTACAAGTCTCTTTTTAGCTAAGGGTAGCTTTTACCCTTTAACTAACCCAAACAGATTTGGAACAATCAGAGAGTAGCATATCACAAAAGACAGTATTTCATATTTCCCTTTAGGAGATTTACAGATATTGACAGATATCTGATCAGATATTGGGATCAGTTTAACCCCAAATATCATTCCCATATTGCCCTGTACCCATAATGTATACATGCAAATGTGTTCTTTGTGCTCATGCAAATACTAAGCCCACGCAGATTAGATGCCCCCCTCAGAAGCAGTTCGGCACAGCTGCAAAGCCTGTCTTTTATATTAAATAGCATTTCCTTATTCACTTTCTCCATACCAGTCATGATGTTATAGACCTCTATATCCACCCTTACTCATTTCTTTTCCAAACTGAAAAGTCCCAGTTTTATTAAGCTCTCTCTCTCTCTATGTGAGATCAGGCAACCAGATCTGCATACTGTATTTAAGATGTGGGAGTACCCTGGATTTATACAGTGGCATTATGATATTTTCTGTCTTATTAAATCCATTTCCTTTCCTAATGGTTCCTTCCTAAGATGCCACTAGCTTTTGTGTGCACACATGGAACAGAATTTTTCAGAGCACTGTCCACAATAGACTTCGACAGCTGGTAAGACTTGCTCACATGCTCAGGGTTTAACTGATCACCATATTTTGAGTCAGAATGTGGGAAGGAATTTTCCCCCAGAGCAGATTGGCAAGGGCTGTGGGTTTTTTTCAACTTCCTCTGTAGCATGGAGCAGGGGATGGCTCACTTCCTGGTGGATTCTCTGTATTTTAAAGTCTTTAAATCGTGACTTGAGGGCTTTAACTCAGTCAAAGGTTAGAGATTTATTACAGGAGTGAGTGGGTGAGGTTTTGTGTCCTGCATTGCACAGGAGGCCAGACCATCATATTGGTCCTTTCTGACCTTAGAATCATTCACTTTCTTGAGTGGTAACAGCTAAGTTACACCCCATTATTTTATATGTATCATTGGGTTTCTGTTTTCAAATATGCCTTAATCTGAATTTATCAACACTGAATTTTAGCTGACATTTTTTGTTGTCCAGTCATCCAGTTTTGTAAGCTCCCTTTGTAAAACTCATCACAGTCTGGTTTGGATTTAGTTATCCAAATTTAATAATAATGATTCAATTTATTCATGAGTAATTTTGTACCATCTGTAAAACCTGCCACTTCTATTGTCGCCCCTTTTACCTGATCATTTATGAATGTGTTGAACGGTATTGGTCCAAGACCAGTAGCTAAATCTGTGTGATAATCTAAGAAAATGTTTATTTATGAACCACTTTTCAGTTTTTAGTATGCTGCCATATAACCTCTCTTCACCACCACAGTCTCACAGTTCATTGGCCCTCACAACCCCCTGATAATTCCAACACCCCCCCAAATTTCAATTTCTGGGGAGAACCCTGTGCAACCCCATGTGGAAGGAGGTTCATCTTACAAATTTGTACAGGGCCTGAAAAAATTATGCTTGGGATCTGGACATATCCAATGAAACTTCCTAGGTCCCTAAAGTGTCCTTTACTAGATTCCATAATAAAAATAAAGTACCATGGCTGAAGGTTTTATTTTACAGAACGGGTGTTAGTATACTGACAAATACTGAAACAGTAGCACAGTTGTTGTATATTTGAGCTAGTTCTTTCTGCGGTTCCTAAGTGTGATGGCTGTTGTATAAATCATTCAGATCATAAAGGAGATAAACATCCACTATGGTAAATATCTGCTATTAACAGCAAGTCAGTTGGTGAAAAACAAATCTTTGTTAGGAATGGGGTGTGGAACCAGGCTCCATCCTGGCAGGGGGCAGAAAAAAGGATAACAACCATTTCATTTAAATGCCTGAGCTGTTGTCATTAACAACCTGTCAGTCAAGCCAGAAATTATGCAGACTGCCCCTGGTAGGGACATTTCCAGTAATTTGAACAACAAATTAACTGTATCTTTTATTTATATCAGTATTGCCAACAGCATTTCAATTGAGACTAACTATAAATGATGATTGTGAGGTTGCTCTGCAATTTCTAAGATGCCAACTTTCCACTTCATGTAGTGGATGCAATTAAAAGGTTCTCTTTTCCCTTTTTACTGGAAAGTAAGATATCAACCTAGCGAATGTTCTCAACCTTTTGCAAGTTGCAACACACTTGGTGGCATATTGTGACACTACAGGAAACATCAGCCCCACACTCCGCACCCGCCAAATCCAGCCAAATCCCTGGATCTCCATGACACACTTACTAGAGTGTGGGGACACAGTAATGTGTCCCCACACAGTGGTTGAGAACCATTGGCCTAGTGGTATATCCCATTCTAGATACCGAAAACAGCTGCTAAACCATTATACTTTTTTTTTAGTGTTTCTGATCCTTCCTGTTTAGCATAAACTTCTGATTCCTGTAACATGAGAAATGAAAACATGAAATGCCACCAATTTTTGATAGTTAATAAAAATATTAAACCTGAAACTAAAATAAATAAATATATGTTTTATACAACAATATTCCAAAAAAGATCAGGCAGTGGAATTTCTGTAATTAAAACAATTAACAACTTGCAGTAAAAATAAAAATCTGTTTGATAATAGGCTTATCCCTCTCTGACACACCACATCATTCTGCTCATCAGGAATGTGTCAGTGGACCATGTCCACACGTAGAACACTTTTACAAAACTCCTCTGTTTGTTCAGGTTTTTTCCACTAACTGTTGGCTCCAAAAACCAGGACACTTCAGCTATCTTTTCTCCATTTTCTCTGTGAAAACTCCATCAGGCCACTCTTTTTTATTCCTTATACACTAGCATTTCACTGGGTCCCAATTTAAACCATTCAGACAGCACCCAGGTACCACAGGTATGGATGCCATGCTAAAGTACGCAAAACAAACCAAAACAAAACAAAAACCCAAACCAAACAAGCAAACAAACAAAAAACCATCATCAGAAGCAATCAGTGAGGAAATTCATACCTGATGGGAAGCGAGGGGATCCATTATTTTTTCACAGGGAGAAGACTGAGGAGAATTTTTGTTTGGAAATATACAAGTTGCAAGCTTATGAGATTGGAACAAAAGTTAAAACAACTAATTGTATCAAAGGATGTGTCAAAGACATGAGTTGTGCATTTTCTTCTGAATATTTTTATGCTAAAAAAATTAAAAGAGTTCAATGTTTTGCTGTTATAGTACAATTAATTAAAAATTATAAAGCAGAAAATTATTTTTTAAAAAGCCCTTGTCTCCTTGATTGGTCATTGCAGTATTTGGCTGGTTATCTCATATATATTAGCAGGCTGCAAGCAGCAGAGTTATGGAAAAGATGACCAGTTCTGCTGTGTCTGTATCTTCCAGCATCCCACATACACCAGCAGATTTTCAGTGCCATCCTTAGTTGCTAATCCTGAAGCTGAAACTTCTAATCAAGGGGCAACAACCAGGATGTCATAGACACTTCACTTCAGCCTTTCCCAGGAATGAGGAAGGCAGCACCATCTCTCTATATATGAATGAGATAGTATCATATTTTAAATTATATTAAAATAATGTTGTAGATTGTATGAAAAAGGTATTGTATTACTAAATACCTTAATACTATTTTAAATGTCTTATTTTTATAGGAAAGTAAAGACAAAATAAACAGAAAAACCCATTATTACTCTATAAAGTTAGTAGCATGTAATACTGCCTCCTTCAGATGGATATATCTCTCCACTTCTGTCCTTTTTAAACTTTCCCTTCCTGCTTGACTTAAAAAATAGTTTTTGATTTATCCCCACTAAACTCAGAGAATTCTATGATCATTTTTGTGGATTATTCAGGATTGCCCTATTGAAATGATATTTCCTCCAGAATCGAAATGTCTAAATAGAGAATCACTAAATTCTGAAAAAGGCAAAGATTTTACCTCTATGTATTATCTAGAGTGCTTGTTTGGCTAATACACGAGATAGACACACTAACTCTTCCTCTGAAGCTAATACAGAAAATTTAATAATTTTATTTCACACAGCCTTTCAAAAAACAGGAAAACGTCTCTTGAACAATAGATTTCTATGGAAAAACAGGACCGTCTCTGCACAAAAGGATAAATGGACACAAATCTGACAACAGAAATAACAACATTCAGAAACTAATAGGGGCACCCTTCAATCTCCCTGCTTACTTCACTGATGATATATTAATAGCCATACTTATGCAAATGGAGTACAAATCAAAGCTTCAGAGAAAAAGAAGCAAGGAGTCTTTTGGCACTTAAAGATTAACAGATTTATTTATCGCATGAGCTTTTGTGGGAGAAAATCCCACTTTGTCAGAGTCTTCAAAGTGTCTGACAAAGTGGGGTTTTATCCTATGAAAGCTCATGCGGTTAATTAATTTGTTAGTCTTTAAAAGTGCCCCAAAACTCCTTGTTTGTTTTGCTGAACTAGACTGACACAGCTATCCCTTTTGGAAGTATATGAATTAAAGAACTGTTCCCCAATCCCAAGCGAGATTCAGGTCCGGGATTCCAGTAGCAACAATCACTGAAATACAAATAGCAGGTAAAACATGTTTTATTAACTAACAGATTACTTAATTAACACCCAGACAAAGTGAAATACCCAGAGCTAAAAACAAAGTAATAATGACCAGCTTACAACCCAACCAGCAGCCAGGGACCCCTTTGCGACTGCAGGCTTCCGTGGGGGGAGCCTTTTGTCCAAGGCCCCTCTGCACAGGAGTGCAGCTGCCCCAGAAAAAGACCCAGGGCCTGGTCTTAGGCCCCGCACCCTAGGTCCAGTTCAGCACCCCAGCCTGCCGGGGACGGGGACGTGAAAGGAAGAGGCCACCACAGGCAGCCCTGCCTGGATCTCTGTCTGGGAAAGGCAGGGTTTGCTCTAGGCACTGGTGCTGGGACTCAGGGCAAGTGCCCCATGTGACAGGTGCCAGTGATGCTCCTGCCTCTGCACGAGATCCTACGGTGAAGTCCAGTGAAGTCAGGGAAAAAGGCTGTTGTTATAGCCCATTACTCACTAGGGAGGGGTGATGAGGCCCTCTTCTGGTCATGGGGACTGCTGCTAATGGGCGTTAATCATTACTATCAAAAATCTAACAGCTACTTAAAAACTATAATTTTTACAGATTATTACTTAAGCACTTTGTTTAAGTAATAGGCTGGCAGAGTAGAAATGTGTCTGGGGGGCCTCCACCACCCAGTAATTCTCCACCATCACAAAATCTCTTTGAATGCCCTACAAGAACCTTGAAAGATTATTGGATTATGTTAATAGATACATATATAAGCTAATTTGGGTGCAGGGCACACCAGCCTTTTCACACGGTCTGGATGTCTGCAAACATATTTAAATAACTTTTGCTGGACTAATTTGAATTTAGAGATTGATAGCTCACTGGAAGGAGTTACATTGTTAAAGTCTCATAAGATTTTTCTTGTTCCTTGATTGACGGTGTCTACCGCAAGTGCCTCGGAGACCTATAGTACCTATTTTTCTTCTAGTCAGAAGAATAGAGTGCAGTTAGTACGGAACCTATTTATAAAGTAGAACAGACTCAAATTCCTTTCCTCACTCCTCCATCCTATGTGCCTGGTGGATACAACATATTTTTGGAGGAGGGTGATAATCACATTCTAATGTTGTGATGTTCTCAGGGTACTCTGAACTGTCAGACACTTAACTCTATGGATGTAGCATGACAGACCCTCACGGATATATGTGGGAATTTAAATTCCCCAGTGCTTTCCAGAGATCACATTCTGTGTCCTCAGGGAGGCACTCCAGCCCTCTCCACTGTGGCCCCTGGAAGGAGTTCTGCACATTTCCTCCACCCCCCCAGGGCCCTGAAGGGGCAAACGTACTCTGTCCTGGAGGCTGGGCATACCTATTTGATTGATAAATGGGTAGACAAGTGTCTATGAGTCTGCAATGATTGCAGAAGGGTCCTGATCCCAGTAGGATGGAAGTTCCCAGTATAGGCTGGGGATGCTCACTGGGGGACCGTCCTCTGACCGGCTGGAGGGCCCACACCCACTGCAGGAGGCTGGTGTGGACTGACCCAAGTGTAGGGACCAACCCAGCAAAGTGGGGTAAGTCAGGGTTCAGAAATAGAGATGAAGGGGTTACAGCAGCACACCAAACCAGATCCTGGAAGGGGAACATCACACAAGGGAATTAGAGTCAAACTAGTTAATTCAGTATTATAGTAGATCCAGATTAATGTACCACCTAGTATATTCTTGATTTGATAAGAGACTAAATAACCAGAAAAACTGAGATTCTGCCAACAGAGGAAAGAAGCATTGGAGTGGTACATGAGAGGAAAATTAAGAACTAAAGAGAAATCAATTAATTGTCATTGTAAATGAGATATAATGGTAATGGGAGATGCACCCTGGAAGTTAATAGGCTGAAGAATGTGCCATTTAATGTCTTCAGGGATATTTCCATACTGATTAAAATAATAAATACTCAAAATATGGAGAAAATTGGTAAAAATGTTGACATGAATATTAAAGCCCCCATAAAGGATGGTTTTTGTTATTCAGAGAATAGAAGGTGAAAAAGCTCATTCAATCTCCCATTCAGACCTATCATTTTCTAATATTTACTACTTTATTTTCTAGTATTTTTTTAAATGTTTGGTTTTAAGTACAGTACTCCAGCCTATAAGATTTTCATAACTTGCCTTTGGAAATTATTCCACAATTTAACACATTTCATTCTCAGGGAGTAGTACATAATATTCTAAATTTCTTAATTTCATCCCATTAAACCTATTTCCCCACATGCTCTATCACACGCCTCAGATATTTGCAAAATGTAATCATAAATGCACTATTCCCCATTTTTGTCTAATAGCCAAACAAAATATAGACATATTTGATTATTCTGATTGTTCCCAATAAATCAATTCTTTTAACCATGCTGACTTGAGTTAAGTTTGTTCCTTTTTTCTCTAATTTGTCAATATTTTTTGGTAATATGCTGTCCAGGATTGAACATGTCCCTCCAGGTATGTTTGTACTAGGGCTGCGTAGAGAGCTGTAGGACTGTGGGTAAGTAAACAGGATGTCCTCAAGGATAAGAAAAATGAAATCCTGTCTCCCAGTCATTTGGGCACCGGATTATTATGAGAGTGTGCCTTAATAAGTTTTCTGTAGCAGTATTTAGTTTAGACAGTTAGGTATCTTTTTTCTACTTAGGAAAGCAAAGTGTGTGTTGTAGATGGATTTTCTCTTCGTTGGGAAGTCCAGCCATGTAGAAGAATGTGTTGTAGGTTTGTTTTCTATGAGGGAATCCAGTTCTTTGAAGCACTTGATGAAGTGGGATTTTCTCCCACAAAAGCTCATGTGAAAAATAAATCTGTTAGTCTTTAAGTGCCACATGACTCCTTGGGTTTTTTTTTCGTTGGACAGCTGCCCCTTTGGAAATTGCCTTAATAAGGACAGCAGTGCTGGACACCAAATAGGTTTTATTACATAGACAGAAAAATGTATCCTAGAAATATAAATGAATAGCAACTAACAAAAGTTCAAAAGAAAAAAAGGATGAACTACAGAACCCAGTAGAAAATACCCAGCCAAACAGATCAACAAGGTCTTAAATATATATTTTAAGAGGTGAAAAATGGCTGGTAGTCTGTGCATAAAAAGAATCTAGAAACATTTAAAATAAAATAGAGAAGAATCTTCATGGGAATATGCTGAAGATAATAGCTAAAATAAAGATAGCATCCATGAAAAAAACCAAAGGTAATTAAAAATGAAATATTTTCTCTTTAGTAAAGAAATAATAGCATGGCTTGACTAAGGTTCTACCTAAAACATCTTCTTCTGAACTGAGTCAAAAGTATCGGCATAAACATTCGCCTGCACACCCCCACAGATGATTGCTGAAGTTACAGTGAGAAGGTTTAATCAAAGTTTTTCTCATGGTTAATCATGCTAAATTTTTGTGTGTGTTTTTTAAACATTTAAAGTATCTTTTCTGTACCAGTGGAAATTCTCTCAGAATTGAATAGAACAGCTTTATCTATGTCTAAAGAAACTAAGGACAGAAAGATCTGGAGAGCCCTCCAGGACTGAGGAAAATTAAGCAAGAACAATGAAGTATCCTTGACAAAGCTAAATAATATTCCGAGGGCCAGAGGTTGATAACATACCTAAAAATATATTACAGCCATTTCAAAGCTAAAGAAATTAAACCACTGTTTGTGTCTATGGGGCAAAAAAAAGCATAAATTAGGGTGTGTGTGGCGGAGATCTTTATTCTGAAATATGTACTTTAATTAAAACTGAAGAATCTTTGACCCACTTGAAGTCAAAGAATATAAATTAATTAAAACAACAGTAGAACTTTTGCCAAGGCCATAGGAAATATTCTTAGGTAAAAATCCTTGAGATGGAAATAAGTTTGTAAAATACTTTATTTTAAGATTAAGAAAGAAAGAAAGAAAGAAAGAAAGAAAGAAAGAAAGAAAGAAAGAAAGAAAAAGAAAGAAGCCTGTGATGCTCCCTGCTCTGAATCAGATCCAGTATTCTGCTGTGACCGCCTGATCTTCACTCCTGAACTCTGACTTACCCCACTATGCCAGGTGACTATTTACTCCTGAGTCAGCTGACACCAGCCTCCTGCATGTTGTTCTGGAAAAATCCTAATATTCCCAGAAATGGGTTCAAGAGTGTTGAATACAAGCTGCCCCTCGAGCCTCTATCAACTCACGCTTTGTAAAGCCTGGTGGAATAAACACTAGGAGACAGAGGTTTCCAAAACAAACACTGTTTATTAAACAAACCCCCACCCCAGTTACAGTAAGGTAAGCTATCCCTTCACACCCCGGACCAAACACACCCACCCAGTAGGCCAACGCCCAAACCCCAAAACCTTAAACTAGGAGAACAGGAAAAGGGGAAGCAAGAGGACCTATATGCCCAACCGCCTGGACTTCCCTTACGGTCTTGCTTCACCCTGCAAAGGGCGTTGGCCTATGACTCCCGCGCAGTCTTCAGCTCCAGGCACAGGCCAAGTCTCACCACTGCAAGAAGCCACGCAGGGCTCGACTTGATCAGTGGCTCTCAGGCCATGCCCAGCTCCTCTGACCTTCTACTTCTGAGTCCAGGTCCGGTGTCCTCTGAGTGTAGACCATCTGCTTCTGGACCTCTGGTGGTCTAGTCCTGCAACTAGAGCCCATTCACCCTAAGCAAAGTCCAGGGATCCCAGCCTCCCAGGGTAATGCAGGGCCTTGAAACACAGTCCCAGGCTCCAAACCCGAGGCTCTCCAGATGGATCCCGCTTCAGGGTCTCTCACAAACCGGTCCGCTGAGTGTCCCACGACGCTTCCTCCTCTATCTGCACTTGGGGCTTCCAGTGCCCAATTAGGAAAAGTCCAACTCAGATCTCCTACTCCACATCTTGCAGCTGAGGGCTTCCAGGTGTCTCAGTCCAAGTCCCAGCAACAGAGCAAGTCCACACACACACTGCTTGAAGGTGTCCTCTCCAGTGGCAGGTGCTTAAACTCGAACTAGCCAACCTGCCAGTCTTCTGGTCTTCAGGTTCTTCTCCAGCCCCAATCCACAACGAAGCACCAGAAGAATTCCCCAAGAAAAAGGAACAGGAACAGGAATCCCTCCCCACAGCAGGCAACCTCTAATAAACTCTGCCCCATTCAAACTGCCCAATCAGAGTGTAGCATTCTCCTGCTGTGGAGGGTCCTACCAATCCTCTAGCAGAGCACACAGAAAGTTCCAGCAGTAAACAACCTTCCCCCCAATCAAATATAAAACTTTATGGAAGGTTCTCGCAGCCCTTCTGCCTCTCCAATCAAATGGCAGTCCTGAGAGAAAGTTCTCGGGCTGCCAGGCAGACTCTGTTCCTGGCTGCTAGGCAGACTCTGAACCGTGGCTGCCTACCAATGTAACATAACTGTTACATTACTGGATTGTGCAACTCTGCTGGTTAACATAACCAACCCTGCTGAGGCTGGTTAGGTACACTACTTAATGGCAACTTACCATTATAAGCAAAAATAAGGGGTATAACAGAAATTTACCCCAAAAATGTAATCAGTCACAAGCAGTAGGTGTTCTCCCTCTGGCCACTCAGGGGACAGTTCCCCAGTATGTGGCCCAACCCCAAGACACCATATCAGGAATTTTGATCCTACAGGGACTGGGACCCTTCACCAATCACTGTAGACTCATAGGCACTTGTCTTCCAATTTATCAAAGAAATGGATATGTCCAGCCTTACTTGTTCACATCCTCTAGAGGTCACATAGCTTTAGATGAAACAAACACTAGTTTATTGATTAAAACATGATTTTAAGCGAGTATATAGCAAATCAACACACAATTAGTAAATGATTCAGGAGATACGACAAGCAAAGAAAAGATGCATGCTAACTAACATTACTATCCAAGATTACTCACAAAAGCTGGCTATAGTAAATGATGGTTTAATAGCCAGTCTTTGCCTATCCCTAGGCAAGGCCCAATTCTTCTTGTAGATGTTGCAAGATTGAGAATCTCTGACAAAAGCCCCTAGTCATTTAAGTGTCTATATTTGTTTTCAAATCCCCCTCGCCTTTGTTTCTCCTTCCACTCAGGTGATCATCTTTGTTCAGAAAAGGTGGGAGACCTCCCCATCCTCTGTGCTGCTGTGTGATTCTCTTTGTCCAGCCTGAGCTAGGAGCTCAATTTGCATTGCCTTTATGATACACATCTCCAGCCTCCATGCTGAAAAATAGCCATGAGCAATGTAAAATGCCTGGAAGCATGCTTTATATCTGTACACATACCTGATGCTGCAGGAAATATGATATCATAACAATAAGGCAGAGCATTCAAAAAGGAACCTCTCATGACACATTTTGCAGCAGACTACACAATTACATTGTAAAAGTAAAAAGGAAAGTTACACAGATCATACCTTAGCGGTACACAGATGCATATCCAGTGACACTGGAATCTCAGAAATCAAAGTAAAGCATACACTATTTTTAAAAATGTAAAGATTTGAGCCTGGAAATTTCTAAGTATAGCTCATGAAATGATTTGCTGTGATAGTCTGACCTGATCCTATGGCTTGTGCTCCCCTACATTTGTTTTGCTCCCATTCTGTGAGGTCCCCATCTTCAAGCATCTGACAAAATGAGATTTTTTCCCCCAAAACCTCATGCAATAATTTTTTTTGTGAGTCTTTAAAAGTGCCACCAGACTTCTTATTTGTTTTGCTGAACTAGACTAACATGGCTCCCCCTTTGGAATATATCATGAAATAGCTTTAACTCTGACCTTATATCCTTGCTCACTAAACTCTCATTAGAGTCTATAGGCTTACTTAACTTGTTTTAAGTTAAGTATGTGCTTAACTATTTTGCCACTTAGACTCATAGGTTGTGTCTATATCTGGCAACTTACTTTGGACTTGTTAGTCCAAATTAATAAGTTAGAGGACCCAGTTAGTTTCAAATAACCACACGTTCTAGTCTGAACTAACTTCTTAAATTCTAACTAAGCCTTAGTCCAAGTCTTGCCCATGCCTAGTTCAAACTAAAGTTCAAATGAAGCGTGTAAGCCTGGACTAACCCCAGGTGCTTACAAGTTCGAACTAAGCTTTCCTTAGCCTGAACTGAGAAATTTCTTAGTTCAGACTAGGGAAAGCCTAGTGTGGCCATGGGCTAAATTAGTCCAGACTAAGCCTCCTTAATCCAGACTAATTTGCCAATGTAGACATAGCCATAGACTCTAAGGTCAGAAGGGACCGATATGATCATCTAGTCTGACCTCCTGCACAATGCAAGCCACAAAACCTCACCTACCCTCTCCTGCAATAAACCTGTAACCTATGAGTGAGTTATTAGAGTCCTCAAATCATGATTTAAAGACTTTAAGAAATAAAGAATCCACCAGCACATGAACCATGCCCCATGCCACAGAGGACAGTGAAAAACTCCCAGAGCCCTAGCCAATCTGCCCTTGGGGGAAAATTTCTTCCAGATTCCAAACATGGTGATCAGTTAAACTTTGAGCATATGGGCAAGTCTGACCAGCTAGTCATGCAAGAAAAAATTCTCTCTAATAACTCAGAATGCACCCCATCTACCTTCCTTTCTCAGGCCACTGGCATGTCCACCACCAGTAGTCAAAGATCAGTCAATTGCCAACTAGGCCATCTCATCATACCATCCCCTCCATAAACTTACCAAGTTCAGTTTTTTGCCCCCGGAGCTCCCCCTGGAAGGCTATTCCATTGGTGCGTGTTCCACGCAGTACTCAACAGAGCTCTAATATGTATCTCCAGGGTTAAATCTTAGCCCCTCTGAAGCCAAAATAATGTTTTGCTATCTAATTCAATGGAACCAAGATTTCATGGCCATTTATTTTCCTGAGGTTATAAGAGTAAAAAATGGATAATTAATGAATACTGCATATGACTGTTACTTGGGTAGTTAGTGTACAACTATACCAAGTTATTGGAATATTTACTATATGCCAATCTCTGATAAATAAGCAGGAAGAAACAACAATGGCTCCAGAAAAGCATTACTGGTATCTGGGGATCATTAAAAGAAAATGTCTGAGCTATTAGCTGTGAAGATTACTTCTGAATTAAGCATTCCTAATCTTCAAGCACAGGATGGAAAAATATAGTAAAATATGCTACACGTGCCACATGATGTCTTTTTTAAAATCTTTTTTTGTTTTGTTTTGTTCTTACTGTTAATATTATTTTGGTTTACAAAGGCAGCAGTAAAACTGACTGGTCAAACCACACAACTCATTTGAAACCAGAAATGTGGAATCAGGCAATAGCAGAGGACCACCACAAAGAAAGAAAGAAAGAAAAATATTGGTAGAGTACAATGTTAAATGTAAACTACTAAAAGAATTTGATAAAGGAAGGAAACTGGTTTTGTGCTTGTTTCACTTAAATTTGTTATAAACAATGTTCTTCTTCTAAAGTAAATTTTCAGAGCAGTATTAAGCCAATGCTCAGTTGTAAACATATGAAAGAACAATCATAATGTTTTCCTCAGAATTACAAGCATTTCAGAGCAATGAACAGCATCCAGTCCTGACGTGTTCATAACTCTGAGGTTCTACTATATTTTGGATCAGTGTATTTTTCACTGGTTACAACTCAAAAAGGAAGAATTGTATGTACCTGAACCCAAAAATATCTAGTGGGTAGAGATGGTAGAGAATTTTTCAGCATAGTGGGGGTTTGGCTGGTTGGTTGGTTGGTCAGTTGGTTGGTTGGCTGGGGGTTTTTTGTTTGCTTGGTTTTTAGTTTCTGTTTTGTTTTGTTTTGTTTTGTTTTGTTTTGTTTTGTTTTGTTGGGAAAATACTTTCTTGGAATTTAAACTTATTGATTCTGACCAGTATTTTGTTAGGAAGGTTTCTCGGGTCCATGACAGAATTGGTTGTGGTGGGGGATTTCTACTACTCAGATATCTATTGAGGAAATAAAACTGCAAGGTATAGATTATCCAGCAAGTTCTTGGAATGTATTGGAGCCAATTATTTATTTCAAAAGGTGGAGAAAGCTACTAGCAGAGAAGCCATTCTCAGCTTGATTTTGACAAATACAGAGGAACTGGTTGAGAATTTGAAAGTGGAAGGTAACCTAGGTGAAAGTGATCATGAAATGAGTTCATGATTCTAAGGAATAGTTGGAGAGAGAACACCAAAATAAAGATGATTGATTTTAAGAAGGCAGACTTTAGTGCACTAGGGACTTGGTAGGACATATCCCATGGGAAGCATGTCTAAGAGGAAAATCAACTGATGACAGTTGGCAGTTTTTCAGAGAGACAATATTAAGGTCTCAAGAACAAACTATTCCAATGTGTAAGAAGGATAGGAAGTATGGCAAGAGACTTAACCTGGCTTAACCTGGAGATTTTCAATCATCTAAAAATGAGGAAAGAGCCCTACAAAATGTAGAAACTTGGACAAATTACAAAGGATGACTATAAACAACAGAGTTATGTAGGGTTAAAATCAGAAAGGCTAAGGCACAAACTCAGATCAAATTAGCTGAAGGCATAAAGGATAACAAACAAACAAACAAACGAATGAATACATTAGAAATAAGAGAAAAACCAAGGGCAGCATAGGTCCCTTACTCAACAAAGAGGGAAAAATAATAACAGAAAATGTGGAAATGGCAGAGGAACTAAACGATTTCTTTGTTTCAGTCTTCACAAAGAAGGTTGGTGGTGACTGGTTGCCAGATGTAGGAGAGGCCAGTAAAAATGGGACAGGATCAGAAGCAAAAATAGGGAAAGAACAAGATAAAAGTTACCTAGACAAGTTAGATATCTTCAAGTTGTCACGGCCTGATGATATGCACCATAGAATACTCAAGGAGCTGACTCAAGAGATATCTGAGCCATGGGCTACTATCTTTGAAAAATCATGGAAAACAGGAGAGGTCCCAGAGAACTGGAAATGAGCAAATAATAGTGCCCATCTATAAAAAGAGAAATAAGGACAACCCAGGGAATTACAGGCCAGTCAGCTTAACTTCTGTATCAGGAAAAATAACAGAGCAAATAATTAAGGAATCAATTAGCAAACATCTAGAAGAGAATAAGATGCTAAGTGATAGTCAGCATGTATCTGTCAAGAACAAATTGTGTCAAACCAACCAGATAGCTTTCTATGATGAGGTAACATGACTTGTGGATAGAGGGGAAAGGGTAGATGTGGTATATCTAGATTTTAGTAAGGCTTTTGATATGGTCTTTGCATCGCCTTCTCATTGACGAACTTGGGAAGTATAGCCTGGAAGGATATCTATAAGATGGATGAAAATTTGGTTGGATGACCACTCCCAGAGAGTAGTTATCAATGGTTCACAGTCATGTTGGAAGGGCATCATGAGTGGGGTGTTGTAGGGATCAATTCTGGATCCCATTCTGCTCAATATTTTCATCAATGATTTAGGTGATGTCATAGAGAGTACACTTATAAAGTTTACTGACAAGACCAAGCTGGGAGGGGTTGCAAGTACTTTGGAGGATAGGATCACAGTTCAAAATGATTTGGACAAACTGGTGAAATGTTCAGAGGTAAATAGAATTAAATTCAATGAAGACTAGTGTAAGGTACTCCACTTAGGAAAGAACAATTCATTGGATATATACAAAATAGGCAATGACTGCCTAGGAAAGATTAATGCGGAAAGGGATCTGGGTGTCATGGTGGATGAGAAGCTAAATATGAGTCAACAGGATAATGCTGTCACAAAAAAAGCAAACACCATTCTGGGATGTATCAACAGGAGTATTGTGAGTAAGACATGAGAAGTAATTCTTCTGCGCTACTCTGCCCTGATTAGGCCTCAACTGGAGCACTGTGTCCAGTTCGGGGTGCCTCATTTCAGGAAAAATGAGGACAATTTGGAGAAATTCCAGAGGAGAGCAATACGAATGGTCTGAAATACTTGCCTTATGAAGGAAGACTGAAAGTTAGTTTAGTCTACAAAAGAGGAGAGTAAGAGGGGATATCATATCAGTTTACAAGTATCTAAAATGTTAGCACTAAGAGGAGGGAGAAAAACTGTTCTTCTTAACTGCTGATGATAGAACAAGAAGCAATGGACTTAAATTACAACAAGGGAGGTTTAGGTTGGACATTAGGAAAAAATTCCTGTCAGGGTGATTAACCACTGGAGTAAGTTGCCTAGGCAGGTTGTGGAATCTCCATCACTGGAAGTGTTTAAGAGCATGTTAGACAAACACCGTCGGGGCAGTTTAAGAGGGTACTTGGTCCTGCCATGAGTGCAGTGGGCTGGACTTGATTACCTTCCATGGTTCCTTCCAGTTTCTATGATTATATGAATTTTTGGTCAGAGAGAAAGAGAGAGAGACCATCCAATAACCTGGTGATCCCTCATATGGGCTGAGACCCCAGTTGCTCCGAATCAGGCAAATTATGGACTTAAACCTGGGTTTTCCACTTCCCAAATGGATACCCTAAACATAAACCACAAAATCAGTTTCTTGCTCAGGCCCAATGTACATTTATTTATTTATACAGAATAGAACAAGTTCATCCTGGATCTCCCACATCCCAAGTGAATATCCTAACCACTGAACAATGGGCTGTTGTGGTCTGTCTGTCTCTCTCTTTTGTGAAAAATTTGAAGGGGATTGCTGTGTTATAACTAAGGCAAAACAGAACTAAATTTTAAAAATGATGCTTTTTTAATAAAGCAGAATTGTAGTTTTGTATGACAAGCCCTATTGCTGCAGGAAACACAATTGAGTCACAGGAAATTGTAGCTTAAAACCTAATGTAAGAGTGAGACAATTGAAACATTCCACCCCAGAAATGCTAAGGTCACAAGTCATTATATCTCTGGTATGCATTAAGAGAGAACAAAAAAGGAGTCAGAGCAGGAAAGTAGCTAGCCTCCATTTTCTGGCTGGGCCCCTGAGTCTCAATGGTAGGTCTGGACAGGCCTGTTTCCAGTCATGTGACCAGAAGCTTCCTGATGATGGTCCAGTTGCCTAGCAACTGAAACATCAGGAGGAGGCTGTTGGGGAAAGGCAGCCTGGCCCCTGCTCCATTAAAGCTGCATCAGCTGCCCAGGATCAGAGCTGCAAGGCAATTTAACTAGAGAGTAGCCCACTCCTAACTATCTGCACACAGCACCACTGCTTGCCACCATCCACCGTCATGGCAGTGATGCTCACAACCCTGCTGGTGGCTATGGTGGATGATGGTTGGTAGGCCAGGCCCCCCTGTAGTGACATCTTGGGTCAGAGGTGAAGTTGCCATTACGATAACTTTTACAATAGCTATCAGTAAACTCTGATTTTCTAAACCCTACATATATATTTGTAAAATGTGGGTTTACTTGCATATAAAAATGTATACAATAATTATGTTTTAGCTTCTCCATTTTTTCTAGAGGTTATACAATTATAGGATAAATTCTTGTGTTAAAATAGCTCAGCCAAATCAGCTGGTTCAGAAGAATAACAGAAGTATTGTCAAGTATTACAACCACTATTTACATTGGAAATTGAATAAGAGAGGTCTAAACTGCCTTTCTTTTTGTGGAATGGTAGATCTGAAAGAGTGAGGTCTCTGGTATGCAAATGAGAAAAAGAAATGAGATGTCATTCTTAGTATATGGGCAGGCTGATAACCACAGGGTTTTCCTTTCATTAATGTTCTGTATCTGTATCTTGACTGGCAGTTTGTAGATGTATATTTGTAATACAGAAAGTAAGGTTTTTTTGGTTTTTGATGATTGTGGGGGAGAAGGGGAACAACAAACTAATGATATTTTGGTCTCCAACCTAAAATTTTACCTACCCTGGAAAAGGGGGTGTGTAACATTTTTTTTTTTTTTGCTCTACTAAAGACTGTAAGATTGATTTCCAAAGTGTTGAGGGAACAGAAGACCAGAAAATACGTGCAATATTTCAGGAAACAATGTTTATGCTGAAGAAACATCATCTAAGTTTAAGCTACCACCAGTCTCATTCCATTTACACAGGCCTGTCCCTACTAAGGATACAGCATACATCATGGTGCAGCAGGGATGATGTTACAAACAATTCCCAACTCTGGGATTGCAACAATGTCTCAGTCAGGAGCTGCAGCCATGATGTTCTGTCTATCCAGTTTAATTCACCTAAGTAATTACATGGCCACTAACACTATAGTGTTCGACCTCAAACATTAATTAATTCACTCTCCTCATAATACCCCACAGAGCTAAGACTACTAGCTCTATTTCAAAGATGAAGCACTAAAGGCCATGGGAACACCTAATCTGTCTCCTGTTGATGACAGTGTGATATTCTCCATTCAATTCACTGGATGGAAGAGTGGGCCACTGGTGCCTAGCCATTGGGTAACCATAGTGGTTCCACAGAAGTGTGCTCTCAGAGCTGTGTTTGGGCAAGTTAGCCATGCGTATTATAATATGGTATGTTCTCTGTGTATATGTGCATCTCTTTTTTCATTAGGTTCCTGATTTCAAGCAGTGCACATTCATAACCCTTTTCAAGGGAGGCTGACTGGTCCATTGCAACACATATCTGAGCTAGCTTTGAGCTAGGTTAAAAGCAGGCTTGTTCTGCCTACTCAGGAACCTGAGTATATATGCTTGCTGCCACAGCTTCACCGCTGTTGCTATTCCAGCTGGCTTTGCCAGACACATGTGTCTATAACTATGTCTACACTGGCAAGTTAGTTCAAATTAAGGAGCCTTAATTTGAATCAACTTTTTACCTGTCTCCATCAGGCTTTCCTTAGTTCAAATTAAGGAAGTTGTTAGTTCGAAGTAAGGAATACTTAGTTCAAACTAGTAACTACCAGGGCTTAGTTCAAAATAAGCGCTTAGTTCAAGCACTAGTTCGAACTAAGTTTGGTGGAGACTAGCAGTAACCTTTAGTTAGAACTAAAGGCAGTTCGAACAAACAAAGTGTAAGAGATCAAACTAACATTAGTTCAAACCAGTCCACATTGTTTATTCGAACTAATGAGTTCAAGGTTAGTTCGAACTAACCTCGAACTTAATTAGTTCAAGCTAACAAGTTTGAACTAACTGTTTCTGTGGTAGACATAGCCTATCACACTTCCTCACTGCAGTATGCACCCTTTGACTTTACAGTAGTCCAGTAGACGAGCCATATTAAGCTGACTACTCATGTAAGAAGAATCACAAAACACTGACTCAGTTGCCTGTATCGAACAAGCCTCTTTCTGTCTTTGGACAAAATCTGTGTGTTTTTGGCCATTGGCTTCAATGTCTTACCCTGGCCTCTTTCACTCCAATCCTAATCATTCCACAAATATTAAATAAAACCATATGCTGAGTTATGCAGGTTTGGGGACACAACCTAGTAGTGTCCCTCAAAGCAGATTTCTCTAAACACCTGTTGTGTGTTTGAGTATCAAATGGAAGTGCATACCTCTTTCCTTCATCTTTTCTGAGCTCTGTCATAAAGTCATTACTGCTCTATGCAGATTTGTGTTCTACAGTGTGAATGTAACTTTTATAGCTGGCTTGGTTTTTCTTAGTTGCCTGTGATACTACTGGAAGGAGCCAAAGACTGCTGAATAAGCCTAGGTGTTGATTTTGCTTTTACACAGTCTCAAGACAAAGCATGGACTAACATTTCTGAGATTATTCAAAACCTGCTCTGTTTTTTATTGTCTTTCTGTGGTTTAGAGACTATCATTTTCCTCCCATCCTTTGCACTACTTGATGTTAGTGACAGGTGCATGATAGCTTTGCTTTCTTTGCAAGGAATGGTGAAAAGCCATATTTCCAGCAAGTCCTGTCTCATCCCTTTAGTCATGTTCTTTTTCCACATATATACCCAGCCCTCACAGAATGACCCCCTTTCCTTCTCACTTTAGATACATCTGCTAGCCTAGCTCCAAACCATATAAGAGCACATTCTTTGCTTCAGCCCCATCTGCTCAGTATTTTACATTACCCAGACACTGATATGGTAACTCATTCCCCAGAAATACTAGCTCTGAATTTTGTGCTCTCTTTCTCGCTCTCTCTGTGGAATTATAAAGAGCTAAATTCAGTGCCTACAGAAAGCTGAGCAAAAAGTGAAAAGGTCACCTTTACATTACATTTCTCCCCTTCCTCTACAGCTCACTAAAGCCCAATTTATCACAGTGAAGAAGCTAAATTTTTATGACTGCCAAAGAGATTTTGTTGAATTAACCTCACTTTCATCTGGTAGAGCAATCATGTCTCTTTAACCTTTACCATTACAGTTCTATCCAAATGTACATTTCCACTTTCCTAAGGTGAATTTTGGCCCACCTCCATAGTTCTCCTATGCTGGTGATGAGCAGAAGCTGGTGAATTTGTACCTTGTAACTTTTTCTGGTGTTCTAGATGGGCTTGGATGTGGCAGTAGCAGCATACTCACAGACAACTGGGATCTACTGGCTACAAACCCTGCATAGGAGGCACAACAGACCATAAGCTGTACAAATGCTCTGTATTGTGGGGGCAAGAGTTCAGTCACTGCCATTGTTCCCATGTTGGTACCCTATGCAAAACCCATTTCTTAGGGCTTTGCAGGGACATGAATTTACCTTTGAACCAGAATTCAAACTCCTCTGACCAGGTCCTGATGTACCTACTTACTATTTGTCTTGATTAAATTCAGCATAAAATATTGTCAGAACAAAATAAAATAGACGCTCCTTAGGTAGATCCCAGATTCCTTGCTGGTGTTTGCCCCACTGGAAGGGTTACAGTGAAATACACCATATTACAACTTGCACTGATACAGCTCTGTAACTTGATAAAATTTATTAAAACCACATTCAAACAAAGTTTTATGAGATGATGTAATAGCAGAGTTTCTGGGACTGTAATTTACATACTGTTTTGCACCATTATTGTAAAAAATATTTTTTTCTTCGTTATGAAGCTGTATTGCTAGCTTCCGCATCCACTTCTGCTTTCTTTGCTCCTCTGTGTGCATAAAGCATGACAAATTTTCTCTCTAGTTCTCTGTCCAGTGAAGAAAAATAACTGTTACCTCACTGTGACAGAGAGAGTTCTGGGGCTAGATCATTCTGCTGGGAAATAGAAGGTGGAAAGTTAAATCATGCTCCTACAACATGCAGAACACTTGCAGCTAGGTCCTGGTTGTCTTCGCTGAAGACTCAGGCTACATTACACATTGCAGGAGAAGGGCCTAAATTTAAATTCCTTCTTACACAGTGGGAATTAAAGAGTAAAGGTCATACCACTGCTTTGCCAGTCTTGTCTCTTGCAGCAAGGACTATTTTCTTAATCAGTTTATAAACATACACAGAATAGAGAATCTGCCTAGGTCCTTGTATGCTCCCATATCACCATGAGTATCCATTAAGTACCTTAAATTAGCAATAACAATCTCTCTGTGTATTCTCAACCTGTAAATGAAATAGCTTCATCAATTTTGGTTTTAATTTGCAAGAGAGCGGCTATGTATCCGTGCAAAAGCTTACTGAAAACCAAGTCAGAGCGTGAGTTTTACTTTTCTTAATATTGCCAACATACTGAGGCCTGGGGTTATTATGGACCTGTGGGAGTTCCATAGTCTAACCCAGCTCAATTGAAAGTTGTCTCTCCTCCACTCATTCTGCAGACGTACATATAGATAAAATGAATTAAATTTATATTACAAATGAATTGTTTTTGCTACTGAATCAATAACACATTTGTCCATTCATAAAAACCATGCTAATTGATTCATTCATAAAACCGTGCTGTGTGTGTATTAAGGAATGCTTGATGGAGCTGCTTTAGTTTGTTCAGTGAGAAAGCTGCTTTTCAAGACACTTGCTGCTTGTCCCTCCGCTGTTTAAGTCACTTATTGTACTTCCACTATTTAAGTCACTTCTGCTTTTATTATCATCACTGATAGAAACTGTCTGTAAAGAAGTCACCTTCAGAGTACCTGTTCTTTAATATCATGTATCTATTCTTAGCTACTATAACTAAAGTAACTCTTTTTGATAACTTGCCCTATTATATTGAAACCAATGTCCAACAGGACTTTATTGTATTTGGAACTCCATCTTGAATAATTGACTCCATTTTGTATTTTTGATGCAACTTTGTCTAAGTTTAGGTGTATACTGTGTAATTTAATTTAGGCATGTGAAGGAAGGGGGTGTGTATGACGGGATCAGTCTTCAACACCAGTTTGTCCTGATGATGAAATGCAACTACCATCTTAATGGCTTGTGACGGTGCAGTTGCCCTGTACTGGACTAGAGATGGTTAAAGAAGACCTAGGGAGAGCAGTCAGTCAGGCTGAGGGGATCCTGGGCCCTGGGGTGGAAAGGCTGGCTATGGAGCCAAACAAGGGGAAGGCTCCCTGAGGCCCTGAAGGGAGAAGGTCATGCCTGCTCAGGTTGTGGGATCAGCACCTGGAGCAGCTCCCTCTGGACAGGAGGGATCTGAGAAGGACTGGGTTTGTGACCTTGCAAAGGGGGCCTACAGAAAGCCCTGAGAAGAGAGGTAGGATTCAGATTGCAGAGGCTTTGGAGAACTCAGAAGAGGAAGCCTGAAAAGAGGCAGAAGAAGGTACGGGGACTGTAGGGAAGTGGCCCAGGAGACCTTCTTGGACTGGAGTTTGAGGTGATGCCTGGTCTGAGGCATATAGGGTCCCTGGGCTGGATCCTGGAGAAGTAGGTGTGCCCAGGTCCTTCCCCACATCCCCCAGACTTCTGGAGAGCAGCCAAAAACCAGAGGTGGTCACTGCTACCAGGAGACACTGGGACTGGACTTTTCCTGGAAGGGGGAGGTACTGAACTAGGGACCAGCTGGAGGGCTGGCTCACCTGGCAAGGGCCTTAAAAATATGGATAGCTCCAGGCAGTGGGGTATGCTACTTGAGCTATTTCCCAAATACAATGTCCATGAGCACCTGCCAGGGGGTCCACATTGAGGGGTTCATGACATGGCTAAAGAAAGCAGACAAATCCCTGAAAAAACAAAAAGGAGAATCCCTTTCAGACAGAAAAGAATAAAGTATAATCAAAACAAGATGAAAGTCATGTCTGCAATTGATTGGTGATCTGTGATCACATAGGAACCCTGAGGCAGCATGATACAGTAAGACTCGGACTCACAGCAAAATTGAAACCTATAAAAGAATGGGTGAAATTGTAAAGATTTGGGTAACATTCTGCATAGCATTGAAGAGTGTTGGCATGCACTGATCTGAGACCCTGGTCTCCCTCATGCCCAGCTTCCCTAACAAGGTAGCTTCCACAAGCTAAAAACACTAACAAAGAGCTCAAACAATGTTCTCAAGCAACAATCAGGATTGCCAAACTGCAGAACATTTGGTGTGTGTGTAGGTAATTGACGTTAGCTATCAACATAATTGTGTTTTCTCATAATAAAGGTGGCACTTTGTCTTTTTCCCTAAAAAAAATCATGTATCTTTATATTCTGATAATCATTTTTACTAGTCTCATGGTTCTGGCAGAACACAACTGTTCAATATCAGGACAGAGACTTTTCATTGGGCTCTCTGTATTCAGTTTGGAAGTAGCACATAGAGTGGAGTAATGTGACGAGATGCTTATGATGTATTGGATAGCTCTGAAGGACAGCTGTTATTGGTACAACTTTTTCAGGATGTATTCCTTTATTCCTAGACATATTGAGTAGATAATAAATCCTGGAGGACACAAATGCAAGGATCACTGCAAACCAGTTCAGAGTTCAATAAGATGACATGCAATCTTCCATCCAATCACAGAACCCCAGGGGGTTAGACGAGATGATCTCATGAGGTCCCTTCCAACCTTATGATTCTGTTCTATTCTATCCTACTCTAATAGAAGTGGGTGGGTTTTTGCTTCAAGGGGCACTTGGGCTTCCAGTAGCACAAGTAGTACAAAAGACTCCCATAGCCACAGACTGATTTAACAACCCAAAACCAGAAACTCTTGCTAGGGAAGGATATTATGAAAAGGTTCTCTGCTCCTAACACCACCATTCTATTTTTGCCTGGATTCAGTGTTAGCTGACAAATACATTAGAGGGATCAATACAAGGGAGGGAGAGGAATTATTTGAATACAGCACCAATGTGGACACAAGAATAAATGGATACAAACTGTCCTTCAGAAAATTTAGGCTTAAAATTAGATGCAGATTCCTAACCATCAGAGGAATAAAGTTCTGGAATAGTCTACCAAGGGAAGTGGTGGGGGCAAAAACCTTAGGTACCTTCAAACAGAGCTTGATAAGTTTATGGAGAGAATGATATGATGGACAGTGTAGCTTGGCCATTGTCTGTCTTTTACTACTGGTGATGGGTATGATAGTGACCTGGGAAGGGGCATTGGATCAAGTGGGTTCTGAGTTATTACAGAGAAGTTCTTCTTGACTGGCTGTTGTGGACTTGCCCTCATGCTCAGGGTTTAACTGATCACCATATTTGGGGTCGGGAAGAAATATTCCCCCAGGGCAGATTGGCTTGGGTGCTGGGGGTTTTTTGCCTTCCTCTGTAGCATTGGCTATGGCTCACTTGCTGGTTGATTCTTTGTATTAAAGTCTTTAAATCATGATTTGAGGACTTTAATAGCTCAGTTACAGGTTTGAGGTTCATTGTAGGAGTGGGTGGGTGAGGTTTTGTGGCCTGCAGTTTGCGGGAGGTCAGACTAGATGATCATATTGGTCCCTTCTGACCTTAGAGTCTATGAGTCTATGAAACAATGGAGCAGATTCATATTAGAAATGACTCATCTTAGTAGAAATATCAGTGTAGTAATGTGATCACTAACCACTTCTAAAGCCCCCCTTCAGGGACAGAGGTCAGTTTCACACACTGCCTCTCTGAGTCATTCTATCTCTTCAGGGCTCATTTAAGAACTCACAGTTCACAAAGTAATTCAAACAATTCCCAGAAGTGATCCCATTTATTAGTCCTCAGGTAAACATTGGACCTCCAGGCCCCAATCGCAGTTCAGTGCCTCTGTCCCATTAGTCCAACACAAAGAGCTGGTCTACACTGAGACAGGAGGTTGAAACTAGGAGACTTGAATCAACCTTCTACAGCCTGTGTCTTCACTTGCAGGCTGTAAATTCTAATGTAAGTACCCCTGTAATTTGACCTTGTAACACCACCCCTTGCAAGTGGCAAAGGGCTTAGGGCAAATTCAACAGTTCCAATTGAGTTCAGTATAGCCAGAGAGTTAGAGCCATGGACAGATATCTAACAGAGCAGTGAAACTGGCAAGTAAGTAGGAGAGAAACATATAGCTTGCCCAGATCCCAGCAGGGGCTGCCGCTACCAGGGATTTTCCAAGGTTCCAGGATGCAGCTGCCCAGGACATGCTGAGGTTCTGGGTGGCAGTTGCAGACAGCTGCCGGGGCCTCTCCTGGGGCCTGGGCAGCAGTGCAGCTGCAGGGTCCCAGGCAGCTGCAATCACCCAGGGCTCGCCTGAGTCCTGGACAGCAGCAGGAGAAAGACACCCAGGGTTCATTGGGGTCCGAGGCTACAGTAGAGGTGGGGGAAGCAGCTGTTGGGGCTTGCTGGGGTTGCAGAGATCTGCAGCCTCTCAGGACTTGCCAGGTCCTGGGCTGGAGGATGTGGAGCAGCCCCGAAGCAGCTTCAGCCATGCCGCTGAGCAGTGACAGCCAGGAGCCTGTGAGTGCTCTCTCGTCTCCCCCACCCTGCCCCTTAGGTCAATGGAAGTGGTCTTGATGAGGACACACTCCACCAATCCCGGGATGGCAGAGTCAATGTCTGCCACTGCTATAATTACAGCAGTGGCTGAATGTCAATGTAAGATAAGTTAACACATTGTGTAGTATAGACATAGCCAAAATCTTTCAAAAGAAAAACATGAAGTCATACAGTCCTCATCTGAGTTTGAACTGGGCACCTTATTCCCTGAAACTCTGTGTCTTCACTACTTCTTGGGTAGCATCTCTCCGAAGCTTCCTTGGTGAAAGAACTTTTGCAATTGGTGTCTTCTCAGAAATTGACTTTAGGCCCTGTAGTTTGCTTACTACTCTCATCAGAATAGCTGCAGTTTCCCAATCTTTCAATTTACTGTCCATTTTCTGATATTTTTATCCTGGAATCACCGGATTCAATCCAGGTGTAGCTTGTGCTGTAAGGGCGAGGTTAGCCCCAGGCTTTCCAGCCTAGGGGCAATCACCCTCTTTGAATCAGCCATAACAGAAACATGTAGAAGTAAAGCAAAGAAAACACTGGAGAACATTTCTTTAAAAGAAAATAAAACCTTTCTATGCTTTCACAGAGCAAAATGAACACAGCATTATTCATAGGTGCAAAGGGGAAAACTGAAGATAAAACTTATTATTGGTAAAGAAAATAAAGCATGCAAGTATAATAATATATATTATGTAAAATAACAATTCACAGGACAAAAGGAACTGTATTAATCATAGAGAACCTTTTGCTTTTAATGCTGGGACCAGCACAAATCAATAACAGTAAAGTACATAAAAACACTGAAAAGAAAAGAAAAGAAAAGAAAAGAAAAGAAAAGAAAAGAAAAGA
>ML681966.1:10729818-10770204 GCA_007922195.1 Podocnemis expansa
GAAAAGAAAAGAAAAGAAAAGAAAAGAAAAGAAAAGAAAAGAAAAGAAAAATTTGAATTAAGAAGAAAAACAAAAGCAGCCATACATATCCTTCATTCCAATGTGGACAAAACTCTCAATGAAACCCATGGGGAGTTTTGCTCAAGCAAGTCCTGAAGGATTTAACCCATATATTTTGCCTTAGAAAGAAAGAAAACATGAAAAGTTAATATTACAAATAAAATCTAAAAAATATGGATATGCCTAGAGAAAAAAAAACTGAGATCATACTAATAAAGAAAAACTGAGGGATCTTTCTCAGGAATGAAAGAAATAAATCAAAACTAATTAAGACCCTTGCTTGAGGCTAGATAACATAAATCAAAATGGCCCTAGGTTGTAAATAAAATTTAATTTAAAAAAAGCCTTTTTTATGCCAAAGATTTATCATTTTTTAAAGCTCAATGGGTGTAGAATTCTTTCCCCCCACAGCTCCAAATAAGCACATTTTTGTTTCTATTGACAAATCCATTTGGCTCATGAGTTAACTAAGCCTTCTGAAAATTCATGACAGCTTCATGTTTGTCTGGATAGTGTCTCTTCCTTCTTTTAAAAAGCAAATAATTACACTAATTTCTGAACATCTTGGATCTAATTGTTTGCTTTGTAGGGCAATTTGAATCACAGAAGTAAATCTGAAGTTGCTTGTTCCAAGGATATTTTTAGCCGTTCTCCCTGGTGGTTATTACCCACTAAGCTCTCCCTTCTGTAAATCTATTGTGAAATGTTGTTATGACACAGACTCTTGCAATCAGGCAGAAATCCCAGCTGCCATGGAAAATTCTATTCTTATTATACCTTCTGATTGTTTCATGTTAAAAATCCTATGTGACTTTTGAAATAGCATGAAGGCATAAACAGAGGAGCGTTCAAAACTTTAAATTCTTCATCCTGCAAGGAGATCCATGTAGTTGTCACCCACACAGAGCCTCACTTAAGCCAGTAGGGCTCTGCCTAGCATCAGGGTCTGCCTGGTCAAAGCAACTTGAAGAAACAGGGCCTTAGAGAGGAGCTGGATTAGTGAGAACTATATTCTTTTGCTATTTGTCCCTGTAAAGCTGGCTTTTCGGTAGTAAGTTTCAGTGAAATTTCCCCAAGTCAAGCTTCCAATTAAGTTGCAGCAAGAGGACTAAAATCAGAGATACAAAGCAAAGAGGCAGCACAAGGATGTCTCAAGTGACACTGAAAACAGAATATTGCAACATGAAATGGAACAAGACATGACAGGAAATATAGTGGGAGAGTGGAAAGCAGGGACTGATCCTTCAGTGCTTACTTCTGAGGGTCCTGGTTACAGTAGCACACCCTTAGGATCTTAACAAATATTCAGCAGGACAGGGGGTAGCTGTGGGAATATGGAACAGAAGAGAGAGCTGTGATATAAAGAAGTGGATGGAGCTGAGGAAGAAGAGAACTGGCAGATAGGTTTGTATGTTTTTGAGCAGGGAGGAGGGGATGAGATTATGAGTCGTATTAACTGAGGTACAATCTGACAGCAGACTGATAGCTGAGAATCAACAACTCGTTCATTCTTCATGATGAAGCATTTGAATTATGAGAACAGTTTGTGGGAGAAAACAATGAACAACTCAGTATGTTTGGGTTTAGAATATTTCCCTTTAGTCCCTGGACACAAACACATATCTCCCCCACTGTCAGACGACTCCACTGGCTCCTTGTTAATTTCTGAATGCAGTGCACAATCCACTTCATGATTATAAAACCCTCACTGGGCTCGCTCCAGCCCCTCTCCACCTCCCATGCACATCCACCAATGGCCTCTCATTCCCTCCAGACAACACTGTTGGTGTGATTAAAAGCTCTTGTTTGTACTGTGCCACCACATCACTTATTTTCTTGGTTAGCCGGTGGCTGTGTGAGCACAGGTTATTAATAGAACAACTTGTGCTGTCAGTACAGGAAAACAATCTACTACCAAGATACTGTATTGTGTGCAATACTAAACAAAGAACAAATCATACCCAAAGATGTTTTCAGTCCCCACAGTCAGAAAACCTAAAAGATTAAAAAATAAAAATGTTTACAGCCAGAATCACACTATCAGGGCACTATGGTGCTAGATGCTCACAGCCCTGGGAACATGTCTCTCTCTTCTTATCTCTAATCACCTATGCATTATGACGGGGCTGTTCCTGCCCAATTCTGGGGTTGATGTACCATCTAGGGAAGCCAAAGGAAATAAACTAAATACTTCACTGGGTGTTGAATCAGATATTTCTTTCTTGCAGTACCTAAATCATTTCAGGATTTCAAAACATTAGATTGTTAAAATGATTATCTATGGAAACACCATTTTTACTTTGAGAAATGTAAGTTCTCCATTGCTTTCCTTTGCATTTCTGCTGCATAATTTTTTCTTCTGTTTTTAGTCAATCTTGTGAATAATTTGAGCAACTTAAGCAGCATCCTTTTTTAGTGTGCACATTTGAGATGTCGGTTTGACTTCTGATACAATCTGCAGCACTACCTTCTGTTCAATATATTCAATTAGTGTGTACTTTTTGTCCTCCCCAAAAAAAAGACCTAATAAAAGTAAAACAAGTATAGTGTTCTGAGAAACTAAAAATGGAGATTCTAAATATAAACACTTTATGATAAAAAAAATGTGTTCAAACTCCTCATCTGTCTCCATAAAATGTTGGTGCTCTAGTCATCATGCCATGGCAAGGGCCAAATTTAAGACATAGGCATTGAAGTGTTGGTCTTAGTGCCCCATCTCCCTGAGTCTTGTAATCCCATCAAATGCTTAGGGGTTTTTTTTCCTTTTTTTGCCTTCCCAGTTGCACAGAAGAAAAACCCTCTACATATGACTAGAGTGTAACTAATGCAGTCACAAGGAATGTAGCCCTTCTGTCAGACAGTCAGCAGCAAGAAGAGCCAGATTCAATATCTAGGGATTCCTATTAATGATACAACACCAGGGCAGCTTGAGCCTCCACCCATGCTTCTGGGAAATTCAACATTACCATTAGGCATCCGCAAAAGGCAACACTTTCCCTTCTGCAAGCAGACTGACATGGCTACCCCCTTTAGAACTTGACCATAGACAGTAATCCTTTTAGTGCAAATATGGAAGTGACTCAGCACTAGTTTGGGAAACAGTGCAAACAGAATTCATAAATATCAAAACCATGTGCAGAACCCACTCCACTGCAGCGAACGTGGGGAGTGTCTTTCGCCTCCCCCTTCTTGTTTCTTCTTACCTCACAACTGTCACAGCTGCACCATTCACCTTCCCATTGCTGGATTCAGCTAGTCCCCTCTGCTGGTTTTCACCACTCTGGCTTCACAGACCTAAATCTGAATTGCAGATTTCAACCTCACTGATACGTCACTTGCAGGTGGTGTTAGCAGGTCAAACTACAGCTCCATTTTTTTCAGATATACTGCTCTGACAAGGGAGATCACAGAAGGTCAAGGTAGACCAGGGCTAAGTGTTTAGTCCAAAATCACACAGAAAGTCTGTGGAGATCAGGAAACAGAATTTAACTGGCCCAAGTTCTAGGATAGTGCCCAAAACACTGGACCTTTCTTCATCTTCGCAAGGAGTTTAGTAACACCTGCGGAAGTCTGAAGAGACCCTCAGAGAATAGCTCAGAGAGGTGTGGCATGACCCATATAGATCCAGTGGTCTTGGGGTCTGATAACACTACCACAACAAATGACTGTGTGTTGCAGAAGTAGGGGAGAGAACTGGGTCTGGCCATCCCACTCAAGCAGATATCTCCCAGCTGCTAAGATAAGTATTGGGGGGCTTGTTGCTGCCACCCCTGCTGGAATTTCTTGAGGACTAGACATTTCCCAGTGCCACTGACTCTCCCTATCGAGGAAAGGAGTGGCCTTCTGTCAAGTGGACTCAGAACCACGACATAGAACCCACACCACCTTCATTCAGTCCAGCCCTGCTGCCAAAGTTAGTGCGGCTTCTGCGGCAGTGTTAACATGAATGGGCAGGCACAGGTATATGATACTGTTTGTCTCCCAGCATTCAAGATGCTAAGGGTGACAGACAGGGGTGAGAAGGCTATATCAGTGTCCAGTTATAGATTCTATTTTGTATTGTGAATGCCACATAGTATGTGAAAGTACTTTTTGACCATAACAGTCAGTGTGACTGGCAGCAGCCATTTTTTAGCAAGGATTTGCCTCTTCCCAGGGACTTGCTTGGGAAGCTGTGAGAAAACAATCAAAGGCTTGACAGCCACTGACTGGCTCTATCCTTGTGGAACAGAAGGTTTATTATCAGCAGGACCACTGACTTTGACTGACTCCCTACTCCAACACTAACAAGGGATGGCTGAAAAATTTCCCGTGGAAGCCAAGTGGGCATAAAAGGAGATCAGTATGTTTTAAAAGGAGAATGTTCTCTGTGAAGTGAAGCTATTCCAACACTTGCAGAAGACCAGCCTAAAGAGGCAGAACGGGCTGCCTGGTGTAATTCAAACCATCAAACTCAGAACTCACAAGCTGTTGTGGGGTCACACTAGCATTTGAGATACTGTAATGCTGTTCAAAAGTATATGTTTAAGAAATTTCTGCTATCAGAGCTCCTTCAGCCAGGAGCATTCTGGAGCAACACGTGTAACCAACTGGAAGTTAGGAGGGCCGTGACACGGGTTCTGGGGTTTAAGAGATATGGGCTGCAGGATCCCACCATTCATGTAGGGTCTTAGATACTGGTTTTGCACCTGGGAGTGTCCCTCAGATATTTCAAGCTAAGGAACATTGACCAGTTACTACTCAGATGAGGGAGGGGGCTGCTTAGAAGCACATGGGAGTCACAGGTTGGATCCTATTGGTGTCTGTCACAAGAGGAGGACTGGGGCCAGGCTGTGAGACCTAGTATTTTCAATTCCAGTTCACTTCAATAGGAGCTGAGAGTGCCTAACACCTTGCAGAATTAAACCTTCACTATGAATATGCCTGGGACATCACTGTGATGCCCAGAACTAATATCCTGGCACTACCTTGGTATAGCATATAGACCATGATCCTGTATTTAGATCCATTCAGGAATATCCTCACACTTACACTTATCACACTTACAGGAAGCCTCACAGACTCCAAAATGACACAGCTTATGGACCATAGATACTATGGTGATAAATGTTATGGGCTGGATTCTGGCACTCTTTGTCCATGTTGAGGAATATGTTACACTGTGTTCATTCAGAAGCCCTGCTGCATACAGTGTGGGGAGTACAAGCAAATAAGAAGCCCAGCTATATTCTTGCATGGGCCAGCATGATCCTTGGACTCTTCTACACTTGGGGTCCCTGATGAGCCTCTTGTCCTATTTGCATGCAAGTGGGCAGAGAGTGGGTAGGTCCTTGGCTCTGGGCACTCCACATGAGTTCACACACCAGTGATCTCAGAGGGGGATGCAGAAGCCAGACTGTTACTCCTACTAGCTTCAGTGAAACTATATACCAGCTGTGGCCAAACTGCAGCTCGTGAGCCTCATACAGCTCTCAAAAGAAAAAAGTGCAGCTTGTGGAAGAGCATAGCAGGGAAGTGTGGCGTGGCTGAAGACAGGGGGAAGAAGTGCAGCATGGTTGGAGCTAGCAGGGAAGCAGCAAGATGGTCATTGCTGGCAGGGAAGCAGCAGCATAGTTCAGGACAGCAGGGAAGTGGCAGCATGCTCAGGGACTGCAGGGAAGCTCGGCATGGTCACAGATGTGGGGAAAGCATGGCATGGTCAGGGGCAGCAGGGAAGCGGCAGCATGGTGGGGGGGAGAAGTGTGGTATGGTCGGAGATGGCAGGGAAGTGGCAGCATGGTGAGAGATGGGGCGAGAAGCATGGCATGGTCAGGAAAGCCATGACATGTTTAGATTTTTTCATAGGCCCTAATGCAGTTTACTTGTTGTTAAAATCATGTTTTATGAGTCCTCAACATGATGTAGAATAATAAGAAAGGAAAATAGGAAGGAGAAAAGTTCAAAACTGAAGTAGATTGCTTTCAATTTTTGGCACAATTAACTGCTGTGAAACATTGTATTACACAATGAAATTTGTTAAACTGAAACATCGTGCAATACTTAGAGATCAGCACCTGAGAGAGCATTTACCTACTGCATTGACAAGCTACTGCCCAGATTTTAAAAAACTCACCACTAGCTTGCAGTGTTCTACATCCAGTGACAGCTAATTTTCTTTACTATATAGGCCTAGTTTTCATGGTAACCTTAAGCAATTATTAGAATCTGACATTAGTATGACCAATATTTGCCCTGTTTTTATTATAAAATTAAAGTACACAATTAATTTTGAGCTTAGTAATTTTGGAGTAGGTAAAAGTATGTGGTCATATGCCTCAGTGTGGCTCTCGAAGGTTTAAATCGACTTGTGCAACTCTTGAGTTCCATAAATTTGGCCACCCATGCATACAGAGAAAAGTAGTACACAATGTTAGCAGGAGTGAGAAAGGTACTACCCAATGTGAGTAGTAGCATCTGTTCCTATAGGAATACTTAAAATAGAGAAATTAGATTTCTGTATTCTCACCATTACAAAAAAAAAAAAAATCCCACAAGGATTCAAAGAGAGAGCAGAACTAGGAGGCAATAATCCCCACAGTTATGAAGAAAGGAAAAAGATTCAGGCTGCCAGGGCCAAAGGGAACAGACGGATCAAAGTGCCACCAGTATGAACAGATGCCTGGTTTCTTATACTCTAAAGGAGACATTTTGCCATTTCTTCAGTTGTTGAGACAACTGAGCTCATTGCACAAGCCTTGGGAAAATTAAAACTTGGAAAAACAGAAACTGTACTGTACATATAAAGAAAAAAGAGAGAGCAGAAATGCAAATATGATCATATGCTGTAAAAACACAGTGAGACATATGTCAGGCTCCATCAGTATACATCCATGTCCATAGCATTTACAGATTCATAAAGGTTTTTCCTTCCACCTTCCTATACAAAAACATTAGTAACAAGTAGTTAAAATGTGGTCACATCTACTGACAAAATCATGTACATGCCATCTAAGAGTGAGACGATTAGGAAATATACAGTCTGCAAGGAAAGGAACAATACTGGGAAAAAAAATAAAAGCCAAGCAAGAGAGAAATCTTTTGGAGATAAAAGAAACAGAGAGATACAAGATAAGCAGTCACCCAGGAGACAGATAGATGATTTGCAGATAAATTAAATACCTCCCAAGAGAGATCAAGTATTGGTACATATTTTCCTGTAGCCATTCAGAAATGACATGGAACTCTCATCAGGTATTTGTAAATGGGGTTAGTTTGTCTGGTTTGTTTGAGTTTATTAACTTTAAAGAGCTTATTTCTATTCAATTCTTTTGTGTTTGCATGTGTGATGGGGGATAGAGGCTTATTTTCAGCAGCTGTCTCTGTTCACTCCCCTGGACTTCAGCCCCTCCTCATATTACAAATCAATACAAAACTTTGTGGTTGTTTAATTTTTGCACATTGGCTATGTTATCTTTTATTAGCCCCATCCTAGGCATAAAGGTTTGATTTGTTTCTTTGTTTTTTTTAACTATTCAATTAAAAATAACAAACCAGAAGACTTCATGGTTCTCTTCTCTTGAGATTCTAGAAATAAAATACATTCTTAATATGAACCTTTGAACCCTCCCTTTCCTAATCACCTGAATCTCTAGTCTCCTAACTTCATCGTTTTATTGCACTGCATAGTTTTGCCTGCACCCAAATTTATCCTACCATGGAACAAGTATTTATTTCTACCTAGAAAGACTATACATTTAATGGGTCTCTTTGCAGGACACAGAATTTAACATTTAATGAAAAATAAGGAGTGAAAACATCTCTGCAGAATCAAGAGAGAACATTTTGTATTTTGATACATTTTTTAAAAGGGAAACTTCACAGGGCCCCTGTATTTAATTAGGACTCTAGCATTCTATAAATCCTTTATTTTTGTAGACTCCCCTCAGCATCATAATTCCAAGACATGTATACACTATGGAGTGTTGTATATAGTTTAATCGGATTTGCATCCCTGTTCTTGTAACAACAAGCCATAAAGTGTGCATATGAATTTATTGCTTAGAGCTACCAATCCTGCCTGGAGAGCAAGGGAAGGAAGGAAAGAAGGATGGAAAAACAGATGAATGGGTTAGCTAGTTTAATTCATTATTGTTATTATTTTATTTCAGTAAAACAGATGCACGTGGGAGTGATCAGTGGGGAGATGCACCAATTAAAAAGGCAGTAAATGTGCAGGACAAAAGAACAGTAAGTGATGCATTTAATCTTTATAGAAATAAATATTTTGGAAGCCATACAATGAGCAGGAATCTTCCAAATATCAAGATGAGGATTTGTTTTATTACATGAATGACAATTAGGTCATGTTGGAGTCAAAATTACTGACACGGACAGTCCTCCCCTAATTAATTAGAATACATTGCTGAATTGTTTGGAAAATAAAGCACCTGGTAGCCTGATTGAAGGGCCAAATCTCCAAAACTATAGCAGTGAAATTTGGAGACACATTATCTAGCTAGCTAAATAGGTACTTATACTACACTCCGTATTATGGTATTTGAGCTCCTCTGGGTGGTCATAGCAATGTTAGGGAAAATGAACATCCCACTGAGATGAGAGTCAGTAATGCAGCCAGTGAAATAGTATAAAAGCCTATTTACAAGCAGTTTGTTGTTTTCAGTTGAAGTTAATGGGACCTGCCGGACACTCAATGCTTTTGAAAATTGGATCATTTCTTTAGGAACACAGGAAGTTACCCACTTTTGAAAACCTTTGTGTCAGTGCTCTCCTGGGGCCAAATACATCCTTTTACCTGGGTGAGGATTATGGGGAGGTGGCTTGTGTCAGCCTCTAACTATATGCTTTAGGGGCTGGTTTGACCCTCCTTGCAGAGAAGCATCAGGGAAGTGTTGTGTGGAGAAGGGTCACCATAACAGCTTATACACCACTTTCTGCTGAATAACAATGTTCCCTGTAGGCTGCATGGGTGAGCGGTGGTGCAGCCACCTCCACTCAACCACACAGGCAGCACTGACCCCTGCACAGGTCCAGCAGCTTCAGGCCCTACCTGGCCCCGGACACATACCTCCCGGGCACCATGCAGGGGGAGTTTAATACCTCTGGTCCTGAGCATGCTTCAGTTGCATGCTCAGGGTTGGATGAAGCAGCAGACACCAATCAGGTAGGCAATAGCATCGTCAGTGGTCACGTAGCCAGGCGTGGCCAAACTGTGGCTTGCAAGCTGCATGCAGCTCTCAAAAGAAAAACTGTGGCTCACAGAGGAGCATGGTGGGGAGAAGCACAGCATGGTTGGGGATGGCAGGGAAACAGGGGCAGGGGCAGGGACAGCAGGGAAGCAGTGGCATGTTCAGAGATTGAGGAGAAGAGTCTGCATGGTTGGAGATGGAAGAGAAGCGGCAGCATGGTCATGGACCGCAGGGAAATGGTGGCATGGTCAGAGATGACAGGGAAACAGCAGCATGGTTGGAGAAGGAAGAGAAGCTGCCGCATGGTCAGGGATGGCAGGGAAGTGGCAGCATGGTCAGGGACAACAGAGAAGTGGTGGCATGGTTGGAGACTGAGGGGAAGCAGCAGCGGTCGGGGCTGGAGGGGAAGTGGCTGCATGGTTGGAGACTGAAGGGAAGCAGCAGCATGGTTGGGGATGGCAGGGAAGCGGTGGCATGTTTGGGGACAGCAGAGAAACAGCGGCATGGTTGGGGATCGCAGGGAAGTGGCGGCATGGTTGGAGATGGAGGAGAAGCAGCGGCATGGTCAGAGACAGGGGAAGAAGCACAGCATGCTTGGGGGAACCGTGACATGTTTAGATTTTCTCATATGCCCTAATGCAGTTTACTCGTTGTTAAAATAAAATCTTGTTTTAAAAGCCTTCTAAACATGATGTGGAATAATGAGAAATGAAAATATGAAGAAGAAAATAGATTGTTTAAAATTGAATGTAGATTACTTTCAATTTTTGGTGCAGCTAACTGCTGTAAAGCATTGTATTCCACAATGAAATTTGTTAAATCGAAACATTGTGCAATACTTAGAAATCAGCACCTGAGAGAGTATTTACCTATTGCATTGACAAGTTACTGCCCAGATTTTAAAACACTTGCCACTAGCCTGCAGTCTTCTACATCGAGCAACAGCTAATTTTTTAGTGTATGGGCCTAGTTTTTGTGGTAACCTTAAGTAATTATTAGAATCTGACATTAGCAGGATCAATATTTGTCCTCTTTTTACAATAAAATTAAACTGTTCAATAAATTTTAAACTTAGTAATTTTGGACTAGGTAAAAGTACATGCATATATGCGTCAGTGCAGCTCTCATAGGTTTAAAAATCAGCTTGTGTGGCTCTTGAGTTCCATAAATTTGGCCACTCCTGACATAGGAAATAGCATCAGCTGTGTGGCCAGGCAAGGGGGAAGGGGTTAAGAGGTAAGCAGGCGGGTTAGAGAGGGAAGAAGGGGTCAGTCCTCGGTTGGACTCAGGCAGAGGCATAATTGGTGGACCATACCATGGGGAAGCAGGTGGAGGGAAGAAGGCACAGGTTGGGGGAGCAGAGGCAGAAGCAGCGGATTGTCCATGCTGCGCAACACCGCAGGGAAGCAATGTTCCCTCTCTAAGCTGATGGTGCAACTGAGTAAGTTATGGATGGACTTGGGGAACCAATGGGCAGTGGGCCAGTGGCCCAGTCCTGAGTCAGGGAACCGAGAGGGAACTTGCTCAGCTGCATCCATAAGTTATTCAGCTGCATCTATAAGTTGCCCAGCTGCATCATCAGTGTAGAGGGAATACTGCCCATAACCAGAGCATGCTTGAGCTCCAGTGATTCCCAGCTACCAAAATGGCCCCTTCTAGGGTAACGGGCAGCTGGGCATAGGTAGACTCATACCTTGAAGGTCAGTAGAAGATACAGGTATTCAGCATCTCTGGAAAAAAAAATCAAACCAGTTTTACTTAAGAGTCTAAATATAAATTTAGAAGCCTAGCTTTAGGAACGCTGGTATGACATGGTCCTGAAAGCTTTCTAAGTCCCTGACTCAATTTCTAATAAAGTCAAATCAATTGTGAATTTGCTTAATTATGAACTTAAATTGGTTCTGAGCATCTTTAATTATTATTTGATTAGTGTTAAGTACTGTTTTCTTTATGGCAATTTTAAATTACATATTTATTCTTTCTTGGCCTATGTTCCAAAAACATTAAAAATTCAACATAACTTACTACTTCTGTTTCTGTTAATAAAACGAACAGAATCTAGTTCTTTTATCCTCTAAGACAGATAGCCCAAGGAATTCCAATATGCTTTGGTGGCCTGCTGCAACTAGTTTTCAATGGTATGCATTCTTGCAAACAACTTTATAGAATCTTAACTTACATCAATTGATAAGAATGACATGATGGCATTTCTATTCACAGCAACAGTCTGTGTTTCAGATTTTAATGAAATATGGAGAACTGATTGTTTGAACTTTTTGAGTATACACCTAGTTTAACCAAGCATTTCCATAAAAAGGTGTTTTTTTCCCCAATAAGAATATAGAATTTGGCTGAGTATTTGTGCTTTTTACCTGTGGCTGAAATTTCTTCTATCAACAGAAACCAGTCAGAGGCACAGATCAATTCTCTCTTCCAGTATACATGGTGTTTGTGTTTTTATTTTTTTTTCAAAGATAAGCACTACCACCTGCAATTTTTGACAATTTAAAGCTCTATTAAAGTGACTTTTGCCCTTTTCACAATGATCATCACATTCATTTTCCTAATCATTGTCCCTATAAACAACAGCCTCATTCATCTTCAAAGAAAGTCAATATAGGATTTTTTAGGAATTAAAATTATTTATATATACACTGCACATCATTTGGCTTTAATTTATGTGTTTTTACCGCATCTGCCATTAACAATTAAAGATGGGCAAATACATTCAAATAAGATAAGGACAAAACTTCTGCCCCTCAAAACTGAAAATGCCTATTTAAAAAAAAAATTATTCATCTCCATAACCTAAGTTTCTCCTTCAGTTTTCTGCTGAGTCCAGAGTAAGTACTATTAAAAAAAAAAAAAAAAAAAAGGTCATATTTAATGACCTGAGCACTGGACTGGAAAAAAGGAATTTTACTGTTATCCAGGCTCTGAAATTGGCTCACTCTGTAGTCTTGAGCAAATTATATGTAACCTTCATGTTTCTAATTCAAAATTTGTAAAATGGGGAAAATATTAGTTACTTAGCTGACAGAGTTTTTGTGAGTGTTAATAAGTTAGTATTTGCTTTGAATGTGCTTTGAATAAGAAAGGCCAAGTCCTTCTTCCTTTACATTTGAAAGTAGTCTCAGTAACAACAATTTGGTTACACATGAATCAAGTGACAGTATTTGATGCCCAAACTGTTAATGATACATATTATAATAGGTTGTTTTCACAGTATTTTCCATAAAAAGGGGGGCAATATTAGAAAAAAGGAAGAGAGTTGGGACACTCAATGGTGAAAGTTTCCCAAATCAGACAAGGGCACTTGAATACAGAATTGCCTGAGTACAGGGAGCTCACCACACACTTCTGTTGAACTAGACTAACATGACTACCCCTTTGGAACTTGTCCAAATACTTCCTTGTCCAGAGAAATTTGAACTTTGATGAACCAGTACAATATTTCCAGCCCTGGAGACCGAACTCATCTGTTTACACCAAGAACAGAAACCGTACAAACTCATTCTGCTTTACTGGACCACTGTGCTTTCTTTCCAGGAATAAAATGCTTGCCCAAGCTCTGTGCCCATTCACTCTTTCTTCAGTCTTTCTTCTGAGACGAGGGTCAATTAGCAGACTGATTAGTCACAAAGAAAATGGATTTTTTGTAACCTGAACATAAGGAATGGGAAACCATATTTTGGGATGCCTGATCTTCCCAAAGAACTCTCCCTTCATAACTGAACTAAAGGAAATGCTATAATGCTCACACAAAGACATGCCACACTTCCTAGAATCTCTAAGTTTCAAAAGCGTAGCCTTGTTAGTTCAGCAAAACAAAAAACGAGTCCTGTGGCACTCTTAAAGACTAACAAATTTATTTATCACATGAACTTCGTGGGAGAAAATCCCACTTCAAAGTATCTGATGAAGTGGGATTTTCTGCCACGAATGTTCATGCAATAAACAAATTTGTTAGTTTTTAAAAGTGCCAGAAGACTCTTTGTTTGTTTTTCAGAATCTCTAAGTGGTTCTTCCTGTAACATGAAGAGTTGAATCCTCTATGAAGGCTGCTGTGGAAAACACCTTGCCAGGTCTACCTTATGGTACTCAGCCCTTAAGCCTACTATTTAGGCACCTAATTTCTTTTGAGGATCTGGGCCTTAGAAATGTCTATAGTGACCATAACCCTAATAACTAAGATATACAGAAACCTGACTGAAACAACCAACTCCTTTGCAAACAGCCATCAAATAGTAATGACTCTTGGTTACTACTGAGTTAAGTTAAATCTGAAGCTGTGCATTAGAGCTGAAACTTTCCATTACTCATTAAGAACACCCTGAGCTATCTATTTCCTGATTCATTACCGCTATTATTTTGGGTCCAGATTTTGCCTGTTAGGGCCACTTTATATTAAACTGCTTAGGCAAAGCCCTAAATCTGGCTGAGAGTGTCCACAATGGACATGATGCTGGCAGAAACTGGACATAGCAAAGAATTTGCCTCATACTCTTTAAAGCTATTTATGTTATTCAGAATGACCTTTGTGCTGTATCTTATGCTTTCCAACTGTTTTATAATTCATGTAATTTTAAATCTAGTTTAAAAAAATAAGTTGCATTCCTTTCAGCTGCTCTCTTCATTTTAGTACACTAAAATACTCTTTACAAAAAAGTATCACAGACATTATAGAAACATTTAAATTTAATTCTCAGTTAATTTATGAGCGAACATCTCAATCTCTTCTTCTAGCCCATTTATTCTTTGTCTCAACATACCACTTTTTTCAAATAGAATATATTCCCTTAACACCATTTGACTATATTTAAAGAATTTGATCATTAATATTACAAAATAAAAAGTCCCCTTATGCCTAGTTCTTCTGCTATTCCCCTTTTACTTCCTTTGAGGCTCCTTAAAGCGCTTAAATGTTTATCTAAAACCATTAAAGCAAAAGAGCTGCAATATCCTGGCTATGATTTTGAACAGACTTTAAGATTAAAAAACTTAGAAACATGTGGATGAAGTTTAACAAAATAATAATGTGGAAAAAGAACATATAGCCACAGACATGATGTGATCTTATTACTGAAAGATGCTTCAGGGAAATGAGCTTTTTCATCTACAGGTTGCCAGAATAAATAAGGCCTCAGTCAATGGTAACCGAAGTTAGCACTATCAGGTTGGAATCCATCACTGTCAATTGGCATTTGTTTGGCAGTCACTGAAGATGCTTCTGCCTTGCACTAGTGCTACAGTCACAAGCTCTGCAGTCTAACATTAAGGTAACCGAGGATTAATTGTATGCCCTTAGGTGGCATTGTAAGTTCAAGGCAGCCAGAGCAATAGTGATTTGGATTAATAGTTTTATAAGGGTTTCACTAAAGGCAAGGTGATAAGTTAGAGAAAAAATTTAGAATATGAAGAGGCAAGGATAACTAGAAAAGAAAAGGCTATTAAGGAATAGTGAGACAACAGTATTCCCCAGAGAGCAGAGAATGGGTGGAAAGAGTTAAAAACACTTGTTCATGAATCCCTAAATATGCCCTACATCAAGGCGATTACTGCTACTAGAAGAATATTTAAAGAAATATGAACATTTGACTTTTATAACTGATATGATCTCTATTTTATCAAACCCATCACACCATATCAGCTAAGCACCACACACATTCATTAAAGTGATTTTAGAAGGTATTATTTTTTCTCTTCTTCTCCAATTCCACAGGGAGAGAGTATATTTTGTTGAGGTTACTCAGGGAAGCTTAGGTCAATGAAGTGGTTCTTGCTTTAGTATACTGAGGCTTTTTTAGAAAATTAATTCCTGTCCATGAACTCATCAGCTTTTCTGAATCAAACCTCAACATTTCATTAATTTAATAACATGCAGTATATTTGTTATCTTATCTGATCCCTTAACAGTTTTTGTTTCGATAAAGTAGGAAGAAAAATGTTTCTGGTGCTTGTAATATTTTTTCCAAACTAGTCTTGCCACCTGTCAATAAGTGTTGTCATCTGCTTAATAATAGAGGCCCATATTTTCAAATCAGGGTACAACAGACGTGACAGCAAAACGTGCATGCTCATACATTGCATGCACAACCAAGGAATTACCTATGCAAATTTAGCCTTTTCACTTATGAATCACTGCACAATTTTGGCTCATGCAAATTTATTTTTGCCAGCTAAAATATTATTGCTATCTTTTCATATTGAGTAATATATATATATATAGGTTTACTGGATACTAGTTCTTATCCTTTATAAGCGATGAAGTAATAATGAAGTATAGCCAAACTGCATATTATAAAGCTATTTTTGTCACAGAGCTCTTGCAGCATATTCAAACTACATATGATTTGATATGATGATGTAAAAATCCTTGATAGAGATACAACCTTAGGACAGTCTGTTGTGTACAGTGAATGTAGACACAAATGGATTCAAACATATGTCATGACCCTACCATTTTGTGTCCATCCATTATTTTAAATGGATGTGGGAATGAAACAAAGAGCTAAAGGTATTAATATTATCTCCTAGAAATGAACTTCTTATGAAATCAATAAACATATCTGTTAGTCTTTAAGTGCCACCAGACTCCTTGCGTTTTTTGCTTCACTAGACTAGCACAGCTGCCCCTTTGGAACTTCTTATGAAAGCAGTAATATTCGTAAGACATTGCCCTCTGCAATCTGTACTGATGAATCACTGTGTGAACCCCAGTCCCTCACTCTTGGAACCTGTCTTGCTTTGCTGGAGAACCCCCAATTCTGGGCAGCTCATGTATAGCCTCTAACATGTAAATTGCTTTCAACTCAGTGAGTGAGTGCCTCTAGCCAGCCACTCATAGGATTATCAATATTATGACCCCAGCCGATATCCCCAGTCCCAGATGCATCCCTAGGAACTGCCATCTTACAATATTCAGTGTTGCTGGCTGAACACTGCAAGCTCATATGTTCATCAATTTACCAAAAAATTGATATGCACCAGGTTTATCACTTCAAATGGAGCCTCTAAGACACCTTAAACCAAATGTACTGCAGTAGATAAAACAAACAAATGTATTAAGTACAGAAAGGTTTTAAGTGGTGCATATGTATTCTCTCTTCTCTAGATACACAGAGATGGCGGAGTGCTGTGCTGGAGGAAGGAGGGGACAAGAGACATAAGAGGCAGGCTGCAGAGAAGGTGAGAGGGAACAAAAGAAAGCAGCAGGAGCTTTAGGGAGAGAGACGAGGAGGACCCTTTATGGACCTCTCTATCACCCCCAGGAGCCTGGACTGATAAACACTAGCTTCTCATGGAGCTGCCTGTTTCTTGCTGCTTCCCTGAACCCACTTGAAGAGAACAGGCAGTCAACTGAAGTAGTAGGAGCCAGTTAAACCCTTAAGACATTGATATCTTCCCTCACTCATGCCCTGCTATCAGCCTGCTTATTTGTCCCCCTCAGCTAAGTGCTGAGAGTCACTATAGCTGACACAGAATAGCATTCATGAGTGAAACAAGAAAACACCCCTCTGGGGTAGTATTCAGAAAAAGAAAGCAAGCAAAGGAAGCTTTTCTATCTAAGCAGGAAGGAGTTCTCCTGAGATACGTAGACACAAATGTTCATGGTCAGCCTTCCAGCCCCAGTAAGAATGTGAGTGATGAGGAGATACCCAATCTTCCAGTTAGTCAGAGTGCAGGTGACCTGGCAGCTACTATAGCATCCATATCTCCATCTCAAATGAAAGTAACCATGCACATTCCTGAAAAGTGTAGTTCAGAAAAGAGTATGGTGAAGGCACAAGAAACAGCTGCTGCTGAGTTTAGTTCCTTAAGTCTATATGATCCAGGACTCTGGAGCCACTTGAGCAGTAGCCTGAGGGACTTCTTTATACTACACGAGTCACAGCAAGTCAAAAACTTCATGTTCCCCAAAGACAATGAAAATAGATGTTTCTATCCAACACATTAGTGGTGTGAAATACCCAATGGTGACAAAGTAGAGAGGCCATGGCTTATGTACTCAAAACCCCAGAGTGCTAAATACTGTTTTTGTTGCAAACTCTTCCAGTCTAATGTTCTAGCCACATTGGGTTCTACAGGAACAAAGGACTGGAAAAATCTGGCTAGAAATCTGGCATGCCATGAGAAGGCTGAAAATCACCAGAGAGCATTCCATGAGTGGGAAGAGCTTGAGATGAAACTAAGGTTAAAGGCACCATAGATAATCAGCATCAAGGGAAGAATGCATCAGAGCCTCTTTACTGGCAAAATATTCTGAAAAGGCTCATTGCTATTGTAAGAATGCTTGCTACCCAAAACCTAGCACTGTGTGGCACATCAGATCATCTGTATGCGCCAAACAATGGAAACTTGCTTAAAATTGTGGTGCTGATGGCTGAGTTTGATGCAGTATTCCAGGAGCATCTAAGAAGAGTCAGCTCCCAAGAAATCTACACACACCACTACCTTTGAAAAGCCATCCAAAATGAGTTCATACAGTCACCAACAACAAAAGTCAAGCAGAAGATTGTGGCAGATCTGAAGTCAGCAAGATATCACTCTGTTATTCTGGACTGCACACCTGACATCAGCCATGCAGAACAAATGACTGTAATGGTGCATTTTATGACAGCAGAACCTAGTGAAAATGTCCCTGCAATGGTGACTCTCAGAGAGCATTTTCTAGAATTTATTGACACTGATGATACTACAGGTGCTGGTATGACAAATGTGCTACTTACAAAGCTGGAAGATACAGGAATTATGATAGCTGACATGAGAGGTCAGGGCTGCAATGATGGTGCCAACATTAGAGGAAAGAACAGAGGAGTGCAAGCAAGATTTACACCCTTGAGCTTTATTTGTTCTCAGTCATTGGAATTGGTGGTCAATGATGCAGCATCAGCTTCTAGTGAAGGTGCTGAATTTTTCAATGCAATTCAAAACATCTATGTATTTTGCTCTGGATCAACTCATCGATCACAAATTGTGAAGCAACATTCGGGAACATCTTCTCTGACACTGAAGCCACTGAGTGCCGTATGATGTGAAAGTTGAGTGGAGGTGATAAAACCTATCAAACATGGGAGGATAGATGATACCACAGTTGCCATTATGGAAGATAATGCTATGGCAGGAACTGTTCATGGGAGAAAGGTGGCAGAGGGAAATGGAATCTCCAGAAACATATATAACTTTCAAATTTCGGTGTGGCTTAGTGTTGTGGCATGACATACTGTTTGAAATAAATGTTGTAAGCAAGGGACTATAAGGTGTTGATCTTCATATATCTGGAACAATGCAACAACTGGTCAAAGCAAATCATGCCTACGGTCTTACCAGTCAGATGAGAGATTTCAAAACATTCTGAAGAGTGCACAGAAGTTGTCAGAGGAACTTCACACTGATGCTATTTTCCCACCCATTCAAGAATATAAGTGTCACTGAAGAAGAAGACATTTTGATTTTGTGGCATGGGATAATCCCATAAGAGACCCCAAACAACAATTCAAAGTTGAATTCTTTAACCAGGTGCTAGATTGTGCAATGCAGTCAGTTGAAAAACATTTCATGCACCTCAAGGAACACAGCAGCATATCTGGGATGTTGTATGGTATTCCAAAACTCTTCACTACACCTGAATAAGACCAACACCAGCAATGCAGGGCACTAGAGATAGTGTTGACACATGATGTCATGTGCGATATTGATGTGAGTGATTTGGGTGATGAACTGAAAGCCCTTTCAAGATACATTTCAGCAGGATCAACTCCAAACACTGTTCTGGCATATGTGTGCACAAATAACATTACCACCTGTTTCCAAATGCTTTTATTGCTCTGTGCAGACTTCCAACACTTTTTGTAACAGTTAGCAGTGGAGAACTCAGCTTCTCCAAGTTGGAGTTAATAAAAACACATCTATGCTCTACAATAACACAGGAGAGGCTGGTTGGCCTTGCAACCATCTCAACAAAGCATGAGCTGGTCCAGACTGTAGACCATCAGGAAGTAGTTCAAGTCTTTGTAACCAGGAAGGCATGGAAAGCACCACTTTGATTATTTAAACAGATAAAAATGTCAGTGATTACTATGCAAACAAGAAAAGTTATATTTGCTGTTTGGGTGTTTGAAAATTACTTAACATTTCTGAACAACGCATTTTAAGTTGTTAGTTCTCCTTTATTGGGGTAGGTAGCAGAGCAGTACCATCAGAGGAGTAGAACAGGAAGAAGGCAGAATTGAGACCTTTCAAAGTTTTGACCCAAGGAAAGGAACATGGGGGCATCATTTGAGCTCTCTGCTCAGGTGCCAAAATGTTGTGGGCTGGCCCTGCATGCCCTGAATCATTGGAGTCCTTTGTGGCTTCATTTCTGGTCATCATCTAGGCTAGTTGATTGTTCCTGGAATGCTGAGCTGGGTTGTTCTGTACACATCCTAATGTATTGTGAACCGCCCCTCTGCTCAAAGCTTCTTGCTTGGGTTTGTGTTAGCCAAGAGTTGGCAACCTATAGCATGGGTGCAAATAGTGGTATGTGAGGCCATCTGAAGCAGCATGTTACTTCCTTTGCAACACTGTAGAAATTACTGATCCTGCTCCTCAAAAGCTGCTCCAAGCAGCTCATCTCTACAGAATAGAGAGCAACAGTAAGAAGGCACCAAGAGGGACTTCTCTCTTCAGCATGCCTGGGACCATTAAAGAAAGGCTCCCAGAGTGGCTTCTCTCTGTGGTGTGCCTAGGGCCATGGAAAGAAGATGCCTGGAGCAGCTCGCACCCCAGCTAAAGCCGAAAGTGTCCCATGGACACTGCCAAAAGAAGCCAATCCAGGTAGCTTCTTTCAGCAGTGTGCCTGGTAACCCTGCCCAGAGCCCTGGCTGCCACCGAATTTTGAGGTAGTGGAAGTGGCCAGCACAGACTGAGGGTCAGAGAGGAGCAACCAGCACAGGGATTAGCAAAGGTTGCTGCCTCCTGTTTTAAGCCATGAGACACTTCTTTGAGTGTATTGCATGGTGAATCCTCATAACCATAGACATGACATTGCAACCTACATATTTCTATAACAATGATGATCAGTATGCCATGAACATTCTGGAAACTTCTTCCATGACATACTTTGCAATAAACAATACAAAATATCACTATAAGGGTGAACATGAAAGACATATAGTTACATCATGAGAATGTATACGGGGGTGCAGGTGCAGTGTGTCAGAACTTATTGTTGCCACTATGCCAGAAGCTGATTGTATTTTACAAATGAAGTACAGTGGAGCTGATTGTTAATTTTGAAGAAAACATTTTTTTACCAGAAAATGTTGATTTGCCTAAACAGAAACTCTCACAGGAAACATATGAATTTTTCCAAAAAAAAAAAAAATTATCAAGAAAGTTTTTCAGGTTGAGGATGTAACTTTTGTTCAAAAATAGACAGACACTCGAGAACGTCCAATAACCTGGCGGTAAGAATATCCTCCAACATCCCAGCTGCCACAGTAAGGTCAAAACCATCTCCTTCTGCACAGCAGCAGGCAAATGTTTGGTTCTCACATGTTGGACCAACACTGTCTTTTTTGGAGATGGGGAGGGGCGGAGGAGAGGATGCCTCTCTGACATACCTTCTGGGTATGGACTCTTATCTGTTATCTCTTGGTACAAGTGGGACCTCATTGTTCTGTTGCCCAAGGCCCTACCAGTAGTGTTGACTCCTGAAAACCCTCACTTATTTAACTATAACCTATCTGTGATAGGGTTTGGAGTATAATCCAGACCAGCCAGTGTTGGGCTGAATCATCACTTGTCCTGTAACAATCACCTTTGCCTCACAATGCTATATGACTCTAGGTTCAAACATGCACCTGATGAAGATGAATTTATACTATAGAATTGCTTCCAACAGTTTGGGCTGCTTTGCCCCCCCCCCCGTAGGCCTGCTCATGGCTGGGGGGGGCGGGGCCGGGGGCGAAGCAGGCCAAAGTGTTTGGGCGTGGGGCAGACTGCTGCAGCGCCCAACCCCGTGCACCACAGCTCAGCGCCAGCCCCCTCTGTCCCCGGGGAGTTGCTGCCAGGTGGGCAGGTGAACAGTTTGGCCTGCTTTGCCCCCAGCCCCCGCCCCGGCCATGAGCAGGGCCATTGGAAAGGAGGGCGCCGGGGGTGAAGCAGGTCAAACTGTTCACCTGGCAGCACCTCCCCAGGGGAGGAGGGGGCCAGCGCTGAGCTGGGGCGGAGGAGGCTTTCAATTTCCCAGACATTCGGGAAATCCGGATGCCTCCTCCCCAACTTTGGTCTGGAAAATCGAGGACCAACTGTCTATGTGAGATTTGCCTGTACCCTTTATCATCTTGATGGATTTATTTACACAATATGCAAATACATTCTCATTCTCTTTTAAAGTACATTGAAAGTAACTCCCAAATGAGGAAACCACATTCCTTTGTCTAGTAGGGTGTGTCTACACAACAATTTAGTTTCAATTAATGAGGATTAAATCAAATGAAATTAATGAATATCTACACTGGCTTTCATTACATCAATCTAAGGACTTCCTTAGTTCAAAGTAATGAGCGCTTACTTCAAAGTTGTAAAACCTCCCTTAACTTCAAAGCAACAGTTACTCAGGGCATGGCCCTTCTTTGGTGCCATGCTGCCACACTTCCCATGGTGCCCCCTTCTTATATGCAACTACAAGTTCTGTCCATGGACATGCTAGTTCAATTTGGGTTTCTTGGGGCCATGGTAGTTCAAATTAACTTAGTCCAAATTAACCATTACTAGTTCAAATTAATTAGTTTGAAGTAAGTTAATTAAAACTAACATTCTAAGGGTAGACATAGCCGTACAGACTCATCCCTGGTATTTACAAACTGATAAGTCCTAATGTCAGTATCTATTCACAACTCTTAATATCCACCCTCTATATACACCATGGTAGAGACTTAACAATCAGTGCATTATTAGTTTTCAAATGACACCTCAACATGACATATTTTGTACAAAAATTATTAGAAGGGTGTGTAGGGTGTGAATAAAGGAGTGTCTGGTATCACGCTGCCTGAGCTCCAATTTCTGAGCACTCTGGATTACCACTTACCTCTCTGAGGATACAAGCTATTAGGTGCACATAGCACAGAGACATTGCAAAGGTTTTCTAGCACCACTGTCTGTACTTTAAACTGCACAAGAAAGCTCCAGATTCAGATAAAATAACATACCTACTCATCCTGCCTGCCTCAATTTAGTCACCTTTCTGGAGTGATTTGGGGCTTAAGTCAGAGTCAAGTAGAATATCCAGGATCCTCCCTCTTCTCTGCCTGTATAATTTTCATTTTTGCTTCTTCTCTTTCTACTGCTTCTGAGTTCTTCTACCCCCACCCCCAATGGCTGCCAAAGAAGTCCTTGTTTTATAAAGTTTCAGTCCCCACTGTAGCTGACCTTCTGCACATCCTTGCCAATGTTTTCAAGTTCTCTCACCACATGATCTGTTGAATAGTAACAAGCCAACCTGAATGGAATGGTTTTCTTAGTCTAGCCACCTTCTTTACCCAAGAGGGCTTCCATCTGAATGGAAGACTAACAGAATAATTATCCTATATTGTTAGCCCTGTGTCAGTACGCCCTGGAATTTTATCCCAAGAGGGATGTAAAATGATAGCAGAATTAATGGACCAGCCTTATAATCAAAACGCAGATTGCAATTTGGTAAAGATAAATACAGAAAGTTCATAATCTCAAACTGGGATTCGTAGCTTGTATTTGAACAGATTGCTGAGATTGTCACATGAATACCTGAACAACTGGGATTGAGTCAGCCTCTCTCTCTCTCAATCTCTGTCCTAATGAATATTTAATTATATATGCAAAGTGGAACAGCTTGAATGATTGTGAAAAAACTGCTGCTGTACTCGAGTGATTCAAATAACCACCGGGGTGGTCCCTATTCTGAATCAAGAACAGGAACTTGAAACAGGATTGACCACATGTTAGGAAAATGCCTTAATAGGCTATTCTTGACACACACACCCCAGTCTCTCTTCCTCATGTTTTCTTCCGCCACAGAAAACAAAATATTTCCATGTGAAACAGGACAAATTTTGAAACATCAACATTTTTGTGAAATAGAATTCTTGTTTTGCAACCAGATTTAGTGTACAGTAGGCCCTCAGATTTAAGAGTTAGTATTTTAACTGGAACTATAGTGTATCAGCTGTATCTTGTTCATTTACAAAGAGTATTAGGTGTCATTCTTATATTTATAAATTTAAATTTTAAGGCCATAAGTGACTGCTAGAGCTGACCTCAGGCCATAAAGTTTCGCCCACTTACACTGGTTTGAGCTCAATAACTTTTGTCTGACTAAAGCGTAATTTGTGTTTGGCTAAAGCATATCTTCCAGTCTTGATTTTGATAATTTGCCCCAAGAGTTAACCATAATTTGAATTTTCCAAGCTTTGGTTTTCATTATGCCTTTCTCTGCTAGATTAAAGACCCCTCTTGTAGCTATCATCTTCTTTCTGGGAAAATGTTTATCTTCTGGAACCAGCTCATCTCTTAGTTTTCTTAGAAGTACAAACTAGATGGAGCTCCTACAAGATCAGTGAAAACCTGGTTGGATAACCACTCCCAGAGATATTTCCAGAGGGGTAGCCATGTTAGTCTGTGTATAGCAAAAGTAGCAAAAGTCCTGTGGTACCTTATAGACTAACAGATTTCTTTGAGCATAAGCTTTTGTGGGCTACAACCCACTTCATCAGATGCACGAAGTGGAAACTACAGTGGAGTTATATATATACACATGCCAGAATGGAAGAGGGCAAGTGTTAGCAAAGTCAGTTCAGAGAGCAGATGGGGCCCATTCACACTGGTAGATCAAAGGGAGAGAATGTGTGAACAGATGAATCACTTTTTGTAATGTGTTAACCATTCTAAGTCTCTATTCAGACCCAGCCTGATGGTGTCAAACTTGCAGATTAGCTCCAACTCTGCAGTTTCATGCTGAGGTCTGTTTTTGAAGTTTCTTTTTTGAAGTATGGCAACTTTCAAGTCTGTCACTGAGTGTCCATGGAGATTGAAGTGTTTTCCTATTGGTTTATGGATGTTGCCATTTTTGATATCCATTTTGTGTCCATTTATCCTTTTACACAAGACAGTCCGGTTCACCTAATATACATGGCAGAGTGGCACTGCTGGCACATGATAGCATGCACCCTGGGAGGAAGGCCAAAGCCTTGTTTCAAAACAGTGGTTGTTTTGAAACAATGAACCCGAACGGCATTGTTTCAAAACAACCATTTCAAAACAAGAGCTATTTCTATCCCCCCTGTAGTTTTATTGTTCCAAAACAACAGACCTTATTTTGAAATGATGGGTTCCCGTCATTTCAAAATAAAGAAACATATTTCGGACATGACATCTTTTATTTTGAAACAACAGTCATTGTTTTGAAATAAAACCATGTGGACACAGCCTTAGTCTATTAAGTTCCACAGGACTCTCGCTACTTTTTCACTCCCAGAGAGTAGTTATCAGTGGTTCACATTCAGGCTGGCAGGATATAATGAGCAGGGTGCTGCAGGGATCTGTCCTGGGTCCAATTTTGTTCAACATTTTTATCTATGATTTAAATGATGGCAAAGAGAGCAAACTTATGAAGTTTGCAGATAATACCAAGCTGGGAGGAGCTGGGAGTGCTTTGAAGGACAGGACAACAATTCAAAAGGATTTGGACAACCTAGTGAAATGGTCTAAGATAAATAGAGTGAAATTCAATAAAGTGCCAAATACTCCACTTAGGATTGAACAACCCATTGCACACATATGAAATGAGCAATGATTCCATAGGAAGGAGTACTGCAGAAAGGGAGCGGGGTGTAATATTAGATCACAAGCTAAATATGAGTTAGTAATGTAATGCTGTTGCAAAAAAAGCAAATGCCTTTCTGGAGTGTATTAACAGGAGGATGGTGAATAAGACATAAGAAGTGACGGATTCTTCTACTCTACTCTCCATGGATTAGGTACCAACTTGAGTGCTGTGTCCAGATTTGCATTCCTCATTTCAAAAAGGATGTGGAGAAACTAGAGAAAGTCCAGAGAAGGGCAACAAAAATGATTAGAAGTCTGGAACATTTGACTCTGAGGGAAGATTGAGAGAACTGGTGGTTTTTTTAGACTAGAAAAAAAGGAGATTGAGAGGGGATATGATAACATTTTTCAAACACCTAAAAGGTTGCTATGAGGAAGGAGGAGAAAATTTATCCTCTTTAATAACAGATGATAGGACAAGAAGCAATGGGTTTAAGTTATAGCAAAGGAGGTTGAGTCTAGACATTAGGAAAAAAATCCCTAAGTGTCAGGGTGATTAAACACTGGAATAAGTTGCCTCAGTAGGTTGTGGAATCTCCTACATTGGAGGTTTTTAAGACCAAGTTAGACAAACACCTATCAGGGATGGTTTAATGGGGGTACTTGATCCTGCCATGAGTGCAGGGAACTGGACTTGGTGACCTGTCATGGTCCCTTCCAGTTTCTATGATTCTTTTGGAAAAATTAAATCCCTGTAAACCTACCACGGCAAAATACTTTTTCAGCCCTCAGATAATTTGCCTGGATCTTTTTTCACAGCCTCCACATCTAATTTCCCAACTTTCATTTTTAGAATGTGGACACCAGAACTATACACAGTATTGCAGTCTCATCAGTGCCATATACAAAGGTAACATCAGTTTCCTATTTGTACTTACTGTTCTCCTGTTTAGACATCAAATAACCACAATTAGTCCTTTATTACCACAGTGTTACACTAGGACCTCATGCTTCAGGCTTTCCTTTCTGAATGACAGACTAAGAATGAACATTTAGCAAATTGGGAGATAGCCAGTGAAACTAGTTAGAAAGCTGAGTATTTCCTCTTCCACATGGATCAGTTTTCAACTTCCTATTAAATAGACAAGTTTCTGATAGTGAATCTTTTCAAATTTCATATTCAATTCAGTAGTAGAAATACTCATTTTGATTCTCATAATTCTTGATTTTGCAAACCATCTTTTACATAGGATAAGGGTGGTGGGAATGATTCAGACTGAAAAGCAAAGAAGGCTGCTAAGGTATTTAACTAAACAAACAAACAAACAAATAAATGCAAAGAGTTGAAGGGTAACAAGGTGAAAAGAAAAACATTTCTGTTGGGATGCTGGAATGAGGGTTTGAAGAAATCAACTTTCTGGCTTTTCTTACAGGATATATTTCTAATTTGCTTGAATATAAGCTAATAGTATTCCAAAACTTATTCAAAAAGAACCTTAAAACAAAGAGTGGTGCTAAAATTTAGGTTTACTGTAATTTTGAATACTCTACTAGCTTAAGGGTACAGAAGTTTGAAACAGTTTTTTATGGGCTGTGTTACTATTATTTCATAATGTTTCCCCTCCCCAGTTCATCCCTGTAAGTCTATTCCAAATTTCACCTTCAGTTTACTGGCCCAAAGCCTGCAGTACTTATTCAACCAAAATTCCTACTGATTAAGGACTACAGACTTCAGCCCATTTTATCTCCAGGCTACTAACACATCTATTAATATTTCTTAGAGTGTGGCAACTCATTGACCTTGGCAGCCTCTCAGATTGATTCACCTAGTTCAAGGATCACTTAGCTTCTGTGGTGAATGATGGTTGCTTGGCTAACAGCAATCTTTTTATTTCAAGTTGATTTAATAGTTTCTTATTATACAGATTACTGTAGTACTGAATTATAAATGTGGATCCTACACTTCTCCACTCTCTTCTTTTGCAAGCACCCCTTTAAAACACATTTAATTGCAGGTGGCTTAAAATCCTGAGACCATTTCCCACACCCCCTATAAAAGCAGTGTTAAAATAAAAAGAGAGGTAGATAGATAAATAGTTATTTTTATCCCTATCCTCCATCTTCCATTCATTCACTGTCTATTTAGCTATTTGTGGCAGGGAGTCTCTTGCTTTCTAAAAACACCCAGAATTCTAGAGCATGTTATAAATCATACAATAAAAAAGAATTTAAAACTCCTATGGCCAAAACTAAAACCAGACACAGAGCTAAAATTCACATATCCCTTTTGTAAATACAATCCAGCTAGTAAATAGATATACAAAATTAGTCAAAAATAAAACTATAATTTTTTTTTGTAAAATTAATTGTCAATTTATTTCTTCTAATTTTTCATGCAGTTATTTTTTCAATATGTCAGGGACTGAAAAATATTAACAGTGAAGCATGCACAAATGTGAAAAGTGTTGTACAAACAGAAATGAAAAACTACCAAGCTAATTCCAGGATATTTCATATGTAAATTCTAATGATATGGCAAGAACAGGAAGGAAGATAGGAAAATACTGAAGAGCTCACGTGTTCTAAACACTTAATCTAAAGACTGTTTACCACTGACCAGCATGGTTGGCTCTAAACATGGATTTATGTCTGCAAACAGCCACAACATAATAAAGACTCTGTTAACAATCATGATCAACTAATCGTGTTTCACCACAGGGACCTAACACATCATTGTCTTCTTGTAACTAAATCAATACACCTTTGCAGTGTGGACAAAACATCCTAAATATGTTTATGTAAGTGGTTTGGGAGGATCTCTTTACACCTATAGCTGCATGGTAGGTCATATCACATAACATGCTCCCATGCGCTGCTTGTGTTAGTCTTGCTGAACAGCCACTAGGCAATGTACACCCTCCTGTGAGTCCAGATATTCACCTAGATCTTTTCTTTCAAATCTTTCTGAAGTGTGCCTTTGCACCCCTGAAAAAATGCAGGTGAAGAAACAACCTACATGAAAAGAGGGGAGGATGGAGATAAGGTCAGCCTGCTGGGATCTAAGGGGTAGAATTTTATTTATTGATTATTAATTATTATTAATTATTATTATTAATAACCAAAAAATAAACAGAGAGAGCAGGAGAAGTAAATCTAACTAGGATACTAAGACTACTCTAAAAACCTATTTGAAGTACTAAATATAACTAACAATGTTCATACTAATGGGAGCTCCATCTCAGGCTGAAAATGGATGAGAAGGAACTGAGAAGGTGGCCTAGTCACTAGATAAGCGTCAACAATGGCATGGGACAGAAAAATTAACATGCATGACACAGATGGGCACCGCTGCTGCAATTCTCCTATCAAATGCACGGATGCACAGTTACCTGAAGTGGAGCATTGAAGTGGAATACTTCAAGTTCTAACTCCTTGAAGAACTTTCTGTTATCCTAATATCTAGCATGGCTTGCTGTGGTTTTTATGCAACAGAACAAAGGGAATGTCATTTGAATGAGCAGCAGTACCTCAGTTCTACACACTGAGATCACTAATGAAAACTAATGAGTTTTTAGCCCTAGTCTGAAAACTCCAGCCCTGATGCAGGAAGTGTATTCTGGCCTCCTGGCTAATTTGAATGGTATTTAGGTTTCAAAGTTTACTTTAGTTGACCCACTCAGGCAAAGCGATTGTTGTGCTCTACTAATCAAGCTTATAGAAAGCTCACCTGGTATCATACACCAGTGATTTCAAACAGTGCTTCTGTTGCAACAGCCAACCACTTATGGCTTTTTTTTCTGACAGACTCTCTCTACCAGTTCCCTCAAACCAGCCATTTCACAGATTTTTCTCCTATACTGGCCATCCCATCCATCTGTCTTTCTCTAATAATTTTCATTCTATAGTACTTTAGTAAGATTTTCCAGAATATCATTGTTCCCTGGAGCCTCTTAGGTGGCACCATAAAACTGTCTTCCTTATGTCCTTTACCAGTGCCTCCAGCTTCATACCATGCATCAATGGCAGCTTACTACTCTGTCTCGCTAGCCATTTAGCCTGTATTCATGGATATGGGCCCATACTTTCATTAGTATAACACAGAAGCTAAGCAACAAATTTATTAAGTAAAAATGTAGATTAGGTTTGTCTAGTTGCAAGCGTTATCATTTTCACATAATGAGCTTTCTGTGAAAAGATGGCTAAAAAGGGATAAACAATGCTGAATCTCAGATTCTTGTTTTTATATTAAAAATGTTACCAAATATTGACTTTGAACTAAAGGAACAGGTTGTTCACGAGCTGCAACTGATTCTCCTTAGTCAGAAATATAGACCTGCTCCAAGTGATATTTAAGCATCATATCAGCTTTCCTCCTTGTCTCCTTTTCCTCCTCATCTCCTTACCCACCCCTACCATACTGGACATTATATAATATTATCAGCTGAATCAGGAAATACATAGAGAGGATGTTTTCTGCATCTCTAATGATGCAGTTGGTAACCTGTTAGTGACAGAGGGTATGGGCTAGTCATATGGCGGTGGTAACTGGTTTGGTTTGATGAGTTACTGGAAATGAGTTAAAAGTAAAAACAGATTTTAAACTTTCAAAATTCCATTAGAAACAAACAGCTACAGTAAATCCAGAAGGACAAGTTACTTTACCTGGAGTGAGCAAAATCTCACCCACATTAGATGAAAAAACCCCTGGAGCTACTGTGAATGTTTGTATCTAAGGGCACACAATACCAATCTACTTTTTTTTTAATTATTATTTTGTTATCTGTGTTGTGTGCATCAGTAAACTTCCCAAAGCATATTCCTTTTGTCTCACTTGTGATAGGCTTAAGTAGTGGTATATTTAAAAAAACAAGACAAAAATTATGCTGATTGGTATTATTATTTAGCTTTATATTAGTCTTTCAATAAGGTAGAGAAATGTTTCTCCCCTTCCCCTCCCATTTTGAGTAATACCATCAGACACGTGTCTGTACAGCCAGAGCCAGGCTCTCCTCTCATTCACTCACAGTTATAAAATAGGTAAAATTCCCCTGAAAGCATTAATTGCACCATAGTGAAACAGGTGTCAAACTATTTTACCAGTAGGAGAATACTTCAATCTTCCTGGACACTCAGTAGCAGGGTAGAAAGTGGTCATACTTCAACAAAAAAAAAAACTTCAAAAACAGACTTCAGCATGAAATTGCTGTGCTGGAGCTGATTTGCAAACCTGATGCTGTCAGACTGGGTCTGAATAGAGACTTGGAATGATTAGCACATTACAAAAAGTAATTGTCCCTGTTCACACATTGTCTCCTTCTAACCAACTGGTGTGAATGGCCCCATCTGTCCTAAATGAACTGATTTGGTTAACACTGGTCCTCCTCCACCCTGGCAGGTGTATATATACCTCTCAACTGTAGTTTCCATTTCATGCATCTGATGAAGTGGGTTGGAGCCCACAAAAGCTTATGTCTGAAGAAATCATTTAGTCTTTAAAGTGCTTCATTGTTTTTGCTGTACACAGACTAACATGGCTACCCCTCTAGAAATAGTTGTCAATGAGTGAAAAGGCCCTCTACATTCAGAATTAAAACACTAATGTAAGTTAATGTTAATTTTTGTACCATTTCAAATCTGTCCCTGTTTGACACATTGAATACACAGCAGGAACACTTAAGTTATTCAGCTCCATCAATGGCTTCATCTTCTTTGTAAAATTGACAAGAGTTATAACTATACCCCGATCAGGCATGCAAATGGAGCTAAAAGCACCACTACACTTGAGTTCAGAGTTTAATGTTTGTGAACAGGATTCGAGTTAGAGGAACGCTCATATTACCACCAATGTTATACTGTTTTCCCAGAATGTGCAGATATTATGGCTGTACTGAGACCATTGATTGGGAAAATTTAAATCATATTCCTACGTTTTTCACTCTTTTTAATGGGACTATGAGATATTACTCCTTAGGGCTTTTACTCTAAATTGGTCTTCTAACTTAATATGATTACATTCCTTCCACATACAGGGACCCCCACAAGTGTAGTTTAATTTCTTTAATATTTTAAAGTAATTTCTAAAAAAAAAATTCATTTTAAAAAGCACAATATTTTTCTTAATAAAATGTCTCTCCTCATTATTCCACTGTATTCAATGTGGATATGCCAATTTATACCAGCTGAAGAGCTGGGTTTCTGTATTTTAAAAGATGATAATTTCTTGTATGAAGTGATTTGTAAAAATAAAATATTAAACATTTTTATAGCTAGATAGGTTTTTATGAATCATAAATAATGCATCTATAGACTTCAAAGCCTAAGCCTGTGATTCCATTATATCCATTAGTGGACAGTTACTCACATAATAGTCACGTTGACTACTTGTGCAAATAACTACACTGTGGGTTCCATGTCTAGCCCAAAGTGCTTCATAAATGTTGGTAGGCATTACTGTTCCCATCATACAAGTGGGTAAACTGAAGCATTGCAAGGCTAAGTCGTTTATTCAAGATCACAGAATGAATCACTGGGAATCATCCTTTTGCTGGACTACATTTTCTGTCCTCAGTGAAGGGTATTAGGTCTCCACTGCAAAGTTAGCTCAAGTTGCCTACTCTATTCAAGTTACTTCTCCTGAGTTAGTATAGCTTGAGTAAGAGCAGCCACACTGCAAAAATATCACTGGGAGTGCTGTGCCCACATTGCAGGAGCACTAAGGCTTTCAAAGAAAGAAAGAAACAAGGAGACCTGTGGCATTTTTAAAGACTAACAAATTTATTTATCGCATCAGTTTTTCATCAGTGAAAATCCCCCTTTGTCAGATGCTTGAAGATGGGGAACTTGATAGATGGTAGTTCTGTAAGTTCCCCATCTTCAAGCATCTGATTAAGCAGGACTTTCCCCCATGAAATCTCATGCAATAAATAAATTGATTAGTCTTTAAAAGTGCCACAGGACTCCTTGTTTCTTTTGTTAAACTAGACTGACACAGGTACTCCTTTGGAACTTGTCTTAAGGCTTTGGGAGTACATCCCACAGTTTTTTGCACTACAGTAAGATGAGTTGCTCTATGAAGTTTTTCCCAGTGCTTACTGGGAAAACTCATCTCTCCTTTCTAGTCATAAGGGGTGAATTGTGAGAAGGCATTTGGGGAGTAGTGGCCTTTGAGTAGAGCTAATCTGTCAACACACTTCACGGTGGTCATGTTAGCACCTGACAAGTTGCTCCAACTCAGGTTTTAGCTTGTACCCTCAATGAGCCACTTGAGGAGGAAAAGAGAGATATATGGTTGACACTGTTGAACAAACACTGGTCTTTTATATAACAGACATAGAGATGAGTTATCTTCCTTGTTTGATTTCAGGTTTTAGACCACAGCATATCATATGAGGCTGCTGAATTTTACTTGCTAGAAAAATAAGAATCTGAGGGAAAAATTTGAAAGGAATAAACTTTAGACTTAAGAAATGTCACAGAAAAGGCAGAACTGGTCTGGCAAAAGGGAATTTTAAAAGGTGCCCATATAGTGAAAAGAAACAGCACTTGCTCTTTACTCTTTTCATCCAGAAAAGCACAGGAATAAGAGAGAGAAAAATACAGAAAAACTAAAGTAGAAAAAAAATTATTGTAATGAACAAGGAGTCCAGTAGCATTTTTAAAGAATAACAAATTTATTTACTGCATGAGCTTTCATGAGAGAAAATCCCTCTTTGTCAGATGCTTAAAGATGGAGAAGTTTGCCATTCTCCACTGTTTGAATCTAAACAGCTGCATTGATTTCCTGTAACAGTCTGACCTAATCCTATGATTTACACTTCCCTGCATTTATTTTCCTTCCATTCATCTGTAGTTCTCAATCTTCAAGTGTCTGACAGAGTGGCATTTTCTCCCACGAAAGCTCATGTGATAAATAAATTTGTTAGTCTTTAAAAGTGCCACTAGTATCCGTGTTTGTTTTGCTGAACTAGACTAACATGTCTACCTCTTTGGAATTTAATGTAATGAGAAAGTGATGTGTCAGCTATTCGGTCACTGATTTGTCTAGCCTCAGTCTCCCCACATGGAACAATTACCAACAGTAATGCTCTACTCCTGGCTGGGGACAGTGTCAACAGATCTAAGCACCTACACTTAAACAAATAGCACCAAGAAAGGAAAGAGGGAGATAAATTCTAACAACCTGAAAAAAACAAAAATCAAGGAATATAAGAAAGGAGAAAAGAGTATGTGTGAAAGCCTTACAAGGCAACAAACATCTGAACTCTTGACGTGCAGCAATCTTCTAAAAGACACTCACCACTGAATTAACATTTTCATGTTTTCAAAGTGAAGGGAAACTCCAAAGGGGTAGCCATGTTAGTCTAGTTCAGCAAAACAAACAAGGAGTCTGATGGCACTTAAAAGACTAATAATTCTTTATTAATCACATGAGCTTCCATGGGTAAAAATCCCACTTTGCAGATGCTTGAAGCTGGGAAACTTATAGAATGTGCGCAGGTAATGCATGTAGGGTCAGAAAGTGTCACCTTTTTACTTGAAAGATTATTATACATACCCCAAGTATTCAATGTCAGTTTCATTACTTTTCAACTGCTTGCTCCTGACAAACTTGCAGAACCAATGCAGCATGGAAGAGTGAGCTGGTCTGCTTTACTCATATATCATCAGAATTGTTAACTAAATTGCAGTGGCAAAATGCTTATTGTTGGTGATGAGGTATGACGTGGTGCAGTTTGACTAACTGGGGACTTTGTAAGCTACACTAATATACAAGTCCATAATGTACATTATGGATACCCTAGGAGGGATGGAGAATTGACAGGAATTTGTCTGCAAAAATCCATTTTCTTCTTATTGTTAAATTGCATGATCCCTTCTAGTTTCTATTCAGCTCTCAGAAGTCTTAAGCCTCTTGAAAATCGGAGCCCGAATGTAGATAAAAATCAGCCATGTACTTTAGTGGGCAGAGGTGAAAAATTGCAGGTGCTTAACAGTGTTTTGGAATTTCCACTGTCCATGTTCCTGATTGCATTTCAGCTTACATGTGGATTTCCTTAGATACTGCATATATCATTCCTAATTCAAAAATAGAAAATATAACCAGGAAGCTACGACATAAGATATAATAATATAACATGATTTTTCCACTATTATATTAAAGCAGAAAAGTATCATAAATATAAGCATGTTTAAGTCAGAAAAGCTCAAATCCCCTCTTACCTGAAGTAATTGCTATGAACAAGCATTGCCAGTGATCCATGTCACCTTTCTTTTTAAACTTCTGTTCCCCTTCATGTTTTTCCAATTTTTCTTTCTGACCTGCTTTGATTCTCTCGCTTTCTCGTTTGCTTCTCAAGTTTCCTTTTTTGCAGCACTTATTGAATAACACATTATTCTCCGTCAGTATCTACTCTCACCTCCTGCCAAGTCTATCACACTCCCCAATCATCCTGTATGGAGGGAACTGGCTCCCTCCTGCTTTAATGGTCTCCAGTGTCATTAACCAGGCATTGTTCATTACTCAAGGCTGGCTTTATTTTCTGCTTCAGTGAGCCTAGTTCTCAATTAATTTTGCAGATTTTAGACAATGTGAATGATATTTTAATGTTTTTAAATTTTTCTGCCCAGGGTAAACTAGTGTCTGTCTGATTAAAAAAAAATAACACACTAATTCCAATAGATATCTTTGATTACAGAAATACTCTGGAAGCTTACACATGTCCTTATGCCTTAATTTTAAAAACAAAAGGTAATTATAAATATACTTTCACCTCCTTGCATTGGCATTGTAAGGAGTGTGGCCTTCATACCAAATATCATATACTAAATTCCTATGATGCATTACAGAGACAAATACTCAGGAATAGCTATTTGACATCTAGCACAAAGAGGGCCCCAAAGATGGCTGGCTGTATACCATTCTTTGAAGCTCCTTGGTCAATAGACTGTTCAGGTTCTGTCGTCAGGACTCATAAGTTTTCCCAGATATAAAGGCATCCAGTATAAGCACAGGCCCCTTGTGCCATGCAGGTGACAACGAATGAAACTGTTATTTGTAAAGATGACTCTATATCGTTGAAGGATTTACATATGCAGAAGGAATTTTCAACTGGCTACTTAAATTGGATTTATGTCAGCTTTGTGCTGTCAGAGCAATTTAAACAACACATAATGGGGCCAAGGTTCAGGCACACATTGCTTACATTTTTAGTGACATGTTACATTCAATGCATGTAGCAAAATGTACAGTAAAACAGGGTTACTCTTTTTTTAAAACGTGCATATAATACTGTGGACACAGAGAGAATATACTTCCATCAAAACCTTTAAGCACATGCTTAAGTGCTTTGATGGATCAGAGCTAATACACTGAAAATAACATTACTTTATATTGCATCCCCGTAAAATAATGGGGAATGTTAAGACTGTATAGTTAAGCACTCAAAGGTCAGGAAGTGAGAAAATGAAAGTTTCATATATACCCTTAGTCTGTCCCTTGTGAATCTTCATTATGACACAGTCTACTTATGTGATCACAAATGATTTCTCTCATAATAGAACAGATAACCATGAAAACTTTCCATGGTTTTCTGGACTGGAAATTGTCATTCGACTTTAATGATATTGGTTACTGTGGTACCTATTATAACAACATTCTTGGGCAATACAGAAAAAGGAAAACCATCAACAAATAATCTGAAATACATGAAGTACACCTGTTCTATATATTAGGGCCAACAAAATCAGAAATACAAAAACCAATTAATATGTAACCACTATTTATTAGCCTAATTACTAAAAGCATTACTAAGTCTCAGACCATCTGTATAGGTATAAATGTAAAACCATTAACTGGCCCATGTTAGATAACAAACTCCTTTGGTACCATCAGTTACCTTGTTAAACAAAAAACCTTAGTAAATATGATATCCTTATAGTTAATCATGTCCTGAAGATCCACAAAATGAGGCTTTGAGGAAAAACTAGCAAAGTAATTTGTGAGTTGAAGATTCCACCAAGATTGGTGTCACCAATCCCTGTAAAGTTCTCATTCAGTCATTATTAGCAGAAACGCCTCAGCTGATCTCACCTGATTGTGATAAGTTAGAGAGGGAGTTACAGATAGATGCTTTATAAGGTAACCAAGATCTTAATCATACAAGTCTTAATAAATCAAAATCCACACCTGCAAACCAGGGTACACATAGCATAAAAGATTTAATGTGTTTTTATTGGTTTGTGCTTTTTCCTAATGCTGCCAAGTAAGGGCTCACTTGTGCCCTTAAGGATGAACTCTGTATTAGAGCTGGAAAATATTTCTTAGAGCTCCCAGAGGCAGGACAATCATTGCATGGTGTGCAGCTTACTCCTCCCCATACAGTTAGCCAGTTTTGCTTGCTAATGCATATGAAGAACAAAACCACACCAACCCTATACCCACCAGCATCTTATGAGGGGTCTATAACTAGACCTTCCCCAACCAAGAGAAACTGCAACATCAGGTCTCACAAGAAACAGCAAATCCAAGTGCCATTTGAATACTGAGAGGATGGCAGTTGTCTCAGAAGGGAGGAGGCATGATTTGTCCAACCCTATTCTCTAGGAGAAGAAACATGCAAAGTTACAAAAGAGCAGGGCCTTCCACTACATCATGTGAAAATCTACAAGGAAATTTAAAACAAAACTAAAAAACAGCCTTATGGCCAAGGGTATAGAAATATAGAAAACTGTTTATGGTCCTGAAAGATTCAGCTTAGAGAAAAGATATATGTTAGTCACCATGACAAGATCAAACGCTACAGTGCAATATAAGATAGACCATGGCTTTGCAATATTTTCTGTTTTATGATACAGTTAGCACCATGGTGAACTGTTCACAACACAGAATCCCAGAATCCACCCCCCAGCCATCAAAAGAAACAGCCACTGTTTGCAGTTTCAGTGGCGGCACAGAACACACAGTTACCCTCCCTATCCTCCACGGCAAGAGTCTATATCTGGCAGCACTTCAAAAACAGAACCACACACACACGCACGCACACCACTGAAGAATGTCACTGCCAACAGCACTTAAAACAGCACTGTACTTAAAAAAAGCCTCCCATCATCACCAGTGGTTCAGTAGCAGAGCTAAACCCACTCCCCTGATGCTGAACTCATTTCATGGAAGAACTCCACACTGCCAGAATAACTCAACAGGAGGCCATGGGGGTGAGGGGATGGTATTTCATTAATAGGGTAACAGTGACATACTCAGCTGCTGTGCTGTGAAACACTTTTGTCTCATGACAGAGTGCCTGAGAACCTCTGCCATAAACAACTCAAAGTAAGATGGATTAGGTCAGGGAAGTTGGGTGAGAAGTCCAGAACACAACATGAATAGAAAGAGAAAGCTTTTTGTTTGTTTGTTTGTTTGTTTTTGTATTATACACTATTAATTTCCCCAGTGTAGCAAGGTATTTGCCCTGCTCTTACGAGGAAAGGGTTAAGAGGCCCCAGAAACCTGCTATAAAAGGGATTGGTAAACAGAGCAGTTTCAGTACTTCCCAAGACCTCAATGGGGACAAAGGGTCAGGACCCTGGAGCGTGCAATGTGGCTGTTGTCTTGAGCAGAGTCAAGGCCCTGAAACACAGATGGCAGAGATACTGGGGTCGGTCCTGGGGAAGCAGCCCAGGGAAGGTTGCCAAAGATCTGGGGAGAGGTGGTGAAAAAAGGACATGTATAGACTCCCTGGCCTGGGACCTCACTGTCATTGGAATGGTGGTAGACTGAAGCCAGCACTGAGATAAGTGGTGGAGCAGGACTGTAACCCCCACCCCCAAAAGAGGGGAGACATGGCATGTGGGTTGGCTGGGGGGGGAGCTGAGCCATGGAGACAGTTGATCCTAGTGGTGGTGAGGAGGACAGTGGATTCTAGTGGTGGTGAGGAGGATCTCACAGAGTGATGAAGCACAGGCTGCAAATCAAGCATTAGCACAAGTTAATTCCCCAGAAGACCAGCAGTAGATGCCAATCCAGTGGTGAGAGAAGGCATATTCATCACACACAGCCTTTGGTTGTAGCATACTTTCTTGTTCCCTGAGAAAATATAGGAATATTTTTGCTAATGAGAAGTGACTTAACAGTACTAGTTTTAATTACATAGTTAATCTTGAAACTAAGACAATGTAACTTTTCTGCATGGTTACAACATTTATTACATACACTTGAGAGCCCTAATCCAGAAAATATACCTCTTAATATTCCTTTTGTAAATCTTTTCAACCATTATAATTAAAATGTTCTGAAATTTAACGCCAGACTAAATACATATTTTCAGTTGTAAAACTTGTGATCATCCAATTTCATTAGTTGGTGAAATATGAAAACTCAGTGCTTAATTCTTACAGATTATTCAGCACAAGTTACAAGTTTATATTATCTTTCCTGTGTTGTGTATCTTATAGCAGAGATATTAATCTACTGTATGCCTGTCTATGAAAATGATCAATGTGTGGCTGTTCAGTAGATGCCTATTAGGCTGTCTCTACAAATTTACGTAAAATGGTTTTGGATGTATTTTTTTTAATAAAAAATATCACAAACATCTCTGGGGTATATTTCAGGTGTGTTTGCCTATCCACTTTTCAGACATCAATGGCTTTTACTTTTCTGGCTATGTTAACTTAAGCTATATCTACAGCATAGAATTAAGTTGACTCAAGGTACACCAATGATCATAACCTACTATAATTACATTGCTTGTGCATGTCCACGCAACACTCCTTGTGTTTGTGGAGCATGTTCACAGTTGGTGCTCTGGCATCCAGAGAGAGATCACTGGGTCATAAGTAGCTATTCCACTGTGCAACCTGCTGCCTTCTGCTTCTATGAGGTCTGAGTATGGGGATTTGATCACAGTGCACCATGGGTGTCAGCTTGCTGTCCCATGATGCAGTTTTCTCCATCTCAACATTTCATGGACTTCTGACTGTGTTTCACAATATTTTTCAATGGTCTCTCTAAAGTCTGCTACTGCCATCTCTGCCTGAAAGCATGGAGCCTGCACTGCTCTCCAGTCTTCTGTGTTATCAACAGAAGGTGGATGATCATGCAGTATTTCAAGCATTCGAATCTGAACAAGAATCCATGGTGCCCACCCTGCTGTATGACATGGGAAGAAATAATTCTAAAGTATACTTTTGGCATTCACGGACCAGCTGTACATTGTGGACCATCATTACTGGACTCAGGAAAAAAAGCAATGGGGATGCATCACTACACAGGTGTGGGATGATGAGCAGTTACTGCAGAATTTTTGGATGCACACAAACCACTTTCATGGAAGTATTTCTAGAGCTCACTTCTGACCTGCATTGCAAAGATATCAAAATGAGAGCTGCCCCTCAGTGGGGAGGCATGTGGTGATTATTGTGCAGAAGCTGGAAACTACAGATTGCCACCAGTAGGTCACAAATCAGTTTAGCATTCAGAAGTCCATTGTGGGGGTTGCAGTCACACAAGTATGCAGGGCCATTAATCACATCTTGCTATGAAGGACCGTGATTCAGAGAAACATGTGAAATAGTGAATAACTTTGTGGTAATGAGATTTCCTAACTGTGGTGGGAGATCACGCATATCCCAGTTTTAGCTCTAAACCAGTGCTTCCCAACCTGTGGTCCCTGGACCACCAGTGGTCCAAAAGGACACTGCAGGTAGTCCATGGGGCTGGGACCCAGTGAGATAATTACTGCAAGTGAATGTACTGTGAAGAGTGCAATATGTTTGTGAGTGATCATAATAAATCATTAGAAATAGCTGCATTTTTAATGCCTTTTGATATACAAGATTTATGCCTGTCAGCCACCGACTATGTAAAAAAAGTTTAAAACAGCTTGCTTACATAGTACTCTGCTAAAGATTTTGATGTCGATGGCGTGGTCCACACAAAAGAAGAGGTTGGGAACTGCTGTGCTAGAGCATCTTACAGTAGAGTACTTTAGCTGAAAGGTATGGTTCTTGATGGTATTTCAGGTACTGGGTTATTTCCCTGATATCAGCATGGGGTGGCCAGGAAAGGCACATGACTCATACATCTTCAGGAACAATGACCTATATAGAAAGCTTCAATAAGGGGCATTATTTTCAGACCCCTGAAGATTCTAATGGGGGATGCTGAAATACTCATAGGCTATGTTCACATGGGGGGGGCTTGTTTCGAAACAAGAGGTTTCGAAACAAGCTGTTTCGAAATAACTCTTTATTTCGAAACAACTTATTTCGAGGACAAAAAACTTTGTCCTCGAAATAAGGCAGCGAAATAGCAGGTCCACAGTGTGGACCTGCTATTTCGACAGGGGAGGGGATTGCAGGC
>ML681966.1:10770973-10786985 GCA_007922195.1 Podocnemis expansa
GCCAGGGTGCTGAGGGGTCAGCCCTTCCTCCCAGGGTGCTTAGCACTCTGGGAGGAGGGGCACATGTTGTCTCGGAACACATTGTTCCAAAACAACATGTCCGAACAGGGCTGTTTTGAAACCTCTGTTTCGAAACAACCCTGTTTCCACAGCAAAGGAGGTTTAAGCTATGTCAATTGAATCACGGCCATTTCGAAACAAGCTGTTTGCTTGTTTCGAAATGGCCGTGCGTCGTGTGGCCATGGCACTTCTTATTTCGAAACAACCTCTGTTGTTTCGAAATAAGAAGCGTGTGTGGCCATACCCATAGTCATCCCAGCCTGCCCCTTCCCCTTTGACTCATGAAGCCTTACACCAGAAACCCTGACAGCAGTATGTTGGTGAGAGAAGGACATAGTGCTGTCCACATGAGCACCTCTGCAAGCAAAATTTATGTCATTCATGGGAAAAAGGGGGTCACACTGCATAACAAAAGTTTTGCTCACATACATCCTTTTGTGAGTAATGCCTAAGTTGGTCTGACTTTGTGTCTAGAAACTGATCTTAGTCAACAAAACTGTGTAGCAGAGAAAAGACCTTAGGCATTTAGCAGTGCCATCAGCAACTGGTCTCTACAGTGAGTTTTGAACCTTGGGAAATCTTTTGTCTTTGAAGTTCTGAGATCCTATTGGAATCACTCCTATTCTGTGGCAGGAACCCCTACATATTGATAGTAAAATGGATTACTTTCCCTTGTCACAGCAAATATTGTTTTAATCAGTAAACTAGCATAAATAAAACAGAAAATAATGAATGATGGAGAGGTATTTTCCATTTTGGGTGAAGTGGCATGCTCAGATAGCCTAAGGAAGCCAATTTCTTGCCTACCGGAAAAAAATAATCAGTTCAGCTAACTTCTAGTTTGCATGCAAAGTGATTGAATAATTATAACATTCCTCTCCTAAAATCTGGTCTGCTGTGCTGCTATGCCTCGCCAGTTGCCCACTCCTGAACCCTAACTTACCCCATTTTGCTAGGTGGACTGCCACTCCTGGGTCAGTTCACACCAGCCTCCTGTATGAGGTCCCCCGCAATGGATGTATGATTACTAGCCACTCACGTGTCAGTCCCTTAGCCCCAGATGTCACACGAGAAGCTTCCATCCTGCAGGGATTCGGACCCTTCCCAGCTCACTGTAGTCTCATATACACCAGTCCATCACGTTAACAAAGAAAACTGATATGCAAACAGCTTTTGCCCCCAATTCAGCCCACACCCATTCATACTCTCTCTAAAATCCACACAACTTTAGATAAAGCAAACATTAATTTATTGCTCCAAACACATAATTTTAAGTGAGTATACAGCAAACCAATGAACAATCAATTAAACAATCCATCAGGAGCTCATCATTAGCAAACAAAAATAACATGCATTCTAAAGTTTACTGTTGTAAACTTTTATTGTTGTTTCAATCTTATTCTCATGACTAGCTGATGATGGTTTTACAGTCAGTCTGCAGCTCACTGGACAGGTTATGGTTGCTTATAAATTGAGATGTTTCAGGATGGAGTTCCTCCAAAAGCCCCAAACAGTTCCCAGTGTGTGTACTTCTTTCTCCAAACTCCCACCCTCCCAGGGCCAGGTGATCTTTTCCCTGTCTGGCTGAAGCCCATAGTTTGCACAGCCTTTTTGATGCATCCTTTCTGTCTATGTGATGGGAAACAGTTCTGATTCTCTGCCACCACTCCCTCCCCCTGAGCCATGTGAAGTACACAGGAACATGCTTCACACAGGTACATGTATGAAGCAGCAGGAACCATGATATCATAACAATACTGCAGACCATGTTATGAGCATTCAGAAAGGAATCTTGCATGGCTTATTTTGCAGTAACAATTATATTGCAAAAGTGAACAGGAAAGTTACACAGATCATACTGGAGAGTGTTGGGGTACATCCTGTGACAATGATTTTGGAAAACCTTGTGTAAGTACATTCACTTTTCCTTTCCTTTGTTAGGATCTCCTCTGGTGGTCTGCAAAATGCTGGTAAAATAGTTAACAATTTTCAGATTATGTTGTTACTTGATGCCCTTGATGGCATAGAAATTAATCCTCTGCCACTGTGACAGTGGCATACTGAGGAGGGGGGTGGGGCAGGGCTAGGCCCCTGGCCACTAGGTTGCAGGGGTGCACTGGGCTGGAACCTGGCCCAGGCTGCTCAGTTTTAGGGCTCTGCCCCCCATCATGCAAGCCATCCTGGGGGTGGGCAGCCCCCTACACTGGACTAAGGCCCTGGTGCCAGAGGCCACCATTTTCAGTGCTCCTGGTCCACTGCAGGGGATGGGGCTGGTTGGCACATGACCACTACTCTCCAGGGCAGAGTGGAGTAACCCTTGTTGGTGGCACTACAGGACCCAAGGATAGGGTGGCCTCCATCATCAGTGATCCAAGTCCCAGAGCGCTATCAGGATGCCATGTTGGGGCCCTGGGATGAGATCTGTGGAGACCCCATCATGGCAGCATGACTACTCTGGGCCCTGAACACCACCTCTGGAGGCCACCCTGCCCCTGGACTCTGGAAAGCAGAGACTTCACACTGGCCCTCTCCTTCCCCTGGGACAGGAGTGCCATTGATGGTGGCCTCTGGCCCCAGGGCCTCAACTCTCCCCAGTGCCAGCTGGGTTCCCTACAGTGCCAGGGGCCACCCATTAATCTGGCCCTGGTATGAGGCATGTCCAGTGATCCTCTGAAGCCCGGCAGCGGCAACCCCAGGGCCTGCCACCCCAGGGCAGTTGGGTGTGGGGCTGGGATTCCTCCAGCCCTGCATGGGGGGGGGTGCAAGGTGCAAAGGGCATGTGGCACTGGGGGGTGCAAATTTGGCTTGGCTCTTGGGCACAGGACAGCCTCAGTATGCCATTGAACTTCAATGAATGGGACACAAAGCAGGAAGGTTCCTTACTTCCTATGGCCTGCCTTCTTCTCAAGATGGACTGTTCACCTATTTTGCCAATCAACAACAGGTAAAATGCATGTATTTCAAAAGAACTTAATAGCTCAATAGCTGCTGAAGATGACACATTATAATGTATGACCATAGAATCCATTTCAGGGATTTCCCTAACACCTCCTTTAACCCCACCCCCCCGAATTTCCTAACACCTCCTCCCCCAGTTGTCAGCTAGGTAGTAACATAGTGTTATACCAATTTAGTCATTGGCTGGAAATTACTGGACTGAACTGAACTCACTAATTAAGGAAAGCAAACAAGAAGTCTGGTGGCACTTCAGCAAATTTAAGGAGGTTCAGATGCCATACCAGATTGCATCTCAGTAGTGGGGGAAGGGGACAGATGTTTGCTTGATGTTATGGGCTCTCTCCCTTACAAGAAGTATCTGATTAGCAATCAGTTCTATCTTTTAACAAGTATTGGGCTAGTCAAATATTGCTTGTCCTTCTCAGTCAGGCTCTGTACAGTCATTCGTTATTTTAAGTGACCATTATACCTGGAATCACAGATAACCAGGTAGGCCTAGCACTAGTGCTTAGACCTGGAGTGTGGGAAAGTAACCATACTTTGTGGAGACTAGAGACTTCCGGCCTGCATCAGCTTAAGTTCCCCACTGAGACCTAAAATCACAGAAGTCAAAGCACATAAAGTGTGGAAAAAGAAACTATATCCACAACAAAAGAGATTGAGTGAAGTCGTGAAGAACAAGTCGGCCAACAGCTGGAGGAATGAGCAAGGTGCTGCTACTGCCTTTGTCCCCCTTTCCACCAGAAAGTAAACTCTTGTGAAAGTACCTCTGAACTGTGAGTCTCCCTCCAGTACTCAAAAGGGCTGTGTTCACACAGCACTTTTGTTTCGAAAGAACCTCGTTGTTTCGAAACAAAAAAAAAAATACATGTTCACACAACGCACTGTTGTTTCGAAACAACAGGAACCTGTTGTTTCGAAACAAGTTAAACCCCATTTGGGGGCGAAGCAACTCGTGTGAACATGTTGTTTCGGAACAAGATGTTCCGAAACAACATTTAAAGGGCTGCCCCCTCAGCACCCTGGCCAGGGTGCTGAGGGGTGTCCCCTGGCCAGCGCCTGCAGAGCCAGGCTGCGGGCCCGGCGGGCTTTAGCGCAGCCCAGCGCTGCAGCCCGCCGGTGCCTGCAGCCCGGCTCTGCAGACACCAGCGGGGTTCAGCGCTTGGCAGCGCTGCAGCCCACCGGTGCCTGCAGCCCCCTGAGGAAGCGAAATAGCAGGTTCACAGTGTGAACCTGCTATTTCGTTTCCCGCTTTTTTTCTTATTTCGAAATAACATTTTGTTAATTTGAAATATGTTATTTCGAAATAAGGCGTTATTTTGAAACAAGTTGTTTCGACACAACTTGTTTTGAAATAACCATGTATGTGTGAATACAGCCAAGGAGAACAACAAGGTGAGTGAGGTATGAGAGGGAAGAGGAGCACATTAAGGGAACATTTGTTTGTTAAACAAAAATGGAGTCTAGTAACACTTTTAAAGACTAACAAATTTATTATCTCACTGTGTTTAAGTGACTTTGCTCCAGAATGCTAGATTTGTGGCTGGGAAAATTATACAAATATTTCCTAGTAGGCCAAGATTTTCAAAATGCTTCATTTGCCAAAGTTATTATCTTATCACTATCTTGAGAGGTCATTATTGTGGATGCTTTCTGTAATAAAATTTTTTTATGTTTTTATTAATTTTTATATAAGAGCATTAGAATGGCAATACTGGATCTGACCAATGGCCATCTAGCCCAGTTCCAAAGGGGTAGCAATGTTAGTCTAGTTCAGCAAAACAAGCAAGGAGTTCTGTGACTCTTACAGACTAACAAATTTATTTATCGCATGAGCTTTCGTAAGAAAAAAATCTCACTTCGTCAGACACCTGTCTTCTGACAGTGGCCAATGCCAGGTGCTTCCAAGGGAATGAACTGAACAGGCAGTCATGGAATTATCCATCTCTTGACATGTAGTCCCACCTTCTGGCAAAAGGAGATTAGGAACATTTCAGAGCATGGTGTTGTACCTGTCCCTGCCCATCCCAATTAATACCATTAATGGACCTATTCCCTTTAAACTTATTTAATTCTTTTTTGAACCCTTTTATAGTCTTGGCTTTCACAACATCCTTAGGCAAAGAGTTAAACAGGTTGACTGTGTGTTGTGGGAAGAAATACTTTTCCTTTTCTTCATTTTAAACCCACTGCCTATTAATTTCATTGGGGGACACCTAATTCTTTTGTTATGTGAAATATTAAATAGCATTTCCTTATTCACTTTCTCCATACCAGTCATATTATAGACCTCTATATCCACTCTTAGTCATTTCTTTTCCAAACTGGAAAGTCCCAGTTTTATTAAGCTCTTCTCAGATAGAAGCTGTGCAACACCCCTAATCTTTTAAATTGCCTTTCTCTGTACCTTTTCCAATTCAAATGTATTTATATTTTAGATTGAGCAACCAGATCTGCATGCTGTATTTAAGATGAGGGAGTATCCTGGATTTATACAGTGGCATTATGAAATTTTCTGTCTTTTTAAATCCATTTCCTTTTCTAATGGTTCCTTCCTAACATGCCATTACCTTTTGTGCACACACATGGAACAGAATTTTTCAGAGAACTATCCACACAGACTCCAACAGCTGGTGAGACTTGCTCACATGCTCAGGGTTTAACTGATCACCGTATTTTGAGTCAGAATTTGGGAAGGGCTGTAGGGGTTTTTCACTTTCCTCTGTAGCATGGAGCAGGGGATGGCTCACTTCCTGGTGGATTCTCTGTACTTTAAAGTCTTTAAATCATGACTTGAGGACTTTAGCTCAGTGAGAGTTTAGAGATTTATTACAGGAGTGAGTGGCTGAGGTTTTGTGTCCTGTATTGTGTTGGAGGCCAGACCATCATATTGGTCCTCTCTGACCTTAGAGTCTAGCACTTTCTTGAGTGGTAACAGCTGTTAGACCCCATTATTTTATATGTATCATTGGGTTTCTGTTTTCAAATATGCCGTAATCTGAATTTATCAACATTGAATTTGAGCTGCCATTTTGTTGTCCAGTCATCCAGTTTTGTAAGATCCCTTTGTAAAACTCTTCACAGTCTGGTTTGGTTTTAATAGTCCAAATTTAATAATAATACAGCTTAATCATGAGTAATTTTGCACCATCGGCAAAGCCTGCCACTTCAGTGTTCACCCCTTTTACCTGATCATTTATGAATATGTTGAATGGTATTGGTCCCACACCAGTAGCTAACTTTGTGTGATAATCTAAAAAAATGGTCATTCATGAACCACTTTTCAATTTTTAGTATGGTGCCATATAGCCTCTCTTTACCACCACAGTCTCACACCTCATTGACCCTCACAATCCCCCTGTAAATTCCAATACCCTCCAAAATTTCAGTTCCAGGGGAGAACCCTGATCCATTTCCTTCCTGACCCACATACACACACAGAATTCCATCCTTTGGTTTGCAGTGAAAAATCAGTTTCAAAGCAGAGCAGAGTTCTGATAAGAATGATCCCAAGCAGCTGCTGTTTGAGTGTCTTTCTTGAGAAATTTCAGTGAACGTATCTAACCAGACAAAGAGATTATAGATTTAATTTAGAATTATATTATATGACCCCCAGAAGCTTTTTTGCTATGTGATCTCAGGGCCTGATCTCAAGTCAAGGGAATGTTTTCATTGACTGTAATGGGCTTGAGATCAGGTCCTGTGTGCTTTGGTTTTTTTTTATCCCCTTAGCTGCAAAGGAATTACCTCCAAAAATTGATTTAAAACCACTTGATCTCACTAAAACCAATAACTGTTCCATAGCCCTACCCAAATACCCTTGTGGCTTTTTCATTAGGCCTGCATGAATTCATATGAATCACCTCCCATTTTCATATTTCTGTTTTTGGTTAGCTTCAAAATAATAAAAAAAAGACTTATCTAAAACTCTAGGCTCTCTAGCATATAATTAATCATACAATAAAATCCCAACAACATTAAAGTCATGATTTCAACCACAGCATGAATATTTTGTGAACCCAATAAAAATACTTCCTCGCTGCACCTCCAAATATCCTTTCTTTCTCCATCTCTCTATGTTTTATCATGTCTGCCGATACACTCATTCTTTGGCTCCCAAATAAAAAGATCCCTAATGAATAAGCCTACCGAGTTTATGCTGATAAAAGACAACTTCCCCTCCCCGAAATTATGTATTTTGGAGGTGAAAGGAAAAGAGTAAGAGAGGAGACCAGAAGCTGTGATTTTGTTTTTCCTGCGCTTCTGCTATCAATACCAGCTGAAAGCCAAGAAGCAGAAAGGTATGCCAAGTGAAAAACAAATGAGTGATCTGAGAAGTCTCAGATCCTCCAAATGATTAGTTCTGGTTCAGTTTGAGAGCGGTCATAAAACATATTGACAATACAAGCAAGATAGTGCACATTGCTAGTCTATGTCAAATCAACAGCAACCAACTTTTGTAATAAATGATTATGTAAATAGCAGGAGTTTCAGCTCGATAGAAAATGCAATGAATTTATTGAGTCCCTAAGGCTCACGACCATATAAAAAAATATAAATATAGAAAAGGCACATGTATCCTCTTCTTCTAACCTGATCCCTCCCCCCCGCCCCCGTAAGGACAAAGCTGCTTCTCAAAAGTGAGAAAGGGTAATCATTAAGATATCTTATTTAAAAGAATACACAAGAATGTTTATTGCCTGTGTTTTAAATGGAAGTGCAGTTTCCCAGATTGTACATTATATGAAATTTTCATCCACTCATATAGCAGTCATTTCACATTTCATCTATTCTGAGAAGTAGATGGAAAAATAGTTATCACTTTTTTTTAAAAAAATTGCAAAGAACCCCTGGTAAATTGCACATTTACAGTATATGATTATCAATCCTATCATTTTCAAAAGATTGACTTGCTGCAATCATCCTGTCCTTTTCTCATTCCAGGAGCGCAGACACATTGTTTCATGATTACTAGCATATTCAAAGTATTACAGTAAATCTTATTATTATAGTGACCCCTCAAAGTCTAGAGAAACGGGAACCTAAGGCTAAAAAGGTTTCATTCTCTAGAACCAATATTCAGAAACAAAGAAAATAAGATCTGTTTCAAACATATTTTATTTCTAACTGCATTTAAAAAAAAAACACTCCTTTCCCACAGATAATAGTTAGAATTTTATTATAGAATACCCCTGTAAAAACTATTTAATTTTCCACTACATGGAGGGAGGATTTGATCTCTTATTAAACATTTTATGGAAAAGTCTAAAAGTGCTTTCAATTATTCATCTGAATTGAAATCTAGGCCTTGGAAACTGCTGGCATTACACACACACATAATATTATCAGCCCACTGAGTGCTATTCGGTCATAAAATGCTGCTGTAGCAACATCTCTGTTACAGCTGCCGGTGCTCATGCAACTTTTACTACAGTTATAAACCCATTTATTACATTTTCTTTATGATGCTAATGCATTGTGGTCTGTTATTTTATTTTCCCTACTGTGATAAAGACTGAAATGTATGATATTGTGCAAAAAATACAAGCCTAATAACATATCCTGCTGCATTAAAAATCTCTTAGATAAGCTTAAGAGGCTCATAAAAATATTAACAGGGGATACCAAAAGGGAAATATTTGGTGGGACATTTTCTTTCATTTATTTTATTGCTCCCAGCAGAAATTTTTTTAATTGAGCTTTGTCAAAACATACAAAAGATAATATGAATAGGTGACTTTTTTTCTTAATTATAATGTCATCAGTGTGGTAGAACATAATTTGCAATTCACTACTAGGAAAGATGACTAAATAATATCCAAATAATCATATGAAAAGGAGAAAAGTCATTAAAAATAATCATGTCCACATACCCAGAGGTATACAGTAATAGATAATTACAATTTGTTCAAATTGCCTAAATTTAACTTTTCCTTTACCATAAATCTGTATTAAGATAATGCAAGAAAAAAAATCAATTCACTTAATTAACTGCTACCTGGTGATACAGCTCACTTAAAGACTCACTCACCAACCCTACTAAAACTCAAATTAAAATTCATTACTGTTTAACTAAGATGGGATCTCAGAGTTATGTCTTGGATACTCTTCTGAATATGGATTGTGGGCTTGTTGCTTTTCTTAAAAAAAAAGAAAAGAATAAAGATGGTGGGGAGAGAGAGTGACTTGGATGTTTCAAAAGTGCTGAGGAGATCTAAGGGAGACAATACATTATAGAAGAGGTACTTGACAAAGAAGATTCTAGTCTTTTTCCCTTAAGGGATCCATTTAAAACAGAGATACAATATCTGAAAGCCCAGGATTATGGTGAAGATTTTCAAATCCACCTAGGGATTAATTTTATTGGTAACCGGGTATGCAAATACTTAAGTGGCTTTGAAAACAGCCTACATTTCTAAGAATGTAAGGGACATTGAATAATTTGTGCCATTTCCCATTCTTTTCACAATCTTATTAAAAAAATGTGATTTTTCCACCGATTGGCTGCTTCCTTTACTCCTTTGTCAGGATAAATTATTAGATTTTTAAATAACCAAATCATATAACTTAACCCTTATTGATAATTTGGGCTTAAAGCTACTGTACTATGCTTTTCTTTCCCTCATGCATCTCTGGGACGTTGCAAAGAAGAGATCAGAGCCATTCAAAACGAAGATTAAAAATTCAGAACAGTGAAAATATTAACTTACCTGATATTTATTTCACTTGAGAAAGGGCAAAATCCTAGCTGTACTGAGTACTTGCAAATAATTGGTTCTACCAACAGAATACAGTGGAGTTAGGGAGACAAGATGTCCTGACTTTATAAGGATAGACCCAACATTCAGGGCTTCTCCCTTACATAAGCACTTAGTACCCTCCATTCCCATCTTGATTTTTCATACTTGCTATCTGGTTATGCAAGATGTCGTCTGGAAGGCAGTGTGGTATGGACAGGGTCACAAGAGATGCAAGCAAATAGGGCTCAGGAGCCAGCTGGTGTAATGCAGATGAGGGGAAATGATGTATAACAATTAGTACACTTCTAAAAGGGGTAGCCATGTCAGTCTAGTTCAGCAAAACAACCAAGGAGTCTGATGCCACTTTTAAAGACTAAGAAATTTATCTCATGAGCTTTTGTGAGAGAAAGTCCCACTTCTTCAAGCATCTGACAAAGTGGAATTTTCTCCCACAAAAGCTTATGTGATAAATAAATTGGTTAGCCTTTAAAAGTGCCACCAGACTCCTCATCTGTTAAGCATGCTTCTGTTTCTTCCATCTCAGGTTTACTCCTCAGGCTGAAGCATAAGCTAGGCTTCTACTCTAGACTTTTCAGAAAGCGTTATGTTAAAGCTGGCCAGAGACTGACAATTCCATTTCAGGAAGACTTTTGAGATTTCAAAAATTGTTTTCATACTAATGTGTAATGAAAACCAAATGTTTTGAAACTTCTCACAAAATGAGATTTTTGTTGAAAGATCAGTTTTTGGAGTAGAAAACTCAGTTTTTTAATAGGGTGTGACTCATTCTTTCTCTCTAGTCAGAAGCAGCCAGGTAGCCATGGATCTCAGAGAACTTCTCACAGAAAATTTAGTCAGATTCACTGTGGTGACACAAAACATTTCAGCACTGACAAAACAGCATATCTCAATGACAATACATTTCATCAGAAATGTTCCAACTAGCTCTACAATGACACCATATTAAGGCCATCCCAAAAATTTACTGTATTACAAATGCTGAATTTAGCTCTTACAAACAGTTCCAGTCACTTTCAAAGCTACAAAACATAGAATAGACCTGATATTTTCTAAACGAACTATTTTGATGGTTATGAATTTTATTTTCAAATATTTTCCTCAGCAAAAAATATTCATTGAATTAAACATACATTTATCTATAGTTTTCATAACCCCAAATTGATTTTTTCAGTGAATTTATTATTGCCAAAGTATTTTAGTTATATACAGTACAATGAAATACAAAGGCATAGTATACAAATATTTGTCCTTAATACAAGTGAAGAAATACTTTAAACAGCGTTTGAAATGTAAAAACAAAAGCTTAGTTTGTAAGGCTGCCAGTGCTTTCTTCCTAGTCAGACTTGCACAAAATCTTTCTGATCTTTATACAGTTCACATTCACAAAATGAAAATATAGCTTATAATATCTGCATCCTAAGATAGGATTACAGCATTAATGTTTACACTTCTTTGCTCTGACGTACACGTATATATCCATTTTTTCTGCATCAATCACCTTGAGAGAAGTTTTACAGTGCAGCCAGAGGGTATGTCTTCCCTGCAGAGATATTTCGGGCCCAGGCCAGAATGTTGCCCTAGGCCCACTCCCAGTCACACACACAAACTTCTCAATTGAGTTTAGTGATACTTTAAACATGGGCTTGCTTGCCAAGGTGCAAGTGTGTGCTAGAGCCCCCCGTCCACTTTCACTTGATCTGGTAACCAGCCCTTTTCACAGTGAAGATATAAGTTAAATGCCTTACATCACATGCTGATAGTCCTCCAATACTTTCCCACAATTCTCCCCATCTGCCCAAAACAGGCAAGTTCTCTCACAGTTCACTAGGAAAGAATCAGAGTGGCTCAGTTCAGTACAGAACAAATAATTATGGAGCATGTCCCCAGATGTCCTAGTGATGCATATAGTGCAGCACCAGCGGGCACACAACAGTTCAGATATGGCTTTTCAGTGTGGCTACTCACACCAGGAATAAGGTTAACCCAGGTGCCAATCACCTAAATGAATTATAGAGACAACATACGCAAAAAGCAGTGTTTGTCACCTGGATTCTGAAAAAACAAAATGATACTTCAGTGCTATCAGTTCATATTGAAATAGAGTAGCCTGTCTGCAAACAAAGTTAAGTTAACAAACTCCACTAACTAGCAAGGCAGTCTTCTGTTAATAGTTAAACTACTTGCCTCAGTTTTTGTGATTAGATCAGAATCTGTAACCAAAGTATTACAGATTGTACAGATCCTGTCCCGTAAGTATCACCATCTTCTGCTAAATCCAGCCTGGTTTCCAGTAGCTCCTATTAATACAACATCCCCTCTCCTCAAACTCTGATTGGCTCAGTTCTCAGTCTGAGGATGCATAGAACATACAAAAGAGATTGCCTTTAATGATAGTTTTCTATATAGCTTCAAGAAAATATATATCTATTTTCTATATAGCTTCAAGAAAATATCTATCTATCTCCAGGTGACTGGATAGCGTAGTGGTTAAGAGCGCCGTAATGATCAAGAACGATGCCATTTGATAGAGGAGACCGGGGTTCAAATCCCACTGGGTACCTATCTACCTTCCCAATAGGGGTCCCCGGGCAAAAGACCCCATAACACCTCACTTGCCTACCTCGAATATGAGAGTGACATGAAGTAGGAGAGTCATGCCAGCTTGGACGTCACCTGGATTAACAAGGTCCGTGCCAGATGTTGGGGAACCAGGACAATCTGATGATAAGTGGGCTACTGGAACAAACCATACATGGATGAGACAAGAGAACCTGGAAGCGATGGAATGCTAATACAACAGTAGACCTAATGAGAGGGGATATATGAAAGGTATGAGGGAAGTAGGGATGGACAAGAGACCTACATCCACACTAGCTGAGAAACAGCTAGTTACCCAATTCTTCAATCTAGTAAAGAGGAAGCTGCTCTCACAACTGGAGATAGACCAACTCCACATTACATCATAGACCCAGAAGAACAACTAGATGTGCAGCCAACACCCTAAAGCTGGAACTTCACTGCCACCCCCTCCATTACAGAGCACAGCAGCTGATATGAGGCATAAGATCATGGATAAACTAACTACAGTAACTGTTCCCTCTAAGCTGTGCACGTGTGCGCACGCACACAGGTTGTGAAACCTGCGCACACAAAAAAATTCAATAGTGCTAATACTGGTGCTCACAAAGAAATGTTTTTGTGCACACAAAGAAACTGTTTGCGCACACAGTCTACGAGTAATTAGAGGGAACATTGGCTACAGTCAACCCTCGAGACCGATTACCAAGGCTCGTTGGAGAAGTACCATCAGCTAGTGTGCTAGAAAATGCCAATAGAGCCCTAATGACAATTCCTACCACCACCATAACTCAAACCAATGAACTGGTATATGCTACAGCCTCTGTAATCCTGGAGATGCTTGGCTACACGCTCAAGAAGAACAGCAGTACATACCCCCCCGAAAAATGAGGTTGGAGAATAAGATCAAGACAACCCGAGAGAAGTTAGTCAGCTGGTGGAACTACAGAAGGGTTTAGGGATTAAGGATAGGACTCGGCTACTGAAAAAATTCAAGGGCCTGACTCCATCTGAAGCCCTAGAGACTGCTAAACAAAGGCTCACAGCACTGGCTACCAGGCTAAGGAGATACACTAGAGAAGCAGAGGCCAAAAAGATAAATGCCCTGTTCTCCAAAAAACCATCCAAGGTGTACTTCCAAATGCAGTGCAACAACACAACAACAGCAGAGCCACCAACAGCAGAAACTGAACAGTACTGGAAGAACATATGGGAGAAAGAGAAGACTCATAACACCCGTGCAAAGTGGCTGCAGGACCTGAGAACAGACCACACCAATCTCCCAGAACAGGAACCAGTCATCATCACAGTAGTAGACATCCAACAGTGGGTCAAGAACATGAAGAGCTGGATAGCACCTGGACCAGACATGATCCACACCTACTGGCTAAAGAAACTAACAGCAGTGCATGAACGCCTAGGAGCACAGATGAACCAGCTGCTAGCAGCAGGCTCCCACCAGACTGGCTAACACAAGGAAGGACAGTGCTGATCATGAAAGACCCCCACAAGGGAACAGCACCATCCAACTACTGGCCAATAACCTGCCTCCCCACAACATGGAAAGTCCTACTGGGCATCATAGCCGCCAAGCTAAGGGACCACATGGGCCAGTACCTGAGCACAGCTCGGAAGGGCATTGGGAACAACACCAGAGGCTCAAAACACCAGTTGCTCATAGATAGAGCAGTCGCCCAAGACTCAAAGTCTAGACAGACCAATCTGAGCAAAGCCTGGATTGACTACAGGAAAGCCTACGACTCAATGCCGCACACATGGATCTGTGAATGTCTGGCGCTATACAAAGTCAACAGGACACTAAGGACCTTCCTCAAGAACTCAATGGGACTGTGGAAGACAACACTGGAAGTCAACTCAAGACAGCTTGCACAAGTGGCCATCAAGTGCGGCATATACCAAGGTGATGCGCTGTCCCCACTGCTGCTCTGCATTGGCTTGAACCCCCCCAGCCAGATAATCACAAGGACTGGATACAGATACAAGTTCAAGAGTGGAACTACCATTAGCCACCTCCTCTACATGGATGACATCAAGCTATATGCTAAGAATGAACGAGACATCGACTCGCTAATCCACCTGACACGGATCTACAGTGAGGATATTGGGATGTCATTCGGACTGGAGAAGTGTGGCCGGATGGTAGTAAAGAGAGGAAAAGTAGTCAAGACTGATGGGGTGGAACTACCAGCAGGCCACATAGCAGACATACAGACCAGCTACAAGTACCTTGGCATCCCACAGTCACATGGGAACCACGATGAGGAGGCAAGGAAGACAGCAACATCCAAGTACCACCAGCGGATAAGACAAGTCCTGAAGAGCCAAGCTCAATGGGAAGAACAAGATCCACGCCATCAACAGGTACGCCCTGCCAGTCATCAGATACCCTGCCAGTATAGTGAGCTGGCCAAAGGAGGACATGGAGGCTGCTGATGTGAAGACCCAGAAGCTCCTCACAATGTACGGAGGTTTCCACCCCAAATCCAACACCCAGAGACTATACACCAGCCGGAAAGAAGGCGGGTGGGATTTGGTGAGTGTCAAAGCCACTGTCCTGGACAAAACCCAGAGCATCCAGGAGTACATCAGTAAGATGGCACCCAAAGATGAGCTGCTGAGAGAATGCCTGAGGCAGCAGCAGACATGGGAGGAAGATCAAGCAGAAGAAGGGCCATGGCAAGACAAGACCCTGCATGGGATGCACCATCAACAGATAGCTGAGGTGGCTGACATTGGGAAATCCTACCAGTGGCTGGAAAGGGCTGGACTAAAAGACAGCACTAAGGCACTGATCATAGCAGCACAAGAACAGGCACTGAGCACCAGATCCATTGAAACAGGGGTCTACCACACTAGACAGGACCCAAGGCGCAGACTGTGCAGAGAAGCCTCAGAGACAGTCCAACACATACTGGTAGGATGTAAGATGCAGGCAGGAACAGCATACACTGAATGGCACAACCAAGTAGCTGGCATCGTGTCCAGGAAGATCTGCACAGTGTATGGGCTAGACCCTCCCAAGACCAGATGGGAGATTGCACAGAAGGTCGTGGAGAATAACAGGGCTAAGATTCTGTGGGACTTCCAGATCCAGACGGACGGGCAGGTGCTGGCCAATCAACCAGACATCGTGGTAATAGACAAGGACCAGAAGACAGCGGTTGTGATAGATGTGGCATTGCCAAGTGACAGCAACATCAGGAAGAAGGAGTATGAGAAGCTGGAGAAGTACCAGGGCCTGAAAGAGGAACTAGAACAGATGTGGAAAGTAAAGGCCAAAGTGGTCCCAGTGGTGGTAGGAGCACTCGGGGCTGTGACTCCTAAGCTGGGAGAGTGGCTCCAACAGATCCCAGGAACAACATCAGAGCTCTCTGTCCAGAAGAGTGCAGTGCTAGGAACAGCTAAGATACTGCGCAGAACCCTCAAACTCCCAGGCCTCTGGTAGAGGACCCGAGGTTGAGGAAGACAGATACTACCCATAGGGGTGAGACAGGAATTTTTACATATATATAAAATTAAAAATTCCCCTATCAGTATTCAGTCTGTTTGTAATTTTTTTGGCTAATTTACTGTTCACAAAAAATAAACAAAGAAAGAAAGAAAGAAAGAAAGAAAGAAAGAAAGAAAGAAAGAAA
>ML681966.1:10794845-10812510 GCA_007922195.1 Podocnemis expansa
TCTGGCGGCGCAGTCCCCGGCACGTGGCTGGAGCCCGCTGCTGCTGGGGCCGGAGTGAGTGCCAGCCTGGAGTCCCCGGCGCCCCTGCTCCTGCCGGGGATTCTGGAGGCGTGGCCGGGAGCAGGGGCATGGGGGATTCCGGGGGTGGGGGTGCTGGGCATTCCCAGGGGCCGGTGCTCACTCCACCCCGGCAGCAGCGGGCTCCAGCTGCGCCCCGGGGACCGCCGCCAGGTTTGGGGGCAGCCGGGGCTTTAAAGGCCCTGGGGTGAGGCACCCTGCTGCACCTCTCCTGGCGGGTGCCTGCAGGGGACTGCAGGCACCCTCCAGGTGAGGCGTGGGGCTGTGCCTCACTCCGCCAGTGCCTGCAGTCCCCTGCAGGCACCAGCGGAGTGAGGCGCAGCCCCGTGCCTGACTCCGCCGGTGCCTGCAGCCCTCTGCAGGCACCCGTGAGGTGCAGCAACCCTCTGCGCTGCACCCTTTGAGTGCCTGCAGTCCCTTCCCCAAGCAAAATAGCAGGTCCACACTGCGGACCTGCTATTTCGCTCCCTTATTTCGAGGACAAAGTTTTTGTCCTTCGAAATAAGGTGTTTCGAAATAACATGTTATTTCGAAACAGCTTGTTTTGAAATGTCTTGTTTCGAAACAAGCCTGCCCTGTGTGAACATAGCCCAGGGGACACACTTACATGAGCTACTGGACAGGGCTCTAATTGATTTTACTACTGGTCTAAGGAGCTGAAGCTGGTACTGCAACATTAATACCTTCATATCATATATCACAACTGGTTGCACACAGCTACAGAGTTTTCTAATACCTGGTCTCTCATGAGTTTCAAAGACCACTTACCCCTCCCCCCTTAACTACAATCATTTTTAAACCACATTTTATCACTTGCACTATGTCATGTTGAACAATAAGCTCCTTTTGACAGTAAACAGGAAGCCAACAGTCTTAAGACCAGATTTATTTTCATGCATAAGTCCTGAGTTATTTCTGTGTCAGTGCCATTTGGGAAATCGGTACTTGTAAACTGGATATGAGGGGACGTAGAAGAGTAAGATATGTGCAGTTAACAAACTAATCACATTCAACTATATACTTAAAAAAAGCACAAAGGATTTTCAGTACCATAAATAGAAGAGCATTACCCAAGCTTAAATCCCCTGTATGAAACTAATTTCAGAAACAGATGGCTGTACACAACTTTGATGGCACTTCAGTTTCTTTATTGCAAATAAAATACTTGCTAGGTTTGGTAAAACAAAAGTAGAGCACAGCTGTCTTATTTGTATATATTTTGACGAAAGACACATAATGAGTCTTTAAAGGATGTGACAGTTAAAAATAAAGAAATTATTTTCATCACATTTGTCATTCAAATTCATTACTGAACATATGTGCTTAAATGAGTAGGCACCAGTTACTCATACCCTAGGGGCAATTCATCACAGGAAGATAAATGTGAAGTGCAGTATATTTCTAATAAAGGGAGAGGGATACTCTTGTTAGGTAGAGAAATCTAAAGCATTAAGGTGTAATCAGAATTGTAATTCGCTGCCACCAGCTTATAGAAAATGTAAACGAAATGTTGACCATACCATAATCAGATTATTTTTAGGGACATGAAGAATATGTCAATTTGCAATTACCCACAACCATCTTACCTGCAGGTAATTCTGTTTGTAAACTTCCTGCAACTTTTCAGCATGGAATGCAGCTACAAAGAGTCCTTTATTTTTTATTTTTTTTCATGGCACAGCATTTTGATATGTTGTGTATCAGAATGCTTTAGTGTTACTGGAGGTGTGTTAAAGATTAAACTGACCAAATGTATATTTCCTGCTGATTGTCTTTAAAAAAATTAAAAACAACCTTTGTTTTAGATTAGAATCCATGGGTTCTCAACCTGGAGGTTGCAGTTATCCTGGTCATCCCATATTATTAAATGGGATGGGGGCATTTTAGCAAAAGCCCAACTATATTGCACTGAATCCTATTGGGAAGGTTCCTGATATGGAAAGGAATTTATAGAATAGGAAAAAAAAGAGAACCAATTTATTATTTTAACAAACATAGGCTTTGTGTTAGGTATAACACTGACCTATCGCTACTGCTAGACCCATTTTAAAAATTTTTAAAAATTAATAAACAACCCATATATCACCTCTTCCTCATTTAGACACTTTCCTGCAGCTTCACTGGATGATATAGGCCTAAAAAGTTCTGATGGCCACAGACCACTAAAAAAGGTTTGACTGGTCAGAAAAGAAGACCAACTTGTGGGAAAGGTCACATAGGCAACTACTGTTTTAAGAACAGTCACCATAAAGACCCTTTATTTCTCTTTGGTTCCACATGATAAAGATTTCAAAAGGTTATTTTTGTAGATAAATATTTTTAGCTTTTTAATTTTAAAAGCAATGTTTTTCCAAATGATTTGGCAAAAATCAAAGGTATTTAGGAAAATGTTCTTTATGAATGTTTTGAGGGATTAACATTCATCAAATTAAACTTACATAGTATATGTAGGAGAAAGTAAAAGATTAAAATAGGAAAAATGAGTAGAAGTGTCTAGATGTTGGGTCAAGGCCTAATGAAGTAATCCACAAGTGGCCCTGAACAGAATGTAGAGTGAGCCTGCACTGAAGGTATGGACATGAAAGAGATTGTGAAGTTCAACTTCACTGGAATTGACAAGAAACAAGCTAAAATTGTAATTATAAGAATGAAAAATGGAAAAGTACTTGAAAGGTGGAAGGTGTTGAGTCAGTCTAATACCAATGAATAATGCCAAAGAGGTAGGGAGGTATTATATAAGTAACCCATGCAAAGGTATGGTTTTGGTCAAACCGTGACACCTATGGAGATGTCCAGTGATGTGTGGACCTATCAGATTAATAGGCAGCATCAAGAAAGGGGTATGTGGACCAATCAAGGTACATTTGGATCCCAAAGGGGGCTGAGTCAGTAGATCCAAGCAGGATATAAGAATAGGAGCCACGGAGCCCAAACTTCATGCAACTGAGGGGGGTAACAGTGAGTCCTGCTATCAGTTGAGCTGTTCTATTGCATTGAGAGCACCAATGCTGCAAACAAATCTGTTGATGTGGATTGTTTGCCATGGTTCTACACTGCAATAACGCCTAGCTTGGCAGCTTCATTTCTCCAAAGATCCATGGTTGTGTTGGTTTCCTTGATCATGAGAGTTGCCTAACTTTACCCCTTGCACACAGGGTACACCTAGGGTTAAAATCACTGAGCTAACTGGGTTCTCACTAGAGAGTTGAGTTGAAGGTAACCCAAAGGGTTAACCAAAGGAACACCTTGGCTTAGGGTGACCAGGCTAACTCAGTTCTTGCTTAAGATCCAAGCCAGGCTCTAGATCATTGCGCTAACGGAGTTCACACTAGAGACCTGAACCAGGGGTAATCCTGAGAGAGCATGCCTTCAGAGACTCACATACAAAGCCAAACTGATATCAGCGCCAGACACAAAACACCACCGATAAGAACACATCTTGCCTGACCGCACTCTCCTTGTCGTACAACAGTATATTGAACATAGTGATTCAGAAGAGATTCAGAGTTTCACCTACAGTATTTCAGTGGTCTTGCCTCCAACACAAGCTAATGCTAGCTACTCCAGAGGAAGAGAATTTATGAACCACTATAACTGGTGAACATTTTCCCTAGCCTGAACTGGTAATTTGTTTGTAGTATTAGTAAAGAGTAATGAAGGAAACATCTTGACTATGGGAAAGTGCAGAGTTTGTCTCACTTTCAGGATCCTCTACCAGCTCCCAGTACAAAGTAAACATGCATAAACATAAAATATGCAGCCCTATTGTATGAAAAAAGCTAGAATGCATCAAAGTAGCTGATACATCAACCCATCCTAAAAGGAGAGATGACAGAGTCCTGACCATTTGTCTCTCCAAGAAATTTTGTTCACCAGTTACGACAAATATTTCATTTGAGTTCAGCACAGTCCCCGGCAGAAACATCAAGTACCAATATATTGAGTTCCTACATATTTTAAAATGCTAACATTAAGAATTTTATTCAAAGCATGATTGCAAAACTGTCCTGCATTATCCAGAATTTTTTTTCCAGACAAGTTTACTGTTTCTTCTCTACATACAGTGGACACACTTATAAAGTTCTCTTTTGCATTTTTACTCATAAAATGTTACCAGATCTGGTGCTATCTTCCATTCTAAGTAAAGGAAAACCCAAACCAACAATTCCTTCCTTATATTTTTTTAATTAAAAAACTACAAACTTGTATTTGTATCTATCCTATATCACTTACCTTCCATTCTCTGTCTTCAATTCTCCTGTTGGCTTCTCAGTCCATGACAATTACTTTCTCTTAGTTTGATGACCTCTTCTATTTTCTGTTCTTCCTCTTACCTTCTATTTTCTCTAATTTTCATATGCTGCCAGTTTCCCTTTCACTTTACAGTAGAAAACAAACTGACAACCATCAGCAAGGCCTTCCCTACCTCCTTGCCATTTCCAACAGTTTGTTACTGTGAAGTCAGTAAAGCTTACAGACTCTGTGGCATGCACCATGACACTTGTTTCTTTGCCCATTTTACTTGTTTATCAGCCCTTAGCTTTTAGGGGGTTTAAAACCACATCTTCGTCCCAGGCAGTTTGATTGCTTTTGAAGTGGAGGAATCATTTATTAATTAAAAAGAACTGCCCTTCTCACCTTTTTATTCTATTAGATATGATGGATCACAATATTACAAACTCTTAATGTCAAAATTAGATTAATGTCATCTTTGAATTCTAAGAGGTCAATAAAAGATCAGGAGTTAAAGAAAAAATAAAGAAACAGGGAGTCAATTAAAAAAAGGAAAAAAAGATTAATCTGCTTGAGTTACTGCAAGAATTGAGTGAGGGCAGATTATTGGAGCTACAATCTGCATTCAAGTTTTCCCCTGTTCTGGAGTAGAAGGGATGTACCTGTTGTGGATTAAGCTCTCTCTGTTGCACCCTAATGGGGAAAGTCCAGTGGGCGCATGAGTGAAATGAGTGCCTCCACAAGTCTTTGGTGTCCGGGTTCTCTCAGGTTGTCATAGTATTTTCAAAAATCTGGTCCGGTGCTCCTGGCAGCATGGGCTAGCAGCCAGAAACAGCCCTAGGATCAGGGCAGTGCAGCCTAGTGACAGAAGTCCAGAAACAGCCCTGGGGTTGGAGTTACATGGCCTAGAGCAGGGGTCTCAAACATGCAGCCCATGGCCCGCACGCGGCCCCTAAAGCTATTTCCTGTGGCCCACAATGACACCATCATTACTTGATATTTGCAATATTGTTATATGAAAAGGTTTCAGTGGTATGGCCCTCAGGCTAATGTATTAGTCCTCATGCAGCCCTCACGGTGATTTAAGTTTGAGGCCCCTGGCCTAGAGGCTGAAGTCCAGAAACAGCCCTGGAATTGGGCAGCATGGCCTAGCAGCAAAAGTCTGGAGACAGGTGGGCATCCACTCTGGGCTACAGTGCCCAGGTAGGGGGGTTCAGGTCCACCCACTCCAATGAGTTCCCAGCCCAGAGCCCTATCAATGCCGGGGATATGGCACCAGGTCAGTGGGGATGCAAACCACAAGACTCTGACTTTTACCCCATTACCACTCAAGCTGTCTGGGAGACTTCCTATCCGGGTCCTCCCCTGGGACACCAGTCTGTCCCCTCTCTTGTCCCAGGGAGCTGGGACCTGCATCTCTGGGGGCTCTTACGACCTACTGACTGAAGTGAGCTCATGGGCATTGGTCCCTCAAAGTTCCTCTGGGAGTAACTGTTTCTCAGTGAGGTTGGTAGAGTTGCTCCAACTCCTTGACAGGAGCTGATAAGGCTCCTGGGAAAGACCTTCCAGTGCACATCCATCCTCCATCCTTCCTGGTCAGCCCCGAATGAGCTGTGCTGTTCCCTTGTATACTTGGGCAGCACTTGGAGGATACACAGCAGGGTTTTAAGGGCAGGAAAGCATGTTGGGCTTCTGCAGCATGGGATAGGCTTATCCCATCACAGTACCCCACACTAACATGTATTTCCTGGTGCTCTGACATAGCTTCACTGGCTCTACCTGTACTCTGCCCCCTTTCAAACACTCCATACCTAAGTGTACAGCAAATGAGGTCCCCCCTGTGCTGCCACCAACAGTACAAGTGATCAGTAGCATGGAGAATCGTACACTTTATACTTATTATTGACCCTAACTAGACTCAGACTTTTAGCAACAAGGAACCATCATGACCATCTAGTCTGACCTCTTGCACATTGCAGGCCACAGACTTTCACTCATCCATTCCTATAATGGATTCCTCAACCTCTGACTGAGTTACAGGGGTTCTCAAAACATGATTTAAAGTCTTCATGTTACAGAGAATCAACCATTTGCTTTAGTTAAACCAGCAAGCAACCTGTGCCCCATGCTGCAGAGGAAGGTGAAAAAAATAAATGCAGGATCTCTGGCAATCTGACCTGGGGTAAAAGTCCTTCCTGACTCCAGATATGTGGTCAGTTGGACCCTGAGAATCTCAGAAAGACCCACCAGCTAGACAGTTGGGAAACAATTATCTGTAGCGACTCAGAACCCTCCACAACCAATGCCTTGTCTGTAGCCATTGTGGACTATGAGCTACTAGCAGTTACAGATGTGCCACACACCATGTAGGCAGTCTCATCACATCAGTGTTCCATAAACTTATCAAGCTCAGTCTTGAAGCCAGTTAGGTTTTTTTTGTCCTCACTGCTCCCCTTGGAAGCCTATTCCTGGACTTCCTCTATTAGAGCTCTTTATCTGATTTGAAGTCTAAACTTGCTAATGGCCAATTTTTATCCGTTTGTTCATGTGTCATTTCTTATTTGCTCCTAGATATGCAGTAATCAGGAACATCTTGTGCATTAGAGCCCATCCCTCCACCTAGACATCTTTCCTCATACAGAAAGAATACACAGATATCTCCCTGTCCAGTTTTGTTACATTTAAAAAGTTATAAAATATGGTGGTCTGACTGGCATCTGAATCAAGAGTACCTTAGCACTGGTAAGCTTACTACATAACCAACCTTAGATCCAGAGCTTTGCTGGGTAATGTATGTTCCTGGAGACTATGTTCCCTCTAATTTTTAACTCTAGTGAGCGGAGTGATAAATGACCTAAGCAATAGGAACAAGTTATATTAGTAGGATAGGCAGAGACCCTCTGCCACTGCCAGAGGGTCAATCTCAGTAGCAAACTCAGCTGATGGGCTAGTGGTGTGATTACATGTTTCAAGCATACATTAAAACAAACAATTCTGTGATTAACTTTTGTTGATTTACAACTATGGAATGCATTGACTGAGATCATAAATCCATAATATGCTGCACAGTCTCTATAAAGTAGACACTAGCAATAAATCATTTTTACCCTGTCTCTTCTCCCTCCCCCTGCAGACCCCAGTCTCTTCCCCTCCCTCTCGCAGCCCCTGTCTTTTCCCCCCTCCCCCCACAGCCCTTTGTTTCCTCCCCCTCCCCAAGGTGGACCCCCCCAGGAGCCTGCAATCCCCAAGTCTGTTCCCTCAAGCACGCTGCTGCCCTATCCCTGCAGCCTCTTCAGTCTGGCCCTACTGCTTCTCAGGTCCCCTCCCCACCCAGAGACCCCATACTCACCTTTTTTAACTAAGGGGTCCTGCCACGCAGCTGCTGGAGAAACCTACTCCCCCACTCTGGGCTCTGCAGGCAGGGCGCGAGATTTAAAAATGCCCCATCTCCAGTTCCTAGACTAATGCTGGCTGGATGAGTCAGCAGGCTGAGTCATAGAGACAGGCTTCCAGTGTTAACAGCCAGCATTTCCCTGCTGCAGCACACCAGTCACATGGGGAGCTTAGCCTGTGGCGATAGAGCCCTGCAGATCCACAGGTATCCACTGCAGATCTGTAGGTATCCACATCCACAGATGCAGGTGCAGATAATGGCAGACCCATTGCTGTGGATTGAACTGCAGATGCAGATTCTATTTTTATCTGCCCAGGGCACAATCCATTGCTGCAGCTGCTGCTATGATCTCTGTCAGCAGCACACAGGGGAACAAGAAAGTGCTGCAGCCAATCCTAGCTCAGCTCTGATTGTGGTCTGCCAGCCAATCAGAGTCTCTATCACAGCAGGTTGGGGCTTGGAGAGTCACCAGTCACTGTCAGTCAGTCAGCATGCTGGCCTTTGATTGGCTCATTCCCCATGACTTCCCTGCACACTTCTTCCTTTTCTTATTTGCCGTTCACGTGCCAGGTTGTCAATCAGAGATTTCATTGGTGGCCAAGGAATCTGATTGACAGCACAGCATACAAACTGCAAATAAGGAGAGGAAAAAGTGGGCAGGACCCATGTGGAGAATGAGCCAATCAAAGGCTCAATTGCTAATTGTGAGTCCAAGCTCTGTTGCGGATGTAGTTACGGATACAGATGAGGCATGGCATGCAGATCAGGGACCGGATAGTTACTGTCACTGAGCGGATGCAGATCCACATATTTGTATTTGTGTAGGGCGTTATGTAATGACACACTTACCAGTTATTTTGCTGTGCAGGAAACCAACAAAGCTGTGCAGGGTGTAAGACAGGCACCCCAAGCCTCCCTGCAGAGGCACCTGGCTGCTGTCTTTCTCAACTGCCTTGCCTCTTTGGCAGGCAGGCGGACAAATATTACAGTCTCTGGCCCCTCGGTAGAGCTGGCAAATAAATATTACTGTCTCTGACCCTCGGCAGGGCAGGCAGTCCACTATTACTGTCCCTAGCCCTTCAGCAGGACAGGCAGGGAAATACAATTGTCTCTAGGGGTCTGAGACAAAGGGAATCAAGAAGATTACTACAGATCGCTGGGATCAGCTTCCAACACAAAGCTCAGAAGCGAGGAGGCGGGAGGCCTCAGGCCAATCCAACTGCACTGTGTCCCAACACAGAGCTCAGCACTGGGCAGCAACATCTGTTATGAGGCTGGTGAGGTCCTGACCACAATACGCCAGTTTAGTCCCTGGCTTGACTACTGCTGCCCAGAGGTCCAAGCCCCCTGATTCACCCACAGCCCTTGTGTCCCAAGGTACTTGCTCAGACTCTTCATCCTCCACCTCCACTTGCTAGTAGCCCAAGGGCAGGTTACCAAACCCCTCATTGTCATCGTCGGGAGTCAGCAGGGCCCATAGGCAGGGTAAGTCTTCCTCTGAAGGTAGTTCCTCCAGGTCACACCCAACCTCATCGGAGGGGGTCATCACTGGCCAGGGGAAACTAGTTTAGGTCGCGGGAAATTGATTGGCAACTAGGGGCTGCAGGTTCCTTCGGTGGTGGTGATGACGGCATAGGTAGTTCCAGGAATTCCTCTGGACTTGTCCACTGGGGCAGCATCCTCTGCCCTTCAGTTGCCAGTAGATCCAGGCAGCCATCCAGTTCCCAGGGTGCTGGCAGATTCTTGACGGAGCAGGTCTCCTGCAGGGGCTGTGAAAAGAGCAGGGGGACCTCCTTCCCCTTTGGCTGCCAAGCCCTAACTGAGCTCCAGGGTCTGCCTTTTATACTTCTGTCCTGCCATCTGTCTCCAGCCCGATTGACAGGCTGACCCTGGTTCTACCCCTTAGGGTGGGGCATCCCTGTCTTTCTGTCTCTGAGGGAGATCATCTTGCCTCCTTATATAAGGGTGGCCATCTTGCCTCCCTATATTAGGGGACCCATCTTGCCTTCTCGCAAGTGGGTTGAAAACAACTGCGCAGCCATGCAGCTTAGAGGGAACAGTGCCTGGAGAGATGAAGTTCCTTGGCTACTACTATTTTTCTGTGAGCTTCCCATGCCTAGCCACAGCAATATGAACATCTGCCACACACTGAGCTCAGAAAGAGCAGGAATGGACCCAGAGAGAGTTGCAAGCCAAGCACAGACTCCCCAAATCTTCCAATTCCAATTCTTCTCTTTGCACAGTGGAGCCACAATGCTTCCCTACACAGGGGGCCTCTATGACCGCAGAGAAGATAGATTCCCCACTCAGACTGTGAAGTGTACCTTTATATGCTAATTTGTACAAATAAGGTTCTGTGATCTTGTCTTTTATAAAAGGATAAAAGCGTTTGCTGGTGCAACAATGGTGTTACCTACTACATGTACTTCAGCAATAGCGACATCATTTTTGTTTCACTACTTAATAAATGCATCCCAATCGAATGATATAAAACTCAGAGAAAAATCAAGAGGAAAAGGAAAAAGTAGGTGTAGTGAAAAGATCATCTATGTGGACAGTTTAAAGCACTTGTAGGAAGTTTTTAGATTTGCACTTCATGCCCTGTGACTGGAATTTACAGCCCCAAGTGGCAGAACAAACTGTTTTCAGTGATTTTTCCATACAGCCCAATTTTCCATATAGCCAGTCCTGTCAGTATACATGTTAGGCTCCAAGTTGCCCTAATCCCATTGTTACCAATGCCACATTGGACCGTTAGGAAGGTCAACTGGAACAACTACACAGATACCACAGAAATACATACAAACATAGCTAACTACAACATGGTCAACCACCTCTTTGAAATTTCTGCTAAAAATAAAATCCCCCATGGCTGCAGAAAAGCCTGTGCTGCCTGTTGGTTGGCAGACAGTGAGGAAATCAGAAAAGCATACAGGACAACAGGTAATTCTGTTGCTGAAACCATGCTTCTGGAATCATTGAATTCAGATAGACAAGAATAATAGGCAAAAGCTAAGTAAATGTAGCTAGCACCTCTGCTTAATATGCAGAATGTCCTGTGTTCAAGCCCCAGGGGGTTGGACTCAATGATCTCATGAGGTCCCTTCCAACCCTATGATTCTATTCTATTCTAAACTCTGAATTTCACTTATTCAAGCCGGAAAGTTTAGAGACTTCTCTGTAATCTTGGCTGTGGTAACTCTCTCCAAAACAGCTTGCTGTATGTCTCAATCAAACATTCCTGCATTCCAGACATAAACAGATCATCCTCAAAAGGGCCAGTAAAGAAAGAGCTTCATTGTTCTCTACCTAATTCCCTAGCATCACCAAATCTATCAAAGCCATTCGCTAGAGAAGAAGCTAATAAGAACATAACATAACAAACTTGGTAAGGCCACAGGCCCAGATGTCATCTTCCCAAAATTTGTGAAAAACCTAGATCAATCAGGCTACAACTGGCTCACATGCTTCATTACCAATATATGTGCCAAGATATGCAACAGGCAAAGGTCACTGCCATCCTAAAGTGTACTAGTCAATATCTTTACAAGACTTAATCTACCAGGTTTTGGAATGGATGTTTCTCCAGAGACATATACTGGTCTTTGAGGACTACATCCCTAAAGAGCAAACCAGGTTCATACTGTGAAAAAGCATATGTGTTGTACAGGGTCCTTATCTATGAAAAGATGTTAGGAACAGGCACACAATGGGAAACCCAAATTGTGTAGCTTTATTCAGACAGAAATGATAAAAACAGAGAACCTGCCAGACTGGTTCTACTACATCTATTACTATAGTAACCCACCATCTATTACTAAGCCAATTCAATATACTACATATTACTCCCCCTTTAATAAAAATACCCCCCCTAAATAGGGTAAGCAGTAGTTTGGAAATGAGGGTAGATTGCCTCATTTCCAGGTCAAACCCCAGGGATTATTCTGCCATATAACATGGGTTTGCCATGAGCTAAAGATCCAGGCAAAAAGGAGGCCTTCTTTCTCTAAGTGGATTATGGTAGACTTCCAGTGTTCTTACACCAGGAGGTGTTGGTGGTGGTGATGTGACAACAGGTTCAGAAGAAGTAGCTCAACCTGGTGGGGATGGTGCATCTGGTTCAACAGGGGAGGAGGCCATATGTTTTGGTGAGGTGGACGGTACACGTGAGTCAGCAAGAGGTGACTCCTGACTAGATGGTATCTCACTTACAATGGTGCAGTCAGGCAGTTCAATCAGAGATATATCCTCAGGTCCGATATGACTTGGCAGCAGCTGATCTACGTGCCACTGCCAAGCAAAAACATCTTCTGTCGGAACAGAGTAGGAGACAGGTCCAGTCTAGGCGATGACTGCAACCAGGACCCATTTAGCTCCGGAAGCATAGTTACGAGCCAAGATGGGGTGTGCAATGCTGAAGGTTCAAGCTTTTGCTCTGGATGCATGTCTTGATGACTTGGTTCTGCTGTTGGCATTCCACCACTTGTTGTGTTTTGGGTGGTTTCAGCAAATCAAAGCAATTGTGCAACTGTCATCCCATCATTAGAAAAGTTGGGAACGCTTTGATCATAGCATGAGGAGTGTCTCTATACTTTAATAAGATGTTGACCAGATGTTTCTGAAGACATGAATGTCCCCTGACAGATTTTAAAGCTTGCTATATAGTCTGCACAAAGCTTTCAACTAATCCATTGGTGGAAGGATGATATGGTGTTGACGCGATGTGATGTATTCCGTTTGCCTTCATAATTTTCAAACTCCTGGGAAATGAACTGCAGTCCATCGTCACTCACAAGTTGTTTCAGTAGGCCATAACAACTAAAATATCCACATGGTTTCTGGGTAGCTCTTTCAGTAGCAGTGAACTGCATTAGAGAGACTTTTGGCCATTTAAAATAGGCATCTATAATAACTAGGAACATGCTTCCTTTGAATGGGTTAGCAAAATCCATATGAATATGTTGCCATAGCCTTTCAGGCCAATCCCATGCATGTAGAAGTGACAACTGAGGTGCGTTCCTTACACTCTGGCATGACACACAAGACCTTACCTTCTCGTCAATAGCCTTGTCTGGGTCAGGCCACCAAAAATAGCTTTGTGTGATTTCTTTCATGCGTGCTATGCGACAATAACTGGAATGTAACAATTGTGATCTAGTATTGATGGAATAATGACACACGTTCCCCACAACAAACAACCAAACTGAATTGATAACTCCGTCTTCCTAGACATGTAGGGAAGGAGATCAGGTGAGACCTGAGAGTCATGTAGAGATGTTTCACGCATCACTAGGTCTATAACTTGAGACACTACTGAGTCAAAATGAGTTGCTCTCTTTACTTGAGTAGCTGTGATGGGTATGTTCTCTATCTGTTTGAAGTAGAATATTCCTTCTTGGTCCATATCTTGATGTGTAACTAGTAAAGGCAGTCTTGAAAGACCATCAGCATTGCTGTGTAAAGAGGACTTCCAAAATTTGATCTTGTATGTGTATCCGGAACGTATCAAGGCCCATCACTGAATACAGCTAGCAACCAATGGTGGAATGCCTGTATGTGGTGCCAAAATCAATGTTAAAGTCGATAGTCAATGAGGAGTATGAACTTCCTCCCAAATAGGTATTGATGAAATTTCTGGATGCCAAAAAGAATTTCCAATGTTTCACATTTGATTTGGGCATTGTGACAAACTGGGTGTGCTCAGACACCATGAGTCCTGTGGTTCAGTCTTAGCAGCCAGATGATGCATGGCTTTCCCACCTCCAAACTCCCAGAGTTATAGTTTCCCCAGTCTCTCCAGCCTGCAGGCTGCTGAGTCTGGGGCCTTAAGGTCCATCTGGTTAAACTTGCCCTTGCTACCTGTTTCTCTCAGATCCTACTGGTTAGCTTCATCCAACTCAGCTCTCTTCTGCTCTGCTTTGCTCTGCCCCAAACACACACTCCATTCCTATCTTCACCTCCAAACACCACACCCAAAAACTCTCCCTGCCTGACTGCAACAAGAGCTTTTTATCTACTATGATTAATTACTCTAATTGGGCTCAGGTGCTGTAATTAGCATAGGGAACAGGGCTTTGTTGAGCCTGGGGTTGCTCTATCTGTCCTCCAGGACCCTTCTGTAGCCATCAGGTTTAACTCTGTCACAGCATAATTAGTTTCTGCCTTGCTTAAGGTGCATGAGGCAAAAGTGATGGATCTTTCCTCTCCCGAAGGCATACGTCACACTACTTCTGCAACTCCATAAAGGGAGGTGTCACATGCCAGCTGTAGGGGTAAAGATGGATAAAAATATTTCAGAACCCTTGAATCTAGCAATGCAAGTTCAGCTTTGTTAAATGCAACATTACAGGTGTCAATCTACTTTTACCCTTTCTTCTGGCCAAGGAGCTCATGTAAAAGTTTCAGCAGCATTGCTAACTGTGCAATAAACTTGCCATAATAGTCAATAACCCTAGAAAAGAATGAAGCTGATTTACGTTCTGAGAAGGTGGAATGTCTACGATAGCCTTGACTGTTGCTGGAGACTCACAAAGGCCAGCAGCATCTACAATAAGCCCCCATACTTGACAGAGGGCTGGAAGAATTCACATTTGTCTCAGCAGACTTATAAGTCATACTCTTCTGGTCTTTTTAGGGTAACCTCCAAGTTAGTAAGGTGCTCGTCCTCATTCTTGCCAGTCAGCAGGATATCATCAAGATAACACTGCACTCCTGATATGCACCTCAAGATCTAGCCCCATAGCCCTCTGGAAAAAAACCAGAGCTGATGTTATTCTGAAAGGCAAACGGCAGTATTGGAACAGCCCCTTTTGTGTTACAATAGTCAACAGCTTTCGATATTTTTCTTCAACATGCATCTGTAAGTACACTTAACTCAATCTTACTGAACTTTTGTCCCCCAGCTAAACCAGCAATGATGTCCTCAGTGTGGGGAAGATAGTGTTGTTCTGCATGTAATACTGGGTTAACAGTGACCTTAAAATCTCCACAAGTCCTAAAGGGAGCCATCTTACTTCACTATTGGAATGATTGGTGTTACCCATTGGCTCTGAGTAACTGGCACTAAGACTCCATCTTCTGGTCCCTTTCGGTCTGCCTGATCACAGGTTCCTTTTACTCTAGTCTGCCCTTCTTGCTGGGCTCATCTGTTTTTGTTTGTTTGTTTGTTTGAAGGCTCACTCAGTATGTCTTTTTTTGTCACATTATCAACACATTAGCTCTTTACACCAGCAGTCCAATGCATGGTGACCTAGTCTTCCACACCAACATTATTCCCACTTCCCCGTTGCCCTGTTAGTAAGTTCTGGGAATACCTTATGCACTCCTGTCTTGAATTGTTACATGTCTTGTGTGATCAGTTCCATAGAGACTGCAATATCAATGGCTTTCTGAAAGGTGAGGGGAACCTCTGTCTATATGTGTTTCGATGTTGCTTCACTATGCAGGCCACACACTAGCCAATCACACAGAGCCTCATTTATCATCTCATTAAGTTCAATGTTCCACAAGCCTCGTCAGAGCTGCTACAAACTGCACAACTGTTTTTCGTTCTTCTTGAGTCCTTTGCTGGAACCTATATCTCTCTGCAGTTACTGAGATTTTGAGCAAAAATGTGCTTCCAGGATTTCCACTAAGTCACTGTAACATTTTGCTTCCAGTTATACCAAGCTGCATAACAAGCTGTAAGTTTTAGCTCCTATAACACTTAAGAAGACTGGCATTTTCTTGTCTTCTATTATATCATTGGCCACAACAAAATTCTAAAAATGTTCTGTATATGAGTGCCATTCCTCACCAGTATCATCAAAAACTCCCAGAGGGCCAGTAAGAGAAGCCATTGGTGTTCTCTTGTGGTGTTTGTCTCCTCCAGTCCCTGCTAGCTTCTTTTTTTTTCACTTGCTACCTTCCTCAAGACAAGCAGCCATTTTGAATCAGCAAGGTAAACAGCCCAGCTGCCCAGCTTCTCCAAACAGTTAAGAAAAAAATTGTTTTTACATTGACTTCTACTTTTCTTTTGTTGCCAGTGTAGTCACCTTACTCCCTACCTGTTTGCCAGTTGTTCTGTAGGGTCCTTATATCTGAAAGGATGTTAGAAACAGGCACACAACAAGAAGCCCACAATGAGTGGCTTTCTACAGACAGAAATAACAAGAACAGAGAACCCACCAGACTGGTTCTACCTACATCTATTATTATGGCAACCCAACATCTATAACTAAGGCAACTCAATATACTACCAAGTGCAATCAGAAAATCACACTGATGACTTCCATGGAAGCCATGTATCACCACAAGTTCCAAACAGCAGCCTTTATGAACTTCTCCTTGGCATACAAACTTTTTGGTGGATGACCTACTTCTGAAAGTGTCAGAAATAAGTGCGTTATGGAATACACCTGTGCATATAGTCAGTTATGTTCATCATCTGCTATTTTAATGTTCACCTAAAGGAAGGGACCAACACATCTCATCCACTGAACAACTAATTCCCACAGGGATCTGTCTTCAAAGCATCACTCTAGTATTTATATCAGTGATGTGCCACTGACCCAATCATGAAAACTTGGATATGTGGCTGATCTCACATTAACCATCCAAATGAACCCTTTCACCCAAATTGAATGCAACCTTTCAGAAGATATGAAAAAAAAAAAAAAAAGTAGAGGAGCACATTGATTATGGTGAGATTCACTGAATACTCAAAAAAAAAAAAAAAAAAAAAAAAAAAAGGCTGTCTCTATATTCTACCTGAGTAACTATCACGCAAAGAAGCACCTGACTGTCACCTGTGATACCAGCCTCAGACATGATGACTTCCCAATCATCATGTCTGATTTTCTCAAGTGGTTCTGGATTATAGCCTCATATACTACCACCATCTGACAGAGACAGCAGATGACAAAGACTAGGAAAAAATACCGTAGATACTCAGGTATAAGCCGAGCCGGGCATAAGACGACCCCCAATTCTAAGCCCAAAAAAGAAGCTAAAATTGGTGACCTGGGTGTAAGCCGAGGTCCCCTTTTGGCCTTGGCCCCTAACACCCCACCCACTGCTGCTGGCTTCCCCTGGAGTTTGACAGCTTCCCTACTCCAAAATCTCAACGGCTGCTTTTCCCTTGCCCCCCCCTGCTGTCCATTCCTCACTCCTGCCCTCCTGCTCTGCCCTTCCCTAATTTCTCAGTTTCCTCACTGTTCCCCCTGCTCTGCCCTTTCCTCACTGTTGCCCCCTGCTCACTTCTCATTTAACTCACTGTTGCCCCCTGCTCTGCCCTTTCCTCACTGTTGCCCACTTGCTCCCACCTGCTCTGCCCTTTCCTCATTTCTGTCACCCCTGCTGTCTCCTGCTATGCCCTTTCCTCACTGTTGCCCCCTGCTCCCACCTGCTCTGCGCTTTCCTCACTGCTGTCACCCTGCTGTCCCCCTGCTCTGCCCTTTCCTCACTGCTACCCCCTGCTCCACCCCTTTCTCACTGCTGCTCTCTGCTCCTCCTACTGCCCCTTCCTCACTGCCACCCCTACTCCGCTCTTCCCTCACTGCTACCTCCTGCTGCCCCCTGCTCTGCCCCTTCCTGACTGCTCTCCCCCCGCTCTGCCCCTTCCCCATTGCTGCCCCCCTTCTCTGCCCCTTCCCCACTGCTGCCCCCCTGCTCGATCCTTCCCTCACTGCTCCCCCCAGCTCTTCACTGCTGGCCCCCTTCTCTGCCCCTTCCCCACTGCTGCCCCCTGCTCCCTTCTCAGCTCTGGGCTGTTGCTCCCCTGTTCCCCAACACCCTTTCCACCCCTTTCCCCCTCACCCTCCAATCCCTGTTGCCACTCTTCCCAGCCTGCCAAGCACCGCCCTCCCAATCCCCGGTCCCTGTTGCTGCTTCCCTGGGCTCCCCAAAAACCCTGGGTCCTCCTGCCACTTTCCCCGGACTCCCCGACCCCCCCCCATGCCTGAGCCCTGCCGCCCCTTCCCT
>ML681966.1:10812610-10835729 GCA_007922195.1 Podocnemis expansa
TCCTTGGCCTCCCTGAAGCCACCCCTCAATGTCCAGGCCAACCCCCCCCCAGGGCCCCCTTACTTGGCTGCTCTAGACACTGGGGTCCCCTCCTTCCTCCAGCCCCAGCCCCGGCCAACTGCCCAAGATGGCTGTCCGGCAACACTGGGGCTCCACCCTGCCGCATGGTCAGGGAAACAGCTAGCTGGGGCTGTCTACTGTATTCTCCCGAGTATAAGCCGAGTGCCTGTTTTGAAGCCAATTTTCAGGCACAAAATTCTTGGCTTATACGCGATGATATACGGTAATCTACAGACTATCCAGAACTACTTGGGGAGCAGATGTTTCCACCTTGCCTTCTCATCCCTTGTCTTCTCAGGAGCAGAATACAGCACATCAATATGGGCAAGCAGCATACATGTGAAACTTGTTGAAACACAATTGAACACTTCTATAAAAATTGTAACAGAAGCGTTCAAGTCAACACCAACAGTCTAGATCCCTGTTCTCATGCATATTTTACTACTTTCCCTCTAAAGAGAAATTGCAATAATACAAGAATTAAACTTTGCAATTACAAACTCAGCCTTGCCCATCTACAAAGATTTCTAAAATCTCTCAAAATGCCACTTCAAGTCCAGGAATCCATTCTGATAGTGGCCAAATCTCTCAAAGCCTCAGAATTATCCCCAAAAGGTGGGTGGAGGAGGCTGTGGGAAACAGGATCAAGAATCTATTCACCAATTCATTATGGCATGTCAGAAAATATGGCTCATGGTGAACTGTATCCGAACATAATATGGGTGTTGTGATTATCTACAACACAACTGGAAAAAGGAAGACAGCCCTATATGACTGTGGAGAAGATATCCAAACCATGAAACATCTGGTGAACTGCTGCCATCTAAGATCCTTCTCTAGAAGGACAGTCCTGATTCATTCCACATCCCTGGAAGAGAGTGAATTATAACTTTGGGCATCAACATTTGCTGTTGTTTTTTAAGTTGTCACACAAAAGATGATCTACTTGTGCCTATAACAGAACACATTAGAGATAAGGAAAATGCACTGTATTTGTCAAGGACTATAACTCAGTATTATAAATTCCACTAGCTGTTCCCTGGATTCCAGTGCTCCTCCCCACATTTGTAGATTATTGGAAATTTAGTTGCCAATTTCTCCAAAGATTTTAATACTGATTTATCACCCCATTTCTTCCAGACAAAATGCACCCAGTCACCACAGCATCTATTCTAGAGATGGCTATACAGTCGTACAGAAAAAAACTCAGTGCTTTTCAAACGAAAACACTGAATTGTTCAGCCTTTTAGCAGTGGATGTGAGCTCCATTTCAAAGATATTTACCAGAAAGGGAGATTCTGTAAAGAAAGCTGCCCTGTTCTTTTACAGAACTTATACAGGGGTGAATGCTCCAATCTGTAGTATCACTTGTAAATAGTTAAGCATATGTCTTAAGCGTAAACACTTTTGTTGATTGGATAATTATTTATTATATGCACTTCACTGTGTGAACTGTTAACAGTATAGGCACTTTTAACAATTGCATCCTGTGATTTTTTTTTAATAATGTGTGTATTTATGCATAGCACTGCATGAACTGTTAATGTTATAAGCACTTTTAAGGACTGTAACCTGTGACATTTTAGTAATGTGTGTATTTATGCACATCACAGTGAATAGTTAATGTAACAGGCAGTTTTAAGGATTATTTCCTAAGATGTCTTTACCATTATTTGTATTAAAATTTCATAGCAGACTATTAATGACTCTTCTTGACTTGTTTATTTCAACAGAGCTGTTTTGAAAGGGCACAGAATGGATAGGGTTTTTTGTTTTGTTTTGTTTTTTTTAATTTTTCAGTTTAATCTTTTCGGAGAATGACTTCATGTCAATAAATTTGGGGAAATCTGTGATGTTATCTTGCTTAGTTGTGTTGTTTCAGCTGCAAAGTATAGTTTTTGGTATGAAGACCAAATAAAAATTAATATGCATGCTGACAATTAAGGTAGCCTACAACTTTCCATTAGAAAATACTATTTTCAGTTGCTTATATCTTTGCCAAACTCTAACAATCCATGCTGAAATTTTTAGAAAAGCTTCAGATGATGTGATTGAACCCAATTCCAAAAACAAGCTGCTGGCTGGCTGACAGGCTGGCTAGGTGGATGTTATTGTTTGCCCTTGTTAACAAAAAAACACAACCAACCTCTTACAATCGTTTTGTTGAGAAACTATGTCAACTTCATACTTTTAGCTGGGACTTCAAATTTGGCAAGTGGTTTACCCTCATGTCATGCATTTGCTTTTTGTTCTTACTGTAAATCCACCCATATAAGGCCAAGTTTTTAGGACTTGAAAAATCACAATTCGACCATGCACTGTTAGAACTTGACAGCTAAATTCTCCAAAAATTCCGTCAGCACTGAATATGGTCCATCCCGTACATGTCAACCAGACTGTGCACACACCATCTTAACTGAGGAATCATGTAACAAAAAACAATATTATAATGCATAGACATGAGGATGCTGAATTAAGGTTGCAAGGGCAACTTTAATTCTGACATTGCCTAACATTTGGGTACTTGACTTTTTCAACCCCCATCAGCTATTTCATAGGTAATACGTGTATGCCAGGTACATAGTACTGAAATCAATACCTTGTTTCTTTGAACAGGATTTTTATTTTGCATCTTCAATCCTGCCTCAGACCAGGAAGGTTAACCACATGACCTACTGAGGTCTCTTCTCTCTACATTTCTCTGATTCTATTGTTTTGTCCATCATAATATTCTTTCATTGAGCTAATTAGGGCTTGACTGTAAGTTATGCAATACTATCAAAACTAAAAAGATAGCTCATTAGCATGCAAAATTAAGGCCTGATCATTAAAGATTTGAAGCACTGTCATATCCTATTGACTTCAAAGGGAAACTATCAGTCGAATAATGGTTGAAAACTGACACCTAAATATATATGTCAAGGCTGCCATCCGAGAGCCTGCAGACATTCTCTTTAGAGCCAGATACCCAGGAATTTGCTCTTCAGTTAATATTGTTATTTATTTGTTATGTGCTGATAGTGGGCAGAAAGAACATGGACACAAGGTAGCTCATTTTCCAAACCAACCATAGCACTTGAGGATGGAAGATAAAAATAGCTTTGGCTGTCAGTTATGGTATCAGCCTTGGGACTGCTCAGAGTCAGGTGTAAGCTGCTTCTCTAATTTACAGCCAGCTGCTTGTGGCTGAAAGGAGATATTCTGGTTCTTAGAAATACCTGGAATGCATGCTGGCCATGTCTCTTTCCTCCAAGATTGCTTCCATGCCCATAGCCTTTAAGTCAAGTCAAGTCATGTCATAGGGCTGGAAGGGACCTCATGAGATCATCGAGTCCAACCCCCTGGGAATTGAACCCAGGACCTTCTGCATGTTAAGCAGAGGTGTTAGCCACTACACTATTTGCAGGGCTTTAAGGGTAAGATAGGGTCAGTCACTATGATTAGTCCTGTGAAGAAAAGTTCCCGTGTGCACAGATGCTGGAGAATTTGCGTATCTATCCTATATGATGTGATAGATTCCTTACAGGTATTAAATACTTCATATTCTCAGTTGCAAATTCTGAACTATTAGTATTCACTAATTAATAATTTCTTGCTGGCATGTTCATGCAACAGTTAACGTAAAAACACTACTTACAATCACAATATCAATTTCAAATTGTATATGCAGTTGCAATGGTCAACATTTACAATTCATGATTCTCACTGTGTTGGTTAGTTTTAAAAGTTACCAGGGTGCAAACACAATACCAAGCTCTAATCATGAAATATGAACACAAAAGGCCGCAAACGCTGTCTTTAAAAAAAATTGAAATCAAAGATTAGTGGGATTTTCTTCTCATACTTTGAACATCTCTAACCCACATGTACCTCATATGCATTCTGGCCAGCATCTGAGTTTACCATAACATGCATTTCTATTCCTTATCCAGACAGATATCAGACAGACTTTAACACAAGCATTCAAACTATAAACAAATAATTCCTAGTAACTGATTAGAGGCTCCCATGTTTCACATAACCTGCTGATATGCCTCTTATATCTTTAGTTATGCTGTTGCTATGGAGTGAAACATGGCATTATAGAAATATTAAGACATCTATAAATAGCAAATTTGAGGGTTATTTTGTGAAAGGAAGTTTAATTAATTAACCTTATGGTGTATAAAAGTGAGATGTAACACATTGGTATGTACTAATTGCAATGCAGACACTTGCTGAGAAAGATTCCACACAGCTTCGCTAATTCATCTGAATCTTGACCCATGTCTCTTCTGGTCTTGGGATAAGAGACTGATGTTTGTTCCAAATTGTGCACTGATTTGTAATATAAACATCTATATATGCTGAAATGTAATGAAGGCTACATAACTCGTTTTATTTTGTTGTGACCTAAAGTTGATTGCTGAGATAAAAGCAGAGTATCAATTCTCTGTGTGACAGGGCTTTTGCAACAGCAGCCTCAAAGCAATAGGAAAACAAAAGATCCTTTTTCTTTTGTATTAAAATTAATAAAACACAACAGGCAGTTTTTAAGCACACTTAAGTAAATTACAAATATTAAAAATACAAACTACAAGTAAGCTACATACATTATAAGTAATGTAAAAGTAAACTACATGCATTAAAAATAAGAACTGGCCCAGACCAGAAACACGTAATGCAAGAAATGTTTTTGCTCCAAATTTTTACTAAGGTAAAATTACAGTTGAGCTCCCATAAGCCCAAAACATACTCCCATCCCAGATGAAAGCAAGAAATTTTGTAAGCATCACAAGGAAACCTGTTCTTATGAGATTTCTAGTATTGATTTCCAGGCCAAATAGACTTGGAAATATTTGGATAAGCATGAAAATGTTTGCGTGTTTATTCGAAAGCAACATAACTTACAAATACTTTGTCATTATCCTGTATAGTTATAAATAAACAAATAAAAGTAACTACAAAGCCTTTGGGGAGTTGTGGGTGCATAATAAACTGTCAACATTCCATGCTGAGGCAGCAGAACATTGGAACCATTTTCCAGAATTTTCTGTATTACATTTACAATATTTTATACAATAAAATCACTCCTTTATCAGCTCATTCTAATTCAGATCATTTTTATCACTACATTGACATATTCTCTTTCTCTTTGTATGTGTGTTATTTGCATCTTCAAAGTTAAATAAACAGTGAGGAGAAGAGTATAAGGAAAGAATTTAATATTATTCTTATCCCCTTTTTTGTCTTGTATGTCACTTACATTTGTTATCAGTATCATCAAATCCTGATTAAGTAATTATCACAATAACAACATACCAATCAACTTGGATCACGGCCCCACTGTGCAAGACATTTTACATTGTTAAATCCTTCATCCAAGGATCTTACAATCTAAATAAATAATGAAATATTTCTGCATTTCTATTGCTGTGGTATATCTATTATTTTCATAATGAACTTCTATAGTGTAGCTCTATGTCCCTCTTTTGGTGGCTGGACCACACTAAAGTTCATGAGTTTGCTCTGACTGTAAAGTGAACTAAAGTGAGTCTTATTTCAAACAGTACAGGCTCATGCTTTAAATCTAGAGATCCCAGGTTCAATCTCTGCTGTTCATAGCCCATCCAAGGTTGACACATTACAGAGACCAAGTCACAGTAACATAGCATGGGAAGGGACTTCCATAGGTTATCTAGTCCAATCCCCTGTATTGGGGCAGAACTAAGTATTATCTAAACCATCCCCAATGAGTGTTTTTCTAACCTGTTCTTAAAAGCCTCCAGCCTCTTGAGGTAATTTGTTTAGGTGCTTAACAACCCTTACAGTTTTCTCTAATGATTAATCTAAGTTTCCTTTCCTGGAATTTAAGTCCATTACTACTTGCCCTGTCCTCAGTGGTTAAGGAGAGCAATTTATCACCCTCATTTTTATAACAACCTTTCATGTATTTGGAGACTTATGTCCCCTTCTCCAGATTAAACGAAACCATTTTTTTTTCAATCAGTCCTAGTAGGTCATGTTTTCTAGAGCTTTAATCATGTTTTTGCTCTTCTCAGGACTTTCTCCAATTTGTCCAAATCTTTGCCAAAGTGTGGTGCTCAGAAGCACACACACTATTTCAGGTGAGGCCTTACAAGTGCTGAATAGAGTGGAAGAATTATTTCTTGCTGCTCGTGTTAATACATCCCAGAATGTTAGTTTTTTTTTGTGAAAGTATTACATGACTGAGTTATTTATTTGTGATCCACTATAACTCCTGAATCTTTTTCCACTGTGCTCCTTCCCAAGCAGTCATTTCCCATTTTGTATTTGTGCACTTGATTATTTCATGTTAAATGTAGAATTTCATCCTAATTGCTTCAAACAATTTCTCCAGGTTGTAAGAATTATGTTGCATTCTAATTCTGTTCTTCAAAGGGTTTGCAGCCCTGCCCAAGTTTGTATTGTCTGAAAACTTCATAAGTATACTCTCTTTGCCATTATACAAATCCCTTTTGAAACTATTGAATAGAAATGGACCCAAAAAAGACAACTGGGAGACCCCACTCACTATGCCTTTCCAGCTCAGTTGAGATCCATTGATTAGTCTCCAAATATGGTTTTCCAGCCATTTGTGCGTCCCTCTTACAGTAAGTTCACCTATGCTATATTTCTCTGATTTATTACATCATGTGATACACTAACAAAAGCCTTCATTATATACATCACATCTAGTGCTTCCCCCATCCAAATCTGAGAGCAAGGACTCATTAAGATATGCTGGTGTTTGTTCGTTCATTTACAATTTAAGAAATATTCTATATTATATATTGACAAATGTATAAAATATAGAAGAATAGAAAAGGAGCTTATTCCATAGTATTATACATAGCTGTATTTTTATAAGAGTTATTGGTGATGACAATATAAACAACAATAGGAAATCTTGAGTATTGTGTATGTGCCAGAAGAACTGTGAAATAAAAATGCATTTATGCCTTTATAATGTGTGCCATTGAGGGAGCATATAAATTTTAATGTTTTATAGCACTTAGGCACCAAGAAAAAATACAACCTCAATATCATCATCACCATATTTATCCAACAATTTAAAATACTTACTGCTTCTCAATTCTTCTGTTTGATTTATCTCCTCTATGCTTCCCTTTTTGATTATCTGACACTCTTTCCTTTACAGGTACTTTAGAAAACTCTTTGCTATAGCACTGTAATTGTTTGTGACATTTTCTGTCTGAGCCAGATGGCTGAGCTCAAGCAAAGCAGCTGAAGAAAGTAGTGGTTATACCTTATGGGCCATACCATCCACTAGTGGAAACTGGCATAGCTCCATTAATTTACAAAATGTAAACAAAAATGGGATTCATTAATATTTTCATACACAAAGCAGGGGAGGTTATTCCAGTGCTGTCTGTGGAGGATCAAACTATTGTTTGTGAATCCCGAAAACTTAATAGATTTTAGCCCACATTATTATGAATCCAAAAATTTGTGCTGCATGTAGACTACTCATTATTTGCTAACACTATTATTCTCTGGTTTCAAAAATACTGGGGGATAAAAAACAACAGCATCTGACTTAAATGATCTATCACACATCGCAAAAAATAAACAATAATTTGGCAATCTGCAAAAAAAAAAAGGCTGAAATTTGTTTACATGAATTATTTGGCAGATGCTTACTAATAAAGATTACAGCCAAAGATTTTGGGATTGGTTCTCAAATAATTCACACACGTATACATACAAAAAGAGGCAAGTAAATTCATCAGTTTATTTATTTATAGCAAATAAACTGACCAGTTCTAAACAACAGCAGTGCCAGCTATGTTCTGACTCCAGCATTTTTATAACTGGTAATTATGTAAGAAACTGATAAAAAATGCTGCTTGATTTTTTTATTTTGAATACCATAGGTGAACTTGCAGTGTTGACAGTTAAAAACAATATCTTGGGCCAGATCCTCAGCTGTCATAAATCAGGAAAGTGGTACTGACTTCAAGAGTGCCTCCATCATTTGAGGATCTGAATCTTGTTTTTACTTACAAACAGAGCACATTTCTTATGGAAAGCCTTGGGGGATAAACACAATGGAACACGAGCATGTCCTTACAGAGTTTCTCCTAACAATCACACTTCAGAAACGTCATGCTAAAGTAATATTGAAGTTCTCAAATTTTTCATAATTGAACTGTATGTTTTCCACTATCATTGTTATTCAAATTCTTAGAACACACTTTTACACAAATGCATATAATCCAGTTGCACAAATCCAGACTACCATAGGCAAGGCATAAAAAGACAGAGCACACCAAGCAACTCAGCAACAGCATTTATTGTCCCTTAGATTTAAAGTGGGTGTTTCTTTTATAGTCCCTTGAAATTTTATCTGTTCCCTGCTTTCTGTTGTATGTGTGGTCTATTACATCAGTAACAATTTAGCAGCAAACAAGGTTAGTTTTACAGTAATCTATGTTCAGAAAAATTCTAATGATAAAAAATGTGCTTCGCAAATAGTATACAAAAACCTTAACAGATGTTTTCTAGTGCTCTGTAATCAAGGATTGTTTAAAATTTAAATCCAAAGTGACAGTACCAAACATCCTGACATATAAGCAATTACCAATGATGCAAAAGGAAATTAAGAACAAACAGTACAGTAAATGATTCTTCCTTGTGTTCAGAATAAAATGCTATATACTAGTTGTTCAGAAAATACCTAGTAAATGGTGTTTAAAAAGAAAATCAAATCTTAAATTGGCTTAGTTTCAAACAAAGGTCAAAATCGTCAGAGTTTGAGAAGATATTGTTGCATTTGGGGAAAATGTATGTTTCTGTAGGATGTTAAAAATTGGGAATAACGGCATCTTGGTATAGCCACCGAGGAAGTCAGAGGAGAATCTTATTCTGTTCAGAAAGTGATAACTAAGTAGGCAAAAATATGTAACATGAACAACTGATCTACAGAACAGAGAAAGAAATATTATCGTAGCCCTATAATCTATACACATGCAAACTCTACATTTGATTGATTTTTAGAGAATACAATTTTACAGGCACACCTATTAAGTACTATTTTATTTCTACACTCATTTTGCACCCCATATATGTATGCAAATACTTTATCTCTAAATTTTAAGTATTATTTTTAGGTTAGTTACTAATTTGATATTGTGGTTCAATTCAGGTAGTGAATTGATTTCTCTGGAATTTTACTATGAGAATCTTTACACTATAGAAGATTGTAAACCCTTTTTTAAAAAAGAATTTGTGTAGCAAAGTTAACACAAAAGCTCTTTGCAACTTGTCTCCCACAGACAGCACAAAAGAAATTCATAAGGAATATATTCTTTAAAACTTAATAATTTTCCAGTAGCAATACTGGGGGGAAAATATGTTGTAATTTGTCACATTGCTCACATAAGAAATTATTCCCGGGAATCTCACACTCATTCTGTGCATCACAATCTCAGCATGATTCAACAATGTGATGTCATTGCTAAAAAAAGCAAATGCAATTTTGAGTTGCATTAACAGAGGCATAGCACGCAAGTCATGGGAGGTAATAGTTACGCTCTACTCAGTGCTGGTTATGCCTCAGCTGGAGTACTGTGTCCAATTTTGATCACCGCTGTATAAAAAGGCTGTAGCAAAACTGGAATGAATCCAGAGCCAAGTAACAAAGACTTTCAAGGGAAGAAATTCAATCCATAAGTGCAAAGGTTGTAAGAACTGGTTATGTTCGCTATGGAAAAGAGGAGATGAAAGAGGGGCATCACAGCAGTCTTCAACAACTAGAAAGGTTTCTATAAAAAAAGATGGATAAAAATTGTTCTTTTGCCACAGAAGGCAGGACAAGAGACAAAGGTTCAATCTACAGCATAGTAGATTTAAATCTAGGTTGTCCAACTCATAGGCCAGAGTCTGATTTGCTGAAGGCTGCTATCTGGCCTGCCAGGGCAAAGGAGCAGTCCCTCCCTTCCAGCCCCATGCCAGCAGGCCAGGTACAGCAGCAGCCCCTCCACCCCCCAAGACACCCCAAGCTCAACAGTAACCCCTCCTTTTCAACCTCATGCCAGCTGGTCAGCTGCATGCAGCAGCACCACCTCCACTGCTGAGCCCAGCAGCAGCCCTTCCCTTCCAGTCCTGTTGACTTCAGTGATCCAGTGCAGCAGCACCCGTCTACCTGGCTGCGTGCAACAGCAGCCACTCTGCCCCAAACCAGCAGGATGCAGCAGCAGACCCTCTCTTCTAGCTCCCCACTCCCAAGCTGGCCCCAGCAGCCTATTCCCTCCATCCCTGAGTCCCCCCAGACTCAGGTCAGTTGAGCTCAGCAGTAGTCCCCCACCCCAAGCCAGTCAAGTAGATGACTAACTTTTCCCCTCCAGCCGTTTCAAGCAGGGGTTAAGGTAAGTCAGAATACCGCAGAACACAGTTCCAGGGCCCACAAATCTGATGGGCCGGAGTTACAGGGCCCAAATTCCAAAATCTAGAAAAATCAGGCCCACACATGCATGAAAGGAGCCCAGACAATACAGGAAGGGGGCCCCGAGATTAGGAAGGTTCCGAGGCCCATCAAATTTTACTTTAACCACTGGTTTCAAGCTCACTGGATTCACATCTGAAAAAAAATTGCAATGTGGCCCCTCCCATGAAAAGGTTGGACATCCCTTATTGAGTTTAAATTCCAAGAAAAACTTCTTAACTGTAAGAACAGGAGGACAGTGCAAGAGGCCACTAGGGAAGTCACTGGATCTCCTTCATTGGAGGTTTTCGAAAAGAGGCTAGATAGCCATCTGTTTTGAATGGTTTACCAGGGCTGAGCCTGATTGTGACTCACTCACATGATCCAAACCACAGCCCAGGGGAACAGAGAAAGAGCTCCAGCCAATCCCAGCTCAGCTCTGCTGTGGTTTGCCAACCAACCAGAGTCTCAGTCACAGCAGGCTAGGGAGGCTCTGGAAAGCCCTTGCACCACCCCAGCTACCCCAACTGTTCACTGTCAGTCAGCATGTCAGTCTCCATCTTTGAAGGTGTTTAAGGCCCGGCTGGACAAAACCATGACTGGGATGGTTTAGTGGGAATGGTCCTGCCTCTGGCAGGGGGTTGGACTAGATGACCTATGAGGTCCCTTCCAACCCTATGATTCTATGATTCTATGCTAATTTGATTAAGAGTTCATTGCACGACTCACAAATAAGACAGGAAAGAGTAGCAGGGGCCCCCGTGGGAACCAGCCAATCAAAGGCCAGCATGCTGAGTGACTGACAGTGAGTGGGTGGAGAGGGGGGAGGTAGGATCCCAGCCTGCCTGTGGCTGTCACTGTTAAAGACTGATTGTCTGCCACTGTGTGGTAGGGGCAGTGGAAAGGGAATGGGAAAGGCTGTCCAGGAACTGCCCAGCAGGAGGGGGTCTGAGAGCCAGTGTGAGGAAGGGGAACCTACAGGGCAGAGAAAAGGGAAGGTGCCCAAGTCTGTGGGCTTAAGGAGAGGAAAGGGGAGCCCATGATGCTCTGAACATGGCAGGGGAAAAGTTGGGGAGCCTCTTTGGACACATGGCCCTCATCGGGTGTCCTGCCCTCCAGTGTGGCCCCCACAATGAATGAGTCTGAAACCCCTGACTTAAACACTAAAATTCCTGCATCTTGGAAGAGGGTTAGACCAGGTGACTTCTGCAGTCCATTTTCACCCTATTTTTCTATAATACAAAATGCTTAAATGTATCTTTACTGCTCTTAAAAAAATCAGCTCTTTTCTGCTTCTAGTCTACTGCATCTTTCAGTAGCTTTGTTTCTATTCATTTGAGTCTTTGCACCAAGTTCAGTAAAAATTTAGCTCTGTTCCACCTGTCTTTAAAGTGTATTTAGGGTGGAATTTTTAAAGTTGTTTAGATCTATCAAGTGTCCAATTCTCTGATGTAGTAATTCTTTGGGGAGGGGGCAGAGCCGGCTCGAGCCATAAGCCAATAAGACCCTGGCTTGGAGTGGCACAGCTTAGGGGCGCCACGGCGCCGCACCAGGAACAAGGCAGGCCGGCCTATGGGTCAGATCATGCTCCCTCATCCCGCCTCTGGGTCGGCGTTCCCCACCCCCAAGGCAGAACAATGGGCCCAGGGGAGGGGTGGGAGAGCAGAGGGCCGGCCCAGAGGTGGGATGAGGGAGCAGGGTCCACCCCATGGGCTGACTCACCCTGCCCCCAGACCAGCTGCTGCCCGCCCCCAGGGCTGGACGAATCAGCCTAGAGTGAAGGCAGGGTCCCACTCCCCCAGGTGGCACAAAAGAAAAAGCCGCCTCAGGGCACCAGAGCCCCTTTAACCAGCCTGGGAGGTGGAAGAGAGTATCTAAAACCAATTCTTTCTGCATTACAAGGCATGTTTGTTTCATGTTGCCATAAATTCATTCACCCAAAATATCACCTTGCCCATTCAGTATTTCCAGAAACAGAAGAGTAATGGGCTAGGTGTAATATCAATAATCACTGAAGAAAGCCATTTTATTAACTGCACATATTATTATTAGTGGATGCCTCTCATGGTGTAAAAATCTTTATAGAGATTTCAGAGGTTTCAAGACAAAAGCTATTGTAGTTTTAGAAATACTTTATAGGCTGCTTGACAGTGAAAGGGCAACTAGACTATAAACAAAGCATTTAGAGGCCAGGGTAGTAGTAAGAAAAGAGAGTTTTTTACGACCTAGCCGAAGTCTGGAGCAGTATACTAAAGTGTGCTAATAGGATTGGAAGTATGGAAAATATAAAAATACAACACCAAACAGTACTTGGGTTCAAATATGTAATTCTACAAACAAATAGAAGGACAATGGTTCACTAGGTAAGGAGGATATTTTGGAAGACAAAGATAAAAGGAGTCTGAGAAATGCAGTTAATCTTTATAGGTTTATAAAAATACACCTGAAATAATACTTAGTATGGAGATAAGTAAGACAATGCAGTGTGTGTTTAGTAAACAAAAATATGCTTTATTGAATATCTAAGGGCCAAGAGAAGAAAGACAATCAAAAGTATGCTGATAAACTTCAAAGAGTTGTAAAAAATTAATAAGAAAGGCTAAACTAGCTAATAAAGCTAGCAGATAAGTCATGACATATAGTAAGACATTCTTTTATTTATTTACCTGTAGGAAGCAAACATGCAAATAGATAGAAAAGGCCACACAAGAGCAAGTATGAACAGTCAGGAACTGAGAAGCCTAAGTACATTTGCACACTCAATAAGATGATCTTGGAACTAATATACAAGAGATTGAGATATACATTTAGGAAAAGAAAGTGAAACATTAAAAGTCTTTTCTACTGTGCATTGAACAGGGAATCAAGGCAATTAGAATTATACAAAGCAGCGAAAGCTCCAGGCTCAGAGGGATTACATTTTAGAGTTCTGTGAAAACCAGTATGAGAAATAGGAAAGCCACTAGCAAAGTTTAATAGCACACTAAGGGCAGAAAGCACCAGAGGGCAGTTAATGTCATACCGATGTTTAAGAATGGAACTAAAGAGAACACATAAAAATCTAAAAACCCATCAGGAAGATATTGGACAAAGGGAAAAACTGAACTGAGTTAGGTTATAAAAATACTAATGTGCAACTGAGAAAAAGACAGTCAGCATCATTTTATCCAGTGACGTTCATGATTGAATTAATAAACAAGGATGAAACAGTGGATATCAAGTCTTCAGATTTCAGGCAGATCACAAAACAAACTGGATAACGATTAAGTTTTAAAATCAGGCCTCTGTTTCTCTGTGTACCACTTCACATGTTTTTTCTCTGCACAATCAGTGTTACATGTAAATAACAGAATCTTCTGATGCATGTCACTTAAATCCAAAGATATCTTACTAATGCAAAATCTAATTATTAGAAAGGAAAGTTACTCTTATAGCTAGGGCACAAGAGTGGAATTCATAAAATCACACTTCAGTGTCTGGCTCTGCCACAAACTTCTTGTGTGATACTGAACAGATCACTTAGACCCTCATTCAGAAAAGTGCTGAAGGGCTAATTTTTCACTATACCCTAGATTCTGCAAAACATGTAATCATGTGAATCATCACATCAACTTCAATGAGATTTACATAACATATGCTTACATGCTTTGTAGAATTAGAATACAATTAACCATGCCCTTAAGTATGAATTTAATTAAATGTGTTGCTGTATTGGAGCCATAATCTATGTTTCAGTTCTTTTCCTTTCCTTTACCTTAAAAAAAAAAAAAAAAAAAAAAGCATCAGGCAGGTCGGATGTAAGACCATATGTTTGTCATCCAAATGTTGTAATTTCATTGAAGCACAGACTATGTGTCACGATGTGTATGTACAACTTCTAGCCTAACAGGCTCCCTCCCATCTCATTTGGGGTCCGTAGGTCCTGTTGTGATAGTAAGCAATAATTTGCATGCACAAATTATTGGGCATGTCACTTTGTTCACACACAATTGGAGACTTGGCCATGGATGACTGGGCCATGAAGTCAGGAAATATTGTTTGGGTTAGTGGAGGGGAAACTAATGAAAATAATACAAAACTGACTGAGTCATGAAAAGAGAATGGCAGTTAAACAAAACAGTAGGGAGTGATCAGAGGTGACAAGCAGGCATCACTTTTGTACACACTAAATTTAAGCATGAGCTGTTTGTAATTTAAAAGCTGTCTAAATTTAATGCAACACAAAATTATGGTGGTGAGATAATACATGGAAACAGAACAAATTAATTATTTTAATAGATTTAGCTTATGGGCTGATAAATTGCTCTCACAGTTTAATTCACAGAAGTAAAAGGTAATGATAAGACCAGAAAGAAAATATCACAAAGACTAAAAGAAAAGGAGTCACAAAACAAAGTACATTCAAAAAAAAAAAAAAAAAAAGATTCCATGTCATTATGGATAATATATTAAAACATTATAATCATTTGCATAACATTTTAACACCATTGTTGTTTCCAGGCAATAGCAGGACCTAAGAAATGTTTCCATCAGACAAACTGTTGCAGTAACTAGACTTATGTAAACATGTGGTTTCCAAAAAAAAAAAAGTGTCACAACTGACAACCAACATTTTCCCTGATTTAACTGGTAAACCTAATATAAAAACAAAGCTACCAATAGAACTATCCGTTAATAGAGCCATTTGGTGACAAGTAAGAAGGGGTTACTTACCTGTAACCGGTGTTCTTCGAGAGGTGTGCTCCTGGCCATTCCACCGTAGGTGTCTGCACGCCCCGTGCACGGCACGCCGGAAACTTTTCCCTAGAGTACCCATAGGGTCGGCCGTAGCGCCTCCTGGAGTGGCGCCGCCACCGCTCCCTATGTAAGCGTCGGCCGACCCCGCCCCTCCTCAGTTCCTTCTACCCCACTGTCTGAGGGGAGGTTAGGGAGGGATTGGAATGGCCAGGAGCACACCTCTCGAAGAACACCGGTTACAGGTAAGTAACCCCTTCTTCTTCTTCGAGTGCTGCTCCTGTCCATTCCACCGTAGGTGAGTAACTAGCCTTACCTTGGAGGTGGGAGACATCACAGACAGACAGCTTGCAGCACTGCCCTTCCCACTGCCGCGTCCTGCCACGCTTGCTGGGTGATGGCGTAGTGCTGCGCGAGGGTGCGCAGGGAGGACCACGTCGCCGCCCTGCATATGTCTACTAATGGGACTCCCGCTAGAAATGCCGTTGAAGCCGCTTGGGCCCTCGTCGAATGGGCCGTCGACCTTGGCAAGCGTCTACCTCCCAGCGTGTAGCATTCCTTGATGCAAGCCTTAATCCAGGAGACGATCCTCTGTGTAGACACCGGCTGGCCTTTTTTGTAGTTCGCCACTGCCACAAAGAGCTGGGGGGTCTTGCGAAATGGCTTTGTTCTTTCTATATAGAAGGCGAGTGCCCTGCGCACGTCCAGGGAATGGAGGCACCGCTCCTCCTCTGACGCATGGGGTTTTGGATAGAAAACAGGTAGACAAATGTCCTGGTTCACGTGGAAGTGTGACACCACCTTGGGCCTGAAGGACGGGTGAGGGCGCAGTTGCACCTTGTCCTTAAAAAACAGAGTGTATGGTGGCTCCGCTACCAAAGCACGCAGCTCTGATACCCTCCGAGCTGACGTGATGGCCACCAGGAACGTGACCTTCCACGATAGGTATAACAGTGAGCATGTCGCCAATGGCTCGAAGGGTGGTCTGGTGAGTCACGACAGGACCACGTTTAAATCCCACTGGATCGTAGGCAGTTTCACCACTGGGTACAGCTTCGAGAGGCCTGTCAGGAACCTTTTCACCATGGGGACGGAGAAAAGTGCGCTATGCTCGGAGTTTCCGCGGAAAGCTGCGATCACCACCAAGTGGACCTTCAGGGATGACAATGACAGCCCAGTCGACTTCAAGTGCAATAAATAGTCCAGTATGCAGTGAATTGAGACCAACGCTGGGTCCTCCCTGTTGATCCCGGCCCACTAGCAAATCTGCGCCACTTAGCTACATAAGTAGACCTTGTGGAGGGTTTCCTGCTGCCACGCAGAACCTCCTTAACCAGGGAGGAGCACAACTGCTCGCTGACCGTCAACCATGAAGGTACCACGCATGAAGGTGCAGGGCCTCCAGGTTGGGGTGGAGGAGTCGCCCCTCATCCTGGGTCAACAGGTCCGGCCTGAGGGGCAGTCGAACCGGCCTGCCCCTGGACCACCGCATCAGAGCCGAAAACCAACACTGTCTTGGCCACGCCGGGGCGACCAGAATGATCCTCGCCTTCTCCTCCTTTATCTTCCACAGCACTCTGGGAACTAGCGGTGTTGGAGGGAACGCATACAGTAACCCTTCCAGCCCCCAGTGGATTTCGAAGGCGTCTGCCCTCGAGCCGGGGCTGCGCCCCCGGAAGGAGCAAAAGTTCTGACATTTTGCATTGAGCTCTGAGGCGAACAGGTCTAGATGGGGATAACCCCACCTCCAGAAAAGTGACTCCGACACCTCCGGGTAGAGAGACCATTCGTGGGTCATAAACCTCCGGCTCAGCTCATCTGCCATGGAGTTCTGGAGACCCGGTATATACGATGCCACTGGGCTGATCTTGTGGCGAATGCAGAACTCCCAGAGGCTCATGGCTTCCTGGCACAGGAGACGTGAGTGCGTACCGCCTTGCTTGTTTATATAGAACATTGCGGTGGTGTTGTCGGTACGCACCGACACCGTTCTGCCCCGAAGATGCTCACGGAACACCTCGCACGCCAGCTGCACTGCTCTGAGCTCCTTTACATTGATGTGTAGCCCAGAGTCCGCATCCCTCCACAGGCCCTGTGTCTTGAGGCCGTTGAGGTGCGCTCCCCAGCCTACATCCGAGGCATCTGTTGTCAGATGAAGCAAAGGTTGGGGAGGCAGGAATGGAACCCCTGAGCACAGGTTGGTCCCACAACTCCACCAACAAAGTGCCTCTAGCACAGGTGCGGGCACGGTGACCATAGTGTCCAAACTGTCCCTCATCGGGCGAAACACCCCCGCCAACCACAGTTGGAGCGGTCGCATGCGCAGGCGGGCGAAGGGAACCACGAAGGTGCAAGCTGCCATGAGGCCCAGCAGTCAAAGGCATTCTTGTGCCAATACACGGGGAAATTTCGTTAAGGACTCCACCGCCTGCTTGATGGTTTGGAAGCGGGCGGAGGGAAGGCTTGCCCTTGCAGACGACGAGTCGAGGACCGCTCCTATGAACTCTATCCGCTGTGAGGGAATGAGCACCGATTTCTGAACGTTTATCAGCAGTCCCAAGCAATCGAACATGGACTGCGTCAACCTCAGATGAGATAGCACCTCCTGACACGACTTGCCCATGACCAGCCAGTCATCCAAATATGGGAAAAGGGTGACCCCCTTCCTTCTGAGGTACGCTGCTACTACCGCAAGGCACTTGGTAAATACCCGCAGAGCTGCGGAAAGGCCAAAGGGCAGCACCGTGAATTGTAGGTGTTTCTGGTCGACAACGAAGTGTAAAAACCTCCTGTGCCGTGGGTTGATTGCGATGTGGAGGTACGCATCTTGAAGGTCAAGGGTGGTGAACCAATCGCCCGGATCCAGAGGCGGAACAATTGAGGCTAGGGACACCATCTGGAACCGAATTTTCCGGAGGAACCGGTTGAGGCGTCTCAAATCTAAAATTGGCCGACCAGGCGTTAAACAGATAGCGGCTGAGAATAGCCTGTTGGTTGGCTATTCTTAGTTGCAACCCCCCGTAGAGTAGACCTTACGGCCAAAAAGGTCCAGCTTCTTGTCGTCCTTGGATTTGGGGGTCGAACCAGGACGACCTTGTCTCTCCCGCTCATTCGCTGTGGCTACCACCAATGAGCTGGGGGTGGGGTGAGAATAAAAATGTTCGTAGCCCTTAGAGGGCACAAAATACTTCTTCTCAGCCCGTTTTGCTGTAGGGGGAATCGAGGCTGGGGTATGCCAGAGAGCCTTGGTCGTCTTTTGCACCGTTTTGATAAAAGGCAGAGCCACCTGGGCCAGGCCCTCTGGGAGTAGAATATCCACCATGGGGTCGGCGTCCTCTGTGATCTCCTCACCCTGAATGTTTAACCCGGAGGCTACTCGGCGGAGCAGCTCCTGATGAGCTGTAGTATCATCTGGAATAGCCAAGGGCTTGGCCCCAGCCACCGCCTCATCCGGTGGCGAAGAGGATGACTCCTCAAGATCCAGACCCCCCAACAGCACCCTGGACCTCATGCTACGGCCGCCGCTGGTCAGGCTGGCCCGCTCTTGGTCGTCCCTTAAGGATTCAACCTCTGACGTCTCCCCGGTACCGGGGGGAGCGCCCAGCGCCGCAGATGGAGGAGGCCTGATGCCCGAACTCGGTACGGGGGTCCCTGAACCAAAGGCAGGTCCTTGTTGGACGGCCCAAGGAGTCCAGAATGGCCACTGCATCCCGGGCTGCCACGCTGACCACTGGGGGTGGAATGGTGGTACCGCAGGGCCTTGTTGAGGCTGTGTACTCAGTTCTTTGTGTGAGCCCCGCGGTGCCGGTTCTTCTCCTGAGCTCAACGATGGGCTGGATCGAGGTGACCAAGGCGGTGCTGATGAGGATTGTACCAGGGAACGGTGCCGGCTCTCGTCTGTACAACCGTGGTGTCCACGAAGTGGAGATGCCCGGTGCCGTGTGGAAACTGGAGAACGGAAGCGGGGAGCCCCGGCCGCAGCTATTACTGAAGGCGGCACCAGTGAACGGTGCCATTGATCCGCAGACGGTACCCAGCTTCGCCCCCAGCCAGTCGCAAGTGGAGTCGGCTTCCCCCGAGAAGGTACCCGCCCCGGCACCGGACCTACAGCCGGTGCCAGCGGTGCCGATTGGCTCGACAGAGCCTGCACCGCCGCGAACGCCTCAGGCATGGCCAACAGGGTCAACTCCTCTCCCAGGATATCTCTGGTAGGCGAGGACGACGACACCGGGCTGAGCGGTCTCTCGGGACGGTCATGCTCGGAAGCCGGAGACAGGGAGATGGGACGACCGACTGGCTCTGAACAGAGTCCTTCCCCGGCGCCGCCCGGCGTGGTGAGCGCCCCCTGTCCATCTGCTTCTTCTTCGGCGGTACCGGTGAAGCCGACCGGCGCCGGGACTCACGGTGCGACTTTTGGCGGTTAGGCTTCGGTGCCGCTGACGGTGCCGAGGACGCCGGCGCACTGCGCACCGACGCTGCCGTGTTGTCCGAGTCACCGGGTGCCGGACAAAGGGCCTCCTCCATCATGTGGAGCTTCAGCCGCTGCACCCTTTCCTTCTGGGTCCTGAGCTTGAAGCCCCTGCAAATCTTGCACCTTTCAACAAGGTGAGTCTCGCCCAGGCAGAGTAAGCAGTTGCCGTGCGGGTCGTCCACTGGCATGGGCTTCCTGCATTGCCCGCAGGTTTTAAAGCCTGGCATAGCCCGGCCCCGGGCCCGGGGCGGTCTCTTACTATCTAACTCTAACACTAACTAAACTAAACTAAACTAACCACAAAACAAGAAAGCTTGAGTACTCCGAATAACACTGGCCATGTGCAAGTCGCTCGAGGCCAAGGAATGTTCCAGCGACCGACAGGGCGGTTAGAAGAAACTGAGGAGGGGTGGGGTCGGCCGACGCTTACATAGGGAGCGGCGGCGGCGCCACTCCAGGGGGCGCTACGGCCGACCCTATGAGTACTCTAGGGAAAAGTTTCCGGCATGCCGTGCACGGGGCGTGCAGACACCAATGGTGGAATGGACAGGAGCAGCACTCAAAGAAGAATTTTGCATTCTGTAATTTAGTTGCAAAATCAAAATAACAATGGTGCCACTAGTGTTAGGCACACAAGGCACAAGCTCTGGATGCACCAAAGAGTGCCCCAAGCCTCGTCTGGGAGCTGGAACCAGTGGGACCATTTTAAATCTCCCATCTGCTGTGCTCCCAAGCACATCACCCAGGGTGGAGCAGTACAGGAAATATAAAGGACAGATCAGCGTCTGCTTCCACTGCTCCAGCAAGGGTAGGTGCTAGATGAGGAAGGCCTGGGAGCTGAGAAAGGGCCAGGTCTGGGATGGCAGGAGAAGGAATGGGAGGCCCCAGAAGTGGTGTTCAGGGGACCACCAGGAGCAGCATGAAGGCCCCATGGGATGTCCCCAGGAGTGGCATGGGACCGCCTGGGAGCAGCACCAAGAGTGACAGAGACCGCCAGGAGCAATGTCCAGAACAGCACGAGGGCTGGGTGGGGAATTTCCAGGGACAGTGCTGGAAGCAACATGGAGCTGAGCAAGGGGCCTGTGCCCTGAATCATTTTTTTTTGCAGAGCAACACTCCTGCTAACCATGACGTATTTTGTTTCTTTTTATTTTTAGTGCTACATGAGCCAGTGTTGCCAAAAGCAGAACTGTAGTTAAATAAAACAAACTTTAATTTTCATTTTAAAAACTACTTCAGTAATGAGAGTAACTGCCTTACCAAATTGAAATACAACCCTGAACCTTTCATCTCCTGACCTTTGACCCCTAGAAAAGCCCTGGTAACTAGAACAAAAAGATTTTTACCCCATTTGATGGGCATTTGGAGACCCGTATGAAATGAGTTGATAGACCAACTCCCAGTGGACAGGTATAGGATCCATATCACACAAAATACCACAATGTTTGGAACTAATTAATATCTCTATTGACAGTCTCAACAGAAACCACAAGGATTAACCCAGCCTGAAAACAACTAAACAATTGCTTCCCAAATGTGACCCCTCTCAATCAGAGTTCAAGAACACTAGGGAGGCAGATTACCAAAGTTTGTCTTACCTGTTCTGTAGCTATGTAGACGGGCTCTTTCTCATGGTCTGTCAATTCAAAAACTTTTTATTAAATCTATAGATACATTAAAATAATTATGCCACATTTGTTTTCTTTTATTAGAGTATTTCCATGAGCTCTTTGTCTTTTATTTATGCATACTGCATGTTGATGGATATTGTGCCCGATACTAGAGACAAAGAGGGAACTGGCTTTTTGAAAACTTACATGGCAGTTCCCAAAACACATACTGCCAATTGTGTCTATATGGAAGAGCACTGAATGTATAAGTAAGTAGTATACCTTTGTTTAGTGATCCAGATTCTCTTGCTAGAGGATGAATTGAAGAGGCACCCAGAATGAGAAGCCTCATTTTCTTGATTTTACAGTTCTCCATTTATGTCCTTCCCTTCTTTTACATCTTATAAATATCCCTTCCCCACTCATCATCAGCTGTTTGCATGGACATACCAATTGGTAAGAACAGCTGAACAGTACATACTACAATGTATTTTTAGCCATTATTTTAAATATGCTGATATATAAACTCTACCTAAAAACCTGTCAATAGTACTTTTTATAGAAACTCATTTTGGTACCAAAAGAGCATTTAAAAAGTTCAAGTTAGCTGAATGAAGCAGATGTTTACATTGGTACACAAAGGGACTTCAGTATTATATTATTGCCTGTACTCTGCTTCAGACTCTTACAAAAAACTGAGTAATTCCCAATTGGTTGGAATAGTCAGCAACTTGTTTGATAAGATAACCAAGCACAGTTGCATTTTTGATTTATAGCCCTAAAATATGTAGAGTTGCTTCATTTTGTTACACTACTTCTGAATTGTCAAGCCTAATATAAACAGAGATCAAATTAACAGATATTGTTCTTGACATCATCATTACACATGGGTTAAGATTGTCAGTAAAGATGATAAAATCCATGACATGTTTCTTTGAATCACAATCTTGGTTCTTTCTAGCTTTTCCCTTTATTACATATTTTATTTAAACATACAAATGTAAAAGCCCAACTTCCAGGAGGAAGCTTATGGCAAAGTCATTAGCTCATTAGACAGTTGCATGAAGTAAATGTGAGGCTTTAGGAAATAAGTAAACCCCATATGTATCTGAGAAAGAAAACTTCACCTTGAGTAAATTGCTTGTTATCTATCTATCTATCTATCTATAGATATAGATATAGATCTCCAACCAAAACCTCAGGTTGCCAAAGCTTATATTGTCACAGCAGAATGTGCTTCCATAAATTGTGGAGCTTCTGATTTACTTCTTAGATATGTTGAAAGTGACTTCAAGCATTTTATATAGAGAAAAGTTGCTCTGTGGGAATGAATTCATTTATAAGATGTTTTAATAATTGCTTTGTTAGAAAGAAAAGTCACCATTTGTAGTAGGCTGATTCAAAGAAAAGTGCAGTTTCCTAAAGGGAGAGCATGGCCGTTTAATTTAATTATCTTATTTCAGCTGGAGATGACTAAACGGAAACTTGTTTCTGAATTTAGGTTTTATTGAAACTGAACTCAAGTATGACTAGCAATATTTATGTCTACAGCAAACATGTTGTGCCTTCAGTGCTGTGAACATGGATTCATTACCTATCATATCAGCAACTGACAAAAGAAAGGGCTGTTGTTGCTAGTCTAAACCATTCAAAAGACTTATGCCAAATGATGGTTCTGTAAGGAATAGGTGGCTCTTCAATACTTGTCAGTTTCCAAAGGGATAGCCATGTTAGTCTAGTCCAGTAAAAAAACAACAAGCAGTTGTGTGGCACTTTAAGACTAACAGATTTATTTTT
>ML681966.1:10836129-10861002 GCA_007922195.1 Podocnemis expansa
AAAAATAAATCTGTTAGTCTTAAAGTGCCACACAACTGCTTGTTGTTCTTCAATACTTATCATGGCACAAAGTGACATAAGTACTCTGAGAGCAGTTGTAGGAATCACATCTTACTCTAATTTCCTAAGCACTTAGATATTTAGAGATGCAATCAAAAATAATTATAAATAAGAGTAGCCCATGCAGCCATTTTTTTCAGCTTCTGGTGCAATATGAAATTGTCTAAGGCAATTTACTTCAGTATTTTCAAATCTAAGCCTCGGTTGTGAGTAACTGGTGTTTGGCAGTGATTTCCTAAGAGACATGATCGTACAGATTTGAAGATAAAATCTCCTTCAGGCACTGTTGGGAAAGCATTTCATGGCAAGACCAGATTGTTATACAGTATTGTATTGCTTTTACTAAACCACTTTTGCTCCTGACCCTAAATTGGAAGCAGTGTTAGTTATAAATAATATCCATTTGAGACTGAGGATACGGGCTTTAGCAAACATTTAAAAATGAAAGTGAGCATGGTCTTCACAAGCTGCGACAACAGACGATTCAAAAGTTCTTAAGCTGCAACTACACTACACTACTCAGAGAGCACCTGCTCTCTGCAGTTACACAAAGGAGTTTTTCTTGTTCTTCCATACAGCAAACAACTGCTTTTTTCCCCAGCCTTCAAGGTGACATCTTCCACAGTTTAGAGCAGTTCTAAGATAAGACCTATTTTTAGTACTCCTTATAGCTAACTTAGTGTAGTTATGGCCATTACACAGTACATTAGTTTCTTCCAGGGGTGTTCTTAGCTATAAAGCAGGCTTGAGGCCTATCACACTTTATGATTTTAATGTAAAATACCTTGAGCCAGAAGACACTTTCAGTCCTTTCTGTTACATCTCTATTCCACAGTGCATCCCATTCTTTTCTTTTACATATAGCCACTTGCCTCTTTGCTTTATTCTGTTTTTAATAATTTTTTTCTGCTTCCTGTAATCTTTCATTTATATCAGACATTTTAGGAACTATTTGCAGTACCTGCACTACTGACTCCATTGAGTTAGAACCTTAGTTCCAAAAGAGTGAAAGCTAAGAATAGATGCACAAATGCCATGTGCATGTACAAAAATATTGAGAGATTTATAGAGTGCAAGGCCAGAAAGATCTATTAGATCAGTGGTTCTCATCCAGAAGTACCCCTGGGGCTGGCTCCCCAGATATCTGCAGGTTGATACATCAGCTCAGGTACATAGTCACCTAATTTTACAATGGGCTCCCTAAAAAGCACAGGAAAGTCAGTACAAACTAAAATTTCACACAGATTATTGCCTGCTTATACTGATCTATATGCTATACATTTAAATGTAAGTACAATATTTATATTTCAGTTGATTTATTTTATAATTATAGGGTAAATGAGAAAGTAAGTAATTTATCAATAATAGTATGCTATGACACACTTTTATTTTTATGTCTGATTTTATAAGCAAATAGTTTATAAGTGATGTGAAACTTGTGAGTTTGCAACACAAATCAGGCTCCTGAAAGGCATACAATAGTCTGGAAAAAGTTGAAAATTATTGCATTAGATCATCTGTTCTCACATTCTGTTTTTCACAGCCATTATATTTCTTCTTGCTTCCCTAATAACTTGTGCTTGCTATAGCTTATTTTCCAAAAAGAAATCCAGTCTTACCTGAAGACTCAAGAAATGAAGAATACAACACTTCCCTTGATAGTTTGTTCCAGAGGTTAATCACCTTTCCTGGTTAAAAAATGATTCTAACCTAATTTGGCTGGCTTTACAGCCTTGGTTCATGATATGCATTTTTCTGCTACATGAAAGAGCTCTTTGGTACTCATATTTTCTCCCCATGAAGATACTTACATAGTGGAATCAAATCACCTCTAAATCTTTATGAGAAGCTAAACAGATTGAGTTCTTTGTCTCTCACTATAAGACTTTTTCACCTGCACTGAAATATTTTTAGCTCTTTTCTGCACCCTCTCCTATTTTTCAACATCCTTTTAAAAAATGTTGGCACTAGAACTGGATACAGTATTCCAGAATCCGTCTACCCATTGCCCTATCGAAGTGAAAATAGCCTTCCTATTCCTGCTAACTTCTCTCTTTACGCATTCAAGTATCCCATTAGTCCTTTTAGTCATAGATTAGTCTAGGAGCTCGTGTTCAGTTTCTTCTCCACTATGAACACTTTTCCAAAGTCACAGGCGTCCACAATACAGTTAACCATTGTGTAGGCATAGCCTGCATTCCTTGTTAATGAGCCCAGTTTACCAAGCAAACGAGTTCACTTTGAGTAACTGCCTACCCTCATCATTATTTACCATTCTACCAATCCTCATGTCATCTGAAATTTTTTTCAGCAGTGATTTTATATGTATGTCCCACTCTTCGGTGAAAAAGCTGATCATCATGAGGCCTAGTACCAATACCTGCAGAACCCCACTAGATACAACTCCATTCAATAATAATTCCTTACTGACAACTGCTTTTGAAATCTGTCTGTTAACTAGTTCTTAATCCATTTACTGTGTAAGACATTGAATTTTTTAAAATCAAAATGCGGTGCAGCGCTAAGTCTATTACATCTGTGCAGTTACTTTTACAAACCAAACTCATAATATCAAAGAATTAAATCAGCTTTGTTTCACAACATTTTCCATAAAACCACATTAAATAGCATTCATTCTATTCCTTGTTTTATTCTTTATTAATTGAATCCTGTATCAATTGTTCCATTATTTTCCCAAAACTGATATCAGACTAACCAGCTGACAGTTACCTAAGTTCTTCCACTTTCTCCTTTTGAGTATTGGCACAACATTAGCATTTGTCTAGTCTTCTGGAAATTCCCTGGTATTCCAAGATTTATTATAAAATAACATCAGTGAGCTAGAGACCACCTCTGTTAACTGAACCCAAGAGTCTTAAAAGAGTTATCTGGTCTTGCTGATTTATCTAATGGCCTGGAAAGTATTTCATCATCATAGAAGTACATCATTCTGCTTCTTTCAAGAAAGCAAAACAGACACATGTACTGAATACATCTTCCTTTTCTACATCTTTAACAATTTTACAATCTCCATTTGGTAATGGACTTTTATCATTGCTAGGATTTCTCTTGCTCCAAAAGGCTTAAAATAATCCTTGTTCTTGTCTTGGCCCCACTCAGACATAGTTCTTATCCTGGTGTCTTTAGTTTCCCTTACCTGTTCTTTTGTACTTAACCTCTAATTCATAGTGATTGCTATCTGCCTTACCTTCTTTCCTTTTGTCATATATTATTTAAAAAAAAAATTCTAACTGCTGTCTTTATTTCCCCCCTGAACCAAGATGAACCAGAGAAAGGTATTCTTTTTATTGATCGTAGAATTGTGGCTTTTTGGCCATGTGATGAGCAATATGTAAAGAACTTCTGATTTTTATTCATATTTTTCTATCTGAACTTTCTCCTCCCAATCAATTTCGCTCATAATTTTCTTGAGCTTTGGTAAATCAGTCATTTTGAAGCACCAAGAATATGTATTAGTGGTTGGATCTGCCCTGTTTGCTCATATTGAATGTAATCAGATCATTCTCACTGGTCCCTAGGCAACCACCAACTTCCAGTGATTAATTGCAATCCAGTAATTAATTGTTAGCCATCATAACTGTAACTCAAAATAGAAATACCTCTTGCTAGATGCAATCGTATCTTTTGTATAAGAAAACAAATGTTACTCATAATTATTAATTATTATAATAATAATGTTACAATGGTTACTCATACACAAACAGCCATTTGAGAGAGCAAAAAAAAAGTTAGCATGCATAAATGCTGTTTCAAAAGTGCACACATCTTCACTGCAGTCTTTAGCCCCTAGCTCTTAACATTTTTGGCCCTGATTTTTTTTTTTTAATTTTCATTTATGGTTTTTTCCTGTTACTGCTCTATAAAATTTGTTTTACTAGCTTTAGCTTCCCCTCTTCCCCATTGCCAGGGCTCACTGACCTTTAGTAATTTACATTCTTCATTCTTTTCTATTATGTGATTGAGGTTTTTTAAATTATTGCTACAGGCTTTTTGATAATAGAATTTAGACAACCTGGTATTTGGAGAGCTCTTTTTTCCATGCAAACTCCATTTTTGTTATTTACACATATTAATCCATTTGCTCTGAGTTTTGGTAGTTTAAACATTTGTTACCATCATTTCAAGTTCATTTCCTACTAAGTAATCATTTCTAAAAGAGATGGCCTGGAACCAAGAACCCCTAGCCAAAAATTTCCTCACTTTAAATGCTCTAATTCTAGATCCAATTATGCAGTTTGAGACCTTTTAAATAAAATTTCAATCCTGATTTACTATGTAAAGGATGAATAAAAAGGTGATTCATGGTGTGTTATTGGGTATGTGTAGCGAGATAAGAAGGTTATTCACCTTATGTAGTAATTGAGTTTCTCTGAGCTGTGTCTCCCCATGGGTACTCCACTATAGGCATGTTGGCACCTTTGAGACTGGGACTGGAGATCTTCAGCAGCAGTGCCCATCACTGGACATATGGTTGTGTTACGAACTTCTTAATAGGCAACCACCTGCCTCAATCAGTGTGCACTCCACTATCAACTTCCATTCCATTCCTGGATCATGTCCCCATTGAAGATATCTGGAAGGCTATCATCAGATACTTTCAACCAATGCAACATTATACATTCATGACTCTTCTACAGACACTCTCCTTGGAGATGTTATCCTATCCTTGGTTATGCAGGTCATTCTGAAGCCCCAGTTTTCCACCTGAGGGCACGTCATTATAATCACCTACAGTAGAACACCCAAAAGAACATCACTCAAAGACAAGGAGAAGGTTACTCACTTTTGCAAGAACAAAGAGTCTGGTGGCACTTTTGAAGACTAACTATTTATCTCATGAGCTTTCATGGGAGAAAATCTCATTTTGTCAGATGCTTGAAGATGGGGAACTTACAGAAGGGGAGGAAAATAAATGCAGGGAAGTGTAAGTCACAGAATCAGGTCAGACTGTTACAGCAAATCAATGTAGTTGTTTAGGTTCAAACAGTGGAGGACAGCATATAGGAGGGAGGTGGAGAAAAAGGAAAGCACCATTACCTATTGTAATGGGGGGAAAAAAGCAGTCTCTCTCTAACTCTAAGCTGACAGTGTCAAAGCTGCATATGAATTCCAATTCTGCAGTTTCTCTTTGAAGCTTTGATTTGTTATCCGTTTGCCTGAGTATGGCTATTAACAGATCATGATCAGAAAGACTGAAGTGTTTCCTATTGGTTTTTGAATATATTATTTCTGATGTAAGATTTGTGTCCATTTATTCTTTTGAAAGGACTGTCCTGTTCATCCTATGTATAAGGTGTTGGGGGGAGCATTTCTGGCACATGAGGACATAAATCACAGTGGATGAGCAGATGAATGAGCCCTTGATGGAGTAGCTGACTTGATTAGGTCTTATGATGGTGTATTCTGTGCAGATAATGTGGGCAAAGCTGGCAATGTGTTTTTTTGCAGGGATATGTGCCTGCTTTAATGGTTCTGTTGTTTGATTTGTAGTTACCCCATCTTCAAGCATCTGATGAAGTGGGATTTTCTCCCACAAAAAGTTATGTGGTAAATAAATGTGTTAGTCTTTAAAAGTTCCACAAGACTCCTTGTTTGTTTTGCTGAACTAGACTAACACAGCTACTCCTTTGTCAGTAACTGAGATTCTTTGAAATGTTTTTCCCCTCTGCTTTAGAGAGGAATACATCAGCCCTGTACAGAAAAAGAATGGAGGGTGGTTACACTGCACAGTACTATATATACACATCCTGCACTCAGCATGAGAGGGTCCAGTAGGCACTACCAATTGAGGAATTGTTTGGATATGCCAGTGCTTCTACAACTTTCAGTTGTAGATACGAACGGATGAAACAATTTTCAGAGTGGACTACTTCTGTCCAAATAAAATGATAAAACAGTTCTCATGTCTAGAGTTTGAAAAGCTGTATGCTATGGATTACTATGTGGTTTAGGGAAGAAGGGGTGTGTATGGGTTGGCTGAGGTGAAAAAAATGTTCTAATTTTAGGAAGAAACTTTGCAGGTGGGCAAGGCATGACTTTGTCTTTACAAACACCACATATAATGGGTATGCCATGAAACTGAGATTTTGCCTACCCTCCAAATAGGCTATTTTCATTGCCAGATGTGAAGGTGAGCAGGTTGCCCTTGGTTCAATCAGTGGTCTAGTCGAAGAGTGTAGATCTTGGTCAGGGACAAGGACCTGTATATGTGTGAGTACAAGTGTTGAATGCCCTTGATGAAATGCTTCATGAGAGAGTGTATAAAAAACAAATGGCCCTCAATGGGGTAATGAAAGGCAATAATTGCAGCTAGGTGTGCTTTAATAAAGCTGTTGACTAATCCATTCTTTTTGAATTGTAGGACATAGTCCAATGAGTAGTACTGGAGCATGCACTGTGTTGATCTGCCATGGAGCATCCCAATGTTGGAATCTCTTTCACTCATAGGTATAAGTACATCTGAGGCTATGTCTACACTAGCCAATTAGTCCAGACTAAGCAAGCTTAGTCTGGACTAATTTGATCCAGGTGTACACTATCCTTTGACTAGTCTGAACTAAAAAATTTCTTAGTTCAGACTAACCAAAGCTTAGCCTGAACTAATTCGACTGGTTAGTCTGGACTAAGAGTGATGTAGACAAAGACTAATGACTAGTTCAAACTAAGCCATTAGTTCATGCTAGCTACACATCTGAGTTTGAACTAAAAAGTTAGTTCAAACAAAAAAGCCGTGGTTAGTCTGAACTAGCAACCACAGAACTAAAAAAGCAGAGGTAGACAAAGTCTGACAATTCCACATCTGCTATTCAAAAGTGTCTGATTTTCTGCCTCTGAAGAAGTTATTTTCAGATCCGTGAAGAAAACCAAACCTTGAGAGGGAGTATTTGAGCACTTTGGTGATGAATGCATCTTATGAGAAAAGCTTCATTGTTGGGAAAAAAAGGATAGGTTGGCAGAACACCTTGAGAAGAAGGTAAGTATTTCTACATTGAGAAGAAAAGTTACAAACAGTAAACTAACTGCGCTATAAGGCTACATGAACATCAGCCAAAATTAGTTCAGACTTGTTAGTTTGAACTAAGAGATTAGTTCAGCCTAGCCCCATGCTAGTTCAAACTAATCTTGCACTTATAAGTTCAAACTAACGCTTAATTTGAACTAGAATGCATGGTTAGTTTGAACTAACCAGCTTAGTTCAAACTTCTTAAGGTCGAACTAAGTGTTAGTCCTGGTCCACATTGCACCTAGTTCGAACTAAAAGTTCAAACTAAGCACTTAAGTCCAGATTAAATGCCAGTATTTATCAGTTCAAACTAAGCATTCCTTAAAGAAATTTCTTGGTTCAAACTAGGGAAAGCCTAGTGTGGCCATGGGCTAAATTAGTCCAGATTAAACCTCCTTAATACAGACTAATTTGCCAGTGCAGACATACCCTAAAAGACTATAATCTGAAAAGCATTTAACAATCATCCCTTTTGCAACTCTCTCAGCTGGTGTAAAATGGTGCAACTCCACTGACTACACTCAATCTCTGTAAACCCAGCTGAAAAGAGTTTAGGTGCCCCTCTTAAAGCACTGTTTAATAGGAATTTGTTTTTTGTGTTTTACTTTTAGTCACTAGACCATTATTTGCCTAAAACAGGACTGGAAGAACAGTTTAAAACAGTGTTATTCAGACATAGTAGTTCAGGAGTTGATCAACATTGTCTAAAAGAATCATAGTAGTATGAATTCATTGTTTCATTTAATATCATACCATATATAATTCTCATACCAAATAAGTTAATAGCAGTGCCAGTTGATAAATTAATTAGTTAATAACATAGTAAAAGCATCCTGATTACTTAATTACTTAGATTGGTTAATAATTAAATCACATAGTGTTTTAATATCAAAGCCTGCAAAAAGTCTCGAGGAGATAGATTAAGGAAGCACTTGCAGTTCACAAGCCTCAGTCTGAGTATCACTGGTATAAAACAAACCTGGAGTCAGGAGGTCTAGGTTACCTTCTTAACACTGTTATAAACTTGTGGGAGGTTGACTAAATCACTTAGTCTTTCTGTCCTCAGTTTCCCTTCTGTAAAATGTAGGTAGTAATAATTTCCTACCTCAAAAGGCTTAATTCATTAATATGCAGAAGTCAGTTGACTTGCCAAAATGAATCAATATCCCTGCCTAGAATAACAGCCTTGTAAGTAAAATATAGATAGTCCATGACAACTTCTATGGAGGGATCTCAAATGTATGACTAAAGTAGGTATATTATCATGTTCATTTTACTTATTCTCTGTGCCTCAGTTTTCATGACTTTCCCAAGGTTATACTGCAAGTTGAAGTAAGAAATAGGAGCCAGAAGTTCTGACTCTCATTATCTCCTATGTGATGAAAGCACACTCCTCTGCATAATTCAGCTATTCGTATTCATAGAAAAAGAGTTTACAAGGGAAACTCTCAGGCAAACCAATGCAACCCTATTTTCTTAAGACCATCCTCCCTGTAAAGTCTGCACTGCCCCATTTACAAGAATGGATTTGGGCATTAGAACCTAATAAATAACTCTAAAGCACAAGAAAGAATAGAAATCAGTACACTTTTTTTTTTTGGCTGTGCTGCCTAAAAAGCAATACAACTTATGTTTGTCACTGAAAAAAGCAGGATATTCAGGATTCTGATGTCACAGAAGAAGCAGATCTGCTGAGCTATCTTCTGCCATTTTCCGTAGTCATTTCTCAAAGTAGGACAACATTTTAAGCTGATTAAACTCGGGCAGTTCCTCAAGATATTTCTCAATACATCACAGTTCTGTATCTAAAACATAATATTTTGGTTTTGTAACCCCACATAAATAAATTGTTTTCTACAGGAACCAATGGTGCTCCAGAACCTTTGGCTTTGCAAGTTTTGTTTCTTTATACAGATGCTGTATTCAGTTCTCAAACTGTTCCATTTATTTAGATGCATTTATTCAGGAATGAAGTAAAAAATATTTTAGAAAATGAATGAGGTCTTAATCTTGCATTCATGGTGCACTCAAAATTCTCATTTGCATCAATGAGAGTCATAATAGGGGCACTGGGAATGCAGAATTATGCCCATACTTTTCTTTAAAAACACAATGAGTGACAGGAATGTACTTTGTATTTTGAGCTAACTAGAAATTGGCTTTCAAATGTGTGAGACCAGTGAAAATGAAGGGGACAAACACAGAAAGATATATATTGTGTTGGAAATCCATACATGAGCCTTAAAAATTGCCTTACTCCCCATTGTGAATAAACTGCAATGAAAGCCGATCCTACCATGTTAAAGGGCTTACAGGTCCTGGCTGAAGTACATGTGAGGGACCTTTTCCAAGTCATACTTAACCCTACATCCCCCTGCTAAGCACACAAAGACAAGGACTCTCATCTCACTCAAAAAATGAAATCAAAATACCATTTGTGAGAGCCATGACTCTGTCCCTCACATTCCTATCCAAGCCTTCAATGTTTCATCTTATAGTACCTTGTAAAAGAAGGTGTTGACTATGATAAAGAGACAGCCACTGCAACAGATTTCAGTTGTAACCTGTTTTATATAAAGAGACAGTCTTCTTCAAATTACGTATTTTCCTCCTTGCTCTATTCTCTTACTTTTAGGGTCCATCCACATGCAGCTTTTAAATCGAAATAACACTGGTTATTTAGATTTTAAAAAGTGTAGGCCCACCATGATGTTTTCTTGAATCAAAATGATAAGCTCTGTCATTTTGAAACAAGGAAAGTTAGAGCAATTCAATAGAACCTCATTTTAAATTGCACTGAGGCTTAAACTGAAACCATTATATCAAAATAACACTATATGGATGTGTTATTTCGATTTACCGATTGTTTCAATTTAAGAGTTTTGCCTTTCTCCTTCCCAAGGTCTCTTTCTCTATTCACATATTGGGTGGGTGCATGTCCCTTCCAGGGGACCATCTTAGTCCATCTGTCCCTGGACATACTAGTTCGATTTGACTTTCTGCTGTGGCCCTGTTAAATCGATTTAGCTTAAATTGATTTAATGATTTTTATAGCAATTGTATTAAATCGATTTAAGTTAAAATGATTTAACTGCCTGAGTATGGAAATAGCCTTATTGTCTTACTGTTCCTCCCCACCCTTTCATATTACATTTATGTCATCTTGCTTGGTTTTGTATTATTGTCTGCTCTTGCAGCTTTAGTATGTGGTAAAACTCCGCAATTCTACTGCTGATCCCATGAAGCATACCCTATTCAGAAACTTATAGAAATTAAGTCTTTAACTTTTTGGTACTTTTGTCTCTTTATGAAAATCAATACCAATTAGTCAAATAAAATCCATCTTTGACCAAGGTGCATGGTCATGGCAAAGTAAGCCAGAAGTTGTGCTGATCACAAATGCAGAGAACAGGATACTAGTTGCAAGCTGTGTTTGTTAGAGGAACTAAGTTAGGAAAAGAACTTTTTTGGGCACAGGGCTCACTAGAGCAGGATATTTGGGAATATCTGAGCAAGAAAGAGCCCACTCTGGTTTCTTTCTCCTGCTTTCAATTTGGGTGTGTCTAAAGAAGATAATACCAAATATATACTTGACTCTTGTTACCAATTTGTCATTCAAAGAGAATGAATATGGCAAGGCCCCAAATTCTTGCCTAACTTCTTATATTGACAGGGACAAAGGAAAGCATATAAATGGAAGTTAACAAATATCTACTAAATAAAATATTCCTTAAAACCCAATTTTGTTTTCAATAGACCATTGTGTATTGAACATGCAACAACAGCATCTCATAAAATTGATATTTGCCATGTGGAAAAAACCCTCTTTTTCTTCACAATGGTCAAATCATAATCCGTCACTTTACTTCTGTCACAGGAGCTCTTTTCCCTTATTCAACAGAAAAATAATATTGTTAACTAAAGTCTATGTAATCTTACTGAAATCATTTTTACACTGTCTGTCTGTCAGGCTGTCATATTAAGGCATCCCTTATGAACAGGAAAGAGTCTATTCTGGAATAAATATTTGACAATTTCCAGTGAATACCAATCCTATACTACACATTAAAAAGGATTTACAAAGGTTTCATACCTTTTCTGTCAAAACTGTAATTGCATGAAATTATCCCACAATTTCAGAGCATTAGAAATACCTCCCTTGTCAAAATTCTACTGTTAATAGTTATCTCCTATATGTTATAAGAGGAGAAATGTGGGCCTTGAATAATACTTCAGTGAGAATTACTGTACCTAAACTACTTTTTAAAAACATGCCTATTATTTTCTGCAATAGTGTACTCGACTGGTTGACAGTGGTTTAAAAAAAATCAATCTAAATCAATAAATGTGTCTGCCACCTGCCTGTCTTAATGTCTAACACTTTGAGGGTTGTGAATGTATTATTTTATGACAAAAAAATCAGCTACATCAAGCAACATTAGTCAGATCTACTTCATTATGGGCATGATCCAAAGTTCACTGAAGTTAATAGCAGTCTTTCCATCGATTTCAATGGGTTTTAATTCAGGCTAGAAGTCCAAAGATCTGAGGGTTAATACTGCATTCATAAAATCCACTGTAGTGAGGATCAAATACTGTATTTAAAAAAATAATGTGTAGCACCCAAATTTCATTTAGCTCTTGAAATATTTGCTGTTCTTTCATTTTCATACCTATACTTCAAGCGTACACAATTTCTAGGCATATAGTATTGATAGTTAAGGAACAGGGCCAGCTCGACCCATAAGCAAATCAGGCCCAGGCTCAAGGTGTCATTTGCCTTGGGCAGGCCGAAGCGCTGTGCCAAGAGTGGAGCAGGCTGGCCCATGGCTTGGGCTCTGCTCTCTTGCCCCACCTCTGGGCCCGCCCTTCTCGCCCCCAGGGCAGAACAGCCAGCCGGGGGAAGGGGCAAGAGAGTAGAGCCCAGCCTCTGGCCTCGCCTGCTCCGCCCCGGGCCATCTGTTCCCCACCCTATGAGCAAAGCAAGCCAGGCCAGAATGGAGGCCTGGCTCCGGCCCCCCGCCAACCCCACCACACGGCATGGGGGGTGGGGTGGGGGCACAAAATCAGAAGCCGGCTTGGGGTGCCAAAGTCCCTTAAGCCAGCCCTGTTAAGGAGGTATTTGAGATACCACAGCTTCATGTTTCAGAGGATGTCTGGTTTAAATCAGAAACACATTAGCCACATTTACCTTTCAGATAAAGGATGACTTCACTATATACTGCGTATACTCACTAGTGTAACAAACCTTAAAAAAGTAAAAGTATGCAAATATATATGATTTAAAGTATACATACTATTCTAAATTCTAGGTACTGTGCAACATAATATTGTGTTTCCTTGCCTTTATGTTAGAGTTTGGTAAATTTAGGTTCCGGTGGGGGAGGGGGTTTGTTGGGTTTTTTTGTTTGTTTTGTTTTTGTTTTTGGAAGCACACTGAAAATGTATCACTGTAGGTCTGATCAGTTCAGGCATCTTTAGTATTAACATACAAGTAGTGAGATATCTCAGCATTTCTTTAATATTCCATTTTATCAGCAACTGCATCATCATCTCATTTTGTTATATTTTAACTGACTATTTCATTGAATTAGAGATGGATGAGTACTGAAATACCTGACTAACACAACTGTGTGCCAGCACCCACACTATATACGTAGTTGACGTATTGACAAGAAAATCATCAGAAAGCTGCTAGGTCTTCTCCCTCTCCCCACAAACACACATCTAAAACCCAGTCTTTAGAGGAGAAGATATCACAGGACCCAGGAGTGAGCTATTGTGATGATAATCCTCTTATTCTCAACACCAACAGGGTGCTGTTTAGAGCTGGAGCGTAGTACATCTGCAGTTTGAATGAAACACTGATATTCTTATTTGATATTGATATATTGTGAAAGACCCCAATGGTCTCAGTTTGGACTGGAGCTCCATCATACTGGGCAAGTCTATTTTATATGTTTCTTACAAAGTTCACAGAGATACAGTATGTGAAAACATGAGAAAGATAAAGATTTCCTCTTTTTACCTTTAGCTTTACAATTTAGTAAAGTCAAAAGCAATGTCTTAGTGCCTTGACCTTTTGGCTTATAGTATCTAAGAGGAGGATTAAAAGGAAACTAGAGCTGCGTTTATTGTGAACTTTTTCTGTAGTTTCATATAGCTGCTCTATTAACTCATCAGAATGTCAAAAAGCACTTTCCCTCCACCAATGTCTGAGTCTTCTTTTTTTTTCCCCACAAATGCTTCTATCGTGTCCTCCATTCTGTCCTCTGTGCTTGAGAAAAAAAAAATAGCAAGAAAATCTGTCTGATAACCTCCTTCATCCTCAGATTCCACCTTAAAACTCAGCCCTGCAATAATAGCTAAGCCACTGTCACTTAACAATTATGAGGAAAGTGGGACATCATGACTAACTCTATTGTGCTAAAATGTACATTTTTTTTTTCTTTCTTCATCCTCCCACCTACCTCAACACCCTACTACCTCTTTAGGACAGGAAGTACGCTTTGAATAAGTGATTGTATGGTGCCTAGCACAATGGGCTCTGACTGGAGCCCTTAGGTACTATGATAATTAACAACTGAATAATGAATGATAACACAGGTTCATACTCCAAGTTTTGATTTAATTTTCTGTTTGAACAAGTGTAGAATCTCAAAGCACAGCCTTGTGGTCCCATATTTTCTTCTTTTCATTTCAGAACCACAAATTTCATAAAATTCCAGTGGAAAAAAACATAAAAGCTAATAATCTTGAAACTGGGCCTGAATTAACTCCACAAGAACCTTTCAACAAATTTAATCTGAATTTGGAGTCCAAAACAAACTCTAAAACTAAGTGAAGCAACACATGAAGCAACCAAGAAATTGAGGGTAATATCACTGTAACAGCTAAGGTATCAAGGAGTATCTAGAGACGTATTTCAATCCTGAATCTGTGTTTTCCAGCTTTGATCAGTCTAAACCTAGTGATGAACAGTATTTTAACTAAGTTTGTGCAGAACAGTGTAAAACTAATTATACTTGTCAATGGATTACTCAAACGGTTACTTCATTATCCTCCTGTGTTTCTGCTACACAAAAACAAAAAAAAATCAGGTGGAAACATTCTGATCATTTCTCTGTTTCAGACAGAAGCAAATGGAAAAGCAACAAAGTCATGTAGAGCAGCGGGTCTCAACCTCTGTGTTGGGACACACGCACGTGTCACCACAGTATGCTAAGTGTGTCACAGAGAACCAGGGAGATGGCAGGAATTGTCCTGGAGGGAGTGGGCTAGTGTGTCCTGCAGAGTTGTAATATGCTGCCATGTGTGTCATGACTCACAAAAGGTTGAAAACCAGTGATGTAGGAAATAGCACTCAGAAGGGCTCATGTACTTGTAAAGATCTTGCAATTTATTCTCAGGCAGATGACTTAAAAATAGGCCATGTTGTAGCAGAGCATCTTATTGTAGCAGAGCAAGTAGAATTTAAAAAGTAGCTCACAGTACATTTGGCACCAGTAACTAAAAGAAGGGAAGAAAATAAAAGCTGTTTTGACATTGTTATGAACTCACATGTCAAACCATCAGTATAAAGTTTACACACTTATTGCCAGTTCACTATAGCCTACCAGTAAATATTGGGATTTTATTTCTGTGAGGCTTCCAGGCATATTTGGTGGTAGGAAATCCATGATCACTGGAAATGTGCATAGATCAGGCTGGATCCTGAGCCAGCGGATACTAGCAAATTTGCAGAGAGCCCACACTAGAAATATCAAGAGATCTGCACAGCCAAATTCAGCCCTCATGTGAGCAGGTAACCCTTAATGCAGTATCACCTGATTAAATCAGAGTGAATTTAATAAGTTGTATACTGCTTAATAGTCATCCACTAGACCTTTGTTTCTGAATATTGATCAAGTTTTGTGGGATCTGACAAGCACCTTGGAACCCTTGAAAACATAGTGTCATTGACAAAAGAACTCTACAGTGAAATGGAAAGTCATTTGACTCAGTCATAGATATGCAGCACCATTTCCTAGTTCCACTGGAGATCGACAAGACTTGTCCTGTCGTCATCACTGTTCAATATCAGCACTGGCTCATTGATAGATACTCTTGAGAAGACAGCTGTTGATAGTGTTGACCTAAAAGCCACTTTGTGTTGAGACCTCAAAAACACTGATGGCATTGCCTTATTGATGCAATATGGTGAATCATTGCAGCTGATGATCAGCTGGTCAGCCAAGAAGTGGTACACATTGATCTACTAATACAAATAAAACTAACTCCCTGATTGTTACCATAAAGCAGCCTTCCAATGCCCATTTATAACCAACTCAGTATAAACCTGTCTGAATGGGAGAACAACTGTCAAATATATGAGAAGCATGATAGACAGACAATGCTGGAGGATGTCCAAAAGATGTGGATGTTTGTATTGCAGCAGCCACCATCAAGTTCCAGACACTTCAGTGGTTTCTGTAGAGACATCAAACTTGCTACAAAGCTGCAGATCCATAGAACTATACTTCTATCAAATCTTGTATATGGCAATGAAACTCGGGCACTGAGGAAGGCCAGTTCTCATGATCTACATCAGTTGTTCCATACTGCACAGCAAGACAAGAGTGACAGTGAACATAGACAAACCCAGAGATTGCCTTCATCAGCATGGGTTTGGTTTTGGCAGTTTTCTTAGTACAGACACAATATTAATATGGAAGACCAGTGACTACCTGAGTACATTCATCAAGGAATTCTGCTACACAGTTAGCAATCCACTGGTCACTGGAAGTTCTGGTTGTACAGTAAGATTGCCAGGTATGGACACAGACTGAAAACCAAACCAGACTGTTATTAGGACCTGGTTAAAGTTCAATACATGTGGTGCCTAATCTGCAAAAAGATTAGGGGATTTGCCTTAGTGACAGTGATGTCAATATTCTGAGAAAATAGTGTTGGTATGCCATCGTAGACCATGAATATTGTAGATGTTGAGAGAGGGAGCTGAGGATCAAATGGCAGAGAAGGGTGGCACTGGGGAAACAAAGTATGAGTTGACTAGATTAAAGAAGAGCACAGAAAGGTTTCATTAAGTTAAGAAAAATAATACCTCCCCCCCCATTTTAAAATAAGTAGTATTGAAAAAGATCTGAAACAGAGTTGATTAGATTTGTTCTTTATTCCTAGGGAGCAGGATTTAACAATGCCAAGGATACCCTTTCTGTCCAAGAGCCAAGCATGAACATGCACAAAAATGAAACAATCACATGGAAAAATAAAAACATCTGCACAGGTTTTCTGTTAAGTTATAGTAGAGGAAATTAGAAGAAGAAAAATGGTAGGTATTGTTTCCAATTTTTCTTTCTGCACTCCCGTACAGTGACTTAAATATAGAGGGTGGAGGGATGGCCAATATATAATTATATACTGGGTTTGAGTGTTGCTGTGCAATACATATGAAGGAAAAGGGGGAGGAAGGAAGCAGTGCACTGTAAAATAGTAATGATGTCTCCCAAGGTCTGATTTCTTCAACTTATATGAACCAGTGACACATTGGTCTCACAGTGGGAAGGGAGTGCTTTTAAAAGCATCAGTTTACATACATCCGAAAATAGAGGTACTTGCTTATATCATTATAATTAAGTTTGTCAGCCTTTCTATTACCAACTTCATACTTTCAGGGGTTTAGAACTCGGTTCTAAAAATGATTAAGCCTGAATCTCAATGCAAGCAAATTTCACTTTTTTATTTAATGTTTTTTAGCCAACCTTCTGCCCTCCACATTTCAGTATGTGTGTGTGTACACACACACACACACTACTAATTTGCTGTGTGTGTGATCTGAAGTGTACCACGTGGCAGGCCATTGTGATGTCAGAGGTGACTCAACCAACTGCTCTCAAGGAAGTTCTCTTAGGAGCAATTGGTTGAGTCACCTCTGACATCACAATGGCCTAGGAGTCTTGTCATGGCACAGATGTATACCTTATTATAGCTGCATACCTCATTGTAAGTCACAAAGGCAAAATGGCTGAGGATTTAAAAACTGGACAGTAAAAGCCAGTAAAACCCAGGGATGGTTCACTCTTGTGACACAGCTCCCTCTTTGGAACTTGTCAAAATATAAAGCTCTCAGCTATGCTTTCAGCTGTTTCTAATTGTATGTTGTACTTACTCAGGGAAGAAACCATGAAAATATAAAGGATATGTAAAGGAACTACCAACAAAAAGTTTTAGCTGACTGTAGAACTTTTGCAAAACATGTTGTAATTAAAGAGCTATTAATCAATTAAAATAAATAAGTATTGCACAAATTCCCTTTTGATTTTCCCCCAACCTTGTTGATGGGTTACAGCTAGTGTACACACTCACACGCACACACACTCTGTGCATATGTGCGTGTGTGTGTGTGTGTATATATCACATCACACTGGGTTTGTGTCTCACTATGCTGCCTGCAGTGCAATACATACAAGGCAAAAGAAACAAACCAGTGCTCTGTACAATAATAATGATTTTATAGACAGACAGACAGATACCCTTAGCTGAATACCAAACAGCACAGGCAGAAAGTAATACAAGCTGTTCAAATCTAATGTGAAAATGAACAAGTCACAAGCAAGAACTTCTTTTAAGCTTAACTTCTGATGTGTTCCTGTTTTCTGCTGAATAGTTTGCTTTGTAAGAGACTGGTGGCCCACCAGCAACACGGGTGACGAGCAAAGGCAAACAACAGAAACATCAGTGTTGTCTGGCCTGTTCTTGAGAGTTTGTCTAGTGCATGAGGGACTTTTTGTGGTTGTTGGGGCTTGTGTGCTCATTTTTCTGGTTTCAGTTTTGGCTGGCTGTGTTCCTTAACTAAGAACTTGTTTGCTCTTTTCTGAGGTTAATGCCATGTTTCGAGGTGTGTATATGTGTAACAATATATATTGCACATACTTGTGTAAGGCAGAGGTTAAGCCCCATACACTCAGAAAGCATGAAAGGTTAATGCAGGCCTAGAGATAGGTAAGAAATAGATGAGCTAGAATTGGTTAACACTTCACTTTGAAGAGGCTTTATTTCCTTCACGCAGATTCTCTGAGAGTGGGTAGAAGAAAGAGCTTCCTAAAGCCCTGTGTGAACCATTTGCTAATAGCCCAAGGGGAGGACAAAGATTCCCCTTTAAACTCAAATTGGGAATACAGAGTGATTTTCATCTTTAAAACAAACAAAGAGTCCTGTGGCACTTAAGGCAAGAGGTTTTCAAACTTAGGGTAAGGACCCAGTACTGGGTCACAGACCCTCAGGCACTGGATTGCAGCACCCCCCAGTACTGCTGACAAAAGACTGGAATGCATTGCTCAAAGATGTAATTGGTGGTAACGAGCATAAATGTTTTATTTCAACTGGGTCCCAAGGAAAAAAGTTTGAAAACCACTGACTTAGGGTATGTCTACACTGGAGACTTAAGTTGTCTTAAGCAACTCTGCAGAAGGGCCTGGGTTCAAGCCCCAGGGGGTTGGACTCGATGATCTCATGAGGTCCCTTCTAACCCTATGATTCGATTCAATTTGATTCAACTCCAGGGCCACATCTGGAGTTCATTAAGTTGACTTAAGCACTTCTTTGAGCTGACTTAATAACTCTTACACTTAAAGTCGACTTTAACAGTTGAGTCGACTTTATTCAGTCAACTTAACAAAACATGACCATTAAAGTTGACTTAATAAAGTTGACTAAAGGCATGAGAGCCATTTAGGTTGATGTTATAAAGTCGACTTAAGCCAGGGGAGCCATTTAAAGTCAACTTTATTAAGTTTGACTTAAACAAATGGGGTCTCTCTAAGTCGACTTAAAAAATTGACTAAGTCGACCTTATTAAGTCAACTTACCTGAGCCCTCTACTGTAGAGATACCCTTTAAGGCTAACAAATTTATTTATTGCATGAGCTTTTGTGGGAGAAAATCCCACAAACAAAAGCTCATGCAATAAATAAATTTCATAGCCTTTAAGTGCCAGAGGACTCCTTATTTGTTTTACTGAACTAGATTAATACGGCTGCCCATTTGGAACTTGCTTATTTAAAATGCACAATCTACTGAGGGAGACACCTGCTAGGGGAGTCCTCCACAAGATGTGTACAATATGCACTGGTGCCCACCTCAAGTATTCACACAACTTGTGAGGGTACAATTTAATTATGGAAATCAGGGACTCTGTGACTCAACCTCCATAACTGCTTCACCTTGCCTTCCAGCAACTGGAACTGGGGCTGTGTTCTCTCTTCTCGACCCCCGCCCCCCCATCACTGGAGACAGAATCACATGTCCCCGCTCATGGCTTCATCTGGGGATGGAGCTGTGCACCTCCCAACCCCTCATCCTTTTGGCCAGGACTGGAAATGGACTTGTATGTTGCTGCAGTTGGGAATGGAGCCAGGGCTGTGCATCCCTCCCCTACCTGCTTCAGTCTGGGCAAGAGGCAGAGCTGTGCTTGCTTTCCATGGTATGAGGCTCTAGCTATACACTGGCCTTTCCCCTAGTTACTTTTAGTGCAAGTCTCAGCCAGGTTGTGGGCTCCAGTGATTTTTTTTGTTTACTGTCCTCAACTGTGATTACCCATAATTTTACTAAAAATAACCTTGATAAAATCTTATCCTTAATTGTGGGTCAGGCAATCATGAGATGGATTTAAAAACAACAAAAATATAAAATAGCAATGCTGAACATGAATATGTACTTATGCGAACACACATACATACACAACACTAACTACCCAGACTGCAAGAAGCTGTTTAAGATAGGTGCATGGTGAAGCATGCAAAATCATACAAGGACTCTAACCTCCCTGTACGATTTTGTCAAAGGCCTGTAATAATTACAATTCCTGCATTCAGGGGAGTACAGGATATGCCCTCTCAATGAACCTCTATGGGGTGTACTCAGCTCGCCAAAATGCATAGGTAGGATTGAAAGAGAAAAAGAAATAAACAGAAAAGAAACCAGATGTCCCAGTAGCGGGGGTGTTCAAGAAAATGCTAGTTAATCAGAAGAAAGAAATTAAAGTACTGCATCAGTACTTTAATTATTCAGCTCCAGAAAATAGTATAATTGTCAACCTATTTCTTTGCCTGAAATGTTGGTAAAAGGAATTGTTGGAGGAGAAAAACAGTTGTTAAACACTTTTGTGTGGAATACCATAATAGCATCCTCAATAGCATACCTCTGAAATATCAGATAATTCATATAATGGTTGGGTTTATTTGGAGGAGTTTTGGGGGATGTTGTCTTTTGGTTTTTTGTTTTGTTTTGTCAAAAAGATGGAGGAAGTGATCCCTGGGCATGATTCAATGATAAATATATCATCATCTAGTGTTTGTACTAAATCATCATTCAGAAGGTATGAAACAGTTAAAGCCTTCTGGCAAAGTTTCATTTGGGGTTTTGCTATCCTGATCCTGCAAATACTTACAAACATATTTAATTTTTAATATGCATGCATATGTTTGCAAAATCAAGATCTACATTTGCAACAGTAATTCCATTATAAACACAAAGTACCCTGCATCCAAAATATACACAGAAAAGAGGAATGCTGCCCTCAACACTGATAAATTAAAGTGACAATGTTAACTTCACATTAGCATCCCTCCCCTTTATAAAAAGACTATAAAATAAATGGCTCCAATCCTGCTTTGAACTCAATTGCAAAAGTTTGTGGGGGCAAACTAACTCTAAATAATGATTTAAAATGCACACACAGTATGGGACACTACTAGTGATATTTTTCCATTAGCAAATTATTATTGCAGTATTGCCAAGTACAAGCAATATATGGTAATATTATGGTATCAGTAGTACAATACTAATATTGTTGTATGATACTGATCATGGTACCTGTTCTCGTCATAAGTCTATTAAAAATCAATCATACTCTGGCTGGCTTGGCTGTTTGAACACATTTTATCCCAGTCACATTTTTTACTCATTCTGATTGTGATTTGAGATCCTGTTGTGCCACCTACATCCTGCAACTCCATTTTTTTTCCACGTTAAAGGAAATACAAAGGAATAATGGAGAACAGAGAAGGAGAAAAATGACATTCCTTTTCTGCAATCTGGACTGGTATGTCACTGTGCCACCCCAGTTCTCCACTCCAGAGCCCTGACTTACCCCACCCTGCTGCGTGAACCCCCACTCCTGAGTCAACTCACACCCAGCCACCTGCATGTAATCAGTCCCTAAGCCTCTCACTAGCTACTCATGGGATAGTCCCCCACCAAATACCCCTCAGTCCCAGACATTACACTGGGTACTACCATCATACAAGGTTCAGTGCATACCCACTGGGCCTTGTTAACTCATTTACACTTGTTGATCAATTTAACAAATAAACTGATATGCACTGACTTTGCTCTCATTGAGCCCTTAGACACTCTTATTTAACATGCACTGCTTTACATAAAACGAACATAAAATCTTACTGAAGTCAATAGACTTAAGTGAATACAAATCAAACTAAGATGAAATTAATTGAACATTCAGTCAAGGAGATAATTTTTTTTAAAAGTCACATTCTAAACTAAGATTACTGTTAAGTCTATGTTCAGCTTACCCACAGACTTGGCTGTGATGATTTTAAGCCAGACTCTACCTTGTGGGTAGGCAGGCATCAGTCAATGTTGCTTAGATGATGGAATCTAAGGAAGAACCTCAGTCAAAAAGTTTCTTTCTTTTAGCAAATCTTCTTTGAGTCCCCCCCCACCCCCCTTTTGTGGTCAAGTGGTTCTTCACATCTGACATGATCTCCAGTGAAGGTGCTTAAGCTGATTTGTTTTTGTATGCATGCCTCTACTAGCTGTGAAAACACAGCTTTTTCTGTTTGCATTTACTCAAGCCAGGTGATATGGCATAACATAGTTTCATATCTGTACGTACCTATGAAGTTGCAGGAAATATGCTACTATAAATAAACTGTAAAGTATGTCAGGCATTCCACAAATACCCTGTATGGCATACTTTGCATTAGACAATACAGTTAACATGTAAAGGTGAATACATAAAATACACAGATCACATTACGAGGGTGTGCGTGGGGTGCGGTAGGTCACAAGAAAATAGAAGGGAAGGGAAATCATCAAAATTGGCCATGTCTCCCTGTCTTTCACATCCATCACTATTCTCAAGAATAGGGCCAGCTAAAGGGGGCATGGCACCCCAAGTCAGCTTTTGCTTTTGCATCCCCACCCCCAGTGAGGGTGGGCATGCAGAACCCAGCCTCCACTCCAGCCTGAGGGTGGGGAACAGCCGGCCCTGGGATGGAGTGGGCTAGCCCAGAGGTGGGGCTCCCCTCTCCCACCCCTCCCCAGGTCTGGCTGCTCATCCTAGGGGCGGGGAGGACCAGCCCAGCAGCAGGGCAAGAAAACAGTGACCAACCTATGGGCTGGCCTGGTCTGCTCCAGGGCTCGAGTGGCCAGCTTGGGGAGGGCTAGGAGTGTGGGTCTGGCTTCTGAGCCAGCCCACCCTCCCCCTGCATGGCACCACAGCCCCCCTTAAGGCAATGGCGCCCCAAGCCACTGCCTTATTTGCTTGTGAGTTGAGCTGGCCCTGCTCAAGAAGAAAAAAATACTGTAGTTGTTTAGACCAATTTGCTGGGAACATGATTTGATACAGTATATGGAATCAATAGGCAGATAGCTATATAATCTATTTTACATTCCGGTATGTGAGTGCGCATTAGATGTAGGATTCCCCTAAAGTTAAATGAGAGTAGAACTGGGCTCCTAAAGAGAGGATTCTTAAAAGATGACTGTTTAGTTATGAATGAGTAAGAGTGGACTCTAGTGTGTAAGTTCACTACCTTTTTTATTTAATAGAGTACTCATCAAAAGCTGAGTGTATAATTTTCAAAATATATTTTTGCCTTGCTATAACACTTGCTGTTTCTGCTATAATACGATGAATCACTTTTAAAAAAAAATGTAAACAAAGGAAAGGCGATGAGATAAAGAGACTCCAGAAGTTCATGCCAGAATGAATATACATAGAATCATATGGTTGGAAGGGACCTCATGAGGTCATCTAGTTCAACTCCCTGCTAAAACCAGGACCACTCTCATTAAATCATCCCAGCCAGGGTTTTGTCTAACCTGGTCTTAAATGTTTCCAAAGATGTAGATTCCACCACCTCCCTATGTAACCCATTCCAACACTTCACCACACTCCTAGTGAGAAAGTTTATCCTAATATCCAGCCTCGACCTCTCCAGCTGAAATTTGAAACCATTGTTCCTTGTTCTGTCCTCTCTTACTACTGAGAACAGCCCAGCTCCCTCCTTTTTGAGCACCCCTTCAAGCAGCTGAAGGTTACTATCAAATCCCCCCTCTTCTCTTCTACAGACTGAAGAAGCCTAGTTCCTTCAGTCTCTCTTCCTAAGTCATGTGTCCCAACCCCTAATCATCTTCATTGCCTTCCACTAGACTCTCCCTAATTTGTCCACATCCTTTCTGTAGTGTGGAGCCCAAAACTGTACACAGTATTCCAGATGTGGCCTCGCCAGTGCCAAACAGAAGGGAATAAGCACATCCCTCAATCTACTCGCAACATTCTTACTGATAAAAACAACAAGGAGTTGTGTGACACTTTAAGACTAACAGATTTATTTTTGCATGAGCTTTCATGGGAGAAGATCCCACTTCCTCAGATGCTTCGAAGATGGGTGAACTGACAGAAAGAAATGAAACTAAATGCAAGGGGGTGTAAAACATAGGATCAGGTCATACAGTAACAGCAAATCAAAGCAGTTTTCAGGCTCAGACCATGGGAAGCCTGAAGTCAAATTACCCTTTGTAATGGGAAACAAACCCATAGTCTCGACTAAGTCCTGCTTTCACAGAATTTAGCTTGCATATTAATTCGAGTTCAGCTGGTTCTCTTTCAAGTCTTCATGTCCCAGCTACATCTCTAACGACAGTCGTTAACAAATCAGTCATCAAGTGATTAGGAAGATGGAAGTGCTCAGCAACTGTTTTTTTTGTTCTTTGATTTCTGATCTCAGCTCTGTGCTCATTCAGCCTCTTACGCAGCGATTTTCCTGTTTGTCCAATATATAAGGTGTTGGGGCATTTCTTGCACATGATGGCATAGACCACATTAGTAGATGAGCAGGTAAATGAGCCTTTGATGGAGTAGCAGGCTTGATTAGGACCTATGATGGTATCTGTTGTGCAGATATGTAGGCAGACTTGGCAGTGTGGTTTGTTGCAGGGGTATGTGCCTGCTTCAATGTTTCTGTTGTTAGATCTGTAGTTGCTGGTGAGAATCTGTTTAAGATTAGGGGGCTGCCTATAAGCAAGGAGGGGTCTGTCTCCTAGTGCTTGAGAGAGAGAGGGATCATCTTTTAGAACAGGCTGTAGGTCCTTAATGATCTGTTGCAGAGGTCTGACTTGGGGGTTGTATGTGGTGACTCTTACTGATGCAGCCCACTATGCCATTGGCCTTTTTGGCGACAAGAGCACATTGCTGACTCATATCGAGCTTCCCCTGCACCATAACTCCCAGATCCTTTTCTACAGTGCTGCTAGTTAGCCAGTTGATCCCCAACCTGTAGCACTGCATGGGATTTTTCTGTCCTAAATGCAGGACTTTGCACCTGTCCTTGTTGAATCTCATGAGATTTTGTTCCTCCCAATGCTCCAGTTTGTCTAGGTGTCCCTGAATCCTATCCCTGCCCTCCAGTGTGTTTACCATTCCCCCCAACTTAGTGTTGTAATAACCCTTGGGGAGGAAGGGGTTAACACTCTGGTCAGTGAGT